>JAVQMG010000096.1:690000-1380000 GCA_032878915.1 Castanopsis chinensis
GTAAAAGAAAAAGAGGAAAGAAAAGATTCTCAAAAAAAAAAAAAAATAGAAAGAAGCAGAAGAAAGAGAGGCGGAGATAGAGATAAGGACTGAAGAAGGGAGTGTTGACTCAAAGAAAAAAGAAGGGGGGTGTTAGGTAGGGGTAGGTGGAAAATAATAAAAAAATAGAGGAAAAATATTATTTTAATAAAAAAAATGTGTATAATAGATAAACTGATAGGAATGTTTTGTAAAAATGATGATGTAAAATAGAAAAAGTATGTTTTTTGTGTAAAATAAATGGAATCTTTTAAATAAACAGGTGTGAATGCTCTAATACAATAGAGCTATTAAGAGAGTGACCATGTATATGGCTAAAAATTCATACACTTCAAAAGCAAAACTTGATATTACTTTGAATATAATAAATTATTATTGATTGAGAAATATATTATATAAACTTTAAATATAATAAATTATTATTGATTTGACAAACATACATGATTAGTTATTTGATTCAATTCTTTATGCATTTCAATGATTATTGTCTAATTTGTAGCCATCTTTTAACTTATTAATAATATTATCTTTATCTTAAATTAATTACAATTAATGTGTTGTAATTTAATTTAAAAGCCTAGGTCAATAGGCAAATTAATCCACTTAACTTGTATTGTATATATTTATAAATTAAAAAATTAAAAAAGAAAACCTTGCATTGTATATTGAATTATGTTTATAATACTATTTTAGATAATTGTACATAGTATATATTAATAAAAAAAATTAATCACCTTATTTATTACTCGACCCCAGTAACAAATTACTGGCTTCACCACTATGTGGGGAGCACTCTATCACTTGGGCCTTTACAACCAAAGGGGAGTTCCCCTTAAAAAAATCTACATATATACCCGATTGTAAAAGGATTAAACACCTTAAACCCCTCTACTATCTAGATAGGATGAACCTAGAAAACTAAAATAATTAAATGAAGCCAGTCATTTCTTTGACTATGTTTGGTTTGAGGGAAAGGGAGAGAACAGAAGAGAAGAGAAGAGAAGAGAAATGATCCCTTGTCTTTTGTTTGCCGGGGGGGTGGGGTGGAGATGGATCCTACCAATTTTGTATTTTTAACTTTCCCTTAAAGTCCATAAAATTACTCTTATACCCTTCAAAAGTTTTTGAATTTTTGGGTTCGAGGGGGCTTTAATCTTGTAACATGCAGTGTGTGGTAATTGGTAAGAACGTCCATGAATCTGTAGCAACGTTCTGAAATCCGGACCGGACCGTACAGTCCGATCGGAAAAACCTCGAACCGCACCTCTTTGCGGTTCTTTTAGCATCAAAAACCGTTCTATGGCAAAAAAACAGGGAGCTGTGGGAACCGCGGTCGGACCTCATGGTTCTGAGAACCGTGATCCGACCGCTTGTCACGGTTCCCTTTGAATCTGAACCTAAAAAAAAAAAAAAAAATCACAGAAGAGGAGATGAAGAAAGAAAAGTGACGCAGTGAGACTCTGAGAGCAAAAGAGAAAGAAAAGTGACACGATGAAGAAAGAGGAGTGATCAGACCGCTTTGTTCTCCACCGGAAATTTTGTGTTACGCGCTGAGCCTCTGTGAGCAAAAGAGAAAGGAAACGAATGAGAAAGGTAGAGATGAAGAAAGAAAAGTAAAAGAAGAAAAGGAAAGTAAAAGAAGAAAAGAAGAGAGGAGTCAGATCAGGAAGTGGGGATGGGTATGGGATGGGGAAACGTGCGTGGTGGATAAAAAGCAAGGGAAAAAAAATAAAAAAAGAAAAAAAATGTGTGGTCTGTATGAATGCCAGGAAAGAAAGGAAAAGAGTAAAAAATTATAATTTACCGCAATATTTTCACAATATTTCACAATAAATTTTAAGTAAAAGATAATTATTTGTTAATATTGATAAGTAAAAAAATAATTTTAATGATGAGTTCAAATTAGAATTAGTAACAACTTTTCACATCAATTTTATTGTGAAAGTATTGCTAAAAATGTTGTAAAATTATTTAATGCTGAACACTTACTGCGTGCTTTATTGCAGTCAACCATTTCCTCCTTTGGTTTTGTTATTTATTTAACTTTAACCATTTTTAAATGCATGGACATTGACTATTCAAATAGCTCTGCAGATCTAGCTTTTGATTTTTTTTTTTTTTTTAATTCATAATAAGTGGTGAATATTGACCATTCAAATGGCCTGAAGAGTTGGGAAAAAAACCTATCCGCACTCAAATGGGCTTGGGCTTGGACTTGGGCATGAGCAAATAAATTAATTTGCCTTTTAATTATTTTATCCAGTTTTATAAAATAAAAATTATTGGATACTAAAGTGTACTTTGTTATGACTTAAAAATAATTTAAAAACTCAATAGTTATTTATGTTTTTTTAGAATTTAATAATTCTTATTTGTATTATGAAAGTTATGTTATAAAAAATACTATCTATATTTGTTTTGGATTATTTTAGTTAAATTTTCAATTTTTGTTTATTAAATATAATTATTTATAATTTAAATAATTATTAAATTAATACCTCGGTTCGACCTCAAAAACCTTGAACCTCTCTTTTTTACGGTTCAATGAACGGTCCGGGTCTGAAAATCATGATCTGTAGTACGTGTGTTAAGGGACTAGCTTTGCTAAGGAATTTTGAACCAAATCGGTATCCCTCGTACGCTGTTACCTTCCTTAACAAAGAATGGCGAAATTCAAACGGGAACTCCAATAATTGTGCACTCACTACATTGCAACATTATAGGTCTGCTTGACTTTGTGACGAAAAATGGGTACCTCTTGCAACAATTAAAATTTCCCAAACACGTTAGTGGAGCTATTGACTAGCAATATACATATCCAAGAGTGCCTAGGTCGGATTAGATTGGGTTTGAAGTATTTTCCAACCCAACTCAAACTTTTTGGGTTGAAAAATCAACAAACCAACACATATATAGTACTTGTAAACGTTAACCCAACGTACTTTGTAGGGATCAGGTTGAATTGTGTTGGGTTTTCATTCAACGAATTGCACCATTTATTAAATAAATGGATACAAATTATTCAATTGGTTTTAATATTCCTGTTTTATCTAGGTAGGTAGGATTAATCAGTTAACAATTTTGCTAAACCAAACCTGACGCAAGCTAAGCTCAAAGACGAACGAAAAAAACACCCAACCACCAACTGAAGGTGTTTAATTGGGTTGGACCAGGTCATGTTGAATGCACACCTCTAATAGTACGTCTCGTCAAAATTGAACAATTTCAATTTTCTTTTTTTATATACCTTTTTGGTTTTTAATAATTACATAACTAGTGTATTTGTGTATAAATGAAAACAAAGTTGCTTCGTGTGCATGAAAATGAAAACTACATTGCAACATTATACATTTAAAATCTTACGCTTTTTCATTTTTTTGGAGTACAATTATGGTTTTGCCTAATTTATCTTTTTAAGGAAAACAAGCCAATGAAACTATACCATTATCATGTTAAAATTATGGTTAAGAGATTAAATTCACAATTTCCTAATAGTTTAAGTTTTCGGAAAAATCTGTAATCAATCATATTAATCCAAATTAACCTAATGGATCTTAACATTAATTATTGTTATTATTTTCATTATTTTATAAGTTTAAATATTTATATTTCTTATAAAAATGTCATTTAAAATGATGTAGGGAATAGTAAGTAGAGTAAAGATCATTTATGACTATGATTCCATATTGTAAATTTGTACACTTTATTAATGAGACAACAAAATGAACCTAAATTTACTACTGCCGAATCAAGCTGGGCTTCTTTTGGTCACTTAACTGATGAGGTTTGCACTCTAGCATCGAATATGCGATCTGCTTCTTTTTCCCGTGTAAAACGTAGTGGTAATGCTGTAGCTGATAAGCTTGCTAGATTAGCTTCTCGTATGGTCCTCAGATATGGATCGAAGACATCCATTATGATGCAAACAATCTTGTAATAATTGACAGAAGTTTTCTGCCCACTTAATATAAAGCCTTGGCTGGTTTCTCAAAAAAAAATTATCCACACTAAATCTAGAATCATATAGTTTTCTAAATCTTTATTCGAAAGGATTTGTGAAGAAGCTTATGCCTCAACTAGTACTAGGGACACAAATAAAAATGCCAATAAGTCCAAATCCAAGTAATGTAAATATATATTAGCCTCATCACATGTGCTAGCTTTGCGTGTACAACGAGGCTTTTATTTTTGGTTTAGTGAAAACATTGAGCTTAGTGGTCTTATTTTATAGCGAGGAAAAAAAAATTGTCTTTATTTTTTATATATAATTTTTGAGAAATGATATGTCCACAACATTTTTACAATATTTTTATAACAAATCTTAAATAGTAAGTTGCTACGGGTTATTATTGTTGGGAAAAAAAAAATTATCCACACTAAATGTAGAATCATATAGTTTTCTAAATCTTTATTCGAAAGGATTTGTGAAGAAGCTTATGCCTCAACTAGTACTAGGGACACAAATAAAAATGCCAATAAGTCCAAATCCAAGTAATGTAAACATATATTAGCCTCATCATATGTGCTAGCTTTGCGTGTACGACGAGGCTCTTATTTTTGGTTTAGTGAAAACATTGAGCTTAGTGGTCTTGTTTTATAGCGAGGAAAAAAAAAATTGTCTTTATTTTTTATATATAATTTTTTAGAAATGATATGTCCACAACATTTTCACAATATTTTTATAACAAATCTTAAGTGATAAGTTGTTACGGGTTATTATTGTTGGGCAAAAAGTAATCTTAGTGTTAGGTTCAAATTTGAACCAATAATAATTAACCAATCACCTATGATTTGTTGTAAAAATGTTGTGGACGTAGCATCTCTCGTAATTTTTATTTTGAGAATCTTTTTTTTTTTTTTTTGAGGGGAATTAATTAATTTTTATTTCGAGATTTTTTTTAGGAGAATTATTTTGAAAATCTAATTTATAAGTGAATAAAGCAATTTAACATTTATTTTAAGCAATGTTTTAGTAAGAGTTAAAATTATATTTTTAGTAAATTGTCCTTTAATTTTGTCTCTACATAAATATAAAAGTATAAATATAAGAGTATAAATATAAGAATATAAATATAAGAATATAAGGGTATTTTTGAAAAAAAAAAAAAAACCAAAAAATGAGAATTTTAAACAGAGAAAACCTCTTAACATAAGTTATGTAGAATGCCACAAGAGCCCCAGTTTACTCTAAAGCCCACGTAGAACAAATCCTAATTCCTATAAAGGGTTTATTGTAAGAAATAATTGATAATATGATGCTATTTTGTTAGATCGATGTAGTCATCAATGGTTTTATAATAAAAAATTTAGTCATCAATGATTTTATACTATATTGAACCACATAACTTTTTATGTTCTCACTTCTACTTTCTCTAGAATATATTTTACGTTTCATTTTAATTTCAACATCTACCTAATTGATACCACATTTCAAACATTCAGCCAATGCCTTCTCTCTTATGCTTCAGAATCTCAAACAAATTTCGTTATCAAAGAACAAAAACATTAATATGCTCTTTTATAAGTACTAACATTAGGATCAATTAAACATTAATATGCTCTTCATTAAGTACTAGCATTAGAATCAAGTAATTGATCGTACATTTGCTTTGTACATGCGTAGCAACATGATGGTTTATTTTTTACTCTCGATTTCAATATTATAAATCTCATCACATCATATCATACACACCGTCAGATATATATAAGAAATAAAATACGGTCTCTTCATTTCACTTGCATGATTATTGATATATATATTGGTATAGTATTCAAATTTTGCTGAGGACCAAAAAGAAATCAACCTTACTTTATGAACATGAAACCAAATATGATTAATATTTAGATAGGTTTCCTGGATTAATAATTACAATAGAACATCATGATCCACTTAAAAATGGAACTCGGAATGGGAAACATCTCCCTTCTACATAAAAATCCAGAAATATAAATAAATTTGATGGCAAAGGGAACCCTTTAGATCTACAGATCAGATACAATACAACTTTCTCACTTTGGAGAATCATGAGTAGTCTCTCCTTGCTCCATGGTACTCTTCTCGTAGTAGTGATAGACTGCTGCACCAGAGAGCACCGCCAGTGTTAAAGCTTGTGCGTGCATCCTAGCAACAAAGAAGGCACACAATTTTTGTTAGTATCTTAACACGTACACAAACACACACTTCTTAGAACTCAAAAAACAATTTGATACAATATATGAGGCCTATGTACATACCTGGCATGAATAAGCTTTAGGCTTGGCTTGAGGTGAGATCTTTTACGTGAATTATAAGCTAGTGATGCTCCAATTCCTGATGCCCACAGTGCCCCTATAGTAACCATTTCATGATGACGAGGATATTGATAATTCACAAAATTATTCTGATGTTTCAATTCCCACAATTTATATTATACATAGAACTTACATGTTAGGGTCTTAGTATTTTTACTACAAAGATTTAAGAAGAAGACGAAGAACAAAGGATCATATTAATTGAGAAAGAGGGTTTAATATACTGACCAATGGTGGTGAGCTTGTTCTTGGAGACCCAGGTTTGAATTGCTTCCATTTTCTTGTTTTACAAAGTATATTCAGTAGTGTACTAGTGAATGAATCAGTGGGGTGGTGGTGGTTGGCTTAGTGCATAGGAAGGAAGGTATTTATAAGTGGTCTATGTTGAAAAATGTGCTTTCGTTTTCAGTGAATAGTGTGGCCCATTGATTTACTTTGTTCTCTCTTTTCACTGAACCACTCTTGGTCTTGGAGCTTAAACTAGAGGCTTTCATATCCGGTTTTGTTTCATATTGATTCTTGCTTTGCTAACCTGTGTGACTTGTCTAATACTGTGAGCCGTTGGATTTGTATTATGGGGAAATTCTAGGAGCTGGAGAAGTACAAATCTCGGTCTATTATTCACTTTCACCAGGTACTGTTGCCCGTGGTATAGTAGATTTTCACCAGGAAAACTCTCTTTTCTTCCCTTCCTTTTTATTAAAGTAGCTGTCTACTTTTGATGATCTACTTTTTTTTTTTTTTTTTTTTTTTGAAAAGGATGATCTACTCTTTTTGAGTTAGCTACGTAATAATAGAACAATGTCAGAAGCAATGTGTCATATATTTTAGAAAATAGTAATGATATCTCCTTAAAAATCTAGGTTGTTTGGTTCTTTTTGTTTAAATAACAATTTTTGTTATTTAAATAATAGTGTTTGTATTTTTACAATATCTGTCATATATATTTTCATAATACTTAAACAACGTTATTAAAATTTTTTTATCAAATAGACCACTAAACGTTTGGACAAACAAATTAGGAGAGACAACCTAATAGTAGTTTGTTGAGACTAATTTACCAATAATATTCATCAGAAAAAAAATTTTAAAAAAAACTTATTTTAATTTTCTAGTATTACAAGTTATTTTTTTAAAGAGATACTAATAAATTTTTGGAGTAAGTAAAAATTGAACCTTAAATTTTTTATACAACCATCAGAAACTTTACTAATTGAACTAACTGGATCTCACTTCTAACCTTACAAATTGAATACGTTCACTTTGATGCAATTTATATTCTTGAGAGTTTTCTAAGGTAAAAGAACAGTCTTCGGGCACAAAATTTGTGTCATAGATTATGATGCTCTTTTTTTTTTTTTTTTTTTTTCTTTTTTTTTTTTCGACAAAATGATGCTCTCCTAATGTGGCACAAAATTTTTGTCATAGACTCTTTCTTTAACAATAGTATGGGATCTGCAGATGTGCACGTGCATCAGCATAATCAAGGAGCTACATTGTATTATTGTAAACAAGGAAAAAAGGAAACTACCGACGAGTGCTTTTTAGCCGTTGGATTTTATGGTTTTTTTGTTTTTTGAGAATCAACGTTGGATTTTATGGTTAAATGTGAAGATAACCGACATATCGGAGCTGTAGGTTTTTTCAATGAAGAAAGACATATTTTATTCATTCATATTACATTTTGACCTATATATGTAACCATTTTTCTACCAGCACAATCGTTGTCACAATTTGATAGAGGATTAGTAATTTAGTATTAGAACTTGTGAATGGTATATGTTATAGGATTTTAGCATCAAAACTATAAAAGTGTGCATTATCTAATATTGTAATTGTAAAAAAATTTACAATCATGTTACAATAGCATCTTATTTATAGGATGCTACTGTAGCATAATGGTATTCTTAAAAATTATTTTTAATTGTCTCTTACTTTTTATTAATAATTCCAACAAAATTTCTCTCTCCTACTTTTTGGGTTATATCTTATATATTTTATTGTATAGATATATTATTTTAATGTATTATATAGAAAAATAAAAGTTGGAATGTTGGGTGTGTTGTAAAATAGTATAGTATAATTGATAAAGTAGGTTTTGAAATGGTAAAATAGAATTTTTTGAAGAAACCGAATACGAATGCTCTAAGAGAATCTTGCTAAAGTTATATAATACTAGCCTCTCATTATTTTCATTCAAATAACGCATTTAGAACTACTAATACAATCAAAAGTGTCATGAAGCTAGTTTCGAAAAAAAAAAAAAAAAAAACAAAAAAACAAAACAAAACAAATATCACACATTTATTTTGTAGCAAAAAAAAAAAAAAAAAAAAAAAACAACCTATGTTTATATATATATATATATATATATATATATATGTATATGTATAATTTTTATTTTGAAAATCTAATTTATAAGTGGACTAGCTTTTGAGCACGCGCTCACACGTATGCTCAGGGCTCTTCTATTTTTTGTATAAAGGTTAATTTAGAGTATTTATTGAATTTGGGATTACTACATTTTTCACCACACATAATACTCATTACACCCCTAGTTTTTTTTTTTTTTTTTTGTGATTGGAAAATGTAATAATCCTAAATTATAATAAATTCTCTAAATCAACCCTTACCCAAAAAAATAGAAGAGCCACGCGCGTGCTCAAAGACTAGTATTCCATAATTATTATCTATTTTTGCAAATTTTGTTTGTGCAGTAATCAACGTGTTATTGATTGAAAGATGATGCTATAATTTAGTATTAACTTTTAGGGGTGTGATGAGTATTATCCGTATGTAGATGAATTAATTTTTTCATCACACCTCTTGGTTTTTTTGTGATTGTAAAATGTTATAATCCAAAATTATAATGGATGCTAATAATTAACCTTTATCCAAAAAAATAGAAGAGTCTTTGAGCAAGCGTTGATTTCAATTTAACTCCTAGCATTTAAAAAAAAAAAAAAAATTTACATCAAGGCAAATACATCAAACATCCTATGTACAAAATATATACTTTACATGGAACCTAAGTCCAAATAAGAAACATATAGAGAAAAGAAGCTTGTTTCACCTAGGAAGGGACACTAAAATGCTTGATGGGTTATTCAGTACTTAACTACTTATTCTTCCATATCTTTTCAAAATGCCTCAGCACCACTGTGTCTTGCCATCTTGGTCTTATATGTTCCAAAGTTGAATTGGCTACTTCTTTGCTAGTTGTCATCAATATAATACAATTCCTTCTCATGTCTAAAAGCAGGATAGAAAGAACCCTCAAAAATAACAGTATAGCAATAGTCTTCATCTGAATCCTGAAATATTGCATCCTCTACAATTCCTACATTGAAATGAAACACCAAAACATTTACCTGCCTTAGACTTAGAAACTTCAATTAGGAACAAAGTTTGCTAAAAAAAAAAAAAAAAAAAAAAAAAAAAAAAAAGAAGAAGAAAAAACAAAAAAAATATATCCTTTCTCTTTACAAATGCACCTAATGGTTATTTCTTCCTAATTCATATCCAAACTTACATCAAAATAACTTCTGCCTCCACACAATAAGTCAATAACATACCAATGAAGAGGTCACGCTTATAAGAAGCTAAATGATTAATAAATTTTCTTAGTTTTTGATACTTGGTTGTGCTTGTGTTTAATGATATATTGTTAAAATCTTTTACTTACAGAAAAAAGAAGGAAATATTACCCAATTTTGAACAATACAACAGTATTAATTCTACAGCTATAATAAGCCCAAGACCTAATGGCACAATATTAAACTCATCTTTGAATTAAGTAAGATCCACATTCTCTTTTGCTAATAATAATGTATAAGTTCAAACATTGAGTTTTAAGATGATCCATTCAAATTTTAAGGTATAGATTCCATTTTAAAGAACAAATCACTCAAAAGATAAATATTCCAAAAAATAAAGAGGGGGGGGGGGGGAGAAGTTTAAATTGATTTTTTTTTTTTTTTTGTATAATTAGTGATCTTATTTGTCTCCTGTTAATTTCTCTATTTAAATTGTTCTATCGTAGAGAAATTGCAAGTCACAATGAGATTATGAGAGTAAAGAAATCTGTCACAACATAACTACAGAGAAAGTCCCAAGCCCACAAATATTGATGATTAATGTTTCCAAGCTAAAAAGTGAAGTCTAAAGGGAAACAATAAGATCAAAATTGGTTTAATCCTAGAAAATGAAATAAAAGAATATGTATAATCATGTCACTTCAAAGAACATACAATTGTGTAATTCAAATATCACAAATAGATAAAGGAAGGAAATATATTTATTAAGAATGCCTATTTTAGGCCTGAAATTTATGAAGAAAAATTATTACTTTTTGATGGGAAGGATTCTTCTGTATTTTGAAGTGTGAAAGAAAGGTTTGCATGACCATGTCAGTGCTTCTTCTCTCTAACGTCATCGGCTACTAAGTCATTGATGGAGTGGATGAAGACGCCAAGGCTCGGTCTACTGGTATGAAAATCTTGATACGATCCGTTGATTCCTGTTAACAAAACATGTGTTCTAAAAATTTTAAGTAAAAAAAAGAGATAAAAATGAATAAACGTAAACAATGGGAGATGTTGATAAGGATTCACCATCAGAATCTACTTTGTGTTTTTGGAAAACGGTTTGAGGGAGGAGAAGTTTGTGTTGTTTTTATAGCAAGGAGAAGTGTTGGTGCTTGTTAGTTGTGTAATTATTTGAACGTGAATTAGTCAAAGACGTGCATAGAGGAAACTGTTTAGTTTGAAGTTTATCACTTTGTTTTAAATTTGATTCTTTTTGTTTGAGATTAAAAAAAAAAAAACAAAACAAAACAAAACAAAAATGTACTTAATTTTTTTTTTTTTTTATGAAAAAACGTGCTTGATTTTTTTTTTTTTTAATAACAAAACGTGCTTGATTTTGTTAGGAGAGGTATATGTTAATAATTTGCTAATTTAAGGATATGGATGGGAAGTTATAGTAATAGTTTTTTAACATATCCATTTTCAACATATCCCTCAGATTCTAAAGGTACAAACATCTTCCAAATTCTTTTATTCCATTTCTATATCCTTATTTTTCTTGAAATATTTTATTAATAGGAAAATATCCAATAATTAATAATAACAATCATTATAAGAAACTCAAAAAAGCTAGTTAAAATATTAATAACAATGATCATATAGAGAAAAAAAGAAAAGAAAAGAAATTGATGGTAAAAGGAAAAATCCTTTTACATAATGTATCAATATATTATTGGTAGTTTACCAAAAAAAAAATATTATTGGTAACCTAGTATACATATAGCTCCAACATATTATAAAGTAGGTTTTTTTTTAAAAAAAAAAATTTAGGGTTATGGTATAGTTCTTGTATTGTTAATTTGTCACCATTATATTAACAATATATTTTTTAATTTACTTGCCTATAATTTTAGTTTTGCTTGTAGTTTTTTTTTTTTTTCCTTTTTTTGTAATAAAAGGTTTCGTTAAAATTAGCTACAAATAGTCTGAGTCAAAGGATGACTAGAATGATTTACAAAAAAAAATTATAAAATTGGTGACATCCTCTTTATTTAGATATTGGATCGGCTTTTAAGATTGAGGCCCAAAGAGAATATCCTTCAGTTTTTGAGCCTCCGGTTTAGCTTAGCTCCTGGGCTTTGCAGCATCAAGCCCCAAAATATCAGCCCTTTTTTTGGTGACCAGTGTGGGTTGAACGTGCTGTTTCTTTAACGAGAAAATTAATATAATTTTTTTTTTTTTTTTTATTGAAGAAGTATGAAATTATGTACTTAAATTTAAAATAATTATTTAAATATCTATTTACTATGACAATGTCTTAGAACCTATTTACTAAATATAATATCTACTCACCAAAAATGTTATAAACAATGATAATGAATGTCATTATTTGTCCACAGTATTTAAATTTTCGGCAATAATAATGATATATGCTACAATTTTTTTGAAGATTTTTATCAAATTAAATATTTTTAACCATCTACAATGAAGATTTGTTATTCATATTTCATTCTTTATCATTTTATTTTATGAATTTAATTACAATGTTTAGCTTACTTATTTTTAATTAACACCCTTTTAAGTAGGAAAAGAAATTAAAAAAAGAACAAAATAACAAAAGACAACTATCATCAAAGTTTCTATTAGATAAAATAAGTCTAGAAGATTTAAACCTAATAAATTAATGTTCTTTAGGTAACAAATAGAATATCATATATTATCATTCTAACTTTCTAATTATGACTACTAGTCTACCACATAATATTCAAAATACACGAAGAAATTTTTTGGCTCATTAAAATTTAGTAGGAGCATTTTAGACATTGCACAATGGAATATTTTAAGAATTACAAGATTTTGTTAGGGTTTAACTAAGAGAGTAACAATAGAAGTATATGCTTATTTACAAAATCTAAAGAAGGAAATTATTCAACTTTAGTTTTGGGAGGAATGAAACTACCTCAAACATATAGGAGGAAAGCTACTTCATCAATTTGTGTGTGTGTGTGTGTGTGTGTGAAACAATGTGTTTTTTTTTTTTTTCTTCTTAAACTTGAAACAATGTGTTAAAAAAAATATCAACCTAAAAAATTATGCATAAAACATTGAATTTTGGTTCAACAAATTAACTAAACCAAAAAAGAAGTCTAGGAACACAACAAAATGTCACTATATTTTTACAATACCTTTATTTCCAGCTATGCTGGGTTCTGGTATAATATTTTACTATTTTGTTTTAGAGTAATGCTACATCAACAACATTTTCATAATAAATCCTAAATGGTAAATTATTACTAATTTTAAATTAGGCTAACCACTTTTAACTATGTATTAAAAACAAAAAGAAAAAACAAATAGAAAGCCAATTGAAGAAAATTGTGCCTAAAACAATGAATTTTGACTCACCAAATTTGACTAAACAAAAAAAGAAGCCTAGAAATATAACAAAATGTCACACAAAAAAGAATCCTAAGAATATAACAAAATGTCACAACATTTTCGTAATACTTTTTGTTTCTAACTGTGGTAGGTCTCAGTTTGATATTATTACTGTAAGGTCGTAGTTTGTACCTAAGTCCAACAAGAGAAAAGGTATAGGCCCAAAAAGCCCAATACAATAAATTTTTAGAGAATGAGTCTAAAACTTTGTTTCTAATGAGCTTAAACAATCACAACAACGACCGAAGATTACAAAATGGTAGGGATGAGTTAGTTCTCATAGAGAAAATTGTCCTTGGACCAAAGCTGAGGGGTGAATTCTTATATTTCTTATCTCTTAAAGATTGAGTACAGATGATTAGGTGACAGTGTTTTCTCTTCCTTTTTCTTGATCCCCTTCTTCTCCGGGACCTTCTTCCTTCTTATAATTCATCCCCCGCTTCATCTTTGCTCTCTACGTGTAGATCTAGACTACTAGCATAAATACTTGTCCCATCAGCACCTTCCTAAAGTCTTTAGGCAAAAGCTATAAGGCTGAGAATCACTGTTTATATATCACTTCCTCATTAATGCGGCCAGAGACTTAGGTACAGAACATTCAATGCGGTGGTAGCAACTTTCTCTAAAATATTTCCCAACCGCCCTTATTCTCTTTGCCCTTATGAAACATATTTTCATCCATAAGACCTTCCAAAATATCATTCTAGTCAACATGACGTACCACATGATCCTCATTGCACTTAGCCGAGGAGATACACTTCCTCGGATTATTTACATTCACTTCGTTCGCCACATTTGCTCTTGGATCTGTAAATTTGATATCATTATTACCATTAATCTGTTCTCAGACAAGTAAGGGTCTGACAAGTAAGCGTCCTCAAACCAAGCCCATGGCCCAAAAACATATCTTGGGCCTTTTATCCCAACAATTACTTTTAATTTTTATGTCTACAGTATTTTCACAACAAATCTTTAGTAAAAATTATTATTGGTTTTAAGATTTTGCATTAAAAAAAAACAAACAAAAAGACAACACAAGAAAATTTTGTGTGAAACCGTGAATTTTAGCTCACCCAATTTGACAATATTAAAAAAGAAGTTTAAGAATACAACACAATATCACAATATTATCACAATACCTTCATTTTTAGGATCCGTGTATATATATATATATATATATATATATATATATATATTTTAGAGCAATGATACATCCATAAAATTTTTAGATCAAATTTTGGGTGACAAATTATTATTGGTTTTAAATTGAACCTACTACTGATATCACTTTTTTAGCCATCAAAAATAACTTTCCACATAAAATTTGTTGTGAAATTATTGTGAAAATATTGTGGGCATAGTATTACTCTTTAAACTTTAAAATCAAGCAATTTTTCCCTTAATATTTTGGAAAATAGCAAATATGTCATATTGTTATTCTCTCAATTAAATCCTAATAAAAGCTTATGATTCTTAAAATATTCATTGTGTAATATTTAAAATACTCTCACTAAATTTTAACATCCCAAAAATTTTCTTCACGTATTTTGAGTTTTAGATGATAGTACTTTTCAGTTTTTTATTTTATTATTTTATTTTGACCTTTAAAAAATTAACATCTCAATAATTGTGAAAATATTGTAAGAATATGTTGTGTCAATGTAAGTGTCTGTGCACATATAAATATTTTTTAAAAAAAAAAAGACAAAAAGAGTACAAGAAAAACCAGCATACTGTTAAAAAAAAAAAAAGGCCAATGAACACTGCAATTGTTAAATAATTGTGAAAATATTGTAAGAATTTATTAAATTGGTGTAACTATACATTCACTGTATATATATATATATATATATATATATATAAAATAAATATTTAAAAGAAAGGACAAAAAAGCACAAACAAAACCAGAGAAGGAAAAAAAAAAAAAAAAGAGGCCCGATGAACAGTGCTAGTTAAACAAACCAAATTCACTGTACACCATTACTATTTGTGCATTCGCTGTGGACTTGTTTGAGATTCGCTTATTTTGTTAAAATTAAAAATTTTTTGCCGAAAGTATTGTAGATAAAGGTAAAATTTTATTGAAATAATTCAGTGAGACTCAAAAATAGTACCAAAAAATACAGTAAAGTCCATAAATAATAGTAAAAATAAATTAAATAATAAATAAGTTAGCAACTTTCATCAATGCCATATAAGCCCAAATAAAACAATGATGAGATACAGACAAAACAAATGATGAGATGAAAGCTTTTTCCTTTAAGCCCATATAAGCCCAAATAAAACAATGATGAGATATAGATAAAACAAATGATGAGATGAAACGGTGAGAATTGGACATAAATTGCCTAAACCAAAAATTCGCGGTAGATAGAGGCATTCCTCTTTTTATGTAGTTAGTAGATGTGACTTTTTTTGGGTTATATATTTTATTGTGTAGATATATAATTTTAATGTGTTGTATAGAAAAATAAAAGTTGAGATGTTGAGTGTATTGTAAAATGATATAGTATAATTGATAAAATAGGTTTTGAGATGATAAAATAGAATTTTTTAAAGAAACCGAATACAAATGCTCTAAGAGAATCTTGCTAAAGTTATATAACACTAGCCTCTCAAAATTTTTCATTTAGATAATGCATTTAAAACTACTAATACAATCAAAAGTGTCATGAGGCTAGTTTCGAAAAAATAAACAAATATTACATGTTTATTTTGTAGCCAAAAAAAAAAAAACTATGTTTATATTTTATACATATATAATTTTTATTTTGAGAATTTAATTTATAAGGGGATAAAATAATGTGAAAATTAACAGAAAAGTTGGTCAATTCTTTAAACAATGTTTTAGTGGGAGTTAGAGTTGTATTTTTACCGAATTGCCCTTTAGTTTTGCCTCTATTTAACATAGGGGTATAGAAGTATTTGTGAACAAAAAAAATGAAGATCCCAAACAGAAGAAGCCCCCTTAATTAGTAGTGTATATATACATATATATATGACTATAAGAGTTCATTAAAGCAATCAATTTTCAACATATCCCTCAAATTCTAAAGGTACAAATATCTTCCAACTTCTTTTATTCCATTTCTATATCCTTATTTTTCTTGAAATATTTTTTTAATAGGAAAATTTCAAACTCAAAAAAGCTAGTTAAAATATTAATAAAAATGATCATATAGAGAAAAAAAAATGATGGTAAAGAAAAATCCTTTTACATAATGTTTCAATGTATTATTGGTAACCTAGTATACATATAGCTCCAACATATTATGGAGTAGGAGTTTTTTAAAAAAACATTATAGGGTTATGGAATAGCTCTTTTTTTTTTTTTTTTTTTTTGAGGGGGGTATAGCTCTTGTATTGTTAATTTGTCACCATTATATTAATAATATGTTTTAGAATTTACTTGCCTATAATTTTTTGTTTGCTTGTAGGTTTTTTTTTTTTTTTTGGGGGGGGGGGGGGGGGTAATAAAAGGTTTTGTTAAAATTAGCTACAAATAGTCTGAGTCAAAGGATGAATAGAATGATTTACACACAAAAAAAAAAAAAAGAAAAAAAAAATCTAAAATTGGTGACAACCTCTTTTTTTAGATACTGGATCGGTTATTAAGATTGAGGCCCAAAGAGAATCTCCTTCAGTTTTTGAGCCTCTAGTTTAGCTAATAAGACCAAGTTCCTGGGCTTTGCAGCATGAAGCCCCAAAATACCAGCCCTTTTTTTGGTGATGTGACTTTGTTCCAGCCTACCAAAAATAAAAGCCTCTAATGCCATTGTTCAATTCTAATGGTATTTTGTGATAGCCTAATATCAATAATATGAAATTGGGCCACCACTTATTCTTCTTCTTCTTCTTTTTTTTTTTTTTTTTTTTTTTTTTACAAGATAGAAATTCTATTCTAGTCATAGAATTTAAAGCTGAGTTACTCGCTTGCCGAACAACCATAGAATTTGTTATAGATGCTAGATTTTCAAGGATGATAATTGAGGGTGACAACACCAATGTTATTCAAGTCATTTATTCCTCAGTGGATGATATTCGACATTTGTTAAGGGGATTGCAATGGGCTAGTGTTTGTTGTATTAGGAGAGAGGGTGGGGGTGGGGTGGGGAATAAAGTAACACATGCTTTGACTCAATATACTAGAAACACTTTAGATGAGGATTTGTACTGGATGGAGGACTCTCCCCCACCAGCAATGGCTGCGCTATATCATGATTTTTCATCTATTTAATTGAATGAATTTTCCCCTTTCCAAAAAAAAAAAATTATTCTAGTCTAATCTAAGTGTTGAAATTCTCTCGTGAAGACTTGAACCCAGGTCCTTACTCCCTCTACTTTACAAACACTTATACTTGTGGAGTCGCGTCAAGGGAATGCGGTGGTAGCAACCACTTATTCATAAACTGATAAAAATATTAGAAAATTGGAGTCACTTTTAAAAATGTAAAGTGCACTTGTAGGTTGTAGCAAATATTTTTGTCTATTTTAATATAAGAATCAACTTTTTTGATTCTACACAATAAATTTTAAAAAATACTCATATTGGATTATTTATTCTACATTTTATTTCAATATAATATTCATTTTTTCATTTATTTTTTTTACTATTTCAATAAATTGAGGAGAGAAACAGGAAAAGAGAAGAAGCAAGAATAATAAATAAAACTTCTTTCCAACGTTTTGTTTCCATTGGTACGGAAGTAAACACGTATGTTACAGCTGTCGTAAAAATCAAATTGTTGAATTCGTAGCTTTAACATTCACAACCGGGTAAAAGATCGCCTGTCAGAGTAAGATAAATTGATAAAACACTAATAAATAAAGCCTACTCATGTGATGGCGTCAATAAAAAATTGGAGCAGTAGGAATAAAATATTAAAAAACTATCAAATCACTTTCTAAAAAAAAAATATTAAACACAATTATTTCCATTTAATATACTTATTTTATTATATCTTATTATAAAACTTAAATCGAACTATTTTTTAAAAAACTCAATATTATAGATACAAATTATTTTATAATAATTTTACAAAATATTTTTGTGATCAATTCTTAATAATTTTTATTTAATTTCATCACTAACATTATATTTTTACTTATTAATAACTATTCACTATATTAGTAGTTTGTAAAAAAATATTGTAAAATAGTCTATAACTCGAACGCTATCCTTTTTAAAATGTTAAAAAAAATCATGAATTTTTGTTAGACTAAAAAATAAAAATAAAAACTATCAAAATGTGTCAGCTAGTTAAGTAATAAGACTCTTGCACATACTTAATAAGAATTAAATAGTCATGATGCAAAGATTATTGTATTTATATAAAAAAATGTATAATAAATTTTTTTGTATTTTTGTTACGATTTAAAAAAAAATAAAAATAAAGTATGATGTTCGTACTATATACATACCGTGATTCATAGTTTCCATATTTTTATGCTGAATTTTTTAAACATAATTCTATGAAAAATGCCGAATTATACCCGATTGTATATTTACAGTATTAAACGCGTACCATACTTTACTAATTACAAATACAAGATAAAAGTAATATTTAAATTTAAAAGTAACATAATCTATATTTGCTACAAGTAC
The DNA here is from genome assembly GCA_032878915.1 of Castanopsis chinensis. Taxonomy (NCBI): domain Eukaryota; kingdom Viridiplantae; phylum Streptophyta; class Magnoliopsida; order Fagales; family Fagaceae; genus Castanopsis; species Castanopsis chinensis. Next base: position 708,901 of record JAVQMG010000096.1, read on the forward strand.
ATAAAATTTATTTAAACTCTAATTAATCTAACAATTCATCATATTCTTATCTATTCACCCATTTCCAAATTATAAAAAAAAATACAATTTTAAGATTATAAAATTAAATAAAATAGAGGCACATGAAACATAAGTTTTTTTTTTTTGATAAGGCACATGAAACATAAGGGAAAGAGAGAAGTGAGTATGTATTCTTGGGCTAGTAAGTCCCATTATACATGCAAGATTAGGCAAAGATAGAAGAGCATTGCTGGGAAAGTATCCCAGTGTAGACATAGGTGAAAGATCAACATGTTCAAGTGCCTGAAATTGAACTTTTTTGCCTGGTCTTCTCCAACACACCGAAAACGAGGACCAGATCCATTAATCATTTCCGTGATAAACGCTTAGCCAATTCATTGGAATGCTGCTTCTTTTCTTTCACATTAGTTCATATTGCATCAACATTTTCTTCTTTATTAACGGTAGCAATGGCAGTATGTGTAAGCGGATTGGATTTATATAGAGGGACCCATCACTACTTTAGCTAATTTACTACTTTATTTTTTTACAATCTAGCTAATTTACTACTTGAACTGTTTTCCATAGCTAACAACTTTTTCCAGAAGCATTAATATTTCCATTTTTTTGTGCCAAAATGTCAAAAGGTGAATAGAATAGAATAAATGAAGTCATATTCAATATGGTCATTAAAAAATGTCTTTCTTGAAATAATTATCCTACGGTTTGCAGGCAAACAGAGATTCCACTTAACCGAAATAAAGAATAGGCAACAAGTCAAAGTCTTGACGACTTCGAAACAAAATAAAGAGAACAATCCCAATCACTACGTGAAACATGAGTTTTTTTTTTTCTTTTTTTTTTTTAGAAGAAAACCTGAGTATTTATTTTTGGTGTTTGGATTAAGTCAACAAGTCAAGGTCTTCAAAATTTTTAGGCAAAAATGCAAAACTGACCCTCTAACTTTCACCTTTTTTCGTTTCAGTCCTCTAACTTTCAATTTTGTCAATTCAGTCCTATATCTTTCAATTTTTCTCAATTCAAGGCTCCGTTAGAAGCCTGTTAGTGCTGCTGTTAGTGCTGCCAAAACGACGCCGTTTTGGAGTTGCTTTTTTTTTTTTTTTTTTTTCGGAATTAAAAGAAAAATCTGGAAAAAAAAAAAAAAACATTAAGGGGAACGACGACGTCGTTCCCCTTTACTGAATCAAATCACCGTGTGAAAAGGGATTCAACCAATCCCTTATTCTTCGACACATTGGGAGAGATTGAGAGAGAGAGCGAGTCGCCGCGAGAGAGAGAGACGTCGCCGCGAGAGAGAGAGACCCCGCCGCGAGTCGCCGCGAGAGAGAGAGCAACCTCGCCGGAAGTTCAGATGAGAGTGAAAGGGATGACAGACACAGGAAGCGGAGGAGGAGAGACTAAGGGAATAAGCGGAGGAGGAGCAACCTCTCTCTCTCGCGGCGACGTCTCTCTCTCTCGCGGCGACTCGCTCTCTCTCTCAATCTCTCCCACTGTGTCGAAGAATAAGGGATTGGTTGAATCCCTTTTCACACGGTGATTTGATTCAGTAAAGGGGAACGACGTCCCCTTAATGTTTTCTTTTTTCTTTTTCTTTTTTTTTCTTCTTTTTTCCAGATTTTTCTTTTAATTTCGGAAAAAAAAAAAAAAAAAAAAAAAAAAAAAAAACGGCGTCGTTTTGGCAGCACTAACAGCAGCACTAACAGGCTTCTAACGGAGCCTTGAATTGAGAAAAATTGAAAGATATAGGACTGAATTGACAAAATTGAAAGTTAGAGGACTGAAACGAAAAAAGGTGAAAGTTAGAGAGTCAGTTTTGCATTTTTGCCAAATTTTTATTTAAAAAAAAGAAGAAGTGATTTTACGAATAATCACTATATTATGATGAGCTAGTGGTCTCCAACCTGCTATGAACCTTAAAACTTCTCTTCCTTCGTTATTGCCTTGTCATGGGTGCCCTTTTTGTAACTCATTTGCTATTCTTATTTTGCTTATTTACAGCAACCTTCAGTTTAAACTTCTTCAAAGTAGAATCAAATGTCTCTTGCCATGCAAAAGAGAAACAAGCACTTCTAACCCTCAAACAAGGTCTCATTGATCTTTCGGTATCAAGCCCACTCTCATCTTGGTCTGACCAACAAGATTGCTGTACGTGGGACGGAGTTCGTTGTGACAACAAAAGTGGTCGAGTTATAGAGCTAACACTAAATGGGATAGCTGGTGAGATTAGTCCTTCATTGCTTGAATTAAAGTTTTTGAATCACTTGGACTTCAGTATCAATGACTTTAATTGTACCCGTATTCCAAGTTTCCTAGGCTCAATGGGCAATCTGAGACATCTTGACCTCAGCAATGCTGCGTTTTGTGGACTCATTCCTCAACAGCTTGGGAACCTTTCGGGCCTTCATTATCTAGATCTTGGAGGTAATTCATATCTTTATGTAGATAACCTTCGTTGGATGTCTGGTCTCTCTTCCATTCAATACCTTAGCCTAAACTCTATCAACCTTCACAAAGAAGTTGATTGGCTTCAAATAATGAGTAAGCTCTCATCTCTTTCGGAGCTATACTTGTCAAGTTTTGGGCTTGATAGCCTGAACCCATCTCTTAGATTTGTCAATTTCACATCTCTTCGAGTCCTTGATCTTTCTCAAAATCATTTCTATCATGAGATACCTAATTGGTTCTTGAATCTCAGTATGAGCCTCCTAAAGCTTCATTTGAGTGAAAATTCTATGATAGGCAATATACCGACTAGCATTTTCAATTTACAAAGATTGGAATATCTTGAAGTCCAACTTAATTCTTTAAGTGGAAAATTTCCAGACTCATTAGGTCAGCTTAAGCATCTATCATATCTGAATCTTGAAGGAAATTCTTTAAGTGGTCATATTCCTTTGTCCCTTGGGAATTTATCTGAAATGCAAAACTTAAATCTCGCTAGAAATAAGTTAAGTGGCACCATTCCAAAGACTCTTGGGCTTCTCTCAAATTTAGTGTCATTGTCTATATCACTTAATTTCTTCACGGGTAGTCTAGAGGAAGTGCATTTCGCCAAGCTTTGGAAATTGAAAAAACTAGATATGTCTCATACACTTTTGTTCTTTAATGTGAATTCCAATTGGGTTCCACCTTTTCAACTGGAACACGTTGACATGAGCTCCTGCAAGATTGGTCCCAAATTTCCTCCATGGCTACAAACACAAAGATCCCTCCAGTTCTTAGTTATGTCAGGAATTTCAGGCAACGCTCCGAGTTGGTTCTGGAATTGGTCTTCAAACATTGATACGATCGATCTCTCTGAAAATCAAATAAAAGGGGATGTACCAGACATTTTGTTGAATTCTGTTGTCTTAAATTTAAGATCTAATCACTTCAAGGGGAGGTTGCCACGATTATCTACAAATGTCAAAGTGCTTAATATAGCTAACAACTCATTTTCAGGACCCATTTCCACTTTCTTATGCAAGAAGCTGAACAGAAAGAATGATTTAGAGGTTTTAGATGTATCAAACAATCTCTTTTCTGGAGCACTTTCTAATTGCTGGAGGTACTGGCAATCTCTGATCCATTTGAATTTAGGGAGCAATAGTCTATCAGGTAAAATTCCTTATTCTTTGGGGTCTTTAGTTGAACTCAAATCATTGAGTTTACAAAACAATAGCCTCTCTGGGGATTTTCCTTTATCGTTGAAAAAGTGCTTAGATTTGGGGCTCATTGATATAGGTGATAATCATTTGTCAAGGACCATTCCACTCTGGATTGGGGAAATGACACATCTTATAATTCTCCGTCTAAGATCCAATAGATTCAAGGGAAATATACCCTTAAAAATATGCCAACTTTCTTCTCTAAGAGTATTGGATCTTGCAAATAATAGCCTATTTGGACCCATACCAAATTGCTTGAAAAATATCAGTGCCATGGCTGTGCCTGAACCCAATACTCAAGATGCTTATTTTGACTCTTTAGAGTACAACTTTGGCTATAGCTCCTACATTGCAAATCTTATGTTGGTTCCTAAAGGAAATGAATTAGAATATGAAGAGAACCTTAAATTTGTTAGGATCATAGATCTTTCAAGTAACAACTTGTCTGGGTCAATTCCGGTTGAAATTTCATTTCTTTTTGAATTACGTTTTTTGAATTTGTCTCGAAATCATTTAATGGGAAGCATACCAGAAAAAATTGGGGGTATGAAAGAGTTAGAGTCAATTGATCTCTCACGAAATCGTATATTTGGTGAAATTCCTCCAAACTTGTCTAATCTGACATTTCTTAGTTACTTGGACTTATCATACAACAACTTATTTGGTAGAATTCCTTCAAGCACCCAACTTCAGTCTTTTGATGCACTCAATTATATTGGTAATCCTCAACTTTGTGGTGAGCCTCTCCCAAAAATTTGCACAATAAATGAAGAAGCTCATAACAGAACATCAATGGGCAAAACCGAAGATAACTCTCAAAATTCTAGCTTCTTTATGGGTATGGGAGTTGGATTCGCAGTTAGCTTTTGGATAGTTTGTGGAGGCCTCTTCTTTAATAAGACCTGGAGACATGCTTATTTCAAATTTCTCAATGACATAAAGGATTGGCTTTATGTGACTACAATACTAAAGGTGAACTGGATACTAGAAAAGCTAAGAAGCAATCACCTTAATTAGCAAGTGAAAGGCCATCATTACCTACTAAGAGGTATTACATCAAACATTATATGTCATTAATATTATTGGTTTATTCATGTTAATGTTTTAGACTTGTAGCACCTACTTTGAAAACAGTAATTTCTTTTTTCTTATATATATATATAATTTTTTTTTTTATGAACTTCTTTTCTTTTCTTTTCCTTTCTTTCTTATATATAATGCTTTGAATACATTATAAATTCGCCGTTTAATGCAATTGTGATTAATTTAATTGGATTTTTTTTTTAATTTAAAAATTTGTCTTTTAACTTCAGTCTATATCTGCAGTTAGCATATTGGCTCTGAAATAGAGTTTTTAAATTTAGTTCAGAAAGGTTTGAGGGGGAAAAGTTATGTGAATACCACGAATTGAAAAGAGTGATATTACGATGAGCATAATGTTCTGATGTACATACAACATCAAATATGAGTAGTTTATCAAAATATATATTGCAAAGCCATATTGGCTAGGACCCCTCCAATTTTTTATTTATTATCTTTTAAAAGAAATCTTAACTTTAAAAGTTAAAATAGTGGGGCTTAATTATGACCTCCAAATTTGAATTATAATTTATAATTAAAAAAATAATTTTTTAAGTATATAAATTTCATATAATGAATATATAACTATCTTAAGAATCATCTAAAAAAATATGGAGTAAAAAGGGACTTTTATTTAGTCATTAAACTATATGGGTTGTAATTTCAGCTATTTCATTATTATTATTATTATTATTATTATTATTTATTGGCAGCTGTTTTATTATTGTTTCTTCGTATTTGTCTACTTCAGAATTCATAAAAAATAGTAGATTGGAGAAGAAATAATAACAATAACAATTCATTCTCAAAAAAAATAAATAATAGTAATAACAATAAGAATTTTGTTTTTTTGGAGAGAATAACAATAATAACAATAATAAATTAATAATATTCTATTTCTGCGCCAGCATGCTCATTTGGGATTTCAATACCAATGGCATAAGTTCATCAAGTTTAATAGATTTAGAACATTAACCCATGCATGTATTTAATTTACATTTTGAATTTTGTTTATGATACTTTTATATATGTGCACACACAGTATTTTTGACAATTGTAGGTCCTTGTATATTTCAGGAAGTGATATATATGCATGGGGTTCATGTTTTTCAAGGGGCCAGAACGAATCATTGGTAATAAAAATGCACTGCATCTTTTTTTTTTTTTTTATTGATGTACTGGATGTTATATCTTTGTTTTATCTAGATCTTAAAATATACATTGAATAAAATGTCAGGGTTTATTAGTTTCCGCGTACGATGTGTAAGAGTAAGAACTAATTACTTTTACATGGTGCTTGTCATTTAAAGAAGAGCAGAGCAACCGAATCAGCTTTTTTTAAGAGATTTTGTCTATTTTATAGAAAAGATCTCTTTTTTTAATTATTTTATATTTATTTTTACAAAACACCTACGTATGTCCATTTATTATACGTTATATTTTATATAAATAATATTTTTATATTTTTTTTTAACAAATTATCCACCATCACTTTTACAAAGCATCTACATCAGTCTATCAAACCATTTTCTTTTAATACTAAAATAATGTATAGAAGAACTACAATAATTGTAAATATATGCACGGTTACTATAGTACTTGTACATTTATACACAATTTTACACCTATTGATGTGAGTATTTTTTGGTCAAAATATGTAAATTGAGCTACTTTTTGTATTTTGCAAGACTTTGCAACCACTGATGTGGTTGCTCTAGCATATGATAATGTGCATGGATAAGCCTTGAACATTAATCTAGTTGCACAATTTTACATATACTGATGTGAGTGTTTTTTTTATCATAATGTATAAATTAAGCTACTTTTTGTATTTTGCAAAACTTTGCAACCACTGATGTGGTTGCTCTAAGCATATGATAAGGTGCATGGATAACCCTTGAACTTTAATCTAGTTGCACTAACATCCTTAATTATTATTTTTTTGGCCAATTTAGTTGAATTGTTTATAGGTAGCAATTAGTTTGATTTATTTCGTATTTTGAGCCTTGGTGTAGACTGTAGACACCACCTTTTGCAACGCTTCATTCTCTTTGTTATTATTATTATTATTATTAGTGTAATCCCAAGAAAATTGGCCTCTTTCAATAGCTGAAATTATGATCCTGATTGGTTTGATTGGTTTTATTCCCCTCTCAAAAAAAAAAAAAAAAAAATGTTGAAATCTGATTGGATTGATTTATGATCCTACCAAGGACCTGCATGCAAGGGATTATCCAAAATTAATTCTAATTGGTCCATAAAAATAATTAATAGAATTTTAGTTAAAAGACAAAATCCTATTGGTTGCAAATTCTGATTATGGTAAATATGCAAATACATATAATTCCATGCAAATAGTGTTGACTTTCTAGTTAAAGGTAAATAATTATCCAACCACAAAAATACAATTCCCAAAAAAATTGTATTAATGTGGTTGGATAATGCGTTTATTTTATTTTATTTTATTTTATTAGTTAAAATTTGAATCAAGGAAAAACATAGTATTTAAATAGGAAGAATTATATCTTGTGTGGACTCGTTTACTGTGAGAGAGATGGTGTATACACCTCAAACAAGGTTTACCTTCTTCTATGATAGAGTTGGCATGCTTAAAAAACTAATTTATCTCTTAAGAAAACGTTAAATAAAAAAAACTGAAAATTTAAAAGTTGATTTGAACGGTCTACCTTACTACTACGTAGTGAACTTTCTTCTCAAAAAAAAAAAAAAAAAAAAAAAAAATTGAATGTTTTTTTTGCCATTGGGACCTTAGTCAAAAACCCATTGGGACTTGTGTTTCTTAATGGGAAAAACACAAAACAAAAGTGCTGATTGGCACTTATGTCTCTTTTAATTAGTCTAAACTCAAGTGTCATAGAAATTTGTATTTCTTCTTACGTTCTAACAATAATATTTTCTAAAAAGATAGTTAAGTATTTTCTATAAAACTATCTACTTTTCCTATATTTGGTGAGAACCTTAAGTGAGTTAAAAAATATTGTCATAATTTTCCTTATTTAGCTTGCTGAGAAAAAAAGTTGTTTTCCAAAAAAATTTAGTGGAACATAATCTCTAAAAATAAGAACACGTTTTGTAAACTGTAATAAACACTGTAATGTAATAGATATTCCTATAACATAACTATTCGGTTGTTTGGTTATGTTTTTATTACAATGAATAGTTATTCCTTATGAATAGTTATTCCTTATGAATAGTTATTCTTCAAAATGAGAAATAACTATTTCTTATCAAAAGTAATGAATATCTATTCTTTCATTTTATGTAAGAACTTTTTAAAAAAATTTTCTAAAAAGCCATTAGTTGTCATATCTTCAAAAGGAAAGAAAATAAATTTTCTTTGTTGTTAATTATTAGCTCTATTTTAAACACCCCAAAATAAGTATATTTTAAGAAATTTGACTTAAAAATGATTTAATTATACATTCTTTTTATACTCTACTAAATTGTAGATGCATATTCAGGATTCTATTCTTAAATGGTCATCAAACTAATGCAAAGTAATACATTACATTCCAACTTAATGTATTCCTTGTAATACTTGTTCCTATTCCCATGTAATAATTATTGCAATGTACCAAACGTGCCCTAAGTTATATTTTTTCTATTGACCAAAAATTGTTTTCCATTGACTGTATTTTTTTTTTTTTTTTACCAAACATTGAAAAATATGAAACACTATCTTTACATAAGGTTTTTTATCTAAACAAACAAAGCGCTAATATTTTGTCAAAAAGATTATGCTCTCTCACACGCACAGAATACCAAGAGAGATAAACCATTTGTTTCACTTTCAACATCAAATGCACATAATGAATATCTTCTATAAATTGTGTACCACTCCATGTATCACTTTTTTTTCTCCTACTCAAGTAACGGGAGAGGTGAACGTGACTTACGTGGCTAAGTGTCAATTTTTTATTAGTGGTACATGAAGTGATACATGATTTATGGTACAAAAGATGTTCACTCAAATGCACAACTTTTGTTCCTAAAAGTAAGGAGAATAATGATTAAAAAATAATAACAATGAGAATACTATCCTTTTTAAATATTAGAAGTATGCAAACTTGGAGGACAGGATTTTTCAAGAACTTATGTAGAGCTCTATAGTGCTTAGTGTTTAGCCCCCATGCCCAACAGCTATGGATTTTCATTTATTTTTCTACATATTTCTACATACATCCATCATAAAAAACACACAAATCAACTTAGATTTATAGGATTCATCCTTTGCATCAAGCATCATCATCATCATTGGTAGGTGAAGAAAAGTTCGTCATTGCCACTATCTTTTCAAAGAAACTATAACTGATGAAGAACTCTACAAGTTCAAGATCAAACAATTCTTTGGAGTGAAGAGAACTAAAATTCATCCCGTAGCCATTACCGATCATAATTCAGAATTTACATGCTGGTACGTATTACTCTCAACCTTTAAAGTTAGGATTGAGTTATTGTTTCTTATTCAAAAATCCAAAAAAATATGTTAGAATGGATCTTTTGTGATCATGTTTTAGAATATAGCATATTAGGGTTTTCGGATTTGATTATCATATACCAAATGTACATGTTTGTATAGATTCAAACATTTAGATCTAGGATTTTCAATGTGTAGATCCAGGGTTTCATGCTTCTTATCACATTTTCATTTTTTTTTTTTTTTTTGTCTTTATTTTTTAATTTTTTTTATCATGATCTAATTATTTGTGCATCCACTACAAGAAAAATGAGCTATTGCAGCAGGTGTGAAAACTGCCGCTATATATTGCTTATTGCGGCGCGTTTTTGGCATGCCGCAATAGTTCTAGTATTTTGCGGTGTACTATAGCGACACGTCAATGACCTGCCGCAATAGACATTGAAATTGCCCCCACCTAGTCCTAAATTTTTCCTTTGTTTTTTTGTCCTTTTTCATTTTTAGCGCCTTTCCATTTTTAGCCATTTCATTAGTCTCCCACACACACTCTCTCTCTCTCAGACACTTCGAAAATCTCTTCACTGTCTCTTATCTCAGCCAAAACCCATCTCAGTCTCCAAATCCCGTCGCAACAACCCGACATACTCCCATCTCTTCTCTGCCAAATAATTTCAACCATCTTACCAAACCTTCGTTGATAAAATCGTTGCTCTCAATCCGGTGGGCTTCTTGTTTTAAGAGGTGAGTCTTCTCTTTCCTTTTCTTCAGATTTGTGTGTGCTTCTTTCGAAGCTGTTTTGATTCATTTTGAGTTTCTATTTCTCTATTTCATTTCTAGGGTTTCAGTTATTAGCTAAAGAACAATTTTTTTTTTTACTTTGATTTTATTTATTGAATGTGTATAGTGAATACTAAATTTGAATTTGAATTTGAATTTTTTGAGTGAATTACAGGGAGAGGACTTGGACTTTGCTTTTGATAGAATTTCTACCTTTTCTACTAGACGTGACAACTAGGAAGCACTTTTTGGCGCTAAAGTGTTGGATAAAATCTGGTTTTGCATCTCATACAAAACACACAGCGGAAGCAACAAACAAGGATCTATTTCATTCATGATTGACAACATGCACTCTGTAAATTTCAGAATTTAAGAACAAGATAGCATACCTTGGTGTGGAGTAATTCAAAACAAAGATTAGAAGCACTTGGGAAAATTTTTAATCTTCACTCCAATTCCACTTTACGCCCAAGATGTGTGGTCTCTCAATCAGTTTCCAAAGGGAGAATGAAAGTGTGTCTCACACTCTTTCTTTTTTCTACGAAAAAAATCGCATTCAAAATTCTGTATGTTTCTCTCTTTATAACTAACTGATTATCTAATTGGGCCGGCCTATTGGGCCTTTCCAATTGGGCTTTAGTGTGTGGCTTGGAATGGGACCAAAAGGGACCAATAAGACACTAGCTCCAATGGGCCTTGGGCTTTTCCGTCAACTCTTGACAAGTCCAAAGTTACTATTAATTATATTTAATACCACTATATGAATATAATTGCACTCTAGGTCTTATTAATAAATTATATCCCAAGACTTTATTTTACACGCAACCCCTTCATAAAATATTCGTAGTAATATAAAGTCATAAATATAGACTGCCACTTTGTAAATTACTACATCTTATCCTTGAGTACCTGGTTTAATCCTTTAAAGTTATTCATCATATATTTATGAAATCCAATTTCATAAATATATACTTTAGTAATTTCTTACCAAAGTGGTTAGGCCTAACTCTCTGAATAACCAAACCCATTAAACTTATCTCAAGTGAATATTTTATATCTCCATTAAGAGATTATGAATTCCATCTTGAGAATATATGTTCCATCAACACTAAATGTGGTTGCCCAACATACTGAGTTTTTGACTGTCACTTTAGATCTCACTCCTGATATATCAAAGCAACCTACATCTCATGATCAAGTCCATTATTCTCTCAGGATTAAGAGTTCATGCAAATAGAAGTCGTGAGATTTATTATTCATTTGATAGTCGTTAGGAGAATAATAAATCTCACAGCGGTCCAGTTCAATATGTCTTAACTCTTAAAACATATCAACTAGAAGTCACCACTTCCATGATCAAGACAAATCATCTTAGTTGATACGTTATAGTCTTCGTAGATGAAATGCCCAATTTCATCACCGACTACGAACTATAAATTTTGAGTTTACAAAGAACTTGTGATTTATATCTTCTGTGACTTTTCACATAAATCACATACTATGCATCTCATGGACTATATGATAATGTCCAAATATTCATGTTACCATTATTTTAGATAAAAATAAACAACTTTATTAAACACAACATTAAGTCATACATAATGTCATAAATAGCATCATACAATAGGATTTAAGGGCATATATCCTAACATAAAGAAGGATTGAAAGATATTAGGTATTCTACATTTATTGCTTTGATTGACAAATTTAGTGTGAAATTTGCATTATGTTAATTGTAGTATATTTTTTTTTTTTTTTGAGTTTCTCTTTCAGTTAAATGTGCATGATTTGTGCCTTTTTTATGGTTTCGATAAATATTACGAAACTAAAGATGTAACAAGTGCCATGCCATTTTTGTACACTCTCAGATCCAAGAAATAAAGTCATAACCATCAAATGGAATCCCTCCATTTCATCTGAAATGAAGAGAATGATGTTCCATAACTATTAGCACTCTTAGTTGTTGAAGTAAACTGCTTTTCCAATAAACTTTTAACTAACAAGGCGAGGGCAAAGAACTAATATGATGGAGTCCTTGGAGCATGCCTGTATTCTTGAGACATTTCATTTGAATGAGCTTCCTGAGCCTAATGATGATATGTCTCTATGATTTTAGTGATTTTGCGAGCATAAATTTTAGTGATTTTGAATCATGATGGATGATATATCTATATGTCTTAATTTGATGCCGAATTCAATGATTATCTTCTAGGTTGTATTTGGTTTTTACTTTATTATATTAACTAAACATGGTGTTAGGTTCATTATGACATGACACACTTTATGTGCCCGCTTAATGCAAAAAATGTTGAAGGTAAAACCTTATCCAAGCCACCCTTTCTAGGACCTCACTTAATTGGGAGCAGCATTTGACAAATCCTCTATCTTTTAGCTTTTGATGAAATTTTTGGTTGTTAATGTGTTTGTGGTGAATTTTTTGGGGTGGTGAATTTTTTGGGTTAGTGATGATGAAATTCTAGTATCCTACTTCCAATGTTGATTTTTTTAATTAAAAAATTCTTAAAGATTGTAATTTATTTATAGGGATGCAACTTTGGCATATAAAGCTGAAGCTTTAGAGTTGCAGAAACAACTCAGGCATCTGCAGTCTCAATGTGATATGCTCACTGGCCAGGCTTCATCTTTAATCCAAGGGAGACAGGCACGGGTTGTTGCAACATCTACTATCAATGGACGCTTTACAAATCTAGATGATAGTCTTTTAGCAAAAAATTTAGAAGTATGTAAGCTATGATAAATGGAATATATTTTAAACTTGTTCACTTTTATGATTTTTTTTATATAAACTATCAAATTTGATTAGTCCTGGATAGGATAATGAATATTAACTAGAATAATTTACTTTTATTTAGCTGGCTGAGAGAAGGTTTAACCAATGCATTTCTTAAATATAGCTTTTTTACTCTATCAAAATTTTTGTTTCTTCAAGTGTAAGCAATGCTTCAAAATCCTGATTTATTTTTCTTCCCCACTGTCTTTTAGTAATCAAATGAAGCTCAATTTTCCTCCCCCACCACCTCCCTTTTCCCTTTTACTCTTTATTTTTTTATAATTCTTTATTTGGTTGAGATAATGGTGGAGAACAAAAGAGAACAAGAGCCTTAATGATTTTGAAGTAACACAATTTATTTGTTTTTATCTTTTCCTCTTTCTCATATTTACCAGACAGAAATTAATTTCTATATTTCTTGCAGATAGAGCTCTGCATCAGCTTGCTCCTGTGCTGGCAATGTTGTATTCATGTACCAATTTACCCGTGAAATGCCATTAATTTAAAATTATAATATGAACTTTCAATGCATTCTACTCTTGATTGTTGACTGTTTATTTTGTGTGCACTTCAAGTTGATGATATTTTCCTTTTTCAGCATGCAGTGAATCCATTATGGTAATTGAATTTGGTTTCGTGGACTGTCAATATAAGCTTCTGCCTTTGGTTGAGTAATTATCAATTACAATAAAATATTATACTTTTGTGTGTGTTCTTGGTCGGGGACTAGGTTTGAACTGCTTGTTTATTGCAATGCCTCGAGAGTAATACAAACGCTAATGACCTATTCTCGGAAGGAAAAAAATGCAATGCAAGATAATAAAAATTGAAACTTTTTAGGTTGTTTGTTTATGAAATGAAAATGCTTAGCTTGAGCATGAGTTGATTTTGGTTCAAAAATTGACTTACATATTTGGGATTTCCCCTCCTCTTTTCCCAAATATTGGGAATTTGAGATTTTGGGTTTGCTGAAGTATGTTTAGCACTGTTATAAATGAAGGGTTGTGGTTTTGATTTTGTGTTTTTATTGTTTCTGTGTAATTTTTGCATTTCTGGAAATGAGTTTGTATTGAGGTTGAAGTACATTTGGACCAATATTTTTGGTTAAGTGAACTGATTTTGTAAATGGGGTTTGGCTTTCCATTTAGGTACATGGAAGTGTTATTATGCACGAGAATTTTGATGTTTCCAAATGTTAACTTTTATGTCAAGTGAGCAACTTTAGAATGTTGTTATTACATTCTTTTAAACTAAAAGTAAGAAAGAAAATTGTTTGAGCTTGATGGGAGTGACTGTACTAGTTGCTTATAAATTTTCAAAATGGTCTAAGCTTAAGAATAGGAGTGAGATTTTGAGTTCCTAGATTTAGGATTTCACTTTTCGGTTAGAGTAAATTTTGCTGCCATTAGCATATAGTTGTTCTAATAATCTTAATCATATACAATTTTCATAATATCTGAGTGAAGGTATGTGGCATTATTGACTTGATAGATTACATAGTCTTATATAGTGGACATACATTAATCGTGCTGATTTTTGACTTGTGACAGGCAAAACATTCAAATTTTTGTAATTGGAGATTCCTTTAAACTATCAAGATCCCTACAAGAGCTAATAACAGGAATTGAGGAGACCACCAACACTAATTGTGGACTCAAACTAATTGCTTTTTATGGTATCTATATTGTTTCATGATGATCCTGTTACTATTGTTGTATTTCCCATAGCCTCATTTGTGTTCAAAGCTGTGCAAAGTTATCATATTTCTTTTGTAGCTTGCTTTTTCACTAAGGTGTTGTGCCATAAACATTTACAGTACTTTTTTAGGGTTTTTAGTGTTTAAGGGCATTAGGTTGGTGTCTAGATATATGGGTATGGATCTGAATAAATTAATAATATGATAAATAGCTTATGAAACAACGTGGGTGTGAGAGCATTTTAAGTGTCAATGTTGAATTCGTCATTTGATTGGGTGCTTTGAGGACATTTTTCTTGTTAAGTAGATAATAGACTAACTTTCCTCCTTTTCATATTTATGTATAGCATGTCTTCGCATTCATCTGTTCTTATCACCCACGTCCTCATTGAATTAGTGGAACTATTTGGTTCTTATAAACTATATGATACACATTGATTGTCTCTCTAGACTTAATTATTTGCTTTTATTTCTATCATGAAAAGATTGAATATGTGTAATATTACTTGCACTAAAGTTTTGTCAAGTTTTAGGTTTGATCCACCAAAGTTTTGTATGCATAGGTACAAGTTGCACCCATAGCACATCTTATAAGGAATTTCGCAATAATATTTTACATTGAAGTTTCCATGTACAATGAGCAAATTGCTATGAAGTGGCACTATGAGCAAATTGCAAGCAAATTTATTTGTTTGTTTCTTGAAATATATTAGCTTTTCAGCATGTTCCTAATATTTTATTTTCTTTAGCGTATAATGACCACTTGTTTAATAGAATATTTAGACTCATCCTTAGCTTTGCATGCTTTGTTGTTTGACATTAGTTGATATTGTCTCCTTCAAAATTTAGATGTGCAACCAGCTATATGTGTTACTCGCAGGCCAAACAAGTACTTGGATATTTGGGATCTTCCTGCCGATGACGTAGAAATTAAGTTGTCGCTAAATAGTATGCATCAGCCAGTTGATGATGGAGCGAGAATTTTTACTGGTCTCTTGGGTACAATTGCGCGGAAACCCCACGTGTGCCCAATTAGAAGGATATGCCAGAAGAACTTAAAGAAGAGTGTTGGCGTGTTGTAGAGGTATTAAAGAAGTTATAATAAGTGTAATTATGACATTTTATACTAGATTTTACATAAGTATTTTAGCATGAAAACATTTGTGATTTGATAACTCAACTATTTGATTGTAACGAAAATACTGTGTCCCTGTTAATCTTATTGCATATACGGCTCTGAAGACATTTACCTTACAAAAAAATTGGGAAGGCTTGGAGGGATCATAAATCTAGGCTAAAGAAACAACATTATATACCTCATTCAAGAAACAAAGTAGGGGTAAAGAACA
This sequence comes from Castanopsis chinensis, assembly GCA_032878915.1. Lineage (NCBI taxonomy): Eukaryota > Viridiplantae > Streptophyta > Magnoliopsida > Fagales > Fagaceae > Castanopsis > Castanopsis chinensis. The sequence continues at coordinate 724,700 of JAVQMG010000096.1, forward strand.
ACCGACCCAAGGGATGCATACCACAAGATTGGAATATACTTGTTAATCATTGGTACACTAATGATGTAGTGGTATGTTTGTTTTCTCTCTCTTTTCCATCATGGATCATACCAAAAGAAGAATGATTATTGAGAAATTGAGAGAATACATATTGGATTGAGAGAATACTTTTTTCAGGTCATAATTGAGTGCCTTCTCCATTTCTTTAGTTCTTTAGTTCTTTGTGCTTTCTAGATTGACGCAAAATATATCTGCTTTGGGGAAGCTATAATGGGAAGCTATAATGGGAAGCTCATTTACCAACATTTTGCTGTTCACTATATTACTGCAAGTGAAGCTTCAATTATCAAATTGTTACTCTTTATTATCATGTAATTCCTCTCATTCTTTTACTTTGGTTTCCAATAGATACCAAATGATATTTTAGAGCATTTTGGCTTTAGTTAAAAGTGGTTTTAGATACTTAAAGCATATTGTATATAAACATGTAGTTTTGTTGAATGTTTATAGAGTTAGAGAAGAATAAGAACCATCGTTCTAAGTAAGATGACTTACATACTGCTGGTTCTATAGGTATGCTGTGCACGCTGCAAAAAAGGTAATATGTATTATGACTATTTTTTAAATGATTTTGACATCTCCTAAAGTTTATGTGGTACTAATATTCATCACTACATAAATATGCTGTTCATAATGTAGGCAAAAACGGATGGACATCCTGTAGAGTGTTCAGTATTATATCAAATACTACATACTCGTAAAGATGGATCCGCAGTTAATCCTGTAGTGAAAGAAAAAATGGTGAGTAATTTCTCCATTGTAGTTGGGGGTAAACGAAATAGGAATTCAAGAAACAATATTATAGTTTTTCCTTACAAAGTTGTCTCAAAGATGAGCTTTGTTCAAATAATTCAAGTCTTAGAAGCCTTGCAACTTTTTGTATATAACTTTTGAACCAACATGTTTTTTTTGACAAAAACCAAGCATAAGATGAAATCCCATGCGATTGTTTGAACACTTGTGTAACTATTTTGAATCAATGATAATTGTTATTAATGATTCTTTTAATTTTAAATTGATATATTTCAATTTGATATTAGCCAATACGCATTCCTTTTTATTGTGGGCTCATTTGATTGTTGGATTACATAGCAAACTCTATTTCATTATGGAAATGTTATTCTTACTGAGTTAAGGCCTCTATGTTTAGTCCTTTGTTATATTACAACATACCCAGTGGATGTATGACTTTTTTTTTTTTTTTTTGGGAGAGGTTCATGTGGCGAGTTGCCTGTAGATTGTTAATTTTCTCTTGAGGGTTACTGGTACATTTTTATGCTTGCTTGTCCCATCCTATATATATATATATATATATGTATATATATATATATATATATATATATATATATATGTTGTGGGGTCATTTTAACTATATGATTTCTAACTTTTTTTGTTTTGTTCAAAACCAAATGTCAGGACAAAATGAAGGAATTGTTGGTTGAGCCTTCGAATCAATTGCAGTCATTTGACACAAGTGGTAGTATTGCATGGTCAACAGATGATGTGTTTGCCAAAGTGATGGGTAAGGAGCGCAAATATCATATTTGTGGGATAGGATTTGGTCCAAGCATAAGTGGTCAAAGTAGCAAGAGTTCTCTCATGGACATTTAAATACACTTAAGTCAAGTAAAGGACAACGAAGTTGCACAATTGAAGGTTTTCTTGGCTACTATGGAGGGGAAACTATCAAGTTTTGACGAAATGAAGAAAAGACTTAGTCAATTAGAAAAAATGAAGCAAAGAATGACTTGTATGCTTCAACAAATGCAGCAAATTTCTTTCCAATGCAATCAGTTATATTAACAAAGACTTAGTCAGTGTTTTTCTCTTTGTAAGCACTTCGTTGTTCTTGCAAATGCTTGATTTCTTTTGTGATTGGGATTGCTATTGTGTTTATATATTTTTATTTATGTCAATTATTGGTCAAGTATATTAACAGTTGGGCTTATATTAATTAAAAAAGAGTAAGTCATATTAAAAAGAGACATGTCAATTTTAAAATGACTTTTAGAGGTTTAAAACATAAGAGACATGTCTTCATTTAACTTGTTCCCATTTTTTACCTTGGTAATATTTTCTTGTCATTCTATTCCATTTATACGCACTTATTGAGTAATCATACTTTATATGTAGGATGTTCCTTCGGTCCAACAATCTCCAGCTTTCCAAAAATCGTCAGCCGCATCCCATCAACCAAGCAGCTTATAAGTTTTATCTTGGTGTTTGAAGACTTTTTTGTGTACAAAGAACTACGGAAGAACAATCGCAGTTTTGCAAGTGTTGAAGGATATTTTTAAACACTTTAGAACTTTGATTATAGTATTAGCTTAATTTGAGTTGTTTTTTTATTCAAATGATCACATCTTTTTTTGTTAATCTTATGATGGTGGATATAGACAACGTTATGTATTTGATAATATATTTCTATGTAAATATTATATTAGTTTGGAGACATTTGTAGTATTGTGTTAGTAGAGCTAAAACTATTATAGGTTTTTTGTAACAGATTTGAACAATATATTTGATGAAAACAGTGGTTTTAAAGCCCACTAGGGGGAAAAAAAAAAGAAGAACTTATAGCGACAGTCCAAAAGCGCCGCAATAGGTGCACATTTGATGTTTTAAATGAAACCCTATAGCGGCACTTATCACTCGTCGCTATAGATTCAAACATATAGCGGCATATCTACCCGTCACTAAAGGTACGCACATATAGCGGTGTTTTCACCTGCCGCTAAAAGTGCAATTAGTTCGTTTCAATTGATTGCCTATAGTGGCGCCGTGTGCTCGCCGCTAAAGGTGGACACCAATAGCGGCATACAAAATCCCCCGCTAAAAGTCAATTGACACGAATTCGAATGTCGTATGGTGACGGTTTTATGCCTGCTGCAATAAATCAAAACTGCCACTAAAAGGTGTATCTACAGCAGCGCTTTTTCTTACCGCCGCAATAGATCTATAGCAGCACCACAATGGTGACAAGAAGAACTGCCGCAATAGCATGCACCGCTAAAGGTCAAATGTACCTTTTGCGGCAGTTTTTGGGGTTTCGGCAGCGGTTTTGGCTTGCTGCAATAGGTCTTTTTTTTATTTATAGTGATCGCATAAAATATGAAAAAGAAAAACATATTTTCCATTTTAATTTGATTATACATTCACATGTCATTCAGAGATCTTAGGGGTTTGGTTTTTTTTTTTGAAAGCGAGATTTTAGGGTTGAATGATTCATATTTATATGACACAAACTTGGATCTATGGTTCCATACCTATCATAGATCATATTACGACTTATCTTTCATGTTCATTGCTAACCTCATATGTTGTTTCCCATGCGAGATGTTTTCGTTCATCACACGGATCTGGAGTCAATTTATTGCCATGAATTACTTCAATATATTATTACTTGTTTGTTGGAATGGTGGATTAATTATTTTATTGGCCTTTGTACCTTAAGGAGATCAACTTAGCGAGTGCATGGTAGAGTGTCAAACAGCTCCCAACTTGATAACTTATCTACCAAACATAATTTTTGGGATGGAAATTTGAAATTTTCTTGTAATTTCCTTTTTCTTCACTTTCTCTAGATTGTAACTAGGAACACAAAATCTTATACTTTTATTTTATAGAATTTAATTACTTAGGTCCAAACCCTAGTAATTTTCTTGCAATACACGTTTTTTTTTTTTCTTAATTTATTCAAATGTGTATAGTTTTCTAGTTTTTTTTTTTTTTTTTAATTTTTCTTGCAATTAATTAAGTAATGGTTCTATTATGCAAATCCATTATTTTACGGAGAATAATATTGGATCTACAACAGTGGTGGTGGGGGTGTCATCCATAACTAAATCCCAAAGTTTGCTTTGGGTTGTTGACATGTTATTCTCACACTTTAGTTTTGATGAAATTAGAAAAGTAGAACCAATTGTATAAAGAGAAATGATATGTGCACAACATTTTCACAATATTTTCCAAAAAATCCGAAATGGTAGATTGTTATTAGTTGTTATTATTAAGGCAAAAAAGTAATCTTAGTGTTAGGTTCAAATTTGAACCAATAACAACTAATTACCTATGATTTGTTGTAAAAATGTTGCAAAAATATAGTGGACATAACATCTTTCTTGTATAAATTGTACTCATTTCCTTAAAATAAATAATATGTCCACAATATTTTTACAACATTTTTATAGCAAATCCTAAGTGGCAGGTTACTACTGGTTGTTATTGTCAGGGTAAAAAAGTAATCTTAGTGTTACGTTCAAATTTGAACCAATAACAACTAACCACTTGTGATTTGTTGTAAAAATGTTGTAGGTATAGCATCTCTCTTTCTTTAATAATGGGTGTAAATAATTGAATGATGATTTATGGAGGGCTGTCCTGCATTGTGTCCTATGGTGTATTTGGCGAGAACGGAAGTCAAGATGTTTTGAAGGGAAGGAACGGTCTCTTTCAGAACTTAAATCTCTTCTTCTTCATACCTTGCTAGAGTGAAGTTCTCCCTTTAATCTTTTCCCTTGTTCTAATTTTTTAGAAATGCTTGATCTTTGTAATTTATGTGTTTGATGTATTGTTTTCCATGTTCACCCCTGGTATACCTGGGCTTTTGATTAATACAATTCTGTTATTTATATATATAAAAAAAAAATTTTGAATGATAACCCAAATTTTAAGCCCTATGACCCAAATCAACAACCCAACACAATTCCATTATGATCCCTATATGATAGATTTGGTGGTTTTTAAAGCTACTACTAGTTAGGGCAGCATGTGCAAGGCACATGCGTGTTGTGGCAAAAAGTAGTGTAGTAATTAAGGTCAATTCTAGATTTTATTTGTATTACAAAACAAAGATATGAATTATTTGATTTTTAAAGTATATAAAGATTTACATTAATCAAAAGAGATATTAATTTTAAGAATTTTGATAATTATGTTGTAAAAAGTTAATCTCATTCGTTTAAGAATTTTGATCAACCACAAAATTAGGTTAGCTATTTAACATATAAATATTTATTTAATTATAATAGTTTTTTAGTACCTACTTGCTAAAGACAATATATCTATTCTCTAAAAACTTTTAAGAATGATAACAAATATCATTATCTTTCAACAATAAACAACTGAGTTTTGTTAAGAAATTAAAAAAAAAAAAAAAAAAAGATAACAAAAGGCATGTGTCATCGAATATCATCATTCTGATTTTCCAAGAATTTTTATCACTTAAAACTCAAAATACGTAAAGAAAATTTTTTGGATGTTAAAATTTAGCAAGAGTAATTTAGACATTACACAATAAAATATTTTAAAAATCATAAGTTTTCATTAAGGTTTAACTGAGAGAATAACAATATGAAATATTTATTATTTTCCAAAATATTAAGGGAAAAATTGCTTGATTTTAAAGTTTAATTAAGAATTGTAAACTACCCCAAACATAAAGGGTGAAAAACGTTTTTTTTCCTAAGTTTTTGTTTTTGTGTGCAAAACTATGTGTTTTTACTTAAAATAGTGTGTAAAGAAGAAAAATATACAAAAAATTAACCAAAGAAAATTGTATGTGGAATAGTGAATTTTGGCTCAACAAAGTTGATTAAACCAATAAAAATTTTCTAAAAACACAACAAAATGACGCAACATTTTCATAATATCTTTATAATTTTGTTATATTTTATTTTAACTTGTAAAGAATTGATAGTTCAGCAATTTTGAAAATATTGTGACAACATCAAGATGTCTTAACATTTTTCACACAAAAAGATGTTATGTCCATGACATTTTCACAACAAATTATAAGTAGTAGGTTACTATAAGTTGTTATTGGTGGGCAAAAAAGTAGTTTCATTGATAAGTTTAAATTAGAATTGATAACAATTTACCATATCTCATTTGTTATGAAAGTGTTGTGAAAATTATTGTGGACGAACCAAAAATTATATAGCAAATATACTACAACTTTATGCATACAAAAAAAAAAAAAAAAAAAAAAGAGCCAGCAAAACAGTGAAAGTTAAATAAACCAAAACTACTATAGCGAAATTGCTGTAATTTTTCACATTTACTATTTTTATATATATATATATATATATATATATATAGAAATATACATTACATTTACAATATAAATTTATATTGTAAACACACAAAAAGAGAAAAATAAATAAAGCCACTAACAAAACCAAAACGGCACTGCAGGGACAATACTTCTTTTTATATAATTAATTAATAGATAATAGATGTGTTGCATTGGTGATCTCTCTCTCCTCCCAAAAAGGTCGGATTGGGTTGAAAAATGCTCCAAAGACCAATCCAACTAGGCCCATGCACGCATGGATTTATATTCGTCAGCATTGATAGCTCCACCAATAGGTTTGGGTAGTTTAACTTTTGAAAACTGTATTCATGTTTCATCAAAAACATTTTTTTTGGGGGGGGGTTGGGGGGTTGGTTCATGTCCCTCTGGCATTTTGAATTTCTCCCCCCTCTCCTTATTTATGAGTAAATTTTATAAAATGTATCATTTTTATTTATTGGCCCATTTAATATTTAAAGAAAAACATTGCATAAAAAATCATTTGAAGTGAGTATTATTATCTTATTTTTATTTTAATATTCACTTTTTTTTCAGCTATAACTTATTAAATTTAGGATCATTTATTTATTAAAAAAATGTATGAGCATTACACCATATGTTCGTAAAAATAGATTAGTAAATCTATTTCGTAATTTTTAAAAGAAAACTTTTTTTCATTTTTCATTTAGAGAGTTATAAGGGATATAAGAATGCTTGTATTTTCCATTAAAAGAAAATATGCTATGATTTTTATTGCTCAAACTTTGGGACATATGCTCCTTTTTCATCTATAAACAGAAGAAAGTGTTTCATTTAATTTTTTTTATTATTATATTTTCCTATTTATATTATATATGTTAAGACATATTAAAACTTATATTTATAATTCAATCTAATTGAAATTAAAGCATTTTATGTTTTCTAAAAACATTGTTATATCCTAATGTGAAATCTTTAATTTTTTAAATTAATGAAAGATTATTTTTTTGAATTATGTAATATCGATTATCAATTAACTGAATATATATTATACATTTTGAGTATATATATATATATATATATATATGTGTGTGTATGTGTGTGTGTATTTTTGTGGATTTAGTCATGCTCTTAAAAAAATTTATTACTTTACCACTGACCACATAGTCAAGCTTTCTTTTTTAGAGTAGAGCACATGGTCTAATTGGGTCAATTGTTTTGAGTATTTCAGGTTGAGGCCCAAAGAGAATCTCCTTCAATTTTTGAGCCTCCAGTTTATCTAAGCGAATTGGGATTATGTTCCTGGACTTTACAGCATCGAGCCCCAAAGTACCAGCCCTTTTTTGGTAAAGAGACGTTGGGTTCCAGCATTTCCAGGTGCATCTTCTTTTTCTCTTTATTTGAATCCTATAAGAAGTTTTCTCGCTATCAATAACATACTCAATGCCAATGGACTTTTGGGAAGCCCAATATCAATAACATGAAATTAGGCTACCAGTCTCAGGAATACTGGAGTCACTTTTACCACTTTAATTACCAGTATGAAGCTCTGCTCTCAACTCTATCCCTTGGTTCCACTTCTATGGACCTTATAATTTTTTCCAATATTAGCTTGTTGCAAGAAAATGACTGACAATAATAAATCTTACTTAATTATTACAAATGTTTTTTTTTCCCTCACATACCCGTCTTTTAATGATTACATAACTAGCACAACGCTTAATTCATTGTTATCCATTTGAATTGAATGCTGAAAGAATTTCTTATTTGCTATTTTTAGTTATTTCAAGTAGTAAATTATCTAAGAAATTAGTTCAGTTTGTGTAAATAAATAAAAGTTGGAGGTGAAAAAATACGATCAGAAATTTTATTAGGCTGACCAAATTAAGCTTCATAATTACTAGTAGAATTTAATTTTATTTGACTATTCAATGATTCCTGAAGAAAAAAACCGAGTTATGAGTCACCTAGAAGTTGGAGATTTGACATGGTCTTGTATGAAAATTATGCAGAATGGTCGAAAATATTGTACAGTGGTCAACAAGTCACGGAACGAAAAGTGGAATAAGTCACCAAGTCAAATTCTAGATGAGTTTGACATTGATCAGAATCTCTACGCGGTACGTGAAAGATGGTTTTCAAATGAACCTACAACGACTCATCACTTTGTGTTTGGTGAGCAGTTATCTCTGGGGTTTTGGCTTAAAGCCTATATTATTACTAATGCAATCAAGTCATTAAGACCTCATACATATGAGATTTTACTCAATCATGAGCCTTAAGTAACTAACAAATGTCCTTAAAATGAATTTGGGATGTGTTTCCTGTATGCTCTGATTTACTGAGCTTCTGAAAAGGCTGATGGCTTAATTATTCTATCAACAGAACTGTAATGGAAATTTCCATAGTTCACCAAATAACCGACCATTAGCATGGTAAATTAGAACCAAATGACAACTCAATCAGAGAGCATGGATTCTAGGACAAACAGATTTCTCAATAGACAATAGGCTAACAAGAAATACACAGGTCAATATGGAAAAGGATCAACGTTTCTATCAAGGTGGGGAAAAATGATATTTTCAAGTAGCAACACTTCAACATGAACTTTTAATTAGAATAAAGCTTTTAACATGAAACATCCCAGCTAAAACGCAAATGCCATTGTTAAATTTCAATGAGAAACTGACAATATGAACTCTTTAGTTTACAACTGACTGCATATTCAAAATTAAAGGCATCAAATTTTGGACATTGCCATGGATACCTTCAAGCCAGGGGATAGCACCCACCTAGAATTTAGATAATTGTATTAAAATGACGGTGCAGAAAGGAATCATCGATCAAAAAAACAGAAAAAGTCAGCAAGTCAAAGTCTTTGGAGCAACCTGCTATGAACCTTCAAACTTTTGTGCGGCCTTCAAACTTTTGTGCGGTAATCAATGATCTCTTGCGTTAGGCTTAAAGCCTATAGTGTCATGAGATAGTAGTATCCAATTTGATATGAATCTTCAAACTTCTCTTTGAACCTTTCTTTGTTTCTGAGTTGTCATGGGTGCCTCTTTCGCAACTCGTGTGCTCTTCTTACTATGGTTCTTTTCCGCAACCTTCACTTCAAGCTTTTTCAAAGCAAGCTCAGATGCCACCTGCAATGAGAAAGACAAACAAGCACTTCTAAGCCTCAAACGAGGTCTCACGGATCCTTTGAACCGACTCTCATCCTGGTCTGACCAAGAAGATTGCTGTAGATGGGACAGAGTACGTTGTGATAACAAAACCGGTCGAGTCACAGAACTCAACCTATCATATACCAGGTCAAGTGGTAAGATTAGTTCTTCATTGCTTGAATTAGAGTTTTTGAATTACTTGGACTTGAGATGGAATAACTTTAATTGTACTACTATTCCAAGTTTCCTTGGTTCAATGGGTAGTTTAAGACATCTTGGCCTTAATTCAGCAAACTTCTCTGGAGTCATTCCTCACCAGCTTGGGAACCTCTCAGGCCTTCTCTATCTAAATCTTGGAGGTAATTCTGACCTTTATGCAGATAACCTTCGTTGGATGTCTAATCTCTCTTCCATTCAATACCTTGACCTGAGTTTTGCTAACCTTCACAAAGAAGTTGATTGGCTTCAAATAATAAGTAAGCTCCCGTCTCTTTTGAAGCTATACTTGGCAGATTGTCAACTTGATAGCCTAAACCCATCTCTTCCATTTGTCAATTTCACATCACTTCAAGTCCTTTATCTCCCCTATAATCATTTCAATCATGAGATACCTAATTGGTTCTCTAATATAAGTACAAGTCTCTCAGTGCTTGACCTAAGGAACTGTTCTCTGAAAGGTGAAATACCTCATGGTATTATGAATTTTCAGAAATTAAAATCTCTATTATTGAATTCCAATCTCCTAACTGGAAAAATTCCGGAGTCATTAGGGCGGGTTAAGCACCTAATAAACCTTGATCTCCGATTTAATTCTTTAAGTGGTCCTATTCCTTCATCCATTGGAAATTTGTCTTATTTGGGAGATTTATTCGTTTATGATAATCAGTTGAACGGCACCATTCCAAAGAGTATTGCACTTCTCTCAAATTTAAAGGCGTTGCTTGTTGGATTTAATTCCTTAACAGGCACCGTAGATGAAGGACATTTCACTAAGCTCTCCAAATTAAAGTACCTAGATATGTCTTTTACATCTTTATTCTTTAATGTGAACTCTAATTGGGTTCCACCTTTTCAACTTGAATATGCTTGGATGAGCTCCTGCAAGATAGGTCCTAACTTTCCTACATGGCTACAAACACAAAGATCCCTCAAAATTTTAGAAATGTTCCAGACAGGAATTTCAGACAAGGCTCCGAGTTGGTTTTGGAATTGGACTTCGAACATTGAAATAATCGATCTCTCTACCAACCGTATAGAAGGGGATGTCTCAGGTATTGTGTTGAATTCTACTATCTTAAATTTAAGATCTAATCACTTCAAAGGTCAAATGCCACAATTGTCTACAAATGTCAAAGTGCTCAATATCGCTAACAACTCAATTTATGGATCCATTTCCACTTTCTTGTGCCAACAAAGGAATGTAAAGAATAAATTAGAGATTTTAGATGCATCAAACAATCACTTATCAGGGGAGCTTTCTCATTGCTGGAAGTATTGGCCGTCTTTGATCCGTTTAAACTTTGGGAGCAATTGTATATCGGGTAGAATTCCTTATTCCATGAGTTCTTTAGTTGCACTCCAATCACTGCATTTACAAAACAATAGCATCATTGGAGAAATTCCTTCATCATTGAAAATTTGCTCAAATCTTAGGCTCATTGATATAGGTGATAATCATTTGTCAGACATCATACCACTCTGGATTGGAGACATGACAAACCTTTTAATTCTCCGTCTAAGATCAAATAGATTCAAGGGTCATATACCTCTACAAATATGCCAAATTTCTTCTCTTAGAGTATTGGATCTTGCAAATAATAGTCTATCAGGAACCATACCAAAGTGCTTGAAAAATATCAGTGCCATGGCAATACGGGAACCCAATATTCGAGACATCTCTTTTAATTCTTTACGATATTTGTATCATTCTGGGTCCTATATTGAGAATCTTAAATTGGTTCCCAAAGGGAATGAATTGGAATATGAAAAGAATCTTGCATTTGTTAAGATGATAGACCTTTCAAGTAACAACTTGTCTGGATCAATCCCAGTTGAAATTTCAATTCTTTCTGAATTACGTTTTTTGAACTTGTCTCAAAATCATTTGATGGGTAATATACCAGAAAAAATAGGGAGCATGAAAGAGTTAGAGTCAATCGATCTCTCTCAAAATCATCTATCAGGTAAAATTCCTCCAAGCTTGTCTAATTTGACATTTCTTAGTCACTTGGACTTGTCATACAACAACTTCTTCGGCAAAATTCCTTTAGGCACTCAGCTTCAATCTTTTAATGCTCTCAGTTACATTGGCAATCCTCAACTTTGTGGTGATCCTCTTCCAAAAAGCTGCACAATAGAGGAGGGATATTTGAATAAGTCACCAATTGGCAAAAAAGAAGATGACTATAAAAGTTCCAGCTTCTATGTTGGTATGGGAGTTGGATTCACAGCTAGCTTTTGCGCAGTTTGTGGGACTCTCTTCTTCAACAGGACCTATAGGCATGCTTATTTCAGATTTGCTGATTATATACAGGATTGGATTTATGTGACTACAGTGCTAAAGATGAATTGGTTACTGAAGAAGGTAAGAGGATGCCACCTCAACAAGCGTAAAACATCGTTATCTAGCTAAAAGGTATTGCTTCTAACAATATGTCCCTAATATTAATTCTAAAGTTACATACTTTGAAGATATGATTAATTCATAGCTAATGTGATAGTGGTTTAAAATTTATTTCACAAATATAGCATATCTTTAGCTTCAATCTATATTTGCAGTTAGTTAATTTTTCTTGAAATAAAGTTCATTATATTGTTTCTCATCTATATATATATATATATATATTAATAAGTAAAGCTGAGAGAAAATTCAATTAGGTTTTAAACTGGATTCCAGTTATTGTCTAATTTTTTGCCACATGTCCTATTTAATTTTTTTTCTATGTGAGTTAATGAGGTGCAAAAGACAAAGAGTCTAATATAAATAAATCATCAAAAACTCAATAAAAAGAAAAAAAGAAAGAAAGAAAGAGGAAACTCATGTGTATATCCAAAGAAATTAAAATAAAAAAATAGGAGAGAGAGAGAGAGAGAGAGAGAGAGTAATTTAAATCTATATATGAGACTAATTGTAATTTTTTTTAATTATACCGTGCATATGCACGGGTTATACACTAGTATACATAATACATCAAATATGTGTTGTAAAGGAGTTTTTAATATTGTTATTCAATGCATAGCTTGATTTCTCACTTCATATGATGTAATTCAGTAGGAGGATTTACTAATAGAATATCAAAGACGTGGGCTTAAAATGAATTCTTAGAATTTCAACATTATTGAATTGAAATTAAGCTTGATACTGGCCATGCTCCTCATACTCACTTCACCACTATTGAATATTGCAATTCATTGTGTATATTTTATGAGGTGGCACTGGTTCATGCTCTTCAACAGGCCAGAAAGAATCATTTGCAAAAAAAATATACTTGATCTTATTTCCTCTTGGTTTTATCATAAAACATACATGAACAAAATCCTACATATTATATATAATTCTTTTATATGATTTGTAAGAACTATTTATCTACATGGTTCTAGTCCTTTAAAGAAGAAAATATTGGCCTAGTTGGTTATCTTTTTCCTTATTTAACTAAAAAAGTTTCAAAACTAGCATATTGACTACAATGTTAGTGAAACGTATATTATGTATAAAGGATTATATGCATGTGCTTACTTTTAAGTGGCTGATTGCAGGGAAAGTCTAAGGAGAATTCCTCAAGTTAGGATCTGCCACCACTACAGGGAGGTTAATAAGTGTGTGGATGGACTTGCTTGGACGGGTGTCCACCAAGCACCAAGCTCAGGATTTTGTTTTGTTTTCTGAGCCTCCTTCTAATATGTATTTGCTACTTAATTTGGACCATGTTGGTATAGTGTATGAACGTTGGGTTCCTTTTGGTGGGGGCTAGCTCCCCTCCTTTATTATATTATCCTTTTTACCAAAGAAAAAAAAAAGTATCTTTTGTACTTGTTGATTGTAATTGTTCCACTGGTAATGTAAGCCTGTTTTGGTATTTAAAAAAAAAAGAATATATAAACAAGGAAAATTTTTATGACCAAACTAGTTCAAAATATAATTTCTCTAGCCCACTATTTGGTAATTGATAAGAATATTCATATGTACACACATGACTTTTAACATGAGTTAATTAACACATTGCTAGTTTTATCAATCACGATGTAATAGGTTGGAGGAAATTCCTCCAAATTTGTCCAATAAAAAATATACTATAGTCGCAAACATGTGAGTAATAAGAAAATTATGACATGGTCTTTTGCATATTTGAGTGTTAAATAGCCTATCAGGCCCAAATATATATTTTTTTTTCTCTTGATGAATAAACATATATAATTACTAGAAGGTCTGCTAAACTTTTCTTGCTAGAAGGTCTTTACCCATTTCAAGGTCCTAGCTCTCATGCGCAATTGATAGAACTTAATGCTAATGAGATGCCTTTGTGTCCTAAATTTGATGTGCTTTGTTCTGAATCCATTGAGACTGAATCTAAAATGGCTGAGGTAGAAATTACTTTTTATGCTCTCTTAGGTAGTCCTTCACTTGGTACCATGAGAATTAAGGGTAAAATCAATGGGCATTGGGTTGGTACCATGAGAATTAAGGGTAAAATCAATAAGCATTGGGTTGTTATCTTAATTGACACTGGCAGCACTCATAATTTCTTGGATGCTGCCATAGTTTCCAACTTGCAGCTATGTTTAGATCCCACTATTTCATTTGAGGTTAAGGTAGCTAATGGTGCAACAATTAAGACCAAGGGTGTTTGTTTGGGGGTAAAAGTTGTCATGCAAGGTCATATGTTTTCAATGGATTTGAATGTTTTGCCCTTAGGGGATTGTGAGATAGTCTTAGGCACTTAATGGCTTAGGACTTTGGGTTTGGTTCAATGGGATTTTTTGAAGATGTCAATGCAATTCCTGCATTTTGGTACCACTATTACATTGAATGGTATGCATACTACTGATTCCACACTTCAAGAATGTGAGATTTCTTTAAACAACCTATTATGAAGGGTATTTTGCTGCAAGTAGTGTCATTGGGCTCAGGAACTTCTTCCTCCCAACACCAATGTGACCCTTTGATTGAGAAGCTATTGATTGAATTTGCTTCTGTCTTTGATACACCCTCTGGTTTGCCTCCTTGTCGAGATCATGAACATCAAATTGTCTTGAAAGAAGGGATTGTTCCAATTTGTCAAAGACCTTATAGGTACCCCCACTTCCAAAAAATTGAAATTGAGAAGATTATTATTGATTTGTTGGAGGTTGGTTCAATCAGGCCTAGTTAAAGCCCATTTTCTTCTCTAGTATTGTTGGTAAGGAAGGTTGATGGCTCTTGGAGAATGTGCATTGACTATAGAGCTTTAAATTAGGCTACAATTAAGGACAAATTTCCTATACGAGTGGTGGATGAGCTTGCTAGTTCCACCATCTTTTCCAAGTTGGATTTAAGGTCTGGATACCATCAAATTCGCATGAGAGAGGAGGATATTCCTAAGATAGCTTTTAGAACCCATGATGGTCATTATGAGTTCTTGGTTATGCCATTTGGCTTGACCAATGCTCCATCAACCTTCCAATCCCTCATGAATGATGTTTTCAGGCCTTATTTAAGGAGGTTTGTTTTGGTGTTCTTTGATGATATCTTAGTTTTCAGCTCTACCTTGGATCTTCACCTTCAGCACCTTAGAATTGTCCTGGAGTTGTTGCAGCAGCATCAGCTATATGCCAAAAGAAGTAAACGTGTCTTTGGTTGTCTAGAGGTGGAATATCTTAGTCACATTATCTCTGGCCAAGGTGTTAGTGCTGATCCAAGGAAGACTGCAGCCATAGTGTCTTGGCCTATTCCTACTTCTATCAAGGCTTTGAAGGGTTTCTTGGGCTTAACTAGGTATTAAAGGAAATTCATCAAGAATTATGGTCAGATAGCTGCCCCATTGACTGCATTGTTGAGGAAGAATGTTTTTTTTGTTGGTCTGCTGAAGTTGAACTGGCATTTCATCACCTAAAAGTTGTTGTTAGTCAACCCCCTGTCGTATCTTTGCTTGAGCCTTTCATTATTAAATGTGATGCATCAGGAAGTGGTTTGGGGGCTGTCTTACTACAAAATCATAGACCCATTGCCTTTCATAGTCAAACTCTCAAAGGTAAAGCTCTCTAACTGTCTACTTAAGAAAAAGAATTATTGGCATTGGTTACTGCTGTACACAAGTGAAGACCTTATTTGTTGGGAAGGCCATTCATTATCAAAACTGATCAACAAAGCTTGAAGAACGTTTTGGAGCAGAAAATTGCCACTCCTGCCCAGCAAAAGTGGTTGACTAAGTTGTTGGGTTACCTATTTGTGGTGGAGTATCAAAAGGGATGTGAAAACAAGGTGGCAGATGCATTGTCTAGGAGGTCAGATTCTGCTTTTGAAGGCTCAGTCAACCTAACTCCTTCTGATTTCGATTCAGCCTTGTTTTTTATTTCCTTTCCCTGTCCTACTTGGATTGAGGAATTGAAGGATAGCTATCACCATACCCCTGAGTTGCAGCAGCTATTACAGCAACTTGAGTCTGGTTCAGCTTGTCCAAGGTTCTTTGCATTGCATAATGGCCTGATTTTGTATAAGGGTAGGGTCTTTTTGGGTTCACATTGCAGCTTTAAATCTAAGATTCTTCATTTGGTTCATGATAGCCCACTAGGGGACCATTCTAGCTTCCTTAAGTCCCTACATAGATTGAAGCAAGATTTATTTTGGGTGGGAATGAGATTAGATTTGAAATAGTATATTAGGGAATGTGGAGTTTGTCAACAGATGAAGCATAAGACTTGCAAACTTGATGGACTTCTACAGCCCCTGCCAATCCCTAATAGGCCTTGGTCTGCTGTTAGTATGGATTTTATCAGTGGGCTGCCTATGTCTCAGAGGTTGGATACTATAATGGTTGTAGTTGATAGACTCACTAAATATATCCATTTCATTGGACTGTCTCACCCTTATTCTGCTGCCAAGGTGGCTGCCTTGTTTGCTCAGAATGTGTTGAAGTTGCATGAGATGCCTACTTCTATTGTGTCTGACAGAGACCCAGTCTTCACTGCCAAGTTTTGGGCTGAACTATTCAAATTACAAGGGGTGCAATTGGCTATGTCTTCAACCTATCATCCCCAAACTGATGGCCAGACTGAGGTTGTGAATAAATGTTTAGAGTAGTATTTGAGGTCTTTTTTTGCTTATAGACATACTGAGTGGTCAGATTGGTTGTACCTGGCTGAATTTTGGTTCAACACCAATTATCATTCAGCTACTAAGTATACTCCATATGAGGCTGTGTATGGCTTCCCTCCTCATCGTTTGTTGGATTACATACTTGGTACAACCCAAGTGAAAGCTGTGGATTCTCTTTTGCAATTAAGACAGCTTATTCTTTCTTTACTAAGGTAGAATTTGGTGACTGCCTAAGCCAGGATGAAGCAACAGTATGACCTTCATAGGTTTGAGAGGG
This sequence comes from Castanopsis chinensis, assembly GCA_032878915.1. NCBI lineage: Eukaryota > Viridiplantae > Streptophyta > Magnoliopsida > Fagales > Fagaceae > Castanopsis > Castanopsis chinensis. The sequence continues at coordinate 741,547 of JAVQMG010000096.1, forward strand.
AATTCAATGTGGGTGATTGGGTGTTTCTTAGGTTACAACCCTACAAGCAACAGTCTGTGGCCTATAGGGTTGCTCATAAGCTCTCTCCCAGGTTTTTTGGGCCTTTTCAGATCATTGAAAGAATTGGTGAAGTAGCATACAAGTTGGATTTTCATGCTGGTTCTGCAATTCATCTAGTGTTTCATGTGTCCTGTTGGAAGACTAAGCTAGGCAAGCATAATGTGTCTGTGTCCTTGCTGCCATCAGTGAACTCTCAAGGCTTCCTTGCACTTGAACCGGTGGTTGTTCTTCAAACTAGGTCTCACAAGCTACAGAATAGGACTAGTACTTAACTCCTCATTTAGTGGCAAGGTGGGACTGTTGATGATGCTACTTGGAAGGACTTCTTCCATCTGCAACAACAATTTCCCCATCTTGTGGGCAAGCTGTTCTAATGGGGAAGGTGTTGTTAGGATTCAGATTGTATAATGCTTAGTGTATGCTTAGTTGAATAAGTTGTGTTTAGTTGTAACGCGTGTGCTTAGTTGTACTGTATTGTGTGTACCTTTGTGTAATATTGGGTAGTTAAGTCTGTTAGTAGTTAGATGGTACTGACGGCCAGCTAGAGTTAGTTAAGAGAGGTAGTTAGTTATTGACAGCTCATGAGGATTGATTGTATATTGTATATAACTGAATTGATGAATGGGAAAGGGTAAGAAAAAACATTCCAGTTAACTCCCTTCTCTCTCCCTAAACCCCTGCTCTGTTCTGGAGGTAGTTCCCTCGAAGTAACACTATCTCTTCCTTCTAATTTCCATATCCATCATCTTCTTCCTTCATTCCAATGGTTATTCAAATTATGACATATGGTTACTTTTGCAAATTTGAGTGTTAAAGAACCTATTAGGCTGAAAGATACACTAACTCCAACTTTTTATTTGCCAATCTCTTATAAGTCAAATGATCATTCATCTACCATTCAAAGAAACAAATATTTTTTGATGCATCATGAATAACACTGACTTTCATTGAACAAAGAGACTTTTAGAAGTTAAACATGTAAAAAGTTTAGGAAGTAGAAAAGTACTTATAGAAATCATTGGAGCCAACGAGGAAATCTCAAGAAATTTGGTGAATTGAAGGGAATCGTCATGAGAATCAAAACTCATCACCTTATGGCCATGACCTACATCACTTTTTGGGCTAATTCATTTGTTTAGATCTTTAATTAATCTTTTTTCTATTTATGGTAATTTTTATTTTATTTATAACTTTTGAGTTAAATGGAAAAATAAGGTCCCATGTCCTTTTGGATGTCTCCTTAAGACTTTAGGATTTAATATTGTAATTTTCTCAATTTTGCATTTTTTTTTTTTGGTAATTTTTCCTATTTTCTTAGCCTAAGTTTAACACAAATTATGGTTTAGGTGTCTCCTAGCCACCCTAGGAGCACAGTTAGGGTTCTTTTAAGGGCATCATGGCAGCCCTATACTCCCCCTCCCCTCCTATTTAAATGCATTATAGCCCCCAAGACAATTTGGTTTTGGATCAATAATATTTCAGAGTCTTTACTTCTTTTATAGGGGGTGGAGTTCTCTTTGTGGATTCAAGGGTTGTTATCTTGAAACAAATGCGGTTTGTGTCTTGTGGCTTTCTACCTGTTAAAAAAAAAAAAAAATTAAAAATTAAAAAGAAGCAGCTATTAAGTACTTTATTTTGCGATATTTACCTCTCTATGCTTTACTCTATCAGGCATTTTCACTGACTTTAATTAAATTTTATGATAAGTCAAGTGCCTACATCACCTTTCGAAAAATAGTTAAAAGAAAATTAACATTTTACCATAAAGCTTACACCTTGTGAACAAGCACAAACCCAAATAAGCATTGAATGAGAAAGTTATAGAGAACCGCAGATGTGAGAGTAAAAAGATCTTTTTCTTCAATCATTTCTCAGTATAAAATCTCGGCAATTGTCATATCATCGAATTCCATTAAAGTTAGTAGAAATGCCTCAAAGAACCATAGGAGAGGTTAAAATGTCACAAGAATAAAAGTTTTTCTTCTTTTGGTAATGAAGGTTTCATTAAAATTAGCTACAGACAGTCAGGGTCAAAGGTTCACTAGAGTTATGCAAAGCTAAAACAAAAGCAATTTTGAAAGGAGGACTCTAGAATGGTGTACAAAAAGTTCTAATTGGTGTCATCCTGTTTTAGCAAGGGAGTCGTCAACTGCTTAATTGGCTTCTCTGTTGTCATGCTCCATTTTGTACTCCAAGGTCCCACACTAGACCAGCAATCCTCCCAAAACTTCGTCAATCCATCATTAATGACCTTTCTCACTCCTTTTATTGAAGATGTTCTTTCCTGCCTTGCAATGCAAGCAGCCCATATTCTAGATCAGGACCTTTTGTGCTGCCAGGGTCTAGTGTGTCTAGTATTTAGATACTAGGCTTTTAAGGTTCAGGCCCAAAGAGAATCTCCTCCAGTTTTTTAGCCTCCAGTTTAGCTTAGATAATAGGGCCAGGTTCCTGGGCTTTGCAGCATCAAGCATTTCAGCCCCAAACTACCAGCCCTTTTTTGGTGATGTGACTTTGTTCAGCTGACCAAGTGATTCTTCTTTTTCTCCTGAGTTGAAAGACATCGAGCAACACTAATATTAAGTTAGAATTAATTTATGTATTTTGTATGGAGATTGTATTTTCAAGATTTATTCTCATACATTTACAAATGAGGCAGATTGTCCCCTTTTATAAGTAACTTAGGTAGTGGTTGTGCTCATAAATGCCTCCCTTCATATAATTAGAGGTGGTTATATTACTTTGGGAGTTTAAGACAGAGTAACAATCGGCATTTAATACGTTGAATGTACTTGAACGGTTACATTTTTTTTCTTTGATGACTTGACAATGACACAAGATTGTCAATTAAGGAGGATGACCTTACCAATTTTTGTGTACACATCAATATCCACCAGTGGAATATTGGGCAGAGGCCAGTATCCACCTTGAAATGGTAATCGACCTGCAATCATATCATTGAGGCCACTAAACAGGTTTGCATTAATAGTATTTCATATGCATAAATAGAGGAATTAAAGAAGCACATACATGAGATTTTACTCAATAATGGGGAAAAAAAGAGGCCGAAGTGCGGCCTTTCGTCAAACAATTATAAAATACTAAGCAGGAATGCCATGGTGCGTGCATACTAAATCCTAGAGTTTGCTTTGGATTGTTGGTCTCACACTTTAGTTTAACTTCTGCAAACGGTATTCATGTTTCGTTGAAAAACATTGTTAGAGGGGAGGGGGGCATGGCCCTCTAGCATTTTCAATTTCTCCCCCCTCTCCTTATTTATGAGTAAAATTTTATAGAATGTATCATCTTTATTTATTGGCCCATTTAATATTTAAAGAAAAATTAAACATTGCATAAAAAATCATTTGAAATGAGTATTAATATCTCATTTTTCTTTTAATTATCACTTTTGTTTTCATCTATAACTTATTAAATTTAGGAGTATTTATTTATTAAAAAAAATGTATGAGAATTTGAACCATATATATGTTCATAAAAATAGATAAGTAAATCTATTTAGTAATTTTTTTTTTTCATTTTGCATTTAGAGAGTTAGGGATACAAGAATGATAGTATTTTTCCATCAAAAGAAAATATGCTATGATTTTTATGGTTCAAAGTTTAGGACATATGCTACTTTTTCATCCATAAACAGAAGAATGTGTTTCATTTAGTTTTTTTCATTATTATATATTTCCTATTTACATTATATATGTTAAGACATATTAAAAATTATATTTATAATTCAATCTAATTGAAATTAATTGATTTGCAAACATTTTATGTTTTCTAAAAGCATTGTTATATACTAATGTGAAACATTTAAAAATTTTAAATTAATGAAAATTTTTTTTTTGAAGGCTCAAATAGTGTAAAACACTATAGCTTGTTTAGACTCTCAATTTTAAACACACGGTTTAATTGTTTTTACTCTAACTTATTTAAGTGCTGAACAAAAGTAAATGATACACAATAACCTAACTCCTCTCTAAGCCATAACCACAAGCAAGCAATAACAAATATAAAGCTTAAAGAATAAGAGAAAAGAGATGTAAATACAAGATAACACAGATATGTGTTTTCGAAAAAGAAACCGAATTACTCGGCAATATACCTTTTTGCGGTCCTCCAAGCTGAAATTGATCCACTAGTGAATAAAGTTGGAGTATATGAATATCAAAAGACCCTCCAAGCCTAATCTACCCAATGTACTTGAACCATTCAAGTTCTAGCTACCAACGAGCTTCACCGAGCCATGTCTTCACTAGTTCCTTAGAAAAACTCCTTCTTACAATTTTGTGGGTAATGTAGGCTTATAGAGTGTTGGTAAAAAAAAATGAGGAAAACACACTTTAAGAAGCTCCAAGTAGAGGGTTTCGTAAGTCTCTCGCGACTTGGCTTGAGTTGCGAAGTGACATGCGAAATCTTGCCTAGCATGAGACTATTCAGATTTCAGCATGTGCTTCTCACATGGCCTTTTACAGGTTGTCCACTCGCAAGCTAATTGTGAATCAGTCGTGAATTCATTTTTCTTCATAAATCTTCACCAAACTCTCACATTCAACTCTTACATTAAATCCCACAAAAATACAAGAAAATGATTGAACAAAATACAATTAAATTTGACACAAAATAAAAGCCAATATAAAATATAATTGTATATCATAACTTTACAATTTTTTTGAATTATGTAATATTGGTCATTGACTTGCTGAATATGTATATTATACAGTTTGAGTGTGTATATATGTGTGTGTGTGTGTGTGTGTGTCTGTGTGTTTAGTTGTGATCGTAAAAAAAATTTATCACTTTACCACTGACCACGTTGTCAAGCTTTCTTTTTTTAGAACTGTCTATTGTTTTGAGTATTTCAGGTTGAGGCCCAAAGAAAATCTCCTTCAGTTTTTGTTTTGAGCCACCGGTTTAGCTAAAGCTAAAAGGGATTATGTTCCTGGGCTTGACAGCATCGAGCCCCAAAGTACCACTCCTTTTTCGGTGAAGTGACATTGGCTTCCAGCATTTCCAAGTGCATCTTCTTTTTCTCTTTATTTGAATCCCATAAGAAGTTTCTCTCATTAGGTAACAACAATTCTTGATAAAATACTCTATGCCAATGGACTTTTGGGATAGCCCAATATCAATAACATGAAATTAGGCTACCAGTCTTAGGAATACTGGAGTCTTTTACCACTTTACCAGTATGAAGCTCTGCTCTAAACTATATCCCTTGGTTCCACTTCCAGGGTATTCTGTATGCTTAGATCTGGGTAATTATTAGTGCTTGGTGCACCATTCACCATTGGGTTCTAGTAATCTTTTCTCATAAATGGGGTAAGCGTAAGAGTGATTGTGATCTCATCTTGAAGTATCAGGATAAAATGACATCCACATAATTATTTGGAGGGATATGGTTTATTTGGTTGAGGTTCACACACACACACACCAAGAAAAAAGAAAAAGAAAAAAAAGAAACAAGACATCAAAATAATTCATACTAATAACATGGTGAGCTTTCATCACTACTATGTACTGTGTTTTTTTTTTTTTTTTTTTTGGGTAAGAACTATGTACTGTGTTGCTATAATCTAAAAATACCTAATAATTTTTTCTAATATTAGCTTGTTGCAAGAAAATGACTGACGCTAATACACCTTACTTAATTATTACAAATGTTCTTTTTTCCTTACATACCTGTCTTTTAATAATTACATAACTGGCACAACGCTTAATTCATTGTTATCAATTTGAATTGAATGCTGAAGTACTTATTTGCACAAGCTCAAATAGTAAATTGTTAGAGCACTTTGGAACTAAATAACTATATGAATTTTGCTGACTAAAACATCAAAAAGAACATAGGTATAGTTAAAATTTTTAACTTAATTGCTACAGTGCTCATGTATAGATACATTTAGCTCAAAGCTATAAAAAAATTAATTTTTTATTCAGTGATTAAAATAATATAGTGATGTTTTATTATAGTAGATGTATTATTTTATTGTGATGTTTATATTATTTTATTGTGTTGAAAACTAAAGTAAATCCACTGCTGCAGCATGTTTTGTAAAGTTAATATGTAAAATAGATAAAGTAATTTTTTATAGAGCTAAATTGTTAAAATTTTAACTTCACTACTGTAAATGCTCTAAGAAGTTAGTTCAGTTTGTGTAAATAAATAAAAGTTGGAGGTGAAAAAAAAAGATTAGAAATTTTATTAGGCTGACCAAATTAAGCTTCAAAATTACTAGTGGAATTTTTTTTTTTTTTTTTTTTTGACTATTCAATGATTCCTGAAGAAAAAAAAAAGTTATGGGCCACCTAGAAGTCGAAGATTTGAAAGGTCTTGCTTGAATATTATGCAGCTTGGTGGAAAATATTGCATAGTGGTTAACAAGTCACCGAGCGTAAAGCGCAATAAGTCAACAAGTCAAATTCTTGATGGGTTTGGCATTGATGAGGAATCTCAAAGCGGTACCTGAAAAAGGGTTTTCAAATTATCCTACCAACTACCGGCTTATAAAAAAAAAACAAAAAACCAACTACCACGTCACATCGCTTGTCTGAGGTGAGCATTGATCTCTAAGACGGCTAATGCAATCATGTCATTAAAAGCTAATACACAAAATGATTTTACCCAATAATGAGCCTAAGTACATGACAAAACAGGACTTATGTCTTAATTATTATACGTGGGTTTCAGTTAACTGAGCTGATAAAATCAAATAGTTGTATAAAAAATTTGAAACTTAATTTTTGCTTACATCAAAAATTAATTAATATCTTAGTCTAATAATAAAGAATTATTATCAAGAGCAGATGTCATAGGCATGACCGGCTTAATATGTTTTGGGGCCTAAGACAACAATTTTGAGTGGGGCCTTTAATAAAAAATTAATATTAAAATTTTTTATCCGTTGATTTTTTTTTCTCACAAAAACAATTTTTTTTTTTTTGTAAACAAAATAACAACTAGTATTAATGTGGACCCATACAAGAGTATAGAAGTAATTTTTTTTTTTTTTTTTTTACAACGAATCTACGAAATTCTCAACAAAAAAAAAAAAAAAATTGAAGGTGAAATTTATTACAAAAATTAAAACCCTAAGAGATAAGTACAGAGGTAGCTCCATGATTACTAAAAATAATAAAATAAAATAAATTTATGGCCCTATGCTGCTCCACGTCTGACGTCCCAACCAATATGTTAAATGAATGAACGAATGAAAATGAGGCAACCTATCTGCTGTGTCAGAATTTAAAGTAATTACCAAGAATAAAATAAAGAGAAAGTAAAACAAGATAGCTTGAATTATGAGAAAGTTCAGGAAAGAAATTAACAAAGATTCTAGAGAAGTAACAAGGCTGAGGATCAAACTCAAATGAGGAGAAGAAGGTCTGAAGTGCAGTAGCTACAGCTTCAAAACAGTTTCATTTTTATGCTTTAAATAGAGAGTGGGGCAAAATTTCCAGCAATTCGTACAAGAAAAATTGAGGTATGAGATTGAATATGCATGTAATTTTTGTCTTTAAATTTTATTTATTTTTTGTTGAGAGAGATTAGTTGTTTGGTTGAGAGAGAGAGTGTGTATTTTTAGCTTCTCTGTGCGGGAGTTAATGAATTCCACATTGAAAAACACCCATGGAGAAGGTGAAAGGTTACACATCTAACAAAAAATTTATTTGCTCTAGTTATTTCTTTTATAAAAAAATTATTTTTTATTTATTGGTTAAAATTTTGGGCTTAATTAATACTTTTGAGAAATAGATCCTATTGGGTAGAAATAATGTTACGATATATAGCATATTCCACAACAATTGAGCTAGCAAATTTTGGTTTTTTTTTTTTTGTTTTATTTGGGTTACCATTGACATTATTTTATCATCTAATATTTTGGGACTTAAAATTTTTTGATTGGTTGAAATTTGGGACCTTTTTTTGCTTAGGGGCCTTAGGCGATTGCCTCAGTTGCTTAGTATGTTGAGCCGGCACTGGTCATAGGTTGAAACTCTATAAAAAAAAAAAAAAATTAATTATTGTATCAACAGAATTGTAATGGAAATTTCCATAGTTCACCTAATAATCAACCTTTAGCATGGAAAATTAGAACTAAATGATGATTAGAGAGCAGAGCTTCTAGGACAGAGATTTCTCAATACGCTAACAAGAAATTCACAGGTCAATATAAAAGAGGATCAACGTTTCTATCAAGGTCGGGAAAAATGATATTGGCAAGTGGTAACATTTCAACATGGACTTTAATCAGGATAAAGCTTATAGCATGAAATTAAACGTCCCAGCTAAGCACATATGCCGTAGTTAAATTCCAATGAGAAACTGACAATGTGAAACTGTTTAGTTTGGTACTAACTGCATCTTCAAAAATTAAGGACATCAAATTTTGGACATTACAATCTTCTACCATGGATACCTTCAAGCCTTTGAATAGCACGAGATTCTGCTATTTGACTTCTTCTTTGATCAATTCTTTTTTTTTTTTTTTAAGAAAATAAATCAACTTCCAACTCATCATTTAGCATTTAACACCCCTCTTCACTCATTTGTATCTCTTCGTAGTCCCAATTAATCAAACCAACATTTCTACTCATTTTTCAAGTCTTAATCCAGCCCTCTTGTACAGTGTAAACTAATGGAAATGTATGGTCAAGAAAAATATATAATCACTCAAAAAAATATGAAAATGTACAGTCTAATCTCAACACCCATTATTTTAGATATTCTCATTTCCCAAATCAAATTAGATCTATGTTTCATTTCTTCTGGGTAAAACTCAAGGTATTTTCTACCTTTTACTTTACTTTTTTGTCTTTTTTATTCTTTAAATAGTTATGTTGTCTGCTTGACTATCAAATAAGTATTTCAGTATATGCTATAGCAAGTTTGACCAAACTATTTGCAATGCTTCAAATCACAAGTGAATATATATATATATATATATATATATATATATATTCTATATACACAAATGCACAAAAATGGTAGGTCCATCATAAACATAAAGATGACCATAAGTTCAAATATTGACAAACAATTGAGATTTTGTATTCATAGATTCTGATAACATTTGTCATTTCTAAAAATCTAAACAATTTATTGGATTTTAGCCACAAATATTCAGCATATAATCTATGATGCAAAAGTAATTTTGGTATCCCATATGGTACAAACTAGAGAGTACTAAATAAACTTTAGTAAGATGCACATCAATTTTGTTTTTTAAGCCTTCATTATATGGTCTGGCTTAAAGCATAATATATTTGGCAAAATCAGTGATATGTTCATTCAATCAAATCCATAAAACACAAAGGTATGCCATATGTGATCTTTTTTTATTGATTGTTCCTAATTTATATTTATATTGCTTTTTAAAAAAAATATTGTGGCTAATAAAAAGTGCTTATTTAATTTATTAAAGCAAATCTATGTTTATTTTGAAAGATGTTCATTTGTACGAATCCTCTTCAAGCTTTTCCTGCTTACTCAATTCCTATTTATCTAAATAGTGAATATCAGAATCCTATAAAAACCAAGTTTATTGTTTTAGCTTGAGACCAACATAATTTAATTATACATTTATGCAAAGCATGAGACCAAGATACTTTTAGGTAAAGTTTTTCCCATGCATCGCAGAAATAATTGTATGAAAATGACGGTGCAAAAAGGAAAATAAGCCATCGAACAAAAAAACAAAAAAAGTCAGCAAGTCAAAGTCTTTGCAGCAACCTGCTTTGAACCTCCAAACTTTTGTGGGGTAAGAATTGATCTCTAGCGTTAGGCTTAAAGCCTATATAGTATCATTAGATAGTAGTGTCTAATTTGATATGAACCTTCAAACTTCTCTTTGAACCCTTCTCTTCCTCTGTTATTGATTTGTCATGGGTGTCTCTTTTGCAACTCGTGTTTTGCATATGGTTCTTTGCAGCAACATTCAGTTTAAGCTTCTTCTATGCAGACTCAAATGTCTCTTGCATTGAGAAAGACAAACAAGCACTTCTAAGCCTCAAACACGGTCTCACTGATCCTCTAAACCGACTCTCATCCTGGTCTGACCAAGAAGACTGCTGTAGATGGGACAGAATTCGATGTGATAACAAAACCGGTCGAGTCACAGAGCTCGACCTGTCATATATCAGGTCAGGCGGTGAGATTAGTTCTTCGTTGCTGGAGTTAGAGTTTTTGAATTACTTGGACTTGGGATGGAATGACTTTAACTGTACTGCTATACCAAGTTTTTTTGGTTCGATGGGCAGTTTGAGACATCTTAACCTTAATTCAGCTAACTTCGCTGGACTCATTCCTCATCAGCTTGGGAACCTTTCCGGTATTCTCTATCTGAATCTTGGATATAATTATCATCTTCATGCAAATAACCTTCATTGGATGTCGGGTCTCTCTTCCATTCAATACCTTGACTTGAGCTCCACCAATCTTCACCAAGAAGTTGATTGGCTTCAAATAATGGGTAAGTTTCCATCACTTTCGGACCTATACTTGGGAGATTGTCAACTTGATAGCCTGAATCCACCTATTGGATTTGTCAATTTCACGTCTCTTCGAGCCCTTTTTCTTCCCCATAATCATTTCAATCATGAGATACCTAATTGGTTTTCTAATCTTAGTACAAGCCTCCTTGTGCTTGACCTAAGGAACAGTTCTTTGAAAGGCGAGATACCTTATAGTATTTTGAATTTCCAGAAATTAGAATTGCTATTATTGAAATCCAATTATCTAACTGGAAAAATTCCAGAGTCAATAGGGCAGGTTAAGCATCTAACAAACCTCGATCTCCGATTTAATTCTTTAAGTGGTCCTATTCCTTCATCAATTGGAAATTTATCTTATTTGAAATATTTATTCTTCTCCAATAATCAGTTGAATGGCACCATTCCAAAGAGTCTTGCACTTCGCTCAAGTTTAGAGGTGTTACTTGTCGGACATAATTCCTTAACAGGCATTGTGGATGAAGGACATTTCACTAAACTCTCAAAATTAAAGCTCCTAGATATGTCTTATACAGATTTGTTCTTCCATTTGAATTCTAATTTGGTTCCTCCTTTTCAACTTATGTGTGCCTGGATGAGCTCTTGCAAGATAGGTCCTAACTTTCCTACATGGCTAAAAACACAAACATCCCTCAAAATTTTACAAATGTATAATTCAGAAATTTCAGACAAGGTTCCAGGTTGGTTTTGGAATTGGACTTCAAGCATTGAAATACTCGATCTCTCCGGCAACAATATAGAAGGCAATGTATCTCAAATTGTGTTGAATTCTACTTTCTTAAATTTAAGATCTAATCACTTCAAGGGTCAGATGCCACAATTGTCTACAAATGTCAAAGTGCTTAATATAGCTAACAACTCAATTTCTGGATCCATTTCCACTTTCTTGTGCCAAAAGAGGAATGGAAAGCATAAATTAGAAGTTTTAGATGCATCAAAGAATCTCTTATCGGGAGAAATTTCTCATTGCTGGAGGCACTGGCCTTCTTTGATCCATTTAAACTTGGGCAGCAATAGTATATCTGGTAGAATTCCTCACTCCATGGGTTCTTTAATTGCACTCCAATCATTGCATTTAAAAAACAATAGCATCATCGGAGATATTTCTTCTTCGTTGCAAAATTGCTCAAATCTAGGGCTCATTGATATAAGTCATAATTATTTGTCAGGGATCATACCACTTTGGATTGGAGATATGACAAATCTTTTAATTCTTAGTCTAAGATCAAATAGATTCAAGGGTCATATACCTCTACAAATATGCCAACTTTCTTCTCTTAGAGTATTGGATCTTGCCAATAATAGCCTATCAGGACCCATCCCAAAGTGCTTGAAACATCTTAGTACCATGGCATTACAAGAACCCAATGTTGGAGCCATTTCTTTTGACCCTTTACTATATTTGTATGATTCTGGATCATATGTGGAGAATCTTAAGTTGGTTCCCAAAGGGAATGAATTGCAATATGAAAAGAACCTTGTATTTGTTAAGATTATAGACCTTTCAAGTAACAACTTGTTTGAATCAATCCCAACTGAAATTACAATTCTTTCCCAATTACATTTTTTGAACTTGTCTTGAAATTGTTTGATGGGAAAGATACCAGAAAATATTGGGGACATGAATGAGTTAGAGTCAATTGATCTCTCACAAAATTATCTATCAGGTAAAATTCCTCCAAGTATGTCTAATTTGACATTTCTTAGTCACTTGAATGTCTCATACAACAACTTCTTCATTTGAGTTCCTTCAAGCACCCAGCTTCAATCTTTTGATGCACTCAGCTACATTGGCAATCCACAACTATGCGGTGATCCTCTTCCAAAAAAGTGCACAATAGAGGAAGAATCTTTATATAGACCACCAATTGGTGGCACTGAAGATGACTCTAAAAGTTTCGGCTTCTATATAAGTATGGGAGTTGGATTTGCAGTTGGCTTTTGGACAATTTGTGGAGCTCTCTTCTTCAATAGGGCATGGAGGCAAGCTTATTTTAACCTAGCCGATGACATTAAAGATTGGATTTATGTGACGACAGTGCTAAAGAAGAATTGGTTATTGGAAAAGCTAAGAAGCTACCACCTTAGCAAGTGAAAGGCATCATTATCTAGCTAAAAGGTATTGCTTCAAACAAATGCCCTTAATATTGGTTCTAAATTTATATACTTTAACTACATGATTAATTCATAGCTAATATGATAGTGATTTAAATTTTATTTCACAAATATAGCATATCTTTAGCCTCAATCTATAGCTGCAGTTAGCTATAAGGAGACCTATCCCAGCGTTTTTGAAGACTGCCGCTATAGGCCTCCTATTGCAGCGATTTGTAAAGTGCCAGTTTTAAGCTGCTGTAATAGGGTTGCCTATACCAGCGCTTTTTGAACTTTAATCTATATTTGCAGTTAGCTATAAGGAGACCTATCCTAGCGTTTTTGAAAACCGCCGCTATAGGCCTCCTATTGCAGCGATTTATAAAGCGCCGGTTTTAAGCTGCTGTAATAGGGTTGCCTATACCAGCGCTTTCAAAAAGCGTTGGTACAGGTTTATCTATTGCAGCGTTTTTTAAAAACGCTGGGAAAAATACGCTGGAATAGGGGGATTTTTTTGTAGTGCTAATTGTTGTTGAAATAAAGTTCATTATATTGTTTCTCATATACATAAACATAATACATCAAATATGTGGTGTAGAGGTGTTATTATTATTATTATTATTATTATTATTCAATGCATAGCTTCATTTCTCACTTCATATGATGTAATTCCGTAAGACAATTACTAATAGAATATCAAAGACGTGGGCTTAACATGAATTCTTATAATTTCAACAGGGTGTATTTTGAATTGAAAGATACTGGTCATGCTCCTCATACTTACATCACCCTTATTAAATACTAGTGTGTAGCCCTAGTATTTTATTTGCTGCATTATATATTGGTAATGGTAGTTGTAGTATGTATACAGACATATAGAGGTTCTGGCAATAATTTTTTTTTAATATGTTTGGACATGGGTTTGCACTTTGCACTGAAGTTATTGTTTGATATGTTACCAAGGAATTCTGTTGACCTATGGCATTTTTGGAGATAAGGTCCAATAGCATTTATATATATATATATATATATATATATATATATATATATATATATGTTCAAGTATCTTCTAACTCTCTGGCTATTGATCCACACTTGACCCTTTCCCATTCTACTTATGTCCGAACTCCCAAGTCAAGAGCTTTTCTCTTTTGATAGGTAAAGTCAAAGGCTTTTCTTCTTCTTCTAGTGCATCAAAATGTAATTGTAAGGTTTCAAGTGACAGGTAAACCTTTAAAAGATTCTGAATAAACCTTGAGAACACCCCTAACCCCAATAAATAGCATAAAGAAGGGAAAAAAAAAATGTTTAACCCTTCTAGCTGATCAGTGGTTATTCTTTCCCTGCCACTATAAACTTTTGCATCCGCTTACCTAATTAGATAGTGTTCTGAGAGCCTCGCTTCATGGATTTAGATCAACAAATTAAGACTCTCACGCTTCTTATCGGTCTATTTCAAAATTTAGTCTTTCAACATCTCTTCATTATTGTTGAAATCAAGCAACATCTTGGACATGCAAAAATTCAAGAAAAAGTACCATGCAATCCTGGCCAGTATAAGCATAATATTATCAAATAGATAGTTTTACTATCTATTTCCGTTCCATAGGCAAAAACCCAGACTATAGGAAACACATAACAACCAGCTCTGGTAACCCTTGAACCTTAAATGTAAATGGTCTCTTCACTATTGGCAACTCCCTCAGTCAAATAAAAGATGCAAATTCCAATAGCATTCCTTATTCACACAAAAAAGGTCATGTTTATCTTAAGCTTACAATGCTCAAGTTGCTTATAACAGTTACGAAACTTACAATTTCCTCTTATTCCATTGTCTAATTTTTTTTTTTTTGGTTAACAGGCATGATATTAACTAAAAGAAAACATTACAAACTGGCCACAGAGGCCAGGGAAGTAGCAACCTGCCTATAATAGTACATGTCATTACTATCAAATACAAGTAATCTATTTACTTCATTTGAGGGGGAAACATCAAAAATTACAAAATCCTCCCTCATGCAACATCCATTCTTAGCCAAAAAATCAGCACACCTGTTCGCCTCTCTAAAAACATGAGCTACCCGAACCTGTGAGAGTCTTGCCATGAGAGATTTGCAATCAAAGAGCAAAGGAGCAAATAATTTGTTAGAGTTTTCGGCCTTATTTAACATCTCCACAATAACCTTAGCATCAAGCTCAACTTCTAAGTAATTAATTCCCAGCTGGTTGGCAAGAGTTAATCCATCTCTCAATGCCCATAGTTTAGCCATGACATTTGAAGTGTATCCAATTGACCTCAAGTACCCCTTAATCCATCCCACTTCGCTATTTCTAATTAAGCCTCCACCACCTACCTTGCCTGGATTCCCAAGTGAGGCTCCATCTGTGTTAAGTTTATGCCAACCTGGAAGAGGCTTGAGCCATTTGATAGGAATAACAGCTCTAGAAGCTACCTGCTTGGCCTTACTTACACAGTAGTAATATTCTTTAGCCTGGCTAAGGCACACCTTATCAAGTGTGGGATTTGGAATAGAGTTATCAAACACAGTTCTATTTCTATTTTTCCATAGATTCCAAACAGCAAACAAAAAGAGGAAACACCAAGGGATGGTCCCTTTGTACCTCACATTACTCAAACAATTGTTTTTCAGCCAATCCTCAAGGCTGTCAGCAAAGGAATTCATGTGGGAAGGAGGGACTTCCAACTTGCTCCACAGGTCACAAGCAATAATACACTCACGGAGAAGGTGAACTATGGATTCATCATGATCTCTACATAATGGGCAGACCTTGTCACAACTAATACCTCTTTCCGCTAACACTCCCTTAACTGGAATACTACCATGTAGATGCAACCAAAGAAAATTTGTAATCCTTGGCAAAATGTCCAACTTTCATATCCACTCCCCATGGAATTGTCTGACCTCTTCCTCCCCTTGATTTGCAATTCGATAGGCTGAACTAGTAGTGAATTCTCCATTTTTGGAGAATTTCCACAACACCGTATCTCTCCCCCTCCCATGTAGTTGGATTGGTATTGCTTTAATCTTATCTTTAATGGGCTGAGGAAGATCAAAGGAAACCAACTCCCACCTCCATTCTTGACCCCAATACAGGTCCAAAATCTTCAGATCTTGTTCTTCCTGCTTGAGAGGACCTTCAATCATGCTTCGTAGAGAGTCACCCATCACCCAATTGTCCATCCACACACTAACCTCAGATCCATTTCCAATCCCCCAAGCAATCCCTTTTTAAAAAATAGGGAATCCCACACTAATGGCTTTCCAATTAGGAGACGTCAGGAGTTTTTCAGGGTCTCTCGATCTCATTCTCGAATGGGAGCAATATTTATTCAAAATCACTTTAGTCCACAATGCATCTTGTTCATGATACATCCTCCAATTTAACTTAGATAGCAATGCTATATTCTTTGCTCTTGCTTCTTGTATACCCAAACCTTCCTCTTCTTTGGACTTTACAATCTTATCCCAACTCACCATATGCATTCTCCTTCTCTCACTTGTTGACCCCCATAAAAAATCTCGATTGATCTTATCTAATTTCTCACACACATGAACGGGGAGGGCAGCCCCTTGCATAACATGATTAGGAATGGCCGACATAGTTGATTTAA
The DNA here is from genome assembly GCA_032878915.1 of Castanopsis chinensis. NCBI lineage: Eukaryota > Viridiplantae > Streptophyta > Magnoliopsida > Fagales > Fagaceae > Castanopsis > Castanopsis chinensis. The sequence continues at coordinate 757,853 of JAVQMG010000096.1, forward strand.
TTAAAACAGCCCTACTTGCAAAGGAGAGAAATTTGGCCTTCCATCCCGCAAGCTTGCTTATGACCCTCTCCACAATGAAATTGTATGGGTTTCTAGGCACTCCTCGGTGTTTAATAGGGAATCCGAGGTATTTTCCAATGTTATTAGTCTCCCTAATATCTAGTCTATCACTTATTTCCTCCTTCAACTCCTCACTCACATTAGGTGAAAAGTAAATTCTAGATTTATCATGACTGATTTTTTGGCCAGATTCTCTACAGAACTTTTCAAGCACTTCTACAATAGCTTCACAACCTCTAGCATCTGCTTTGCTGAAAAGGATGATATCATCCTCAAAGAGGAGATGGGAAAAACCTAAATTTCCCTTTGAAGCCTTTAAGTGTATCCAATCACCATTTACACACTTCTATTCAATGAGATGCCCAAAATACTCCATGCATAGAATAAATAGGTACGGGGACAATGGATCCCCCTGCCTAACGCCCCTAGATGGCTCAAAACTCTCTAAAGCACCCCCATTAATCAAAATAGAGGTACTTGTGGAAGTAACACAGCTCATGATGAGCTTGGAAATTTTTGGGGGAAAACGAAAGGCTTGGAGAACTTTATAAATAAAACTCCACTCTAATCTCTCATAACCTTTTTCCAAGTCCAGCTTTATAGCCATAAAACCTATTTTTCCTTTCTTTCTATCCAAAGCATAGAACAGTTCTTGAGCAATCATCACATTATTAGTGCCTCTTCTACCAGGAACAAAGGCTGTTTGGACAGGCGATATTAAATTACCAAGCAACGGCCTAATTCGAGCTACTAAGATTTTTGAGACAACCTTATAGACCGAATTGCATAGGATTAGGGGTCTATAGTTGTTCAAGGACTCAGGATTTTGGCATTTTGGGATTAAGGAGATCAAGGTCTCATTAAGGTACTTCGGCACACAGCCCTTATAAAAAATTCCTTTGACCTCATTGAGCACCGAATTTTTCACATCCATCCAGAAATGTTGATAAAAGCTTGCATGCAATCCATCTGGCCTTGGTGCCTTAAAGGCCTTAAGAGCCCATAATCCAGCTCGGATCTCCTCATTAGTCACAACCCCATCAATTCTAATTCTATCATCCTCTTCCAAAAAACAACAGGAAAAACTTGAAACATCCGAATTCATAGGGCTCACATCCAAATCAGTCATATACAACTTTTTAAATCCATTTTGGATGTGCTCCTTTATTTCAATATCATCAGTCAGCCAATTTGCCTCCCTGTCCTTAATGCACATAATTTTGTTCCTATACCTCCTCACCAGTGTAGAAACATGGAAGAAGGAAGTATTGCGATCTCCAAAAGTGGCAATATTTATCCTGGATTTGAGTGCCCAATACTCCTCCTCCTGCATAAGGATTAGGGAGTATTCTGTAATCAACTGTTGCTCCCAACTTCAAGAGGAAATCATTGGGATTATTAGCAAGAGATTTTTGGACACCATGAATTCTAGCTAATATTCTCCTCTTCTTCGCAAACAGATTCCCAAACACTTCATAATTTCCATTTCTAGCTCTGGCTACAAAATCCACAGTTGCTTCCTACAAAGCTCTATCATCAGACCAAGCTTGCTGGACAACTCTTGGAAAATCTTGATGGAATGGCCACATTGTTTGGAATCGAAAAGGTTTATTCTGATGATTTACTCCAGCTCTACAAAGCTCAATTAGAACTAGGCAGTGATCTGAAAATGTCCTTGGGAGGTGAGTCACTAATGCTTCAAGAAAAAGCATTCGCCAACCTGGATTGGCAAAGCATCGATCTATTCTTTCTAATATCAGATTTGAAATGGGTCTACGGTTTGTCCATGTGAACTTCGGACCCGCAAAACCCAAATCCAACATATTGCATTCATCTAAGCAATTTTTAAATTCTAGTGCTCTGCTCAGGTTAACATGGTTACCACCAAATTTATCATCCCCACACAACACTTCATTAAAATCTCCCAACATGAACCAAGGTAAATTATGGAGATAGGCTACAATTTTTAAATTATTCCATAAAATTCTTCTTTCAGCCAACCTAGGACTAGCATAAATAGCAAACATAAGCTAGGTAAGATTGGAGGAACGCACCTTAACTGTAGCATGTATTTCCTATTCAATGGTAGATAAAGGAAGGATCTCCACCTCCTCTGATTTCCAGAGAATCCACAATCCTCCAACATAGCCAATTGTGTCTATAGTAATAAACCCATCAACAGGCAGCTCTTCAATAATTTTAGCTACTCTGTCTCCTTCTACTCTCGTTTCTGTCACTACAAAAATGGCAGGTCTATGGTTGATTGCCATCTCAAAAATTCTCCTCTTAAAATCAGGATTTAAGGCTCCTCTACAATTCCAGAGTAATATGTTCATTTTTACAAATTGACTTACGGGCACTTCAATCTCCGGTGGATTAGTATTCATTGCCACCGTTTCCACCATATTCCACCCCATTCTTCTCAACAAGTCTTTGGATGCCACCTAGTCTGGCTTCCAAATTATCATGTGTTTCAAAATGCCTAGGATGTCCTCTCTGCAACTCAGAAGTATGTCGCATTTCTGCACCGAAGCCAAGATTTGGATTAGTTTCAGAGTTGGGTGATTCCCCATGTGAGCCGTAGCCATCCCTCTGAAATCCACTAGCTTCCTCTCTTGAATGATCCACCCGGATTCGTCCCAATAGGGCACAACGAATGGCCTCCTTTGCCTGCTCAGATCCTCCGCCACTTCCCATGAAATCTCTGGAACGTCTATGAGAAATTTCCACCACGGATTGGGCGTGAGAGTCCATGCCTGATGCTCTAAAGGAAGATTCCCCAGTCTGATGCTCTCTGGGGTTATGGAAATATATGTTTCCAAGCCTGACCCAGCTCTACCTCGAACCATTCCGGAGTTTCCATTGGCACTGCTCTTATTTGAGCTATTATCTCCTCTGGGATTGCCACCAGTCGATTCCTGTACCAGATGGCCCATCCGGTCCTTGGCAATGAAGGTAGCCCGATGAACATCCTTTCCATTCTCCGCGTGCTTACCACTCCCAAACTCCCTAGAAAGTAAAATTAGCTCCCTTTGCCCTTCAGCACTGTATGAGAGCCTCTTATGGCTTTTTGAATTTTTTGAGTTTCTAATCCCCAATCGTTCACTCCCTTTACTTTTATTTTTGGCTACAGCTTTCCTCTTGTTCCCTAAAATATGCCGCGAATCCTGCAGACACTCAGCTCTTGTGTTTTCAAAGTGATCCTCCATGACACAATCCTTCTTCGTCACAATATCACTTTGTAGGATTTGGGCTGCCTCATCACGTGTTGTCTTACTCCCTGTGTCAGCCGAATCACTTTGATTTGATTTCCCAAGATTTTCACTTGCTTGCACGTGGGCTGAAGTTTGGGAAAAGTCCGGATTGCCCTTAGAACTAACCTGGGATGGAGTGTTTGACTTTGTTGGCCCACTAGCCTTACCCATCCTTGCAAACCCCTTTTTTCTTGTGACAACCATCCAAGGCCCATAGTTAGACTCAGGCTGAACTACCTCATCAATTTCGTTGGCTTTCAACGAGGTTTGGACGTCATCTCTTCTTGGTTCCTTCACTTTCAGACTACAATTGTCCTGCTTATGTCCGAGTTTACCATAGCAAAAACACAAGGATGATATACCTCATATACCACTTTTTGAACTAATCTTCCCACTCGAATAGAGCTGATGAGCAGCTTATCTAAATCTATCTGTACACATAGTCTTGCGTATCCTCCTCTAGTTTCTGAAGTCGTGTAAGAATCAATTCGTAAAACAGGACCAATGACACTCCCAATTTCTTTCAACACTGCAGCATCATAGAATTCAATTGGTAATTCAGGAAACCTTATCCACACAGCCACTGAAGTGAGCTTGGCCTCAGAAGCAGTAAAGTAAGGTTCCCAAGGCTTGATTGCAAGAAAATGCTCCCCTATGAACCATGGGCCTCCCCGAAGAACTTTGTCAAAATCATCATATTGCTGAATCTAATCAGAAAGAAGCCTTTACCCAAGGTCACACAATCCATCTATGCCGTTGGTTTCCATAAAGCATTGATCTTGAAAGTGAGGTAGTGAAATCCAACTGACATACCATACACTTTCACAATCAAAGCTTTGGACCATGGTACTCTAATACGGGCTTTCGTCTCTTTGGAAAGCTTTACCTCTGCCATACCTTCTGTTAAAGGTTCCATGTCATCCTCTGACTCATAACCTTCCTCCCAGTCTTTGTTAAACTTGAAAGCCTGTTCATACGCTCCAGGAATGTCTCCCACAAGGATGTCTTTGTAACTCACTAATTTCCTTGGTGGCAAGAAACTCCTTGCACCGCTGCTCTCTTTAAATTTTTTTACACTACGTTGGAATTCATCCTTTTCTTTGCTTGTGTGCTGTGCTGGTGCAGATAACTCAACTTCCATACTGTTCATTTTTTTGTCTCCCATTGTCTAATTTTTGTTGTTTGTGCATTTAGTTCCTGACATTTTTTTTTTAAATAATCCTTCATAGGTTGTTGTTGCACTAAAGTGTGAAACAACTTAGGCACAATTTGATGACATGGCTACCAGGTGATGCCTTAGGCCATGCAATATCTAATATTTATCATTTTCATCATTTTCCCTATCTAATAGTGTTTTCTATAATAGTATTAATAAATAAAAGTGTTTTCAATAATTGTGAATTGAAAAATTACATGAGTTCTGCCTTTGTCTTCTTTGGCTCCCATACCTTCTCAGTTGGCAAAGGATTATGGTTTTGTATTTATTAGAATATTACATCTACACTTTTAAATCTAGCTTTCTATTAAGTTGTTCACCTCATCATTTGGATGTTATACTTATTTCTTAAGCATCCCCACCCCACCCCCCCTGCGTAATCTTAGGTACTATGGTGGTTTGCATATCTTTTTTGTCGTACTAAATCTTATTCCTACGAAAACTAATAGTCTAGGAATAATTGAAGGTGATTAGTATTATCATTCAAATTGATGGACTCAAGCTGATAGGAATATAATATTAATTTGAATGATAATATTAATTTTTGAAGCATTGACAGGAATATAAAAGTGACCATTAGTAATATATAATTAATTAGGTAGAAATTTTAATATGCATCTATTTTTTAGTTAATAATATACACTCATGCATATTTGTGCTTATTCTTCTTTTCAAACATATTCTTTTGTGCATCATTATTCAAAAAACCAGATAACACTAACCATAAAACATCTCTATGCTCTTTAACTTTCAACTTAAGAACAAAAAAATTCTGATGATAAGCCTAGAAAATTATATTATGAGAATAAGAAAAAAAAAAAATCACACTAGGCAGTTTAGACAGCACACTGGGAAGTTCTAATTGCACCAAAGGAGCCAATATTAAACTTTTTGATTGTATTCCACATTAATTTTGACATTTTAACCTTCCATTATCTTATTGATAATTGTAATTGGTCTAGCCAATTTTTTATCAGTAATATAATTTACGTGAATTGTTGCATTGTAGATCCAAAAGATATCCCAAATGCCCAAAAGTCACCTAGGATAGGACATGGTCTTTTGCATATTTGAGCGTTTAATAACCTATCAGGCCCAAAGATACACTAACTCCGCCTTTTTATTTGTCATTCTTTCTCTTGATGAATAGATAAATATATATATTAAAAGTTACTTGTCAATCTCTTAAAAGTCAAATGATTATTCAAATTATGACATAGTTACTCTTGCACATTTGAGTGTTAAAGAACCTATTAGGCTAAAAAAACAAATATTTTTTGATACATCACGAATAACACCAACTTTCATTGAACAAAGAGACTATTAGAAGTTAAACATATAAATAGTTTAGTAAGTAGAAAAGTACTTATAGAAATCATTGGAGCCAATGAAAAAATCTCATGAAATTTGGTGAATTGAAGGGAATAGTCATGAGGATCAAAACTCATCGCCTTATGGCTATGACGTACATCACTTTCTAGGCAAATTCATTTGTTTAGATCTTTAATTAATCTTTTTGCTATTTATGGTAATTTTTATGTTATTTACAACTTTTGATTTAAATGGCGAAATAAGGTCTTATGTCTTTTTGGATGTCTCCTAAAGACTTTAGGATTTAATTTTGTAATTTTCGGGGACGTTTTGCGACGAAAGCTGAGCTTGCAACAAAGAACCCAAAACTCCCATTGGGTTCGTTAAATTCGTTAGTTATTTGGAGAGCCAAGCCCAAAATTCGCAATGTGAGGTACACGAAGGCTAATGATGCTTTATGGAAAAAGAAACCAATACAAAAATGAAAACACAAGAAAGTGCAAAAACTATATCTTCATCAGTCAGAAATTTTAGCCCGCAGTCACCGAAAGGATGAAATTGAGGAAGGCCTTGTGCAAGAGAGGGAGGATTCCCCTATCTCTATATGTTTATCTCCAAGCCTTCAAATCGTTCACGCACTCAGTAGCTTGCTGGACTTTTGTTTCAAAGTTGTGGGTTTTTTTGTGTGGAAAAACATCCCTTTTCTTGTAGGCTGGTAGTGCATATTTATATCAAGGTTTAGGGGATGCTTGTGACCAGTCCTTTGGTTGGGAGGAAAGCCTTGGACCTTTCAGATGCTATTTCTATGACTTGGTGTATCATATTTTTTGCTTAGGGAAATGTTTGGTTGCTTTTTGCATGATTTTGGAAACCAAGTTGTCTTTCTTTATAACTGCTGTCTCTGGTTTTTTTTTTTTTGTAGCCCTTGGAAAACTACAGTTGGGTGGCTGAGTAGGCTAGGCTGTTCAGGCTTTTCCATAGAGTCAACTATGCATTGGTGTGGAAAAATGGAGCTGACCTGAAAATTAGGGGCACAGTCACCTAGAGCATGGAATCAGATCTGGGGTAGAAATTTCTGCCACTAGACCTCCTTCATGGGCCCTAAATGCCCCCAGCGTCCCTAGCCCATTTCGTGGCACAAACGAGCTGGGCCTGTGCAAAGAGTCCAATGGGAACTAACCCACACCCACTGAAACTATTACTACTCAATTTCCCAACCATTCGCATGGGCTTGGGTTGTGCAACAAAGCAAAACACATTGATAAAATTCATCAGTCGAACTCGCTAATCAATTGGGCTTAGTTGCTTCTGTCGAGCCATAAAATTTGTCGTGAAAATGACCTTTAACAGTAATTTTCTCAATTTTGTATTTTTTTGGTATTTTATCCTATTTTCTTAGCCTAAGTTTAAAACAAATTATGGGTTTATGTGTCTTCTAGCCACCCTAGGAGTCCCGCTAGGGTTCTTTTAAGGGCATCATGGCAGCCCTAGACTATCCCCACCCTCCTATTTAAATGCATTATAGCCCGCAAGACAATTTAGTTTTGAATCAATAATATTTCAAAGAGTTTTTAACTTCTTATATAAGAGGCGGAGTTCTCTTTGTGGATTCAAGGATTGTTATCTTAAAACAAATGTGGTTTGTATCTTGTGGCTTTCTACCTGTATAACTTTTTTAGCAAATTACACATACTTACCTTGTGGTATTGCTGTAAAAAAAAAAAAGGGTATCATGTGTTTTATTTTGCGATATTTACCTCTCTATGCTTTGCTCTATCAGTATCAGACATTTTCACTAACTTTAATTAAATTTTTTGATAAGTCAAGTGCCTACATCACCTATCGGAAAATAGATAAAAAAAAAATTAATATTTTCCCCTAAAGCTTACATTTTGTGAACAAGCATAACCCAATTTTTCTTCAATTATTTATCACTAGATAATGTCGAAAAATGTCATATCATCAAATTCTATTAAAGTTAGTAGAACTGCCTCAAAGAGCCATAGGAGAGGCTAAAGTGTCACAAGAATAAAGGTTTTTCTTCTTCTGAGGCCAAAATGGGCAAATGCCCTTTTCGTGCAAAAAAAAAAAAAAAAAACAATATTATGCCTCCTTTTCCAAACTAATTAGGGAAATACATCTCTTTTGAAACTCAATTTTCTCAAAATCAGGTTTAGCCCTTTAGTGACGTTGTAAGGAGCCTATAGTGACGTTTTTAAGACTTATAGCGGTGTTTTGTAACTCGAACTCCATGAACTCGAGTTATAGGTAAAAAAAAAAACTTACATGAAACTCGAGTTCATGGAGCCCGAGTTACAAAACGCCGTTATAGGTCTTTAAAATGTCACTATAAGCTCTTTAAAACGTCGCTATAAGGCTTAAATTAGTTTAGGAAGGGAGCGTTTGCCCATTTTTTTGCTCGAAATGGGCATTTGCCCATTTTCGCCCTTCTTTTGGTAATAAAGGTTTCGTTAAAATTAGCTATATAAGGTTGAATTTATTCAATCATGTGTTTATTTTATTCCGTACCAAATTTGCTTGTATTCTAGCAATTAGATACCTTGTATTTAGACAGGAATTATGTAAGTGTTGTGTGTGAGAGAGTGTGATAAAAACTCAAGTTGTGTGCATTTAAAAGAGTCTTACTACTGGATCTTGCAACTGGCTTGCAAATGGCAAGTTGTCAAAGTGCCACATGTGTGAAGCATGCAGGAAGCTGAAAGGTCACGATAGCTGGAGCACTACAAGACAAAAAGTACAGTCTGGCTAGGCAATTAGCTCGCGACTCATTCCACTCGCGAGATTGAGTTGCCAGAATGCCCTATTATGCAGAAAAATATCTTTTCACATTTTTCATGTACACTACTTTAAATACCCTTATACTCATAAAATGTAGAGAGTTTCCAGAGAGAATTTTGTGAGTGAAACCCTAGAGAAAACCAAGATTGATTCATCCACAATCTTTGATATTTGATTCTCCAAATTCTTCTACTATCACCAACTCCATTAACATATCCTTGAGAGGTACATTTGCCAAATCCTTATCTCACCATACCCATATTAGTGAGGAGGTGTTTGGTGCTTGGGAAGCAATTCAGAGATGACCAATTCATTTGGTTGATGAAATAGGCGTATTGTAGGATCCGAGAAACTAAAGAAGACATGGTTAAGCTTAACCTTATTGGAGCAAGAAGGTTGGAGGGCTTAGGTGCATTGGGTAGATTAGACTTGGAGGGTCTTCTGCTATTTGTGTATCCCAACTTTATTCTTTAGTGGATCATTTGACCGCTTAGAGGGCGGCAGAAAGATTTTTCGTCGAGTTCTTCAGTTTCCTCTTCAATAACACGTGCCAGTGTTATCTTTGTGTTTGCATCTCTCTAACACTTACTCTTGCCTTTTAATTACTGCTGTGTTGTGATTAATTATAGTTTAGAGCAGTTCGTTTATTTGGGTATTGCTTGTACTTATCATTCCGCACGTATATTATTTGAGTATAAGCTTGTGTCGATTATTTTGAAATTAGGGGTTTAAAGTGTTTTACCCACTATTTGAACATTCAAGCTATAGGTAGTCAGAGTCAAAGGTTCATTAGAGTTATGCAAAGCTAAAACAAAAGCAATTTTGAAAGGACTCTAGAATGGTGTACAAAAAGTTCTAATGGGTGACATCCTCTTTTAGCAAGGGAGTTTTCAACTGAATGATTGGCTTCTCTGTTTTCATGCTCCATTTGTACTCCAAGTCCCCACACTAGACCAGCAATCCTCCCAAAACTTCCTCAATCCATCATAAATGACCTTTCTCACTCCTTTTATCGAAGATGTTCTTTCCTGCCTTGCAATGCTAGCTGCCCATATTCTAGATCAGGACCTTTTGTGCTGCCAGCGTCTAGTGTTTCTAGCATTTAGATACTGGGCTTTTAAGGTTCAGGCCCAAAGAGAATATCCTCCATTTTTTGAGCCTCCAGTTTTGCTTAGCTAATAGGGTCAGGCTCCTGGGCTTTGTAGCATCAAGCATTCAAGCCCCAAACTACCAGCCCTTTTTTACTGAAGTGACTTTGTTCAGCTTACGAAGTGATTCTTCTTTTTCCCCTGAGTTGAAATAAGACATCAAGCAACACTAATATTAAGCTAGAATTAATTTCTGTATTTTTCTTTGATGAATTAACAATGACACAAGATCGACCATTAAGGTGGATGACTTTACTAATTTTTCTGTACTCATCAATATCCACTAGTGGAATATTGGGCAGAGGTATCTACCTTGAGGAAAATTATTGTGTACTCCCAGAGTACCATAAATACGTACTCTCTCCTCTTACATAAATGGTGGGTCTCACTAATTAAATTCATGGTGAGACCCACCATTCATGTGAGAGGAGGGAGTACACATTTATAGTACTCTGGGAGTACCTAATAATTTTCCCTACCTTGAAATGGTAATCGACCTGCAATCATATCATTAAGGCCACTAAACAGGTTTGCATAAATAGTATTTCATATACATAAATAGAGGAATTAAAGAAGCACATACATGAGATTTTACTCAATAATGGGCAAAAAAAGAGGCCGAAGTGCGGAAACATTTCGTCAAACAATTATAAAATACTAAGCAGGAATGCCATGGTGTGTGCATACTAAATCCTAGAGTTTGCTTTGGATTGTTGTTCTCACACTGTAGTTTAACTTTTGCAAACGGTATTCATGTTTCGTCAAAAACATTGGCAGAGGGGAGGGGGGGCATGGCCCTCTAGCATTTTGAATTTCTCCCCCCCTCTCCTTATTTATGAGTAAAATTTTATAGAATGTATCATCTTTATTTATTGGCCCATTTAATATTTAAAGAAAAATTAAACATTGCATAAAAAATCATTTGAAATGAGTATTAATATCTCATTTTTCTTTTAATTATCACTTTTGGCTGAATGGTTTTTTTTTTTTTTTTTGATCTCACCTTCACACACTCGCATTGCGATTCTCATTTCTAGGTGGTGGGTGGTGTGACTAAGTTGCTTGGCAGTGGTGGGTGGTGTGATTGGGAAGCTTTACGAAACTGAGATGAGAGAGAGAAGTGTGAAATATTTTTATATTATTTTAATGTGTTATAGGGTAAATTAAAAGGTAGAAGGTTGGGTGTATTATAAAATAGTATGGTATGATAAATAAAATAACGTTCGAGATGGTAAGGTGAGATATTTTTTATAAACCGAATTATGATACTCAAGAGATCTTGTTAATGACTTAGAACTTAGAAGATCTGCTTTAAAAAAATATATATTTATCACCCTTTTGATTCTCAGGAGTTTTCTCAATCACTCATCTGTAATATAATTTCTTGCCCTTCTCTACATAACGCAGCAATTACATTGACCTATTCCTTAGGCACACACAATTGAGCGTACATCCCTAATCTCAAATTTAATTTGATGAACGTTTTCAATCAAACCAACCGCTTTCTTTCATCTTAATTTTATTGTTTTAGTATAATGCGAAATCACTAAGCAAGAGAAGGAAGACTCCATGACACCAGATTGCCTAAATCATATGCATGAAACAAGACATGAAGGATCTTAACTTATAACTCACTATGTCCGAAAGTATTATACATGTTTAATAAATTTTTTTTTTTTTTTTTTAAAGTATTGGATATGAGATCTATTCAATTCAGCGACTACTCTTGTTTTTGTTTTTTGACTGCTTACCAAAAGTTTTAAATACACGAAGTGTACTTGTCAACGTAGTAGAAGAGAGAATATTGGGCGTTAGAGCATTCGTATTAGCTCCTGCAAATATTTTTGTCTTTTTTAAGTTTTTATTATAAAAACCAACTTTATTTTATTTTATTTTACAAAGCATTTTAAAAACACCCATATTAGATTATCTATATTACACTCTATTCAATATAATATTCATTCTTTATTTATTTATTTTTTACTATCTGTAGGGGACGTCTTGCGACAAGGGCAAAAAATGCAAGATTAGCCCAAATCTTCCATTGAGTTTCTTAGAAGTGTTTATTTGTAGAGAATTAAGTCCAAAATTCCAAATGTAATGAACAAAGGCTAATGGTGCTTTAACAAGAGAGAAATCAAAATGCCATAACTAAAATACAAGAAAATGCAGACAAAAGTATACAATAGGTACGAAACTTTGACCCATAGTCAGTGATAAGAAGAAATTGAGAGATTTTGTGAGGCAGAGAGGAAAAGTTCCCTTATACTCCTATTTCTACCCCTAAGCTTTGGAATTGTAAGGATGTTAGCTGGCTCAATGAGCTTTTGTTCTAAAAATTTCAGCTCTGTAGGGAAAACGTGGTTCATTGGTTTTTTTAGCTAAAGAGAGACTCTTGTTGTATTGAGCTTGGGGTGTTGCTCTTAGAGTAAAAAGCAGTTCCTCTTCTCCTTCTATTTTGAATCTAAATAGGGGTTTTTATATTGAGTTTGGAGTGCTTTCAGTGACTGATTTTTGGTCAATAGAAGAGGTTTTGAACTCTAAGGTATCAATCAAAGAGGTTATGTCAAATTTGCTTTAATTGGGTAAGAAAGCTGACTTGCTTTTTACATAATTTGGAAAATGAAGTGGCCTAAATTCATGGGCAGATGTTTCCTAGACATGGTAAGTCCTTGGAGTCTGCATTTGGTTGTTGCAGCAGATAATGCTAGCCACTTAATTAGGGTCACTTATGTGTTTTAGGCAAAAAAATGTGTAGAGCAAAAAAGTTAAGTCCCAATCAACTAGTGCATAAAAGCTCTTTTAGGGTGGGAATTCGGGTACAAAACCTCCACCATGAGCCTAAGATGCTACCGGTGTCACTTGACCATTTGGTGGCACGCATGGGCTGGCTCATGTAGAAGATTCAATAGAAACCGCCAAGCATACCCTCCAAACTACACTTTCTCAATTTCCTCTAATAAGTTACATAGGCTTGAGTCATGCTTAAAAAAATAAAATATAATATAATACATGAATTGAGCCCACAAGGAACTCAGTCTTGGTTGAATTGGGCTTGTAAAAAATATGTCGCGAAATTGTCAATTTGCACAATTATATTTAAGCAGATGTGAGTGATTTTTAGGGTTAATTGTGTAAAATTTACAACTTAAGTTATTATGCATTAACTGATGTGAGTACTATTATTGAGATTGAAAGTGTTATTCGTCCAATTCTTTATGGTTTTTTCCACCAAGACCTTTTGATTTAATAAATGGCTCGCTTCAAAGGAGTTACATCGGTAGGTGAATCTTTACTCAATAACAATATTTTCCAACAACCTTTATTATTCAACATTAAGCAGTATAAATATGGCCGAATAAGATAAAACTAATATTTAAATTTAAATAGAAATATAATCTTTGTCTACTACAAGTACATAAGATTTATTTAAACACTAATATAGCAATTTATCATATTCTTATATATTTATCCAATTCCAAATAACAAAAAAATATTAATTTTAAAAATTAAATAAAATAGAGGCACATGTGCAATGGCGCATAACTGTAAGAGAGAAGTATGTATTCTTGGGGAAGTAAGTCGCATTATACATGCAAGATTAGGCGAAGATATAAGAGCATTGCTACGAAAGTATACACCCCAATGTAGACTTAGGTGATAGATCAACATGTTCAAGTGCCTGAAACTGACCTTTTTTTCCTGGTATATTCTCCAACACACCGAAAACGAGGACTAGATCCACTAATCCATTTCCGTGGCAAATGCTTGACCAATTGATTCGAATGCTGCTTCTTTCTTTCAGAATTTCACATTGCATCAGCATTTTCTTTTTTATTAATGGTAGCAATAGCAGTATGTGTAAGCGGATTGGATTTATATATGGTGAAGCTAATTTACCACTTGAACTGTTTCCATATAGCTATTTCCATTTTCTTGTGCCAAAATGCGAAAGATGAATAGAAGGAATAAATAAAGCCATTTTCAATACGGTCAAATAAAAAAAATGTATTAATTTCTTGAAAGAAGATGGAAGGAAAACGACTCAAGCAAGAAGGAAGACACTCCATGTATTTTACCTTTTCCCCTTCCTTAAAGTTGTGTTCGGTTGGGTGAAATAGAGGCGATGAAAAAAAAAGAAAAAAAAGAGAGAAAATAAGAGAGAATTGTGTTGGGAGAAATGTTTGGTAGGGAGGGGGAGGGCATTTTGGTGGGGTCCAAGAGATTATTTTTTCTTATTTGTGTTTGGTTATTGGTGAGAAAAATAGCGAGATTGGAAATTTCTTTGTTTGGTTGAAAATAAGAAAATGCAATTTATACTCATATGTACTTATCTAAAATATAATCTAGTTAAAAAAACAAACAATAAAAAAAATCACATCAATTTTATTATAACAAAGATCATTAAAAAAAAAACTCAACCAACCAAAAAAACCAATCATGCCCAGTTAAAAAAAAAAAAAGCCAAAATAAACAAAAAAACAAAAAATCGTGCCTGGTTTAAAAAATAATGAATGGGAGATAAAAGGAAAAAAAAAATGCAACAGTGCAGTTAGAAACAAAGGCTCAACCACTGCCAATTAGAAAAACTTTTTAAAAAAGAGAATAGGAAACAAAGGTAACAGCGCAGCTGGGCTTGACATGGGCACTGTTGTTCAAAAAAATTTGCACAATTTTTTCTTCAATTTTCTCCCCAATTTGGGGAGATTGTGTTTTGGTATACGGGAGAGAAAACTTCTCAGCCTCACCAAAATTCAAGGATTTGAAATCCGTACATTACGGTTCGATCGGAAAAATCTCGAATAGTTTATTTTTGCAGTTTTTTTAAGCTCAAGAACCACTCTATGGAAAAAAGTAGAAATCTGTGTGAACCGCAGTCGGACCTCACGGTTCAGACCCGCTTCTCATGGTTCTCTATTTTCCATTGAATCTATTTAACCTTAAAAAAAAAAAAAAAAAAAAAAAAAAAAAAGGAGGAAAGGAAGAAGACGACGACGAAGCAGGGGTGGCGCCATAAACCTCTTCTTCTTCTTCTTCTTCTTCTCTGTCCGTCTCCCTCTCTCTTTGTTTTGCTGAACTTTGTGTTATGCATGTGGTTTGGTTTCTCACTTTCTCTGTGTTTGTAATGACTAGACTGACACTAGCTGCCCAGATTGGAAATATTGATAGCTTTTAAATGTTGAATAAAAGATGAGCTCTCTGCGGCAAAACCAAGGGGCAGAAATTTTTCTTGGAAAACAAAAGGCTGATGTAACCTTACTCGGCGTGTCAGTTGATGGAGACAGAAGCTCTTTCGAAGATGCAATTAAAATTCAAAAAAAAAAAGCAAAGGAGACTTTGCAAGGCAAGAAAGGGTGGGCTGAGCAAAACAAAGAGCAACAGGGGGTGACAAGCCCAATGAAGACACAAAATGGGCGTAATAAAGCTCTAACGTAGAAGGGGAAAAGGCCCAAACAAAGATGGGTAAATGGAAGAAATTGGCAAGAGGACAATTGGCCAGATATACTTTTTTGGCTAAAATGTAAAAGTGATCTTCTAAGTTTCACCATTTTTTATTTTAGACCTTTAAGTTTATATTTTGTCATTTCAGTCTTCTAAATTTCAATTCTTCTCAATTTAGTATTCTGTTAATATTTCATCCATGGCTACTATTAACTTGTCTAAAAACGGCGTCGTTTTGCCCTTTTACTTAATATTTAATTTTTATTTCTTAATAAAAAAAACGTTAAAAAAAAAACCCAGTACATCGTCCATCTGAAGAACACATCTGAAGAATAAGAAATAGAAACCCACTACCCACTTCTACCTAACTGCCTAACCCATCTATAATGGAGATCGAGAGGGAGAAAGCGAGATCAAGAGGGAGAAAAAGAGATCGAGAGACTGAGAGGTCGAGAGATCGAGAGGGAGAGAAGGTATTTCGGCGACTCTGCTCTTGGTGTACTCGGCATCTCGGCTCAGGCTAGTCCTTGGTGACTTCGCTCCAAATGTACTTGACTCCAGCCGAAATACCTCCTTTCACTCTCGGACTCTCAATGCGGCGCCTGTGTTCTCGGCCACTAGAGTCGCAGACCATGAGGCTAGAGAAACTTGGGTGCTTTAGCATCATTGAGTTTAGTACCTGGGTTTAGTCTAGGTCTCTGGGGTTCTTTAACCCGATTTCACAGTGGTTTAATTGGTTTATTTCAGGTCGGAGGAAGAGTCTTTCTGCTGAGGTTAGATGTGTGTCAATCTCTCGCTTTCTTCCTCACGATCTGCTGGTATTAGAGCCTTACTGGGTTCCTCTAATTTGCTTTTTGTTTCTTAATTATTTATTTCTCCCTCATAATCTCGCTTTCTCCCTCTCGATCTCAATTATTGATGGGTTAGGCAGTTAGGCTGAAAAGGTTAATGGGGTTTCTATTTCTTATTCTTCAGATGTGTTCTTCAGATGGAGGATGTCCTGGGTTTTTTTTTTTTTTTTTTTTTAATTAACGTTTTTTAATTAAGAAATAAATAAGTTTTTGGATAAGTTAACGGAAACTATAGATGGAATATTAACGGAAGACTGAATTGGAAAGAATTGAAACTTAGAGGACTGAAATGACAAAATATAAATATAAAAGATTGAAATGAAAAATGGTGAAACTTAGAGAGTGATTTTTGCATTTTAGCCTACTTTATTTAATTTGCTTAGGTTTTGACATTTTTTATTTGTGTTGTAAATGTTATGATATAAAAAATATTTGAAAGATAGATTTCTATATTAAATTAGACTATTTTAGTTAATTTTTTTTTATTAATTTATTTTTTTATTTATATTTAAAATAACCATTAAATTAATTATGACGTCATTACGGTTCAACCTCGGTTTAACCTCAGTTCGACTTCAAAAACTTTAAACCTCTTCTTTTTACAGTTCAATGAACGGTCCGGTCTGAAAACCTTGCCAAAATTCCCTCCCCCTCCTAACCAAACACTTCTCCCAATAGTTTTCTCTTCCTTTTTTTTTTTTTTTCTCTTTTCATCCTCTTTATTTCACATCCAACCAAACACACCCGCCCTCTTATTTCTCTATTCTCCCATTAACCCTAATAGCCCTATTTCTCACTTCTTCTTCTTCTTCTTTTTTGTCCTTCACTTCAATAACACATGTCGCATTAGACAATTCAAGGAACGTGACCATATATATAATATCAATGATCCTCTTTTTTATGCCTAATGTAGGAGAGAATATTATCTCATCCTGATGTAAAAGGATAAACTGACAACCATAAGTACGGGATCAAAATAATTCATACTGCATGGTGGGCTTCATATACATAATAAATTTCCCACTATTAACTAGCTGCTAAGAAAGAATGACTAACGCTAATAAATCTCACTTAATTATAACCAATATATTTTTACCCTTAAATGCCCATTTACTTTTGATAATTGCATAACTCGAACAAGGCTTTATCAACACTACTATTTAAGAGGCTTCTTTTGTTTGGGATCCTCAACCTCAAATTCATTGGTTTCTAAGGCTTAAATCATAGGGTTAAACATGTAAAATTAGTAATTTAAAAACTCCTAATTTTTAGCTAAATTAAAAAAAAAAAATAGTTTTTTCTCCCACTCCACATTTCTCTCTCACGGTTAGTTGTCAAAAACTAATACAACTTTTTCTTTTTGAAAAAAAATAAAATTGCTTTTTTTTTTTCCACAATCATACTATTTTTTTTTTTTTGAAATATTTTTTAGATGCAATATCTTTAGGCTCGGGAAATGAAAGGATAAAGCAAGATTATCAATATTAATATCAATATCACCGGTTAATTTCAAAAACACTAATGTCCTGCAAGAGAAAAAGCTTGGGGGCAATACCAGAGATTCCGTATCAAAATTGTTATCGTCTAGAACAATGTCGAGATCGAGTTCTTTGACTTTACGAGCAGAGCAGCGGCAGTGCGAAACCATGAGTCGAGATGGGATATATGGGAACCGTGTAGGCCAAGATACCATTGGAGGCGAAACGTTTGGAGCTCTCCGCATTCTTGTTGAGCCAAAACTCTGGACACAATATGTGCAATCTTGATGTCGTCATCATCATCATCATCAGGCGAAGGCTTCGAAGTGTCAATCGTTTGACTCTCGAGGTCTAGCTTTGGCACAAGAGTCCAAAGGAGCTTCCACCTGGTTGACAAAATGCTTGTGGCGATTGAGTCTTTGGTTGGGAGGAAGGAGGATGTGGCAGAGAAGAGATTCTGGCAGATTACTGATTCTATCCACCGCTGCATCTTTTTTCATTGCATATTAACATCAAGGGACAGGTGGTCGCTGACTTCATTGCAAAATTCACTAATGCGGAAGGCCAGGGGGCAGGAGAATATCCCTAGTGGAGTAGGAGTATATACATGGATGGATCGTCCAATAGACAAGCTGGTGGAGCAAGCATCATACTTCGATCTCCAAAAGGGGACGAGATTGAGTGCATGGTTCATCTCGACTTCCCTATAACTAACAATGAGGTGGAGTACAAAGCTTTAGTAACGGGGCTAGATCTCGCCAAGCAGCAGGGGCTGCAAATGTGATTATTTGTTGCGACTCCCAGGTCGTCACAAACCAAGTAAATAGTAATTATGAATGTAAGGGCAAGAGGATGAAGAAGTACTTTGAGTAAACAAAGAGAAGGGTAGATGACCTCCATGCCAATATTGTTTGGATCCCCAGAAGAGAGAACGAGCAAGCCGATCGTCTTGCTAAGGCCACGTCGGCAGAACATATAGTCATCCTTGACAAGGTACTCTTTTTTATTCAGCCTTCGCCATTAATAGATGTCGTCGATGTGCAAGAACTAGGCTCCAAAAGCAATTGGACCACATCTTTAGTTTCTTACTTTAAAGACGGCACACTACTAGATGGTAAAGAGGCCGCAAGAAAGCTGAAGGTTTAGGCAGCACGATTCGTCTTCATAAAGGACGTCCTATATAAGAGGGGCTTCTCTTGACCATACCTAAGATGCTTAAGCCCCAAAGAAGCGGATTATGTTATGAAAGAAGTACACGAAGAGATCTGCAACAACCACTTAGGATCGTGGTCATTAGTACACAAACTGATTCGGGCTGGATATTACTTACTATGCAAAAGGATGCCCATGTGTATGTCAAATCCTGTAACAAATGTCAAAGGTTCAACAACGTCATTAGACAGCCAATGGAAGAACTAACCCCAATAACAGCCCCGTAGCCATTCGCTCAATGGGGACTCAACATCATTGGTCCATTCCCAGTAGTAGTACAGCAACTAAAGTTCCTTGTAGTCGGAATAGACTATTTCACTAAATAGGAAGAAGCAAAAGCCTTGGCCACCATTTCAGAGAAGAACGTGAGGAGCTTTGTTTGGAGGAACATCATCTGTAGATATGGGATCCCTAGAGTTTTAGTCTCCAACAACGGAAAGCAGTTCGACAACGACTCCTTCAAGGATTTTTGTTCACAGTTGGGAATAAAAAACCACTGCTCCTCCCTAGCTCACCTGCAAGCCAACGAACAAGTTGAGGTCATGAACCGATCCTTGCTTAAGATCATCAAGACTCAGCTCGAGGGGGCGAAGGGAGTATGGCTAGAAGAACTACCAAGCATACTATGGGCATATAGGATGGCAGCAAGAACGTCTACTGGGGAAACACCATTTCGACTAGCGTATGGAAGCGAGGCAATCATTCCAGCGGAAATCAGCCTCACAACCTACAAAGTGGGGAATCATGATAAAAGAAAGAATGATGAGGCTATGCGATTACAGCTTGACCTATTAGACGAAGTCAGGGCGATGGCTGAACAGAGACTCGCACGATACCAGGACCTCATGGCCAAGCACTACAACTTCTGGGTCAAGCACCAAGACTTCAAGGTTGGAGATCTTGTCTTGAGAAAGGTAATGGGGGCCACTAGAGACCCTGCACAAGGAAAGCTCGGCCCAAACTGGGAAGGACCCTACAGAATCACATCGTGGCTGAGGAAAGGCACCTATCACTTGGAAACACTGGACGGACAGAAGCTGCACCACCCATGGAACACCAAGCATCTCCGAAAATACTACCAGAAGACATAATAACATGAAAATCGACACTCTTAATTTTCCAATTTATTTATTTAATTTTTTCTAGAGAACTTTTTAAACCCATAGGGCCGGTCTTTTTTTTAGAGGAATAGTTTTTCTTTATGCACTTGTCATAATAAGAGAAGTTTATTCAGAAATAACTAGCATATTTGTCTTATTCCTACATGTTTATTCTACGTGCCTACCAAGTCCACAAATGGACGACAAATTCAAAATTACGTCCAGAAGTGGACAACCTTATCGTATAAGGATGAATCAACATAAAGTCCACAAAGTGGACGAGTTTATTATCAAGTCCACAAAGTGGGCGAGTCTACTACTAAGCCCACAAAGTGGATGAATTTATTACCAAGTCCACAAAGTGGACGAGTCTACTACTAGGTCCACAAAGTGGACGAATTTATTACGAAATTTACAAAGTGGACGAGACTATTACTAAGTCCACAAAGTGGACGAATCTGTTACTAAGTCCACAAAGTGGACGAATCTATTACTAAGTCCACAAAGTAGGACGAGCTTACTACTAAGTCCACAAAGTGAACGAATTTATTATTAAGTCCACAAAGTGGAGGAGTCTACTACTAAGTCCACAAAGCAAACGAGTCTATCACTAAGTCCACAAAGTAGACGAATTTAATATAAGTCCACAACGTGGATGAATTTATTGCTAAGTCCATAAAGTGAACGAGCTTATGCTAAGAATACTAAGTGGACGAACCTATTAATCAGCCCACAAAGTGGATGAGGCTAAGTCCATAAGTCGATGGGATAGTCCTAGTATCCGAAAATATATATAATCATCACATACAAGCAAGACATATATACTCGTCAAAGAAGATCAATTAAAACAATGTGTAGAAAAATGCAACAGCATAAAGTGTCTACAATAAAAAGCCCAAAAAACAAAAGGGCTTTAACATCGTCTAGAAAATGGATGAAATACATAAATAATGAAAAATAAAAAGACTAAAGGTCCTAGACATTCTTGGTCAAGGGGTCCTCATCAGCTTTAGGTGGAGGGTCCTAGGCAGAAGGGTTCTCAGCATCTTCAGCTTCAGTAGACGAGATTAGAGGAGTGACAGGGTTCCCCACAGCAGCTTGAGCGAAAACGACGCCATCATTTTTTGGATCCTACTCTAACTGAGTGGAGTTGTCACTTTCTTCAAGAGTGGTGTTACCAGTTGGAGTAGACAATAGAAGGTTGTCTGGTGACCTTGGATAAATCCAAGTTTGGGTAGACGGACTTGACCTGTTTCAGGCAATCCTTAAACCCGTCACCATAGTAGACGACACAAGCATTAATAAAAGGCTAGGAAGCCTTGAATTCCGTTACCGCGTCAGTCCTGGCCATCTCCATCTGTTCCACTAATGCCGTTAGCTCCTTCTGCATAACTACCTTAGCCTCTTGCTCTTCTTCTCGCTGACGGGTCTCCTCCTTTAGTTTCTTTTCTAGCTCCATGACCTTCTCGTTGAGAGTGTAAATGGTGTCCTTGTATTGGTGCTGTTCGTTAGTCAGCGTTTCATTGCGCTTCCTAAGATGAGTGATAATCCCTTCCTCAGCAACGCACCTGTCTTGCAGGGCTTTCATGCGAACCAGGGCCTGAAAAGGAATTATAATTGTTAGCCAATGAATAAAGCAAAGGAGTAGGAGGAAAGTTAAAACGTACCCTTGAGAGGTCAAAGAGGCCTGATGCCCCCAAGTCCTTCGTCTCTTAGTCAGCGCATGGTACCATGTCTGTCTCCTTAATGATTGATTCAACCATTTCAACGGCGTAACCTTTGTGTGTAAGAAGATGATGGGTTCCCCCACCGACGGGGCCGGTTCCTATAATCAGACCTTTGCCAGCTCCATGAGTGGGCTTTGGAGGTGACGGCTTCTTTTGCTTCATGATACTAACGGAAATGCCCGTCCCTTTCTTAAGAGGATGGTCATCTTTCCCTTGGCTCTTCCTTTTGGGAACCCCCTTGGTAACGTCCTTGAAAACAGACGACGAAGCCCCATCCTTCTCCTTCTTCTTCTTGTTCGTAGTGGCTGCCTTCACTAAGGCCCTTTGTCTCACTTCCTCTATTTCTACGAAGGACAAGAAAACATTGTTAGGAAGGTAAACGCCGATAAAGATGACGGGACGAAAGAAATAGGTAATATTACTTACACCAACAAGAATAATCGTCCAATCTGCGAGTTACAGGTGTCTGCTCATGACCACCGCAGAAGGCGTGTAAAGCGTCAAGGGTTATTATGTCCCTACACCTGCGCTCGTCAAGAGGAATCTGCAAAACCCGACAGATGACAGCTTCCTGCTCTTCCATAATGTGAGGGCGGATATTGGCTGCACAATAAAAGAAAGTCGATGACATTAAAATCATGAATCAGCATTAGCTAGATAACAAGTAGATGACATTAAAAGATGTAGACGATAATAAACCTGAATCTTTGACGATGCCCCAGGTATTGTCAAACCCATGAGGCATCGTCACCCACTCGTCCCGACGATACACCCAATTTGTCCATTAAACAAAAAAGTATCTATTCTTCCAATTTTTATTCGAGTCGAGCATATCTGACACAAGCCTAAGTGTCTTCTACTTCATTGCAAAATGATATATACCCTTGGACAAGGAGATGCGTTGTGGCTTGTAGCACCAAAAGAACTCGTCTAAGGTTAACTGACGATTTCTTCGTCGTCGGATAAAAGTCATTCACTGTCCAAATTTTGGGGAGTGTAAAAGGACGAGTGTAACTATCACCGGGGCTCCCAGAGCTTTCTTCCTCAAGAGCTCCCTCATCACTCCCATCATCTTCACTCACGTTCACTTCAACTTCTCCTCCCTTATCATCACCATCGTCACCCTCTACTTCCTTACCCTCTCCGACTTGACTTTCCATTTCGTTATCAGGAGAATGGGCGAACGACTCCCTCTCTAATGACCCTGAGAAGCCCTCCTTGGGCTCATGACCTGACGGGAGAACTTCGTCGTAGCCCGCTCCATCATGGACTGACAACTGCTCAATCGTCGCTTCTATAGACATCTATTTATTAACAAGCGACAGAGGTATTCTAAGAACCTAAGTTGACGATCTCTATGAGATTAACGACTAACTAGAATAACGAGAGCAAAGGTAAAAGGGCTTACTTGATTAGCATACGTCTCCTTAAGGGATGAAGCAGATGGCAGCAAAAACGACGAGTTCACAGTTGACGGGTGCAAGATAGATCAAAATGATGAGTTCACCCTCACAATTAGCAAAGATGAAATAGGAGAAATGAGGGGAGGGAGGGATATATATATATATATATATATATATATATATATATATATATATATATATATATATATATATATTAGACAAAAAATGCACGAAAGACGAAGTGACACCCTCGTCCAGAAATGAGGCCAATTAGCTCATGCCACATGCCCAATCATTTAATAAAGGTTGCTTGACGAATCACCCATAAATGGCCTTTCTTTTCTCTGAATAAATAATAATTAATAATAAGAGCTGTAAAAATAACTCCATAACCCCTTTAGCTTCAACTAACGAGGCTATGGAGTAGGGGCAACTGAAAAAGGGTAGTTTTGAAATACTGATGTTCACCCATGACAAGGCACAAGGCGATGGTTGTAAACAAAGTCATCAACTTCACTCATGAGAGACAACCTTGTTGAAAAGTTTACGGCTCCACCCCATACCTGACAGCTGCATCTTGGGCATAGTAAGCTGAAGGGAATAAGCTAAAGGCAATAAGTTGAAGACAGTAAGCTGAGGATAGTAAGCTGAAGATAGTAAGCTGAAGATAGTAAGCTGAAGACACCAAGGTACGCATAATTTCCCTCAGCTCTGACACTCTAGAGTTATGAAAGTTCTCTAACTTGACTGTCGGGAGGTATTTGGCTGGTACCACACCGATACTCTTCCTAAGGTCTTCAGCTTTTGTGTTGTGTAGGTTTTTGTCTAGAGCGCGTGAGGACCGTGTGGCTCACTGACGTTCTTAGGCATCATCAACAATCTTTTACTAGGGCCATGGACTATGGATACATCCAAGACAAAATACTTGTGTTGAGATGAACAAAAGATCATCACCCTGAGTTTTTATCTCTTCTAACCAACTAACTTCAAATTAACTAACTTGCTTGTAGGGCTAGAGTGCAAAACTTTTGTGCAATATACACTATGCTCGTGGGGAAAAAAAAGCCTTTTTTAAAACAATTATCAAATGAGAAAACATTAGATCAGGCTGTGGCATAAAACACTGGTTTTCCGCCATCCAATAGCCTTTCACCACGTCACCCATCACTTAAATCGCCTAAAGGAAGAGAAATAGAATGATTTAAAAAAAAAATCACGTTGTTTTCCTCTGCTTCATCGCGTCTTTTCCTCTACTTCATCTCTGCTTCCTCCTTGTGAGATTATGGGTGTGGGTGTGGGTGAGGAGGACACTAATCAACAAGAAGACAACCTTATTAATAAAAATAATCCCTCTGATTTTGGCATTCAAGAAGCTTCTTTTGGAGAAAATGTTTTGAACTTTGAAGCTAGAGAGAGTTGGATCTTTCTTCTTCTTCTTCATCTTTTCTCTTTTTATTCAAATATCTGTTGTTTGTGCTGAGGAAACCAGCGAAAAATCTGTCAAATTGGATTATTGAATCATAGGGTTTTTTTTCCCCTTATATTATAAAATTGGGTTTATTCGCAGGGGAGGGAATTTCTAGATTATGTTCATTTTATGTTTAAGTTTGAAGACAGAGAGAGATGGCATTTTCTTCTTCTTTTTCTTTTTCGTTTTTGTTTTTTTGGTTAATCTGATACCTCTTCTTAATTTTCTTTTAGATGTCCATTATCTTCTAAGAAAACAAGGGAAAATCTAGGAAAATTGATTGTGAAACATGGGTTTTTTCATGTTTTTATTTTAATTTCATTGGGGTTAAGAGAAAGGGAGGAGGGACTTTATACGTTTAGTTCGTTTTCCTGGGTTTGGAAGTAAATAATTTGGGCTTTTTTCTAATGTTTTTTGTAAGGACACAAATTGTACCTAAGCCCAAAATAGGAAAGGCAATAGGCCTAAGGAGTCCAATACAATGAATTTATAGAGAGTGGGCTAAAAATCTAGGTTCTAATGGGTTTAGTTAACAATGACAGTGGGCTAAGATCACAATAAAATGGAGATGGAATTATTTGTATAGTGAAAATTGTCTTTGGACTCAAACCAAGGAGGTTAATTCTTATGTTTCTTTCTCCTAAGGACAAATTACAGATATTGTTCTTGAGTATACAATGTTTCCTCCCCTTTCTCTCCTTTTTTCTCTCCCCTCTCCATGGGGTTTCCTCTGCCTTTTATACCACCATTCCTCCTCTTTCTGCCTTCCACGTAGGGATTGGATTGTTGGTTTGGATACTTGTCCCATCAGCACCTTCCTGAAGTCTTTGGAAGTAACTGTAAGGCTGAACACTAATACTCAAGCATCACTTCCTCATTAATGTAGCTAGAGAATTAGCTGCAGAGCATTCATTTAATACGGTGGTGGCAGCTTTCCCTTTAGATATTTTATGGTTTTCTTTTGTCCTATGTTCTTGTGGTGCATACCTTTATCAACAAGGTCTCATGTGACGTCTTATAGGTGGCAAATAACACATTCCGATCTCTGCGTAGCTAAGCCGAGGAGGTATCCTCCTCGAACCACCATCTTGTATAATCATGATCAGACTTTACTTCTTTATATACCCACACGGACTCTTAGTAAGATATTTACCCATCCTCAGACTGCTTAATATCCTTGGATTGGGCCTTCGGCCCAACATGTACATAAATACGTACTCTTGGACCTATCTCCCCCACATTTTCTTTTTGAAAATTTGAAATTCTTCTTCTTTAATTCCATAGGTTTCTTGGCAACCAAACATACTTTAGAGTGTTTTGTGGTTACGGCAGAGGACACGGCGTGGTGAAGCAGAGGAAAACGATGAGAACTTTTTTTTTTTAAATCGTTCTATTTCTCTTCCTTCAGGAGATTTAAGTAATAGGTGAGGTGGCGAAGGGCTATTGGGGATTGCATAAAACTAGTGTTTTGAGCCACAACTTGACCTAATGTTTTCTCTTATCAAATACTTTGCAAGCAAACAAAGATGCTACAATGACATTGGAAAATAATGCATGAGTGTCAACAAGTTACCAAACAAAAAACAAAAATCACCACAAGTTACATGAAAGACGGGTATTTATCATTGGCGGTTGGATTAAGTCAAGAAGTTAGTCTTGGTTTAGGAAAAAAAAAAGTGACTTTAAGAAGAATGAATCTACTATGAAATTATGGGTGAGGCTTAGTTTTGATGAATTTAGTGCACTGAATCCATTGAGATGGTGACACGTGTTTAAAAATAGATACAAGTCATTATCTCAACGAGTTCAAAGTACCTAGGTACTGAACCCAAACCTCACCATGAAATTTTCACCACTCTCACCAAGCCTCTCGTTTTCCCTTTTAGAAATGACATTCTATAAAAGACCAACGCGACAGTGAGAACAGCAAAAATTAAGGAAAAACTTATATAATCTGTGTCCATAAAGAGAGGAAAACCTATATCTAAATTTCTAATAATGATATATACAAGTTACAGGAAGTAAATTCATGGCTTCAATGAGTAGACATATTGAGTCCTCTAACAAAACATAAGAAACAGATAGTATAACTGGATAGTGTATTATAAACTATAAAGAGACTAAGAAACCATATACTTCCATTAATGCTTTTAATTTTTCATTAAATCAGAAAATCTAAAGACCATTTACGATATGCTTTTCTTACTGCGCGTTCAAATTCCTATGATCCTCATGATGCAGAATTGGAATCGTGAATGGGCTAGATCTTGTTCCAGCTGGACAAAAACCCTCAGAAAATATTTCTTGAATCCATAATTAAGAATGAATTCTAAAATTCACCAAAAATAAAGAAAAACCTATTTTATTGAAGATGAATTGTTATTTTTTGTTTTACTTATTACAAGTTTATTTACGTCAAAATTCTTGTAACACAATTAGTTGACTCTAATTCAAAAAAAAAAAGTATATAACATAAAGTAATAACGGTGCTTGAATGTAGGGTCCAAAAAAACAACACATTTAAAACCAACCAAATACGCATTCTTTCAATCTGTTCATAATGACCATTAAGTTACAGTCACAACACCCCCACACCCCCAAAAAATAAACCTACCCTGTCCACTTCAATTCTTCTATCTTCTTTTCAACAAAACACAAAAACAGATGCTAAACAATATTTCAAAAGCAAGCATTAAGGAAGAAATTAATTTTACTCAATCATGGGCATTACTTTTTGCAATATAATAAAATATAAAAAAATGGAAACAGCAACAACCAAACACGTGAAAGAATGGAACTAAGCGATAGACAATACACTCAAGGAAAAAAAATCATAACATGGCGTTCGATGCGTATTCATTTTTGTGTTGGCTGTTTTGCCAAAACTGCCTAATTGATAAGTAAATTACTTCAAAGAAGTCCAAAAACTCCAAACATCTTAAAAGTGAAAATTCACTCAATAATAATACTTTTAGCTTGTTTTATTATTCAATATCAAGCTATATGTAAATAGGCGGCCTTACAAGATAAAACAAATTTTTGATTCAAAAGCAATTTAATCTTTATCCATAACAAGTAGGTAAGATTTATTCAAATACTAAGGTAATAACTATCATATTCTTACCTAATTATTCAACTGCAAAAACAAAAATATAATCTTGAAAAGTTGTATGACTTTAATGCAGAATGATAAGCAATCACTCTGCCGAGAAAGGCAGGTATTGCTCATCATTCTAGGCGTTATGGTATCAGTCAAGTTTGGAAGGGAGCAATACCTCCAATGGTGCAGCACCTCCTCCATCTGGAGTGTATTACAGCTTCTCAACCATTCTGAATGTTTTGAAGCTGATTCTTGTATTTGCTCTCTCTTTGTTGTACTCCAATTTCGTATTGAATGAATTCAGCTTTCTCATAAAAAAAAAAAAAAAATCTTTGGTGATTGACTTAAGTCAACAAGTCAAAGTCTTCATAAAAAAAAAAGTTTTATTTATTTATTTATTTTTATGAAGAATCACTATATTATCAAGAGTTTGTGATCTCCAACTGCATCACCACAACTCACACCTATCTTCTCTTCCTTCAAAATTTTAGTCCTTTATTGCCTTGTCATGGGTGCCTCTTTTGTGACTCATGTGCTTTTCTCACTGTGGTTCTTTGCAGCAACCTTCAGTTTAAGCTTATTCAAAGTAGAGTCAAATATCTCTTGCTATGGAAAAGAGAAACAAGCACTTCTAATTTTCAAAAAAGGTCTCTCTGATCCTAGAAACGCACTCTCATCCTGGTCTGACCAAGTCGATTGTTGTAGATGGGACCGAGTTCATTGCAACAACAAAACTGGTCGAGTCACAGAGCTCCACCTCAGTGGACTTTATGACTACGGCAAGAGCTTGCTCAGTGGAGACTACGAAAAGAGGTTAGGCGGTGAGATTAGTCCTTCATTGCTTGAATTAGAATTTTTAAATTACTTGGACTTGAGTTACAATAACTTTAATTGTACTCCTATTCCAAGTTTCCTTGGTTCAATTGGTAGTCTGAGATATCTTGATCTTAGCGGAGCTAATTTCTCTGGACTCATTCCTCATCAGCTTGGAAACCTTTCAAGCCTTCGTGTTCTAGATCTTGCATATAATCCAAATCTTTATGTAGCTAACCTTCGTTGGATGTCTCATTTCTCTTCCATACAATACCTTGATCTGAATGGCATCGACCTTCACAGAGAAATTGATTGGCTTCAAATAATGAGCAAGTTCTCATCTCTTTTGGAGCTACACTTGTCAGCTTGTCAATTTGATAGCCTAAAACCATCTCTTGGATTTGTCAACCTCACATCTCTTCAAGTCCTTGATCTTTCCTTTAACCATTTCAATCATGAGATTTCTTTCCTCTCTAATCTCAGTACAAGCCTCGTAGTGCTTAACCTAGAATATAGTTTGCTAAAAGGCAAGATACCGCCTAGCATTTGGAATTTGCATAACTTAGAATATCTATTGTTGTCGTCCAATGACCTAGTTGGAAAAATTCCGGAGTCTATAGGGCAGCTTAAATATCTAAAATCTCTTGAACTCTGCTATATCTCTTTAAGTGGTCCTATTCCTTCATCCATTGGGAATTTTTCTTATTTGGAAGGCTTATGCCTCTCTAATAATCAGTTGAGTGGCACAATTCCAGAGAGTCTTGGGCTACTCTCAAATTTAGAGTGGTTATTTATTGATAAAAATTTATTAACAGGTATTGTTGGTGAAGGACATTTCACTAAACTCTCGAAATTAAAGTCTTTATATTTATCAAATCCTTTGTTCTTTAATGTGAGTTCCAATTGGATTCCTCCCTTTCAACTTAATGAAGCTTACCTGAGCTATTGTAAGATAGGACCCAACTTTCCTACATGGCTACAAACACAAAAATCCCTTAGAGTTATACGAATGTCCAAGTCAGAAATTTCAGACAAGGTTCCAGGTTGGTTCTGGAACTGGACTTCAAACATTGAAGTAATTGATTTGTCTGGAAACCACATAGAAGGGGATATGTCAGACGCTGTGTTAAATTCTACGGTCTTAAATCTAAATTCTAATCATTTCAAGGGTCGAATGCCACAATTGTCTGCAAATGTCAAAGAGCTCAATATCGCTGACAACTCATTTGCTGGACCGATCTCCACTTTCTTATGCCTAAAGAGGAATAGAATGAATAAATTGATAATTTTAGATGCATCATTCAATCTCCTATCAGGAGAGCTTCCTGACTGTTGGAAGGATTGGCAATCTTTGGCTCGTCTAGACTTGGGAAGCAATAGTATATCTGGTGGAATTCCTTATTCAATGGGTTCTTTGGTTGCACTCCAAACACTGCATTTAGAAAACAATAACATCTCTGGAGATATACCATCTTCATTGCAAAGTTGCTCACAGTTAGAACTCCTTGATATAGGTGAGAATCATTTGCAGGTTACCATACCACTTTGGATTGGAGAAATGACAAGTCTTATGGTTCTCCGTCTTAGATCCAATGGACTCCACGGCCACATACCTCTACAAATATGCCAACTATCTTCTATTATAGTGTTAGATCTTGCCAATAATAGTCTATCAGGAACCATACCAAAGTGCTTGAAGAATTTGAGTGCCTTGGCAAAACCTGATAATGGAGGATCTATTCATTTTGGCTATCTACCTTATGCTTATAGCATGTATGTTGAGAATCTTTTCTTGGTTCCCAAACGGACGCAACTAGAATATTTTGACAACGTCAAATTTGTTAGGCTTATAGATCTTTCAAGTAACAACTTGTCCGAATCAATTCCTGTTGAGATTTCAGGTCTTTTTGGGTTG
This sequence comes from Castanopsis chinensis, assembly GCA_032878915.1. Classification (NCBI taxonomy): domain Eukaryota; kingdom Viridiplantae; phylum Streptophyta; class Magnoliopsida; order Fagales; family Fagaceae; genus Castanopsis; species Castanopsis chinensis. The sequence continues at coordinate 788,150 of JAVQMG010000096.1, forward strand.
CATTTTTTGAACTTATCTCAAAATCATTTGACGGGAGCGATACCAGAAAAAATTGGGAGCATGAAAGAGTTAGAGTCGATTGATCTCTCTCGAAATCATCTATCGGGTGAAATTCCTCCAAGTATGTCTAATTTGACATTTCTTAGTCAATTGGACTTGTCATATAACAACTTGTCAGGTAGAATTCCTTTAAGCACGCAGCTCCAGTCTTTTGATGCACTCAGCTACACTGGCAATCCTCAACTTTGTGGTGATCCTCTTCCAAAAAACTGTACAGTAGAGGAAGAACCATCCAATAGAACACCAACTGGTAGAACAGAAGATCACTCTGAAAAGTACAACTTCTATATAGGTTTGGGGGTTGGATTTGCTGTTGGCTTTTGGGCAATTTGTGGAGTTCTCTTCTTCAAGAGGACCTGGAGGCATGCTTATTTTAGATTTCTTGATGGCATCAAGGATTGGGTTTATGTGACTACAATGGTAAAAGTGAATTGGTTTTTGGAAAAGGTACGAAGTTTTCACCTTATAAGTGAAAGGCATCGTTAGCTAAAAGGTATTTTGCTTCAAACATTCACGTATTTTGAATATATGATTTGATTCATAGCTAAATGTGATATTTAGATTTTATTTCACAAATATAGCTCATCTATAGCCTCAATCTGAATTTAATTTTGTAGCTAAAAGTAATAGTCATGGGAATGCTCTAAATAGAAACAAAGTGGTACTATGATAGTAGAATTTTTCTTTCATATACATAATATATCAAATATGTGATGTAGAGTTTTTGTTTTGTTTTTTGTTTTTTGTTTTTTGTTTTTTGTTTTTTTTTATTGCATAGTTTGTTTTTCACCTCATATGTTTTAAGCTTCAATTCCACAGGGCTTTTACTCATAAAAAATAAAAGTGGTGGGCTTTATATGAATTCTTAGAATTTCAACATGGCGCAATATAATTTAAATTGAAGTGAAGCTTGACACAACGGTAGTTTTGTTGCTAATTATACTCACGTCACTAATGTTGATAATTTTGTACACTACAGGAGGTGTGGCACTCGTTCCTGCTTTTCAAGAGGCTAGAAAGAATCATTTGCAAAAGAAATTTACCCAGATTGTGTATCATCCAGGTTTTATAATAAAACGTGCATGAATTAAATGCTACGGATTATGATTGTGTATGACTGAACTATTTATCTATATAGTGCTAAGACAATTTCGTTTTTTTGTTTATTTTTTCTCTTATATGCCTATGTATAGAACTGTATTTATATCCAAATTCCAATTCAGCTCTATTCATCAAATTATTAAGTAGACTAGCATTACTAGCAAACCTAATTTCCGCTAAAAAGTATGCTCCCTAATTTTTTATTGTGTCCATTCATATTTAACCTTTTAAAAGTCTTTTTTTTTTTTTTTTGGTTATCAACCTTTTAAAAGTCATTCTCTTAGTTTTATCATAAAGCATGGGGAAAGTGCATAAAAATCCTCCTTATTTTATAATTGGAACACATTAAGGGCCTGTTTGATAAGAATATTTAAAAATAGCTTTTTTGTTTTGCAATCCTTAAAATGGTGAGTCTTACATTTGAAATTAATGTTTGGTTAATATTTTTTAAATACAATTTAAACAAAAAACTATTCTATTTTCCTAATTTAGAACATGATTTTGGAAACGGCAAAGACAGTGTTTTCAGGATACAGAAAAAGTTTTTAATGACATAGTTGTAAATAAATTGAAAACAATGAACTCCATATATTTGTCCAAACTTTTTTATCTCTTAAATTAATGAGTTTATCTTTATCACAAAAAGAATTCACAAACTTCAAATTTAAAACTTATCATTAAAAAATGGTAAATATTTTTAAAAGTGAAAGTCAAGAACGTATAATATAAAAATTATTATCTGAAAAATATTTGTAAGTTCAATTTTTTGAAAATTGTTTTTATACTGTTTTGAAAACAAAAACGAAAATCCTTCTACCAATCAGACCCTAAACTACCCAATTTTAAATAGGACATTTTAAATTCCAGAGTTATATAAATTCACCAAAAAGAATCATAAACAAATCCTCCCCCTCAAAACATATCATGTTAGAGAGAGAGAGAGAGAGAGAGAGAGAGATAACATCAAAGATTATTTATGGAGAGCAACTAGAGCTCTTGAGGATTTTTTTAAATAACTAGTTCTTTTTAGTATATTTGTGAAAGTATGAGGTTTAAAGTGTTCCATTTAAAAGTTTGGGATTTAGTATGTCTCAAAAATAAAGCTATGGGAATTTTTTTTTTTAATATACTTTCCACTAAACATATATGAACAAAATGCCTCTGATTATGAATTTTATGTAAGAACTACTATTTATTTATAAAGTGAAAGAAGAAAATGCTGGCTTAGTTGGTTATCTTTTTTCTTTTATGACGGGTTTGGGTATAAAAAAAAAAGTAGATTGACGGCTAACAACAGAAAATGAATTCAATTCTATAAAAGAAAATAATAATAAAAATAAAAATTGATTTTTGAAAAATGGAATTGGGGTACCATGTGGGCCAAGGCCCAAATAGAAATAAACTAAAGAAAGCTAAGGCCTGACTACATCGACATGATAGAGCCAAAGCCCATCCCTTTCTAATAGGCCATAATATCAACTTAGCCCATAAAGCTACTATTTTCTATAGTCCCTTCCTTACTAAAAAATAAAAATAAATAAATTAGCTTGAGCTTGCATCTCAACCGTACACGTCATCTACAGCCCCAGAAAATTACGGGTCTTTCACATTAACGGTAGATATGCAACTCTAACAATCCAGTAAATTGGAGAGGGGAGAGAGAGAGAGATCATTGTGTCACTGTCTGCTTGAATTGAATCAGACCCACAAAATTTCTCACAGCAACTTCAATGGCTGAGCCAAAGCCAGAGCCAGCAGTGACTCCAGAAGGTATATAATCATTGACTATCACTTTGATCTTCATATTATACACTCATTCCCATGAAGAGTTCTTTTCCTTTCTGGGTTATTTAGTTTATGAGAATAACTAAGAAATTTGCTGTTTAATCTCTTCAAAAATGTGATCTTGGTGATGGGTTTTGTGTAAAATGAGTTTCATTTGAGGTCCTAGCCGATGAGAGTGATTTTGGTTTTGTGTAAAAACTGTAAAACTTTCATGCATGATCTTTTAAGCAACTGCTAGTGCTAGTTCTTCTTTGGATTCTGTTTTGTTTTCACCAATTTCCCATTGTTGATCCTTGTGAAACAATGAGATTCTAATGGAAAGCAATTAAGTTTGTGGTAAATAATTTATGGGTTTTAAACCATTGTTGATTGAATTCATATCCTTAAGGTTTGAATCTATTAGTCAGCTGTAGTATTATTTTTTTCTCCTAGGTTGAGGAAAAGAGGGGGGGGGGGGGGAATAAAAGAAGAAAAGGGATTCAATAAAAAGAGATTTTTTTGTTAAAGGTAGTATTGTGTCCAGTGCATTATTGCACTAGACACAAGCTGTGGCTAGTATATACTTGCCCAAAGCTTCATTGAGTTCATGGGATGGAAAATGCTTTTGAGTTTATATTTGTTTATGCTGCGAAATGAGAATCTAATAGAAATTGAATTTCATGTATGTAAAATTGGGAGTGAAAATTTGAGTTTCATCCTCTCTCCTTTTTTTTTTTTTTTTTTAAAGAAGAAAAAGATGTAAAAGCACCAAATATCATTGAGAGAGCTAAGGAAGAGATTGAAGCAATAGTTCACACTCACAATTCACCACACCATCACAAGGAAACGCATGGAAGGAGTGATGACATTGACGAGAACACCCCGGTAGATGAAGTCAAAGGGCCAAATGTTTTTGAACGAGTGAAGGAAGAGATTGAGGCCCTTGTCGGAGCAATTCTTCCTAAGAAAGAATCCAATGGTCATGAGTCATCTTCAAAGTAGAGGTGGATTGAACAGCTATTGTAAGAAGGTTTGAGAAATATTGTTCTCTGTGTGATTTGACAGGAGAAGCTATAGTTGTATTGTTTTTCAGTTTTTAATCACTCTGATTTGTATGTTTTTGCTATTGAAATACCAAATTGAATCCAGCATGATTGTCTTTTTTTTCTGTTTATTCAATTGTTTGAATTGTTTTCTGAAATTATATCTTTCCCTCTATTTTATGGTGCCAAACTGCCAATTTTCTTGTCTGGAAGAGAACATTTGAGAAGTAATTTTCTTTATTCCTAAAATGAGTACCATGATATTGGTATGGAATTCTATTGTTTGATGGCATTTGAAGTGTAATTTTACACTTTGAGGCAAGTCAGTGTTATTCTCAACAATGTAAACCCTATGACAACCTGGCCGGTGTAGCCATTCTTGGCCATGCAAAACACAAAAGGGCATGGTCGCAGTTAGCTACCTAATATTACTGTTGGATGCTGATACTGTTTTTGTATCATTTTTTTATTGGACAAGTAAGAAGAATTGGAGAGATTCTGTTAACCTTATTTTCCTTCTATCACTTAGTCAGGTTTAGTTGGGAACATCTGGATTTTTGTGTTATCACCACATAGTGACTTCTTAATGTGATTTGTTATCTATGATCTCAGACCTTTACTTATATAATTAGTGACCTGAAGCTTGTAAGATTCCAATGGCCAAACCAGCAGTAATTGATTTCTGATTAGACAGCTAACCCATTATTCGGTAATTCATGTAGATTCTTTAGTACCCTTTAGTTTTCCCAACAAATTGAATGAGTCCATTATGTTTTTAGGATTTTACTAAAATGTGCCTAGGGCACACAATAGTATACTATTTTTGGAAAAAGTTTTATCGAGAATTGAAAAAGTTTTGACAGCTTTTACAATTCTCGATAAAAATTTTTCAAAAATAGATTTGTTAATGTATGCCCTAAGGGCATACGTTAACCGGACTCATGTTTTTAAGCATCAATGATTGGACACTTGTTTAAAATATAGCCATTGGGTGTTGGTAAATTGGATTTGTTTCAGTTACTGTTATTGTCATGTGTGGTGAGGGGCTTTTTATTTGGTGGCTTATCTTGACATACTTTTGCCAACAAATCTGAATATAAGGAATGCCATCTTATTCTTTGAGTATCTGAACTTGGCCTCACTTGATCGCCACATGGTTGATAGTGTCAAAAGCCCTCACTTGATTTCCACATGGCTGATAGTATCAGAAAGTAGCAATAGAATTTGGGGTCTGCCTGTGTTGAGAGTGTTTCTAAAACCTGGTATGTTCTAATTGATATGTTTCCCGCCAAAATTATAAATGGTAAGTTTTAATTTACTTCTTTGAAAGAAAATTTTGGCTCCCATTTCAGGGCTTGTTTTCTGAAATTATATCTTTCCCTCTATTTTATGGTGCCAAACTGCCAATTTTCTTGTCTGGAAGAGAACATTTGAGAAGTAATTTTCTTTATTCCTAAAATGAGTACCATGATATTGGTATGGAATTCTATTATTTAGTGGCATTTGAAGTGTAATTTTACACTTTGAGCCAAGTCCATGTTGTTCTCAACAACGTAAACCCTATGACAACCTGGCCGGTGTAGCCATTCTTGGCCATGCAAAACACAAAAGGGCATGGTCGCAGTTGCATCATAATATATTTCAGGTAGCGGTAGCCACCTAACATTACTGTTGGATGCTGAAACTGTTTTCATATCATTTTTTTATTGGACAAGTAAGAAGGGTTGGAGAGATTCTGTTAACCTTATTTTCCTTCTATCACTAAGTCAGGTTTAGTTGGGAACATCTGGATTTTTGTGTTATCACCACATAGTGACTTCTTAATGTGATTTGTTATCCATGATCTCAGACATTTACTTATATAATTAGTGACATGAAGCTTGTAAGATTCCGATGGCCAAACCAGCAGTAACTGATTTCTGATTAGACAGCTAACCCATTATTGGGTAATTCATGTAGATTCTTTAGTACCCTTTAGTTTTCCCAACAAATTGAATGAGTCCATTATGTTTTTAAGCACCAATTATTTGACACTTGTTTAAAATGTTGCCATTGGGTGTTGGTAAATTGGATTTGTTTCAGTTATTGTTATTGTCGTGTGGTGAGGGGCTTTTTATTTGGTGGCTTATCTTGACATACTTTTGCCAACAAATCTGAATACAAGGAATGCCATCTTATTCTTTGAGTATCTGAACTTGGCCTCACTTGATCACCACATGGTTGATAGAGTCAAAAGCCCTCACTTGATTTCCACATGGTTGATAGTATCAGAAAGTGAGCAATAGAATTTGGGGGGTTTGCCTGTGTTGAGGGTGTTTCTAAAACCTGATATGTTCTATTTGATATGTTTCCCGCCAAATTATAAATGGTAAGTTTTAATTTACTTCTTTGAAGGAAAATTTTGGTTCCCATTTCAGGGCTTGGTAAGGTTCAAGCTTGTGTTAGTTAACTTCTAGTAATTTCAGCTGCTCAAGTACATCATGTACTTTAAGCAATCCTTCTTTGACCTTTGAAGTTGAAAAGGCATGCTTATTATTGTGATTGTCATGTGAGAACTCTTTCTATTGGATGAGGTTGCAATTCTCCCGAGAAAAGGAAGAAATTTAGACTAGCTATTTAAATTTATGTGATATCAAATTTACTTTTTGGCACTATCACAGAGAAATAGGCAATTTTGTTTTAGGATCTCTGGTAGAAGGAATTATAAAGAGAAATGCACCATGTAAAATTTCTTCATATTGTACTTCAAAAAAAATTTTATGTTGTATCTTACTGGTAATTGGCAGTGGTAGAATACCAACAGAGATCAAAGGCAGGACAACCACTTCAATGTTCTAACATGATCAGAAAACCATGTGGCAGATAATGCTTAGAGGATGAAAGAACCGTTTATAACATGAACATATGAGAGTTAGGCTAAAGGGATTGCATTGAATGAAAATGTGTTGAACCATAACAAGAACAATGGCTTGTAGAAAAGAAAATTGGATCAACGCTTGATTATTTCTTTCATGGACAAAACTTAGGTACAATACTTTAGATGCATTTCTTTAGGTTTCTTTCTTAAGATTCTGACATGTGAATACTTAACTAAAAAATAAAGTTTCATCTTATGAAAAAAAATTCACATGGCAAAATCTTAAGAGAAAAACTTAAGGAACAGCAACTAAGTACTATATCTAAATTTTGCCCTTCTTTCATTGTGTTTACCATATCGCAGCTATTTCTACTCTTTGATTGCTTTTACCATATTGAAGCTATTTTTGCTCTTAATCTAATAGGTGTTTATACAGCAGTAGTTGTATAGGTAGACTGGTATGGCAAGACTCCTACCCTTCTGGTGTTGGGTTGTTAGTTACACTACTTGTAGACCAGCCAACATGATGCACGGAAAAATTTGATGATTAGTATTTGGAATGAAAAATGAAAATATTATATGATACTTATAAGTGTTAATTACAAACCATTCTTAAAATGATGTGATTATTTTCTAACAAAGAATAGTTAATACAATATTTTTGATTATCTCAATTAAGCTATTTATATTTATTATTTGAAAATGTTTTAAATTTTTGTAATTTTTTTAGGAAATATAATGCATTATATATTCAATTATTATACAAGGTGAGATATATTGTAAATAATGTAGTGTATGGTTGAAATTTGTTCCTAGTACTCTTTACAAATGGTTTATCCTCTATAGTTTATGTCTAGAATGACCTAAAGGAAAAGCAAATATAAATAAATTCATCACTTGTATAAGAAAAAAAAATACAAAATATTAATAACATAAGAAAAGTGTAATTTTATTAATAACCTACTAACATTACATTAGAGTGGACCAAAGTAGACCAAAATTGACCAATGAACCAAATTGGACCAAAGTAGATTAAAGTGGATAAAAATAATGGACCAAAGCAAACCAAATGGAACTAAATGCTTTGCTGACATGGCTCAACAAAATTATAGTAATAATAAATGCTATACCCTAGATTTTAGATATTATACAGATGATACAATTTTTTTGAAACTCAAACAAAAGGATTTCATTCATAGAGGAAAAGCAGAGAACCACAAGAATTATAAATTGGTCCTGTACATGATGTAATTTTACATTTGCATTTGGACTTAATATAAAGATAAAAGCTTCTCCAACAAAATATATATATATATATATATATATATAAATAAAACAACAAAGAACAAACTCCACATTGTAAAATTTATATTTCTGCTTTTGACTTTTATATGTTCTTTATGAAAGAAATTTCAAATTTGTGATTTTTTTTTTCTTCAAAAAAAAAAAAAGTAAAAATTACTGCATTCTCTATGCTTGGACAAAGTGGAGTATGATGGAGAAGCCTGCAGTGACCAAAATGTTTTAAGAGCTTTTTTTTCTTTTTTGTTATTTTTTATTAAAATGTTTTAATAGCATGATATGCCTCAGCCCTTCTTTCTTTTTTAGTCCTTCTAAAGGACAATGAGAAATAGACCAATGCTTTCTCTTCTGTCTACTTACCGTTTGTAGGTGAAGAGAAGAGATATGCAGACTGATTGGGACAGTGTAGCACATTGAATAATCAAATCACTCAACTCATCAAAAACACAAATATCAATGGGAAAGTTCCCAGATAAAAATTTTCACCAGCTTAATGAAAAATATATAATATGGGTGCTTGCCTGTGCTGACTATGCTTCCCTTCATCCCTATGATCTATGATCTTTTCATGATTTACGATTAACAAAAAGAAAACATCTCTGAGCTGACCAACTTCACTCATTGACCCAAAATATTTTGCAACACATTACACATACATACCAAATGAACAAAGAAAGGAATAATGCTGTCAAACCAAATTAACCGCTAGTACAGTCTAGCAATGCCTACCTCCTACTTTTTCCATAGAGAGAGAAACCATTGGATGATGTAATCAAGGTCCATTTAGGCTTTCTTCCCAAGGTTACTTTTCACAGCTCAAACCTGAAAATCAAATAATCTTTTTATCAGATCATAGTTTACACTTCTACTTTTTTTTTTTTTTTTTGTGCTCTTCACGAAACATTTACTTATGGATTTTACTTATTTATGAGGTAAAAAATAGGCTAAACAACAAAACTAGGACAAAGAAAAAATATATATAAATTGATTATATATGTGGTGGAATCTCACTCATTAATGTGCTCATCAGAGGTACCCAAAATTCTTAATTGCCATCGTATTTGTAAACCAAATGCACGGCTCAGATTGGGCAAATGTACATACCCTGTGTGTTCCCCAGCTATTAACCTGCCAAAAAGTTAACTAAAATACTTCCTTCTTCTTCTTTTTTGTGGGGTAGAAAGCACGTATATTATTTAAATCTATTAACTAACTCATTAAATTTGTTTCTGCAATACTGAATGTCTCAGACATTGATGCCTCTCTCTTCTTCCATATGTAAATGGTCCTCTGCCCCGGGATTATTTCTTCCTTTTATGGGCGTGAAACTGTCAGCCAGAAAGGGAGAGGCTCTGCAGTCTAGGTAGAGAGATTATATATGGGTTTTGCAGGGTTTTCAGACCCCAGGAAGAGGAGCTGTTATTCTGGGCTAGTAGCCCACCTCATATAGTAGTACAAGTACTCTATCAGATTGATTTGAGAGAGAGAGAGAGAGAGTTGTCTTGTGTTGATAGGTAAGATATAACACAGAAGAAGAGAGAGAGAAAAACATATTAGAGATAAGATTTTCAAGTGAGAAAGAAATATTGTACCAGTGATTTTAGCCAATTGACAAGAAACCAGAATCACTTGCTCGTAAAGTAACATCTCTCTACCAATACAAAGATAGGAAGAGAAGAGAAAACCAAGAAATCCAGGTTCTGGCTTGATTTTTGGGAAATGGAAATTTTTTAGGCTTGCTTTTCTCACCTTCTTTATATATCCCAGCAATCATGCATAACCTCTTAAAGTGATCAACTCTCTCTCTCTCTCTCTCTCTCACTTACTCATTGCTATCATAATCACCATCATCACTTGAACTTTGAAGAATGAAGGGAAAGTTTTGTTGTTTTATTATAGCTCTGCTAATAGTGAGCTGGGCTTCTGCAACAAGCAGGCCTTTTCCACCAAATGATAGTCTTGGTGCTCCTCAACCAGGTGAGCTACTTGCCCTCCATTAAAGACTCTCTTTTCAGTCACCACACAAGCATAAATGTCCACTCTTTCTTGCAATCATAATACCTATGTTGTTTAGCTTCTTAGCTTACCCTTAAAAACTTATCAAGGAACCCTTTTCCTAGCATAATGATTTCCACTATGATTGCAAATCACCGCTATCTAAAAAGGTAAAAGTTAAAGTTTTGTCTTAAAAAAGATCTCAAGAATGTTTTGGCTTAACTTCCAAATAAGTTGCTTCTCCTTCCAAGCTTCGCATAGAGATTCTCGGTGAAAAGCTTCTTTCATTTTTCTTCACACATATTCCACTTTTTCTCTTCCTGCTTAAGCTTATTTGTAGTGTTCTCCTTCTCAAGCTTTTCAGTTTTCAATAGTTTCTCTCTTATATCCGCTAATTCAATTGCTTGATCAGGGCCAGACCAGGGCTCTGAGTCTTCAAATGTTTCCTTGGACAAAGAAGAGGTTAATCTCTCTCACTCTCTCTCTCTCTCTCTCTCTCTTTCTCTTTGTGGTTACTTATCACTCAATTACTCTTTCTTAAAGGGTCTCAAAAGCATGAAAGGAGAGGAAAACATGAGCAAAGCAGCAATGTACAAAACAAGCAATATAGGGTCAGCTCCACCAAGCTGCGAGCACAAGTGTTATGGGTGCATTCCATGTGAAGCCATTCAAGTACCCACCACCTTTAGACACAGCCATGTAGGTGTCCAATATGCAAACTATGAGCCTGAGGGTTGGAAATGCAAATGTGGTCCTTTCTTTTACAGTCCATAAAGGCTTGAAGAATACCATTAGACATTTGACTACAACAGCTCTCGTTTCTCTCCATGTACTAAATATGTTTTCTCATTGTACAAAAGCCAAATTCAAATTGGCTCCCAAAAAAAAAAAACTTTGTTGGGATCATGTTCATGAGTGAAGTAGGAAAAGAAAAAGTTTTGACCAAGGAAATGCCTTTCGCTATATATAATTGTGAACCCTTTTATTTGGAATGAGAATTTTTAATTAATTACAAGTCATGGTAGAGGTCAATGGGATGTACTCATGTACAGTGTTCTTGCCACTTTCTTTCTTGAATATGCTAACTTTAATGTTTTCATAAACCATAATGTTTTCATAAACCATCATGCATATGATATAAGTGAGTGTTTACATTAGTTTTTTATAATTATTTGTTGCAAGTTGGCATAATAAAATTGTTCCTCATAAAATGTGAGAAGTTAAAAAAAATTATAAAAAGTATAATATAATTGTATTTAGGAAAAAAATTGGGTGCGACTGACGGTAAGTTAATTTTTTTCATTGCTCAAAATGAAAAAAAATATGTATTTTGCTTTCTCAAAACACCATTTATTTATTATACATTCTCACTTTAACAATATTGCCTACTTCTTCTCATTTATTTTGCAACTCAACATATTAAAATAAATTTTTTTTTTCCTTTCTCCCACAGAATTCTTTATTTAAAAAAAAAAAATTTAATGTGCTACAGTGGAGCTTTAAGTTCGAAGCTTCATGGCAGAAACTCTAAAATTTTTGTTAACACTGTAGCTTTATAAAACCCCGAATGTGGGTGATTTTTAGACTTTTTGATGAACAATAGTCTCTAAACAGTATACTAAACAATTTTAGCTTCCAATATGATCTTGTTTTTTAACCACACATGCAGCTTCTTGTATGTTCAATGGAATTACAAATTCATATTTTACAGCAACCACACGTGCTTCTTACCTTTTTAGTTAAAGCAGGACATTAGTTGCAGTTACTACACCCAACAATTTTGGATCATTATCAAGAATCTGCAAAAGGAAATGTTCGTCCATTACTGGCGCCATAGCATTCACATTGTGCCCCATTGGAGACCAAACCAAGAACCTGCAACATGGTACTGAAGTTGAACATCAACAACATCAGTAATTTTTCATAAAACTTGATGCTAAAGTTTCTTGCATATATTCTTTTTCAGACAATTCAGTTGTTACATTAAGCGTGAGTTTGGAAAACACATTTCCACCCCCCAGCGTTTGGCGTTTGAAACAGTGGGCCTCACAGCTAGCAATAACTTTAAAATTAGATCCACGGACACTATTTATAGTTTAAAAAGTGGTATCCAAACAGACATTTAGGGTTTGTTTGACAAAAATTATTTTTTCTAATTTATTTTACTATTCAGCTTACTTTTGCTACTATTCATAGGTCTTACTGCACTTTTTAGTACTATACATAGATCTCACTGTATTATTTAAGTTAACTTTTGTCTTTATTTACAGTTCTTTCATAAATTTTTTTTCAATTTTAGCAAAATAAGCGGATCCTATGTGGGGAGAAGGTATTCAGCCTCTAGTTTGGTTTATAAAGAAAACCAAATAGTTTTTACAAGTTATAAATGCCTTTGGACTCCATCAATATTCAAATTGGTGCATAGAGTTTTACAAGTTATACAAGTTAGACTCATGTGAAGAATTTGAGGGTCAATGGACTCAAGTTATGGAAAAGTATGACATGCTTACTAACAAGCATGTAATTGGTTTATACCAAATCAAGCACTTTTGGGTACCATGTTACCTTCGAGGACATTTTTTTGGTGGAATGACAACAACCGGAAGATCGGAAAGTATAAATGCCTTTATTAAACGGTTTGTTAATTCTCACATAAACTTGATGCAACTCATTAAACAAGTAAGTCAATACTTACCCTTGATTTCTTTTGTTGTATAATTTGTTTTATTTTTTTTATTTGTTAATATTTGTAGTCTTTATATGTCATATAAAATTTTTTAATTTATTTTATTATTTACAATCTTAGGTTGATCTTGCCATTGAAGATATTGAGCAAACACAATCACATGATACAATGTTAGAGACATTTAGAGGTTCTTCTTTAAGAACATTGTCACCATTAGAAGACCAAGCACACAATGTTTTGACACCTTATGCTTTCAAAATTTTTCAAAAGGAGTTTGAGAGAGCAACACAATATTCAATTCATCAAGAAAACCGTATTGAATTTGTGCTACAATATTATAAAGATGAAACTAGTCAAAAGCACAAGGTCTTGTGGGATGGTGAGGTGACTAATTGTAGTTGCAAGCATTTTGAATTTTGGGGTATACTTTGTCGTCACATTCTTAGTGTATTCTTTCACAAAGATTGTTACCATATTCCACCATTGTATTTACCATCTCGTTGGTGTTGTGAAGCCTCATTAAGTGAAAAAGAATTGCTAGTATTGGATGAAAATTTAGTAGACAAGGAAAATGTGGTTGATGCCAATGTAAATGGTGTGATTGATGGAGATTGTTTCATTAATTGTCCTCCGCTATCAAAGACAAAAGGTCGTCCAAAGCAAAAACGAATGAAAGGCGGAAGAGAATTAGGAAAGCAAAAGAAGACTTGTGGGCTTTGCAAGCATGTTGGTCATAACATCTCTACGTGTTCGGAGAAAGAGATTTGTACTTCCTCAAATGGTGCAAAAAAAAGGAAAACGTGTACTTCAAGTGAAATGGGATTGAATCCAATATTTTGTTTGAAATGTTAGGTAGAAGCTCTTGAACTTGTATTTTTGAATCCAAAAAAATCAAGTATTTTTTTCCTTAATTAATTTATGACAACTTTGTATGAATTCATTTTCTTAATTATTTTCTATATCTCTATTGTAGTATATATCCATAATGAGATTTGTTTTGTTCCTTAAATAAAAGGATTTTTTTGTTTTTTTGTATGCCTTCACCCAACACCCACTGACACACCTTCTCCTTCTTTCTTTTTTTTTTTTTTTTTTAGTCGGTTAACCCCACTGAGCACTGAACCACCCACGTATCCCTTACTCTTTTTTAAAAAAAAAATTTCCTCTTTTTTTCTCAACCACCAATTTCTTCATAAATATCCACTATCTTTCATCTTCTTTATTTTTTTTTCCTCCGCACTTCTCTTCATTCTTCTTGTGCAGTATATTTTCCTCCGTCTTCTTTATTGCTTTCCTCCACACTTATCTTCTTTCTTCTTCTACACTCTATTTTCCTCCACGCAGACACATTTTCTACAATATCCACTTTTATCTTTTACAATACCCACTCTATTTTCCTCCACTTGTCTTCTACAATATCCACTTTCTTCTTCAAATTTCTCATCCTTCCTCTTACCTGCCATACCCAGATGTTGCTATGCTATTTCTGTGTTTTCCTTTTTTTGAGAAGGACCATTTTTTTTGAGATAGCGTCAGATGGAGGTCCTTGTCCAGATGTTGCTATACCATTTCTGTGTATTTTGGGGTTATAGAGTGGGGATAAATTTGGCAGTTAGTAATAAGGCTGAGGGTAATTTAGAGATAAAGAACACGTTTTTTCAATTTGAAATTCAAGGGCATTTTCGTCGGGTTGTAAAATGATGTGACTTTCTTCATCTAAACCGATATACATTTAACACGTATCCAGCTTTTCCCATGTCCCAAAAAAAAGGTGAATAATTTATTTAAATTTTATCATACTTAACGGGTGTTGTACAGCACCCGTTAACAGCACCCTTTTACTTTTATCTACAATATTTTCAACAAAAAATTTTTAATTTTAGCAAAATAAGCAAATTCCAAAAAGATCCTAAATGGGGAGGAGGTATTCGGCCTCTAGTTTGGTTTATAAAGAAAACCAAATAGTTTTTACAAGACTCTTATCATTTACGGCATATATTCAATTATGTACTAGTGGTATTGATAAGGAGATCATAAGACATAATACAAATTCCCTTCCTCATAACATGAAAAATTAATTTATCGTAATTTAGCAAAAGTGCAAAAACACAAACAAGATTTTTAAAATTAAAATGAAACCATGTAAGTTAATAATATTTAACGTGTTACGACTAACTCTATTTCTATAACTCCAAAAATTCTTTTGTTGAACTACACGTGCCTCCCCAAGCTTTTAAAGATTTTGGTTAGTTGCAAGCTAACTTAATAAAACAGTATTCGAGATTGGATTAATCAAATTTTGGCTAAAACACCCAAATGGATACTTTGATTTGAATTCTCTTAGAGCGTTCCCAATGAACTCCAAATTTCTAACTAAATATTTGCTAGAATATTGTTTTTTTTTTTTCTATTTTAACTATCTACTTTTTTAAATACATTTCCCAACAAGCACTCTATTATACTCTGTGTGTTAGAGAAAATGAATTATTATTAATTTACTATTAGGGTAAATTTCATTATACATACTTTGAGATTTAAACTAATGCCAACTAAACTCAAAACTTTTCAAAATTGACCAATTTGGTTCTTAAAAGTTAAAACCAATTTAGTTCTTAAAAATTGTTAGGCCAATTAGTCTTTTTCACAACTATCTTAAGGACTAAGTTTGTTTTAGGGACCAAGTTAATTAGTTTTGAAAACTTTTGAACATAGTTGCCATTAAAATATTAGAGTATGTTAATAGAATTTATTCTAATTATTATTTTTGAAAATTTTGAGTTAAAAGTATTTGAACACAATAAAGAAGGTACAGTTTTGTAATATTTAATTGAGGGAATGGCGAGCTTGTTGTGAAAAGAGTGGGGAAAGGGGGGGAGGGTTTAACTTATTAACTAACCAAATTGGGAAAAAAAATGAGGTTTGTTAAGCTCATTGCAAATGCTCAAATTTTTACTAAAATGCCTTTTTTCTAATTAAAAAAAAAAATGAAATTTTAACTTTTATGTTTAAAAACTCACTCCCACAAACTTTTTCTATATTTTTTTACTCAAGTCCCAACCACATTTTGATTAGAGTTTACAGTAGTAATTAGCCATTGGGACAATATTAAGGCCTTTAAAAAAGTATTTGTAAGTTGTAACGAATTGTCATGGCGACAGAAATCGACGCACAGTGGTCAGCACTGTTCCGTAACGATTTGACAAAGCAACAATTAATTTGTCAAGGCGATGATGAAATCGAGGTTATTACCACTTTTTAAAAATAACAGCTCTTTGCAGTATCGTCACAACAGATTTCTACGTGATTTGGCAACCGAGTTGTCAAGAACGATGACGCAATAATAATAATTCACACAATACTTTAAAAACTCGTTTTTTTTTTTTTTTATTTATTTTATTTTATAGATTTCTTTATAACTTTATGAGATCTCTTCACCAAAAAAGAAAAAAAAAACTTTATGAGATCTATATGACGAAATTCGAAAAAAATTGACAAATGTGGTTGGAACAACACGTGTATGTCACTTCCGAAAATTTACAATAACAGTAGGACATGTTTGTGCAATTGTAAATAATTTTAGTACTACATCATTCATAACAAAGGATGAAGAAGAAGAGTTTAATGAACTGTTCTAACTTCCAAATGGCGCTTTGTAACTTGTTTTCACTAGTACCTGCTTCTTCTATGAATGGCATTATGATTTATGAAAGGCCTTGCATTTTCATATTTCAATCAACTACGTCTTTTCTTTTCTACCTTTTTCTTTTACCAAACATCATGATTTTTTTTCTTTTTTGATAGGAAAGCATCATGATATTTGAGTCTAAAGGTAGGAACCAGGGTATATGAGCATTCGACTTGACAATATATACACCTTTATATTTGTAATATTTAAACCGAACTATTAAAAAGATAATTTAGATGAAAAGGATCTATTCCCGTAATTCAGAGGGATTAAATAAAAAAAGTAATTTTGTCATGGACAACGCCTTAAAGAATAAAGTTATCCCTTCATCACAAGCTTACATGTATTGATATGACCATATGTTTCTACCCAAAAAATAAATAACATGATTTTTATCAAAATGGTATAAAGAGAGAAAATTATTCAAAAGTTTGGAAGCCTCTCACATGATAGTGAACCCATCATGAATTTAATCAATAGAATTCATTATTATCAAATTATGTAAGAAGAGCATTACTTTGACATATTATTGAATAATTACACTAGAGTTGTCATAAAAGTTTGATATGTAACAATTAAGGTCCCTCAGACATTGTCACAAGGAAGAGGGGCAAGCGTCCCAAATTGTCACTTTATAATCACGAGAGACTTACGAGTTATGAGGAATGAGAGCACCTCTTTGTTACTCCAATCATTGGCCCATCACAATTAGCCTTTCTTGAAGGTAAGATTCCTGATGAACTTATTAGAGGACAGTTAATGTGACTCGTTGTGCCTGCCTCTAGCTGACACTCATGGATGACAAAAGTGCTAAGAACTAATCCTACTTAAGGTGATTTCTGACATCCAGAACATCAAGTTCAATTGGAGTACAGCAAATGAGAGTTCTAGAAGAATGGAAGTACTATCATCTATATGCTGCTGTTTTCTTCTAATTCAGTCTTCGTGCATACTTAAAATTGAGAATTACTACAAAAATAAATTTGATCCCTATCCTACTCAAACTCAAAACAATTAAATTCATTGCAGTTGAGTGTAGAAAGTTATGTTTCAACATTTAATTTTGTAATCTAGAAACGGTAGGACAAAACCACTATCAAGTGTGAGGAGATTGTTGTGTGATTTGCAGGTGGCAGCAGTGAACAGAAATCCATGCATGAGGAATTTCAATATAAAGTTTTGGCAGACTGAAGTGACAACCAATTGCAGGTAGTACCACTGGTCCTGTTTTAAGAGATGCTTAACATTATAATACTTGCAAGTGCATTGCTATTCTAAGCAATAAACAGACAGAGCAACATGCAATTCAATTGGCATTGTAGATTGACGATCATGACTGCTTAATTGAGGATTACAGAGACCCAAATTCAAATCCTTTGGACGCAGTTCAGATATGTTGCATCTGAATGGTGCATTATTGTTCACGTGATTTCAGTGAAATTAAATCATAGCAAATGTCTGAATACCTCATTTGTTTAGTGATACCTTCCATTTTATTATTTCATAAGACAAATAATTGCAAAAGAAAAGTAACAACAACCAATCCCTTGGAACAGTTGCTACTCCAAACTCTGTATATGAAGAGAACTCAAGCATATAGTATGCTATCCCAAACTCTATGTATGTAAAGAAAACTTGAGCACAGAATAGCATGATCTTCATATAGATGCTATTAACCCTGAAATTTACCAAGGTCGGTAATTGCAGCTTCAAAGCAGTTGAATGAAAAATATGATTGCTAGCTAAGAAACAAGGAAAAACTACAACGGGGTAAGAAGGTACGCTATGCAATTATGGCTAGCTAACCTTCACTTAGCTCCATCTCCTTCGGTCCTCCTCTTCATCAACTGGAGTATACCATGCTGGCCGTCGCTTTGAGTTGCTCAGCCTGTAGTTTAACAGAATTTCTTCATCATGAAGTGCCCTAGTAGCCACCAGAACAAGAGTCTTCAGAACAGGAACCTCGGGCCCACCATCTCCTGAACCCCCAAATTTGAACCAAAAGCTGCCAAGTCTTTTCATCTTTACTTCTTCAGCTTTTCCAAACAAGACATTGGGAATATAGGCTCTCATATCCTTCTCAGTCAATGGGAAATCATAAGGGCAAATCATGACGTTTGGAACCATACCCTTTGCTGGGTGGTTAGCAAAATGAGCAAAAGCTAATGGGTTTCTCCGCTCCAATACATCTGAATTCAATCCTGCTTGTGTACCTACTAAAGGAGTATTGAGCATCTTCCAGAATCGGTCTGAACCTTTATCAACACCCTGTGTATCAGGCTTAAATTCTGCCAAGCTTAGGCCATCCCAAACTTCCCGGGTTTCACCCCCTAAACCCCATGGTTGGGCATTGATGACAGTTCCATCATACCTTGTGATCAGATACGTGTTATGTGCATCGACTCTTGGGTATCCAGGAATGTAACGATAGTAAGCTGGAGAGTATATTACACCGGGGTAGAAGGCTATTGCAGTACCAACATCAGCTTCACCATCTAAATATAAACCTTGGCCAGCTTCCTTATGGGGTATTTGAGATGGTTTGATATCAAGCTTGTAACCAATGAGGTCCTTTAGTCTTTCAGAGAGTTCAGTACATTTTAACGACCTTGTTTCAGGTACAACTGTGCTGAAAAATCATTAGTAATTAGTAGTTACATGGGAAGCTATAACACACAACACAGACACAACCTCTAAAGAAATCAGAACCAAATAGTGAAAACTTTGTTATAATTAAATGAGAATCTTCTGTACCTAAACATATATAGGTACAGAAAACCAAATAATGCAGTAACAGTCAAAACAATATATACAACAACCAAGCCTTAGTCCCAATTTTTTTGGAGTCAGGCATGGATCCTGTTAGTTAAGTCAGTGACATGTATTCCTTTCCACCATTTTATTCTATCTGAAATCATATTATCTATTATATGTGAGACATATAATCATTTCTCTTTTATTCTCTTCCCAAATTCAGTAGTTTTATCTTAAAATTAAAATTTTATTTTATTTTATATAAATATTAAAGTTAGAATTCCGTAAATTGCATTCTAATGTCATGAAAATTCTAAACATCTTGGCCAAACATGGCATTGCCTGACAATGTTAATAGCAGCATGTGTAAAAACAGTTGATTGTTAGACAACTTTATGAAAGCTAACCATGAAACAATAACTGATAAAATACAAGCAGTTCAAGTATTATTGAAGCCAGCAAGGTCAATATGAAAAAATCAAATGAAACTATTAGAATCAGACGACAGAAATGTCAAGAAAAATGAAGAAGATATAGGTGATGCATAATCATGCATATCAAACTATTTCTCAACCTTTTTTTTCCACACCAAGTGCAGCAGACAAGACACAGAAATGTTACCACCAAAGGAAACCTATGGTCTTTCTCAATTGCAGGACAAGCAACTCAGCAGATGATAATGATACGGATTTCATGCTCCAGATGTTTCCCTATAACACCAACGTTATCCATACCCAATGCTTCAGATGTTTCCCTATAACACCAACGTTATCCATACCCAATGTGTATGTGTGTGTGAGAGTATACACACAAATACATTAAACAAATCTGATTGTCTAGCAGTCAAATCTGGGTACAGAATCACTTTGAATTTGATTCCAGTACACAGAATATGATATGGGGTACTGCTTATATGCTCAGATGTAACGAGTTCTGTAACAATCAAACATACTTGACATCTGTGTATAGTGGAACTGATACTGAGGTTGAAGCCCTCTCATCCAACCTCTGATGTGGCAAGGATTTATATGGCAGTATTGGGAAATATAGGGTCCGTTTGGATACCACTTATTTTGCTGAAAACTGAAAACACTGTAACAAAATAATTTTTAAAATGTGTGAATAGTGCCATGGGACCTATTTTTATTGAAAAAGTTGCTGAAAAGTGAGGTTTGTAGGTCCCATGAATAGTACACAGGACCCATTGGTGTGCACTGTCCACCGCTTATTTTGCTGGTGTGAACAGTGCACATACAGAAGAGTCAAAAATCCCAGCTCAAAAAAAAAAAAAAAAGAGGCATGAAATGCCAGAAATGCAGATGCGGGTAGAATAATTTCTACCCAAACGTGCACATAGTCAGCAACAGACAAAAGTTTGAGACATTATATTAAAAATTACATCAATTAGCTCTTGCCACATAAGGAGACTGAAAAGGAGGACTTAAGTGGCTTTTGTATTTCGAGAGATATCGACCCTTTTTTTTCCCTACCTGGATTTTTGCTAGTAATTTTTCTTTTATCATCTAACACATATCCAGGCATTTGTAAGCCAGCAACACAGCATCCAAATATTAAAATGAGAGTTGAACATGATTTAGCAATTTCTTGAATAAAATGAATCTTGAATGCTAGATGTTTTACCTCCCGTCCAACAATTTCCAATCAAGGCCCTGAAGAATATCTATCAAAACTGAGAACTTAATACAAACTCTATTAATCAATTTCGTTTACAAGTTTCAATGTAAATAATGTTACGTTCTTGATGCTGCCATGGAAGATTAAATTGTTATCACTTCACAAGTTCGACTGTTCAAGATTTATTTTATGAGGCCATGTGTCAAGTCCAATCGAAGTAAAAGTCATGGGGTTTTAAAGGTCTAGTTATATGTGTACTAAGATTGAAATAGTTTTTATTTGGGTTTTTATTCAACAAGTTCTGGCCAATTTTGTAATTAGGGCAGAAGTGTAATCTCCGGAATCCTGTGAATTTAGGTATTTTTTATTTTTATCTAGAATTTTCTAGGAGATCATAACTATCTTAGGTTTTATTTTCTTTGAGTCCAAGTTAGTCTTTTACATGTTGGCCTTATTGTCTATTTCCTCTCTCTTTGTTCTCTCCTTTCTTCTTCTCTTTCTTATGGTACTGTTCATACTCATACAGGCCATACCATAAATTTCTCACTTTTCCTTCTTTGTTATATCCCAAACCCTAAGTAAAGCCCTTCCTCTTGCCTATCAACACCATAACTCCCCACACATTTTCTCTATCAAATCACCATAAAAAACTCATCAAACCCTTGCCAAGTTTGAGTCTTCACCTTTTCTTGTACAACTCTATACCCTAGATCTATTAATCCTCCCAAACTTAACCCATTGAAAGCACCTATATACAAATTCCCAGTTTAGGTTACAAACTGGTTGAGATTAATTGTTTTGCTGTAATAAGGCAAGCAAAGCAAGGAACAAATACTCTTAATTAGAGTTTTAACTTCAATGAAATGGAGCCAAGAGATATTCTAGAAGGTTTTAACAGCATGCAAGAAATCTTTTTGTTTTTATTGGTAAGTTACCCGTGGGTAAAAGAGGACGAGAATGCTCATAACAACATTGAAAAAGAAATCTAGCAACTAGAGCATCTCATCATTCCAAAAATAAAATATCAAGAACTACCAATAACTCACATCACAAACAAAAAAAAAAAACATGATTTCAAGAAAGACCTTATAGAAGTACAAAAGTTTGAATCCTACCAATTGACTTTTGCCAATCAACTCTAGCTCAACTGGCACCTCCTCCCTTTGCAAGTGCTAGATGGAGGGTGAGGCCGGGGGTTCAAGACCCACTAGATGCATGCATAACTTACCAAAAGAAAAAGACTTTATAGAAGCTAGAGATAATAAATAGAGCATTAGATACACCAACAGACTCCCAATCAGTACTCTGGAAATAGTGTTTCAATACTCCTTGAAGATGCCATCCAATCAACTTCAAGCATCTTCAAGGCATCTTCCCCTCACCTCCCCTACCCCCAAGGCCACCACCCTGTTTCCTCCATTTTGCTGCCCAATACTTCATTTTTTAAAATGAATGGGTGTTGACTTGAACTCTACATGAATAACTTTAAACTTATTAAATAACTAAATTTGTTTAAAGAAACTAGCATAGAAGTTAAGGTCATCGAGGGAACAAATCGAAATATCACTCCTTCGAACAAGATAATCACACTAAGTACACCCCGCTGTACTTGGTTTCTGTTTTTTTTTTTAATAAAATTTATCGTTACTTATCCAAAAAATAAAAATCAAGATAATACCACTACTGCAGACATAGAAAGGATAAGTCACAAGAAAACTCAAAGATTTGAACATCTCAAGCCACAATCGTGCAATTTCAAGCACATAATGCAACATTGGAAAAGTTTTTTTGATTGCAAACAGAATCTTACCAGGATGTTCAGTAGGTTGGTCATGCCTGCCAACAGCAAAACCAAGGCCACTCCGACGAGGAGCAGCTGTTGGTTGTGGAGGCAATTCATGTGCCTCACCTATCCTTTTAGAATCAGGAAGAAGAATTTCATCCATAGACATGGAGAAACTTTTAATCTGAGCATGGATGTTTTCTTGGACTAGCTTCTGTTGATCAGCAAGAGAGGCTTTACTAGCCATTTCAATGATCTCCTCTGCATCTGCCTCCTCAGCATCCCTTCCCAAACGGTTGTAGCTGGATGTTTAAGTCTTTCATGAGAAAAAATTTGAGATTAAAGGAAACCCAATGAAGTTGAACACTGAGTGACAAAGGAAGCATAAATTCACATGAAGCAAAGTGGCAAAGTAGGTAACAAACAAAATAGCACCTACACAAAATGCAATAGACATTATTTAAATGTTAACTTTTGGCTTAATCAATCAAAAAGTTAAAGGAAATTTATCTTTTGTTCAAGCACTCAACATTGATGCACAAGATCTAAGAAGCTAAAACATGGATAGAAGTGAGGCAAACATTAAGATCAAGTCATGTCAAGAAGTAAGAAATAAAAGAAAAGAAAATTAATATAGCTATAGTAACAACTAGAGCAAAATGAGATGTCATGGACAACTAAAAATAAAATGCAGAGAAAGAGTTCATCATCCAATGATTAAAGGCACTGCAAAGACAATTAGATCTGACACAATTATACCAATTGATAGGGTTGAAATCTAGGTATCTACTCTAGTTTTTTTTTTTTTTCTTCTATAAATATTGGTAAGTTACACACCCAGCAAGTTTTGAATCCAAAAACTTACCCTTAATCCCATTTTATGGGAGGAGGAAATGTCATTTGAGGTACAGCTCATTGTTTTGGTAAATTTTTTCTAATTAATTTGACCATAGCATCTACTCCACAACAGTTACTACTTCAAACATAAGCATGTTTATCGACAAAATTGAGGAAAATAATTCACTCAAGAGGTTTATTAAAACCAATCAAATGGTCTAAACTCTACACTACAATATGCTACCTATATTTGCACATTAACACAAACAACAGCATTACTGAAACTAGCCAGTAGACACATACAGTTCATGTTTAAAGGTAATACATGAGAGACAATTCAATTAACAAATTCACAGTCACAACTGACCTGGTATATAGAAATAATCTATTTATGTCAGCTTCAAATTGTAACTGTCTTGGATCCCTAGCAAAAGTAGGACTTTTTGCAAGAGTTTTCACAGCCTGTAAATACCCATTTACAAAAGAGCAATATTGTCATTCAAAAAACACTAGAAAAGAAGAAAACAAAGGCATAAATGAAACAAAGTTTTAATCTTTATGACTAATACTGATCTGGGTTTGCACTAAGAACAAAAACCCATATCAGATTAGTTCAATAACAGTCATAGATTGTGTTCAATCGACTAGAACTTAATGGAAAAGTGAAAACCCATTTTTACTAGTGAGAATTGGAGAACAGTATTTTCAGTAGAAGTGTAAAACCAAAACCACAAAGAGAGAAAGAAAGAGAGAGAGACCTCTTGGAATTTGTTGAATAGAAAAGCCATTGTGAAGTGAATCGATGAGTACAGAAAGCAATCTTTTTGGTTCAGTGAGCTGAGCTCTGTGAAATTGACTGCAAGGGAAACGAATAGTGTGCGCTTTCCGTTACGCCCTTTATGGTGGCGTGCCTGTGCCTTTGTGTTACTGAAAACGTCTATTGTGTCGACTATAGAGTTGTAACGTCGACTATATCTTTGACCTCTCAATTTATTTCTTTGTTTCTCATTTCAATGACCTGGCCAAAAACTTGTCTGTGGTCTGTGCCTTGGTTTGTTAGGTCGAAATTAATTCGCCGTAATAATTATTTTAAAAAAACTTCTAAAAAAAAAAATAAGAGTAATATAATATTATGATACTTAAACTTTATCAAAATATTATTTCCTTCCTTAAACTTTATAAAGATTTTTCTTTAATAATTCCTGTCTTGAGACAAAATAAGGACGAAAAATGAAATTTTTTAAATATTTTAACAATGAAAAATAATTTTTTTTAAAATCTAAAGACAAAAATTAAAACATTTAAAAATAATTTAGAGATGGCAAACCAACTTTTTAAAATTTAGGAATAAAAAACAAAATTTACATAAAGTATCAAAATAACATTTTAGTCTTCAAATAAAGAGGATAAGATATAATCTTACCTGAATAGATAATCTTACCATTTATACGGTATGCTCTTTTGATTTTAGTTAGCAAGTTGATCCATTCTAATAGGTTTTCCCTGTTGATTATTTAAAAAATAAATAAAAGGCCCATCATTGGCTTCAATAATATGGTGGCCATAGTTGGCCCCGTAAGCATGAATCCCTAGCAAAAGTGGGCTTTTGCAAGAGTTTTCATAGCCTGCGAGTATCATTCACAAAAGAGCAAATGGGTCATACAAAAACACAGGAAAAAAACAAAACAAAGGCCTAAATGAACGAAGGTTTTAATAGTCATGACTATTATTGTAATGGGTTTGCCCAAAGAACAAGAGCCAAACTCAGATTAGTCCAACAAAAGTAATTGATTTGGCTCAATTGAGTAGAGCTTGTTGGTTCCATAATGGAAAACCCATTTTTGCTATTGAGAAATGGATATCAGTATTTTCAGCAAAACTGTAAAACTAAAACCAGAGAGAGACCTCTTGGAATTTGTGGAATGGAAAAGCCATTGTGAAATGAATCAATGAGTACAGGAAGCACTATTTTCAGTAACCTAAACTCTGAATTTATGCTAATGGTGAAATAATTCTTCATTAAATGACTAGTAGCACTATATAAATAAATAGTTCTTACACATCATATTCAAGAATCATCATTTGTAGCATTTTGTTCATGTATGTTTACGATACATCCAGGATGAAATAAGATCAAGAAAATATCTTTTGCAAATGATTCTTTTTGGCCTTTTGAGAGCATCAACCGGTGCCACCTCCTGAAGTATAAACAATGAATTAAATCAGGTATTTAAAGTAGGCTACTACACATTAACATGAGCGAAACAATATTAAGAATATTGGAGAGGAAAATATTTGATAAGCATGGTATGTGTCCTGTTCATCGGGTATTGGGCTCCAGGGCCTTCCAAACGAGCCCAATAGTGGCCCATTTAGGGTACTGCAGCCTTTGCTTGACCCACACGCCTAGGCCCCAAAGGATAGGGTACCCCTATGAAGGGAACAGGTCAATAGGTCTACACAACTATAAATATGCCAGAACTCTCATAAACCAAGGTACGCACAATCAGTTAAACTCTAGCACTCTTGAGTTATTAAGGAGGTTCCTAACTTGACCTTTGGAGGGTCTTTGGCCGGCACCACACCGGTGCCCCCTTCTAGGTCTCCCTCTTGTCGTCCTCCAGGTCTTTATTTCGCACCCTTCAGGACCGTGCAGCTCACTGGTGAAGTTCGGCATCATCAGTTGGCGCCGTCTGTGGGAACACGCTAGGACGACCGAACGTTGTCCTACACCTAAGACAAAGGGTTGCATGGTATTCACAAGGTCGATGGCAACAACTAACAACCGAGGCGACGAACCTCACCCAACCGCACTGGAAAGACAAGTCCAAACGTTAGCAGCAGCGGTCGAACGCTTGACCAAACGGAATTACGACTTGGAGGAACAGTTACGCCGGAAGGACGGACACCACGGAGGCCAAGAGGAAGGAACAAGTGGGGAAAGGAGGGATGACGAGGCCCCAGAGGGAAGTAACGCGCTAGGCAGACAGGAGAGGCGGGATGCCGATCTGTCTGCCCCTTCTGAGATCCTACCACCCCACGTCGCCGCAGAAATGCAGGAGATGCGGAAGCAAATGGCCGTAATGATGAACGCCCTCAAGGGACGGGTGTCTAACGACCTCGACGACCTGGTCCAGCGAACCGATTCACCCTTCACGGCGCATGTCACTTCGTGCCCCCTACCACCAAAGTTCCGAATGCCTCAGGTGGAGTGCTACGACGGAACCAAGGATCCCCTGGACCACTTGGAGTCCTTCAGGACCATAATGCACCTACAAGGAGTGCCAGACGAGATTATGTGTAGGGCTTTCCCCACCACGTTGAAGGGGTCCACGAGGGTTTGGTACAGCAGGCTAACGCCTAAATCAATTGGTACTTTTAAAGTGTTAGGCGCCCAGTTTGTGTCGCACTTCATAGGGGGCCACCGGTATAAAAAGTCCACAGCATGCTTGATGAGCATCAGGCAGAGGGAAGAAGAGACACTAAGATCCTACATAACGCGATTCAATAAAGAGGCTCTCTCGATAGACGAAGCGGATGATAAGATACAAGTAGCGGCCTTTACCAACGGGCTGCGGAAGGGCAAGTTCCTTTTCTCCTTATATAAGAATGACCCGAAAACTATGTCCGAGGTACTTTACAGGGCGACGAAGTACATGAACGCAGAGGACGCACTGATAGCGAGAGACGGTAAGCCAAAGAAAAGGGAGAGACAGGAAGAAACGCGGTCAGAGGGGGGGGCGAAAGAGAGCTAGGACGGAGGGAAGAAGGGAAGATCGGCGTCCGAAGCCGCCCATACAGAGATTTGCCAGCTTCACCCCTCTGACGGCCCCAATCGACCAGGTACTAATGCAAATAAAAGACGAGGAAACCTTAGCGTACCCCGGGAAGTTGAAGGGGGACCCCAACAAGAGGTCGAGAAGCAAGTACTGTCGCTTCCATCGTGATCACGGCCACGATACATCTGAGTGCTACGACCTGAAGCAACAGATCGAAGCCCTCATCAGGCAAGGGAAGCTACAGAGGTTTGTTAACAAGGAAAGAACGGAGTCGTCACAAGGCCAGCCCCACCCACGAGGGAACGAGCGCCCGAAACCACCCATCAGGGACATAAGGATGATAGTAGGGGGTACCCCCGGACCGTCCAAAAGGGCTCGCAAAGCCTACTTACGGACGGTACAGAACGTTCAGACGACCGGCATAACAACGAAGTTCGCGCGGGTAGAAGTACCAACCTTTGGCTTTTCCGACGAGGATGCCCGACGCCTTCACCACCAGCATGACGATGCCCTCGTGGTCAGCATACGAGCTGGGGAGTACAACATACATCGGGTGCTCATTGATAACGGAAGTTCAGCCGACATTCTTTATTACCCCGCGTACCAACAGATGGGGATGGATAGCTTGTCCTGACTAATTACCCCCTCGTCGGATTCGGGGGGACAAGAGTATATCCCCTTGGGACCGTCACATTACCCGTAACGGTGGGAGACTACCCACAGCAAATCACCAAGGACGTGGTCTTCTTGGTGGTGGATTGTCCATCCGCCTACAACGCGATTATTGGGCGACCTACCCTCAACGCATGGAAAGCCGCAACATTGACGTACCACCTGATGGTTAAATTCCCCACCGAATATGGAGTCGGAGAGCTCCGCGGAAATCAAGCTACGGCAAAAGAATGCTATGTCGCCATGACGGAGATGGACGATCACTTGCAAGCACTAAGTGTTGTGGGACAGCGAGTCACAGCTGAAGCGGCTGAAGAACTGGAAGAAGTAGTGCTTGACGGCGCGAGGCCTGAACGGACGACGAGGATCGGTACGATGATCAGCCCCTCGTCGTGTCAAAGCCTAACCACCTTCTTGAAGGAGAATCAGGACGTGTTTGCCTGGAGTCATGAGGACATGCCGGGGATCGACCCGACGATAATGGTACACAAGTTGAGTGTATCGCCATCATTCTCCCCCATCCGACAAAAAAAGCGAGTATTCGCTCCAGAAAGGGACCGGGCTATCGCCGAAGAAGTCCAAAAATTGAAGCAAGCGGGTTTTATACGAGAGGTACAGTATCCAGACTGGCTTGCAAATGTAGTCATGGTCAAGAAGGCGAATGGGAAGTGGCGGATGTGCGTTGATTTCACGGATCTGAATAAGGCTTGCCCGAAGGATAGCTATCCGCTGCCGCGTATCGACACGCTAGTGGATTCGACTGCCAGACATGAACTATTAAGTTTCATGGATGCTTTCTCCGGCTACAATCAGATAAAACTCGACGAAGGGGACCAAGAGAAAACCTCGTTCGTTACCAGTCAAGGGCTCTTTTGTTATAGGGTGATGCCCTTTGGGCTCAAGAACGCGGGGGCCACGTACCAGAGGTTGATGAACAAGATGTTTGCACATCAGATTGGGAGGAATGTGCAAGTCTATATGGACGACATGCTGGTAAAAAGCGCTCGGGAATGCAACCATCTGAGCGACTTACAAGAAACTTTTAACACCCTTCGGTCATACAACATGAAGCTGAACCCCAGCAAATGTGCGTTCGGGGTAAAGGCCGGAAAATTATTGGGTTTTGTGGTATCTCAACGGGGCATCGAGGTCAACCCAGAAAAGGTAAAGGCAATCGTGGACTTGTCTCCACCGAAGACACTGAAGGAAGTCCAGAGCCTGAACGGCAAGATAGCGGCTTTGAATAGGTTTGTTTCACGGGCCACAGACAAGTGCCTACCGTTCTTTCGTATACTGAAAAAATCATTTGAATGGACGGACGACTGCCAGAGAGCTTTTAAAGACCTGAAGGCATACCTCTCCTCTCCGCCCCTACTTAGCCCATCGAAGCAGGGTGAAGAGCTGTTGTTGTATATTGCCATCTCTCCCGCGGCTGTCAGTGCAGCTCTTGTTAGAGAAGAAGACAGGATTCAGAGGCCCGTCTACTTTGCAAGCAAAGCGCTCAGAGGGGCCGAAGAGAGATACCCCCCAATGGAGAAACTGGCTTTCGCATTGGTGACCGCGGCCCGAAAGCTAAAGCCGTACTTCCAAGCACATGTAATAAACGTGTTAACCGATCAGCCCTTGAGAAGGGCTATGAGTAGTCCAGATGCCGCGGGTCGAATGGCACTGTGGACAATCGAGCTGAGTGAGTACGACATTCGGTATCAACCTCGAAACGCGATGAAGGGACAAATCCTGGCAGACTTCATTGCGGAATTCACCGACACAACAGACCAGGAGACGAACGAGCTTCCCGTATGGAGGGTTCAAATAGACGGATCCTCCAACAAGCACGCCGGAGGAGTCGGCGTGGTGATCCACACACCAGAAGGGGATCAGATCAAGTGCATGATCCGCTTGTGCTTTTTCGCCACGAACAATGAAGCAGAATACGAAGCCGTAGTAGCAGGGCTAGACATCGCCGCAGCAGCTGGAG
The DNA here is from genome assembly GCA_032878915.1 of Castanopsis chinensis. Lineage (NCBI taxonomy): Eukaryota > Viridiplantae > Streptophyta > Magnoliopsida > Fagales > Fagaceae > Castanopsis > Castanopsis chinensis. The sequence goes on from JAVQMG010000096.1 coordinate 818,081, forward strand.
CGGAGAGAGTGGATGTCTATTCCGACTCCCAAGTCGTCATGAGCCAGATTAATAGCAATTACGAGTGCAGGAGTGAGAGGATGAAGAAGTACCTCTCTGAGGTTAGGCATCGGATGAGCAGCCTACAGGTCAGGTTAATTCAGGTGCCAAGAGAAGAAAACCAAGAAGCTGACCAGCTCGCTAAGGCAGCTTCCGCCGAGCCAATGATTGTCCTCGACCAAGTATTATCCTTTGCCCAAACATCACCAGCAGTCGACAGTACGAGTCTGCAGGTGGTAAACGATGAGCAATGCTGGATCACTCCGATAGTTGCATTCTTGAAAGACGGCCTACTACCAGACGGCAGGGAAGATGCGAGGAAATTAAGAGTCAAGGCATCCCGGTTCGTCATGGTGAAAGGTGTGCTGTACAAAAGGGGTTTCTCCCGACCGTATCTGAGATGCCTCGCCTCTGAAGAGGCGGACTATGTCATGAGGGAAGTTCACGAGGGAATCTGCGGAAACCACTCGGGATCAAGGTCCTTAGTTCACAAGCTTCTTAGGGCGGGATACTACTAGCCAACGATGCAGAAGGATGCCAGCACGTATGTCAGGTCTTGTGATAAGTGCCAACGCTTCAGCAACCTCATCAGGCAACCTACAGAGGAGCTTACGCCCATAACAGCCCCGTGGCCGTTCGCACAATGGGGACTCGACATCATGGGCCCATTCCCAATAGCGGCCAAGCAGCTAAAGTTCCTAGTGGTCGGCATCGACTACTTCACTAAGTGGGTTGAGGCTGAGGCCTTGGCAACCATCACCGAGAAGAATGTCCGGAGCTTTGTATGGAGAAATATCATTTGCAGATACGGCATACCACGGGTCCTGGTGTCGGATAACGGCAGGCAATTCGACAACGAAGCGTTCAGGGACTTCTATTCCCAGCTGGGAATAAAGAACCACTACTCGTCACCCGCACACCCCCAAGCCAACGGACAGGTTGAAGTTACAAACCGATCCTTGCTCAAAATCATCAAGACCCGGCTTGAGGGGGCAAAGGGCATATGGCCGGACGAATTGCCGAGTGTCTTGTGGGCGTACAGAACAACGGTAAGAACACCGACTGGAGAGACGCCATTCCGTTTGGCATATGGTGTTGAGGCTGTAATACCAGCCGAAGTAGGCCTCGCAAGCTACAGAGTCGGAAACCACGACGAGCGCAGAAACGACGAAGCCATGCGACTACAGCTTGATCTAGTGGACGAAGTAAGAGCGGCTGCAGAACAAAGGATAGCCCGGTACCAGGATCTAATGGCTAAGCACTACAATTCTAGGGCTCGTCACAGAAGCTTCCATGTCGGAGATCTGGTCCTAAAGAAAGTGCTCGGCGCTACGAAGGATCCCACCCAAGGGAAGCTTGGACCAAACTGGGAAGGACCATACAGGGTCACAGCGTGGCACAGGAAGGGAACGTACTACCTAGAGACCCTAAACGGGAAGAAGCTAAATCACCCCTGGAATGCAGAGCACCTAAAGAAGTATTATCAGTAGAAGAGAACAACAACCAACCTTTGTATCTTTTGTCAATGTTGTAGTTTTTGTCCCTTATCGCCTAAAGGCTACTCTTCATGTTGCTTATAAAAGCTCTACGTACCCGTCGCAATAATGGGAGTGTTGGAACGTCTTAATACCCGAACTACGTTTAAATCCAATCGCATAATCTACTAAGTCCACAAAGTGGACGGACCATCTAAAAGATGGGACCAACCCAAATCCACAAAGTGGACGGACCATCTAAAAGGTGGAAATAACGTAAGTCCACAAAGTGGACGGACCATCTAAAAGATGGGACCAACCCAAATCCACAAAGTGGACGGACCATCTAAAAGGTGGAAATAACGTAAGTCCACAAAGTGGACGGACCATCTAAAAGATGGGACCAACCCAAATCCACAAAGTGGACGGACCATCTAAAAGGTGGAAATAACGTAAGTCCACAAAGTGGACGGATCATCTAAAAGATGGGACCAACCCAAATCCACAAAGTGGACGGACCATCTAAAAGGTGGAAATAACGTAAGTCCACAAAGTGGACGGACCATCTGAAAGATGGGACCAACCCAAATCCACAAAGTGGACGGACCATCTAAAAGGTGGAAATAACGTAAGTCCATGAAGTGGACGGACCATCTAAAAGATGGGACCAACCCAAATCCACAAAGTGGACGGACCATCTAAAAGGTGGAAATAACGTAAGTCCACAAAGTGGACGGATCATCTAAAAGATGGGACCAACCCAAATCCACAAAGTGGACGGGCCATCTAAAAGACGTAAGTCCACAAAGTGGACGGATCATCTAAAAGATGGGACCAACCCAAATCCACAAAGTGGACGAGCCATCTAAAAGGTGGAAATAACGTAAATCCACAAAGTGGACAGACCATCTAAAAGGTGGAAATAACGTAAGTCCACAAAGTGGACGGATCATCTAAAAGATGGAACCAACCCAAATCCACAAAGTGGACGGACCATCTAAAATGTGGAAATAACGTAAGTCCACAAAGTGGACGGACCATCTAAAAGATGGGACCAACCCAAATCCACAATGTGGACGGACCATCTAAAAGGTGGGAATAACGTAAGTCCACAAAGTGGACGGATCATCTAAAAGATGGGACCAACCCAAATCCACAAAGTGGACGGGCCATCTAAAAGGTGGAAATAGCATAAGTCCACAAAGTGGACGGACCATCTAAAAGATGGAATCAGCCCAAATCCACAAAGTGGATGGACCATCTAAAAGGTGGAAATAACGTAAGTCCACAAAGTGGACGGACCATCTAAAAAATGGAATCAGCCCAAATCCACAAAGTGGACAAACCATCTAAAAGGTGGAAATAACGTAAGTCCACAAAGTGGACGGACCATCTAAAAGATGGAATCAGCCCAAGTCCGCAAAGTGGACGGACCATTTAAGTAATGGATCTGATCTACCAAGTCCAAAAAGTGGACGGGCAATTAGAAATGGTCAATCCAACTGTCCATAAAGTGGACGGGTCGTACTTGCAATACAGGCGGTGGACGGATAGTTATTCAAAACATAACGCAAAACCACGAAAAGCACTTAAAGCATTCACGAAAAACGTGTGACAAATAAACATTGAACTTAAATAAATTGTTTACAACAGTACACATGACGGTCTTAAAATTACATGACCAATTGTTGTTAACATTACAATCCTTTTCTAAAGAAATCAAAAACAAAACTTATTGTACTCCGGGGGCATCGGCAGGCACTCCGGCACCGTCTGGATCGTGAGGGCGAGCATCGTCATGGTTGCTTTAAGGGGCATCGCCTCCGTCGGGCACCTCGCCGAAAAGATCAGCGGTTTCACCGGACTCGACGGTTCGAGCGGGGGTCTGGCCTCCAGCGTCGATGTTGATGTGCCCGACGCTAAGGTCGGGGTACGACGCCTTCACTTGACGGAGACAGTCGTCAAACCCGTCAGCGAAGGAAGCACCAAGCTCCGTCAGCAGTGCTTCGGAGTCTCGGTACTCCTGGATGGCCTCTGCCTTAGCACGACAGATGCTGTCGTCTTTGGCCTTCAGCGCTTCCCTCAAGGCATCCGCCTCTTTCTCCAACGCCTCACGGGCTTGCTCGGAGGCTTTTAGCTTCTGCTCCTGACGGAGCCTCCAAAGTTTTAGCTCGTCTAGCTCCTCTGCCGTTGCCCGAGCCTTGGCACGTGCACGGTCCAAGGATTTCTCTCGAGCCAAGCAACGGTCCATTAACCCCTTCGCCATCAGCACCGTCTGCATCAAAGAAACGGAAGTTAGCATAAAAACACACGACCCGTCAAAACAAGAAAGTGGACGGACATATACCTGGGTCAGGCTAAATAGAGCCGTCTCCCCCATTGCCTCCATCGCATGGTTGTTGAGGTCCTCGTAGTCCTCCTCCTTAATGATGGAAGTGATTTGAGAGAGGGCGTACTGCGAGTCCTCCTTGAGCAGGACGGGAGCAGTTTTTTCTGGTGTAGGGTTAGGGTTGGTCATGAGACCTTTGCCTTTGCCAACACCAAGCCTCGACGGAGCCTTGGCGACGTCTTGGGGGGCAGGCAGTCCGACCGTCGCCAGCCTCTGCCTCTTCGACGGGCGATCCGTTTTCTCGGGCCCCTTTGCACCAGACGGAGTGATGGACTTGGAGGGGAGATCACCGCCACTCTTCTTCTTGTTGGCGGCTTGCTGCTTGATGAAGGCTCGTCTCTTGGCGTCGTCCATTTCTGCAACAAGTAAGCAGTGAGAACATACGACGGACATGAAAATCGAACGGTTAAAAGGTCGACGAACTTACGCTTGCGTATTCCCTCGTCGTAATTTATGGCAGCAGATGAAGGTTCGGGGCCGTCACAGTACCAGTTGAGGGTGTTCAACGTGACGAGCTTGGCCCAAGTCCTTTCTGACAGTTGAGTTTTCTGGAAAATGGACTCGAGAAAGCCGAACTGCTCGACGGTAATGTCAGGACGGCGGCGAGCTGCAAGGATAGACGGTCAGATTGGAACAACCAAAACAAAAAAACACAAGACGGACACAGAAAAAGACGCATACCAGACGGAGACACTATGCCCCATGTCCTATCGATGGGTGTGAAGTCTGGGTCGTCACGACGACCCATCCATTCGTCCCCTTGTAGGAAAAAGTACCTACTCTTCCAATTCCGGTTGGAGTCTGGGGTCTCGAACACTAATCTAAGCAACGGGCTTCTTGCCACGAAGCTGTACATTCCCTTTGACTTAGCAATTTCGTCCGGACGGTAACAGTTGAAGAACTCCTCCATTGTTAACCGCCTTGTACCGTTGGACATGACTCCGTACAGGACCTCTACACTTAAGAACACCCTCCAGGCGTTCGGGGAGATCTGGGTGACGGACACGCCCAGATATTGTAGAAGTTGACGGTGCAGGGCGCTTAGAGGAAAGCGAAGGCCGGCCTTGAGCATTTGCTCGTACACGCCGACGTCCTCTAGCCCCTCGTGATAGCACCGTTCGTTATCAAGGGGTAGACGGATGGGAATTGTGTCTGGGATTTGGTATTTTTCCCTCAGAGTATTGAAGTGCTGCAGACTGATAGAGGACGTGAAGTAATTCACCGTCCACTCTGGAAGCAGGACGAACTCCCTTAGACCGTCCTTGCCAACCACGGATCGAACGGAAAGGTCTACGACTTCTACTCCCTCACTTGAGTCGTATTCCGACCCGTCTTCTCCTTACCCTTCTTCTTCTGTGAAGGAAGGAGAGCTGGATGACGGTTCTCTATCCTCGACGGAGGTGCCCTGGTCTCCATGACCTGACGGGCCCACCTCCTCATAGCCCGCTCCCTCACAGACAAAAGATTGACCGCTGGAAGCTTCGCTAGACATCGGACACCTACAAAGGACGGGGAGGGAAACCTAAGACTCTTTGTCTACACTGACGACGGACTAAAGTTCGAAAAGAAGAGGGGGGGGTGCGAGGAGTAAGGAGTGGGCTTACGTGTGGTTAGGCGACGATAGAAGCTTGAAGCAGGACTGAACGGTTGATCTACGTGACGATGTTCGCGAGGATGACGGATGTGCTCTGACCAGCAAAAATTTCTCCAAAATGCGAAAATGACTTGAGCAAGGGATGAATATATAGGGGTAGCGACACGACTCACGAAGAGACTCCTCGATTCCAGTTAACTGCCAATGGAGGTCCGCCACGTGTCCTCGAGCATTTATACCTGTTCCAATCTGGCAGTTCACCCGCGACATGGACGCGACAGATATACGAGGTCGGGTGGACGTATCCCGTTTGTCCGTCATGTGCGGTGACGAACGATGGTGATCGACGGGTTGGGCAACCTATTCCATGGACCCGTCATATAGGGCGACGGATTCATGGAATGGGGGGCAGCTGGAGAGGAAAATATTTGATAAGCATGGTATGTGTCCTGTTCATCGGGTACTGGGCTCCAGGGCCTTCCAAACGAGCCCAATAGTGGCCCATTTAGGGTACTGCAGCCTTTGCTTGACCCACACGCCTAGGCCCCAAAGGATAGGGTACCCCTATGAAGGGAACAGGTCAATAGGTCTACACAACTATAAATATGCCAGAACTCTCATAAACCAAGGTACGCACAATCAGTTAAACTCTAGCACTCTTGAGTTATTAAGGAGGTTCCTAACTTGACCTTCGGAGGGTCTTTGGCCGGCACCGCACCGGTGCCCCCTTCCAGGTCTCCCTCTTGTCGTCCTCCAGGTCTTTATTTCGCACCCTTCAGGACCGTGCAGCTCACTGATGAAGTTCGGCATCATCAAATATATTACTTGAAATAGTACATTTTAGCTAGATAATGATACCTTTCACTTACTAAGGCAGACTCTTAGCTTTTCAATAACCAATTCAACTTTATCACTGTATTCACATAAATCCAATCTCTTATGTCATCAGAAAATCTGAAACAAGAATGCCTCCAGGTCCTATTGAAGAAGAGAGCTCCACAAATTGCCCAAAAGCCAGCTGCAAATCCAACTCCCATACCTTGATAGAAGCTGGAATTTATAGAGTCATCTTCAGCACTGCCAGTTGGTGATCTCTTCAAAGATTCTTCCTCTATTGTGCAAGTTTTTGGAAGAGGATCACCACATAGTTGAGGATTGCCAACATAGCTGAGTGCATCAAAAGATTGAAGCTGGGTGCTTGAGGGAATCCTACCAGAGAAGTTGTTGTAAGACAAATCCAAGTAACTAAGAAATGTCAAATTAGACACGCTTGGCAGAATTTTCCCTGATAGATGATTTCTTGAGAGATCAATTGACTCCAACTCTTTCATGCTCCCAATTTTTTCTGGTATCTTTCCCATCAAATGATTTCGAGACAAATTCAAAAAACGTAATTCAAAAAGAACACAAATTTCAGCAGGGATTGATCCAGACAAGTTGTTATTTGAAAGGTCTATGATCTTAACAAATTCTAGATTCCTTGCATATTCCAATTCCTTACCTTTGGACACCAACTTAAGATTCTCAATGTAGGATACATAACCATACATATATTTTAAAGGTTCAAAAGGAAAAACTTGAATATTGGGTTCTGGTAGTGCCATGGCACTAATATTTTTCAAGCAATTTGGTATGACACCAGATAGACTATTATCAGCAAGATCCAATACTCTAAGAGAAGAAAGTTGGCATATTTGTGGAGGTATATGACCTTTAAATTCATTTGATCTTAGACGAAGAACTAACAGATTTGTCATTTCTCCAATCCAGGGTGGTATGATCCCTGTCAAATGATTATTACCTATATCAATGAGCCTAAAATTTGAGCAATTTTTGAATGATGAAGGAATATCTCCAGAGATGCTATTGTTTTGTAAACGCAATGATTGGAGATTAACTAAAGCCCCCATGGAGTAGGGAATTCTACTTGCTAGACTATTACTTCCTAAGTTTAAATGGATCAAAGACTGCCAATACCTCCAACAATGAGAAAGTTCTCCTGACAATAGATTGTTTGATGCATCTAAGACCACTAATTTATTCTTTCTAATTACCTTTTGGCATAAGAAAGTGGAAATGGGTCCAGAATATGAGTTATTAGCTATATTGAGCACTTTGACATTTTCAGACAATAGTGGAAAGCGACCCTTGAAGTGATTAGATCTTAGATTTATAACAGTAGAATTCAGCAAAATATTCGACAAATCCCCTTCTATGTGGTTGTCAGATAGATCAATAGCTTCAACATTTGAAGTCCAATTTCAAAACCAACTTGGAGCCTTGCTTGAAATTCCTGACATTGACATATCCAAAAACCCGAGGGATCTTTGTGATTGTAGGCATGAAGGAAAATTGGGACCTATCTTGATTGAGCTCATGGAGACATACTCAAGTTGAAAGGGGGGAACCCAATTGGAATTGACATTAAAGAACAATTGTGTTTGAGACATAGAGAGATCCTTTAGTTTTGATAGTTTTTTGAAATGCCCTTCATCTATAGTTCCTATTAAGAAATTATTTTCGATATATAACTCCTCTAGATTTGAGAGAAGACCAAGACTCTTTGGAATGGTGCCATTCAACTGATTTTGGTTGAGGGATAATGTTCTCATATGAGATAAATTCCCAACAGATAAAGGGATAGGACCATTTAAAGAATTAAAAGAGAGATCGAGATATGTTAGATGCTTAAGCTGGCCTAATGACTCTGGAATTTTTCCAATTAGATGATTGGGATACAAGGATAGATATTCCAATTTCTCTAAATTGAAAATGCTGGGCGGTATCTCGCCTTTCAAAGAACTATCGTCCAGGTAAAGCTTTAAGAAACTTGTACTGAGATTAGAGAACCAATTAGGTATCTCATGATTGAAATGATTTCCAGAAAGATAAAGTACTTGAAGAGATGTGAAATTGACAAATCCAAGAGATGGATTCAAACTATCAAGCTTACAATTGGACAAGTATAGCTCAGAAAGAGAGGAGAACTTACTCATTATTTGAAGTCAATCAGCTTCTTTGTGAAGGTCAACTAAGCTTAGGTCAATGTATTGAATGGAAAAGAGACCAGACATCCAATAAAGATTATCTGCATAGAGATCAAAATTAGATCCAAGATACAGATAGCAAAGGCTTGAAAGGTTCCCAAGCCGACGAGGAATGAGTCCAGAGAAGTTGGCATCTGAGAGGTCAAGATGTGTGAGATTACCCATTGAGCCAAGGAATGTTGGAATAGGAGTACGATTAAAGTCATTGAAACTCAAGTCCAAGTAATTCAAAAACTCTAATTCAAGCAATGAGTGACTAATTTCACCCCCTATCTCGGTATACGCTAGGTGGAGCTCTGTGACTCATCTGGTTTTGTTATCACAATGAACACCATCCCATCTACAACAGTCTTCTTGGCTAGACCAGGATGAGAGTAAGTTGAAAGGATCAGTGAGGCCTCGTTTGAGGCTAAGAAGTGCTTGTTTATCTTTTTCATTGCAAGAGACCTCATTTGACATTGTTTTGAAGAAGCTTAAACTGAAGGTAGCAACAAAGAACCATAGTAAGAAAAGCACATGAGTTGCATAAGAGGCACCCATGACAAAGCAAAAACAAAAACGAAGGAAGAGAAGCTGAGTGTGAGTAGTGGAGGTGATGCAATTGGAGACTACTAGCTCGTGATAATATATGCTGATGAATCTACTGGGCTTGATAATATATACTGATGAGAATTTGACTTGTTCAAAAAATTATAGAGATTCTTCAAAACAATCATTATCTTATCAATATAATTTTTTCAATGAAAACTTTGACTTGTTGACTTAAGCCAAACGCCAAATGATCAATACCGTCTTTCACTTTAACGCGTAGAAATAATTGTTTATTGTGTATCAAAGTCATCAAGACTTTGACCTATGTACCTTTTTTTTTTTTTTTTGGTTCGGTGACTTGTTTTGCAAAATCATCAGGAAAGGTTTTTTATCCAATGAGCACATTGTGTATGTCTTTGGTACAACACTGTATAATTGTTTATCTCATGTATGGAACTCTATTTATGTAACTCTGTTTGCACAAAAGTAAATTCTTATTTAAGTACAACATTAAATGGCATGATTGCGGAATGTTTACTATTTAAAGGTTGATACCTTTGCCCAATTTTCTACTAGTTGATATAAACTGTAAGATCTATTTAAATTTAGACATTGGATATTCATTGGAAAGAGTAATTTAGTAATTTTTGTGCTTGTTGTTTCCTAATTCCCAGCAATTTAGATCTACTCATCAGCCAAATTTGGGCACTTCAAAGTTCAAAATGTAGCAGTGCCCATGGATGCTACAATGAGTGGAACCCCAGCTATTCAATAACCATAATATTCCAGACCAGCCAATTACTGCTATTGTTGCCACACCTGTATTGGCATGACAACAACATTGGCGACACCATTGCTTAGGGGATTCGATTCCCCATGCACGCGCGGAGAATTCCCCTTGTCTTCCAATCCTTCCATTGTCCTTTGTGTCCTTACAAAGTGTAATTTGGATCCTCAAGATCTTGCAAAACTATAGGCATGTAGAGATCATATTAAGTGCTAAAAAGCATATGCGATTTAGTCGGGATGTTTAATGTTATAAGCTTTATTCTAACTAGTCGTGGACCCACGCGTTGTGCGTGATAAATTTGTTTATAATAATGTTATTATTTTATATTATTAATCATTAATATTATTCTATGTATTGCTACTGAAGTTGCATTATATATGTTTGACCAATATATTGCAGGATTCATGGTGATTGGAGGTTTTGGTGATGGAATTAATTTTGTATTATTAGATATTTGTATTCGGAATAGAATGAGGAAATTTTATTGTAGATTTTTATTTTAGAAACAAAATCTATACCATGCTCGACTGGCTAATTTGTACATTTCCAAGTCAATTGAGCACATTTTGCATGTAACATGTAATTCTTTGTTTCCATAAGGGTAAGGGCATTCAGGATCCCAATGACCCACTGCATTTTTCTTGCATGCTTAGTTTTTTGGGATGCAAAATGTGTTTGTTTTAAAAGTTGAATGCCAAAGGATTTGTCGATAGTTTTGCAACAATTGTTTTTCATCTGGTTGGTTTAGAATTAATTGCAATATTGGATCCATGAAGTCAATTTTTTTTTCCCAAAAATATAACAATGACTCTAGAACAATGCACAACTTCATTGGATAAAGTTAATAAAAAGAGAAAATATAAGCTTACAATATTTTGTGGCACAATTTTGGACATGATAGATTGTGATTAGTAGTGAATAAGTAGTTCATGTGAAAGTAACAGACATCAGTTGTGAATTTAAAATTGTGTACCTCATTTTGATGTTGCCTAAAAATTTTGACGATTGTCTTCTAACATTGGAAAATATTTCGAGCAATAATTCTATGGTAATTCACGTTATATGCTCATTTTCGTGATTGTGTAGAGAGTATTTTAATGATATTTTTTGTTTATATTTTCAAAGTTGTTTAGGATTGTAATTTATAGTGTTTTGCTAGTTTTATGGATGAGTGATTGTTTAAGTTATTAGAAATTATTTTTTGTTTTTTTTTTTGTTTTTTGTGTGTGAATAGAAGCCTTTCATATACCCTCCACTATAAAGCTTAAATCTTATAGTATTAAACATATATTTCTATTGTAACTTACATTTAATATTCTCCTCCATAAAGTGTATTATTATTGAGATGTCTTGATTTGAATTGATTTGTGCTGCATAATTTTGATCTGCCAACCTAGCAATGTCTTAAACAATTTTATATAGTTTTCGATAGCAATCACATATTCCATGTATCTAAATGATCAGCAAATGATGAGGGTAGCAAATAAATTAACATGGGTCAGTTACTTTTATTAATGGTAAAATAATAGTTGTGGAGCAACCAAATAGTTCTATATCTTTTGCATAATAGAGTAGTAAATTTTAGACTGAACATGTAACCTATTCAATAAATAGCTGTGACTTTATCTTAACAAACCTGTGTCATACACCTAAAACCTTGTGATGTAGGACAACCTAGGCTTCCCACCTAGATTAATCCTACGGTAAAACCCTAGGCTTCCCACCTAAGGTGTTTGGAATCACCACCAAACAAATTAATGCAATCTCTGCAAATAATCTCAATAATAATAATAATAGTCTGTAAAAAAATACAAAAGGAACCATCTGGAGCTTTATATACAGCTTCCAGGAATCATAATGATAAAGATAAACTCCTAAACAATTTCAAATACTAATATGATAATCCTAACAATCTCAAATACTAATCCAGTACTAAAGATAAACCCAAATAAAGATAACATAAATGATAAAGATAATCTCCACAGAGGTGCTATCATGTGGTGTCTGCACCAACTCCCCTAGGGTGGGAGAAACTCAACCCTGTCGAGTAAAGCTCATAAGGATCAAATGACATCAGGATAAGCTCCATCGAGCCACAAGCTCACGGGGTCAGCATGGCACCTCCGTCGACACTCATATGTGCGGATGATAGGAGGTAGAGATGAGGTGGTAGCAAGTGTATCCAAGTAAGCCTCCAAAAGAGCGGGCTCAAGCTGCTGCAACTCCTCTCTGGTGATCCATGTACAGTCAGAATCAAGCCGTCCTCGCCAGCGAACCAAGAAGCGCTGAACTGTTCCATCCCTAGTGAAAAGAGATTGCTCATCCAAAATAATATCAATAATATCTTTATGTGCCTTTTGGAAACAAGATGGTGTAGGGTTAAGAACAGGGTTAGCCAAAGAAAAAGAGGGTGGATCATCAAAAGGGTCATAGGGAATAACTGCTGGACCTTTAAAAGCAATTAAATCATCAATATTAAAAGTAGAACTAATACCATAATCTGAAGGTCTATCAATCACATAAGCATTAGATCCAAGTTTCTTTAATACCTTGAATGGGCCAGCACTGTGGGCCTGCAGTTTCTTAACGGTTCCTGAAGGGTACCGTTCAGGCCTGATACGAATCATAACATAATCTCTTACATCAAAGTCTAAATGACGTCGATGTACATCAGCCTGAGCCTTATACGTAAAATTACTAGCATGAATTCGTTTGTTGATCTCTTTATGCAGCTCATGCATGTGACTAGCAAACTCTATTGCAGACACAGAAACCCTATCATATGAGGACATTGGGAGAAGGTCTAAAGGTCTCCTAGGTGTATAACCATGAACAACTTCAAATGGACTCATACCTATGGACCTATTGACTGAGTTATTGTATGCAAATTGGGCTACAGGGAGTATAGATTCCCAAGTCCTACCATTCTCTCCTATGAGACACCTCAAGAGATTTCCTAGACTCCTATTGACAACCTCAGTTTGTCCATCAGTTTGAGGATGGTATGCTGTGGAGAATTTCAACTTCGTTCCCATCATGTGCCAAAGGGTCTTCCAAAAGTAGCTCATGAATTTAACATCCCTATCTGACACAATTGTTTTAGGTAACCCATACAGCTTAACAATCTCATCAAAGAAAATCTTGGCTACCTTGGATGCGTCAGATGTCTTAGAGCATGGAAGAAAGTGAGCCATCTTAGAAAACCGGTCCACCACTACAAGAATGGAATCAAACTTCCTAAGGGTACAGGAGAGACCTAGTATAAAGTCCATGCTAATATCCTCCCAAGGACGGTGTGGAACTGGTAGAGGAGTGTAAAGGCCAGTATTTTGCTTGCAATGCTTAGCTAGTTGACACTGATGACATTGACCAATTATCTTGGCCACATCCCTCTTAAGACTTGGCCAATAAAACTGCTTCTCTACCTCTTCAATTGTCTTATCACGTCCAAAATGTCTTGAAAGTCCTCCCACGTGCACTTCCCAAACCAAAAAGTCTCTAACTGATGTGTGGGGGATACAAAGCTTATTAGCTTTAAACAAGTAGCCATCTCGGAGGATAAAATCACCAACAAATTCAAGATGCTCAGTCCTAAGTGTAGTGTACACTTCTCCAAAATCTGGGCAAGATTCATACTCTTCTTGCAACTTCTCAAATCCTATGACTTTTGTGCTCATCACAGAAAGTAAGGTGACTCGACGACTCAAAGCGTCAGCTACCTTATTCTCAACACCAGATTTATGTCTCAAAACAAAAGAGAATCTTTACAAATACTCAACCCAAGGGGCATGTCGAGCATTTAATTTCTTTTGGGAATTGATGTGGCGGAGAGCATCATGATCAGAATACATGACAAACTCTTGGGGTGTCAAATAATGGCTCCAATATCTTAAAGCTTGTACCACAACATAGAGTTCTTTGTCATATGTTAAATATTTCTTCTTAGCCTCATTTAATTTCTCACTAAAGTAAGCTATAGGGTGGCAATCTTGGCTAAGAACTCCTCTTATGCCTACACCAGACGCATCACATTCCACTTCAAAGACCTTATCAAAGTCTAGTAGGCGCATCACCGGTGCTTCTGTCATCTTTCTCTTGATTTCTTGAAATACTTTACAAGCAGCATTTGACCATTGGAATTCGCCTTGCTTCATACAATCAGTGATTGGTGCCATGATCGTACTAAATCCACGTATGAAGCGGCGATAGAAAGTTGCAAGCCCATGAAAACTACGAACCTCATGAATGTTCTTAGGCTCGGGCCAATCCACTATGGCCTTGACTTTTTGTGGGTCAGCAGAAACTCCTTTAGATGAAACCACAAAACCTAAGAAAATGACACTATCAGTGAAGAAAGAGCATTTCTTGAGGTTGGCATACAAGTTTTCTTTTCTCAAAGTAGAACAAACTTGTTTAAGATGGTCCAAATGTTGCTCCTTTGATTTACTTTAAATGAGGATGTCATCAAAGTACACTACCACAAATTTTCCCATGAAAGGCCTTAGTACTTGTGTCATCATTCTCATAAAAGTACTAGGAGCATTTGATAAACCAAAGGGCATCACAAGCCACTCATATAGACCATCCTTTGTCTTAGAAGCAGTCTTACATAGATGATTGCACTATAATATATTTAAAAACAATGGTATTTTGTATTTTTTTTTTGTCTTTATTAGTAGATAATTGTATCTAAATTTATTATAAAACAATAATTTTGTGTATTTGTCATAGGTTGTTAATACTACGTAGATACTTATTTAAAGTTGTTTTTTCTTGCACTCCGGCTCCCTAGCTTGAAATCTTGTGTCCATCTTGCACAAAAACATGTAAAGCTGGAAGGAGGTTCAAGGCTTGGACATGGCACCACTGAAGAGGAATGGCTGCCTCAGTCTATCAGGTTGTGAACATTTGAACATTCTTAGACCTGATACGACGAATGCAAGAATATGAAGGAACTATATTTTTCAGCCGGCATGAAAAGAAGCAAACTGCTGTTACAAAAGTTGAACTTTAAATCAAAATAAAAGGTCATGTACGTGTGTTTCTTTTTCTTTTTCACTGAATGAAAGCAGGAGGTTTGTAGCTTTGTATTAGTAAATGAGAGTGTTTTCTGACGTATCTTCCTGGATATTTCAAAATAAATAAATAAATATATAAAGAAGAAGAGAAGAACATTAGTAATGGTCTTTGGATGTTTTCATGCTATAAGCTGAATTCTAACTAAAGTCTGTGCTGAAATGTTGCCAATATCATTTTGCATGACCATCAAAGAAAGGTTGATCCTTATCCATATTGACCATGTATTTCTTGTTAGTTTATTGAAAAATTAGTTTTTTTAAAAAAACCTATGATCTGATGGTGGAGTTAACATAAAGGTTGGGTTTTCAGGGAACTATTTTCCGTTACAGTGATGTTCATACAATAATTAGGCAATGAGCCTTGTTAAAAGGTCAGAAAATGAGATTATACAGGAAATACACGTCCAAAATTCACGTTGTGGATATTTGTGGAAATTAAGGCTTACAATTGACCAAGATGTCACCACACACAAGAGATGGGATATAGTGATAGGTTCATTTGATGACCATCTTTCATGAAAATGCATAGATATTTTTCATCAATATTAGAATAATCAATAATTGATTTACTGACATATTTGGTTTCTTTGTTGGGTGACTTGTTGACTATTAAATAATTAATTCATTTATGCAATATTTTTCACTGTATGGCATAATTTTCATGTAAGGCCAAAGATTCATGTCATGGACATTTGCATGCGTGGAAGTCATGACTGAGTAAAATATCATGAGTTTGCGCTCTTAATTACATGATTGACTTAGTGATAACATAGGCTTTAAGCCAAACCCCCAAAGATTAATGCTCACCACGCACAAGTGAAGAGATGTAGTGTTGTGTTCATTTAGCGACTATCCTTCACGTAACCATGTAGAGATTTTTCATCAATATCAAAATTATCAAAAATTTGACTTACTAACATCTTTTGTTTGTTTGTTTTTGTTTTTGTTTTTGTTTTTTTTTTTTTTTTTGATGGGTGACTTGTTGACCATTAATCTATTATGCAATATTTTTCACTATGTAGCATAATTTTCATGTAAGGCCAAAAATTCATGTTGTGGACAATTGTGTGGAAGTCATGATTAAGTAAAATATCATGTGTTTGTGCCCTTAATGACATGATTGACTTAGTGATAACATAGACTTTAAGCCAAATCTCCAAAGAGCAAAGATCAATGCTCACCACACACAAGTGATAAGATGTAGTGTTGGATTCATTTGACGACCATCTTTTACGTAACCACATAGAGATTTTTCATCAATATCAAAATCATAAAAAATTTGACTTGTTGACAACTTTTCTTTTTTTGGTTAGGTGACTTGTTGACCATTAATCCATTATGCAATATTTTCCATCGTAAAGCATAATGAAAGAGTGTAATTAAGTGTGTGTGTGTGAGTGTGTGTGTGTGTGTGTGTGTGTGTGTTTTGCAGTTAGTTTGTTTCTCAAATAAATAAAATAAAAGAAAGGTTGAACGTTGAAGGCCGCGTGAACTTGAAAAAAGTGTGAGACAAATTGTGGAAATACAATCTTCATCTTCTTCCACAAAATATGGACCGCACTAAGAGGGGGGGGGGGCATAGGGACCTGAGTCTCCCCTAACCAAAAGAAGATTTTTTTTTTTCTAAGTATAATTTTTTATGGATTTTACTATCGTATATCCTTAGGGCATATGTTAGTAAACCATTTTAGAAATTTTTTTATAAGAAAGCTTTTTCCAAAAAAAAATTCATAAAAAATTTCCTATAATAGATTACTAATATGTGCCTTAGAGCATACATTAACCAAACTTTTTTATTTATTTATTTATTTTTAGTTGAGCCCCTTATTCTCCAAGATTATTAGCTCACTAAATTAGATAAATTTATAAACTGAGATTGCATAGATGATTGCACTATAATATTTTTAAAAATAATGTCGCGGAAGCCTAAAGAAAGCACACACGATACTCTTTTTGATGAAATAAAAACTAAACTATTAGTTTATGATAATAAACCTCGAATTCATGAGAAGTTCCTTAAATTCACAAGGAGATAGGTCTGGAGTCTACCAGAGAAAACAATAGACAAAATTCTGAAATTTTTACTGATAATAAACTGTGAAAAATATTTACAGACTTAGGTGCTTGTTTAAGAGCTCCATAAAACTTGACAGACAAAAAAATTTATTCTAAAATAACTCCTAATTAATACCTAACCATAACAAGAACCAAATTTGATCTGAAAAGCATTAAAAGCACCTAAAAATAAGGAAATAAATCACTTATATCTAAAATATATAACACTTTTACTTTTAAAATTAAATAAATACAAAAATTAAATTATAGATTCTGTCTTACATCAAAAAACAATGGTATTTTCTATTTTTTTTTTCTTTGTTAATAAATGATTGCATCTAAATGTATTAAAAAAACAATATTTTTGTGTATTTTTCATAGTTTGTTAATACTATATAGATACTTATTTAAAGTTTTATTTTTCTTATATTCAGGCTGCCTAGCTTGAAATCTTGTGTCCATCTTGTGCAAAAGCATATAAAGCTGGAAGGAGGTTTGAGGCTTCGTTGAGTAAGCTACTCAAGTCAACCTGCAAAAGCTAAAGCAATTATCAATATGCATGTACCAAAAGATAGGGAAAGAAATCATGGCTTGTTTTTAGCGGACTACAAAACATCAGTTGGTACGTTGCCCAATTCACTAAATGGAATTTTAATTTATATTGATCATTAAATAATAATTATTATCTTTCTTTTAAATATATATAGGCGAGATTCAATCAGATGTCTACTATTTGATAATAAAAAACTTTACATTCAATAAAATGATTAAAAAAATGATATTTTTCATCAATATATATACTTACATGAAGGTTTTTTGTTTTTTTGTCTTTCCTTTTTATCTCAGGAATATATAAAGTTGACTAGAAAATAGAATGACAAGAATACAAAAAAATTGGTAGAATTGTTAATTTGAAAAAAAAAAAAATTATTGTCGTTTAAGGGCTAGATACCGCTGTATCTAACACTTGTAATGTGTACTCGTACAACTTCAGAGAACTAAATCACAAAAATCTCCACCACTCATGTGGCTCGTTGCCAAAACAAACATACTCTATATCTCGATTCTCTTTTCTCAACACTTACATTGTGATAGATTCCTAGAAATGAAGCAAATTCTAACTTTTCTATTAGTCTATTTTTATAAATTTCTCCAATGTTATTAAATTTGGATCTAAAGTTTTTTACAATTTTTACTTTTATTTTTGGTTTAGATTTGTGCAATGTGTGAATTTATTTACATTTTAGTCATAAGAGGGTTCACATAATAGAAAAAAAAGATTGTATTTGATGTTAATGTTGAATGTTTATAAGGTGTTTGTTGTTAATACTGAACCAAATCTTCACTTTGGAGCGCAATGTAATGTTAATGTAAGACCTACTGGTGACTATTTGGAAGGAAAATTATTGCATAGTTTGGAACTATGCTCCCTACCTCTCACAGAGAGATGGGTCCCATGGTGGGTGAGACCCACCCCTCTGAAAGAGAGGGAGCATAGTCCCAAACTATGCAAAACAGCCTTGTTTGAAGAGCTTGAGATTACTCTAGGGTCTATAAATAGGGTAGCAAAGTACATGAAATAAGGGAAATCAAATCATAATTCATAATTGTAGCAAAATTTTTTTTTCATAATTCATAATTAAGATTGCAATCAAACCCTTAAAAGTTAAAACCCTCAAAACAAAATTCGAATCCAATAATATGGACTAGTGGAATCAATTGGCATTAACTTGGTGTCCGCACCACAGCACAAAAATCTAGTCCTTTGGATTAAAATATGTTGCATCTGAATGGCGCTTTATTGTTTACATGATCTCAGTGATGCTAAAAACTACAAAAGCAGGTTTCCAACTCAACATAGCAACTAAGATAGTATCACATCCCATGGTAAGCGTCCGAATATGTCATCATTTGTTTAATAATATCTTTCCATCTTGATCATTTCATAAAAGAATTAATTGCAAGAGGAAAGCAACCACAACCAATCCCTCAAAACAGTTGCCAATCCAAACTTTGTATGTGAAGAAAACTCAAGCATACAGAACTATGTTTTTTTTTTTTTTTTTTGATAACAAGGGTGTTTAGACTTCTTTGAGTATCTGACTATTTCCTTGAGCAATCCTTCCATTCTAAGATACTAGCAAGAGATTTTGAACCCATAATCTCATGGATATCATGAAATCTTAAGAACTTCTACGTCAACCCCTTAGCATAAAGTAAACTTGAAAGAAAACTTGAGCATAGAGTAGTACAATCTTCATCTAGATGCCATAACTCTGCAATTTACAAAGGCTGGAGATTGCAGCTTCAAAACAGTAAAATGAAAAATATGATTGCTAACTAATAAACATGGAAAAAGTACACCAGGGTGAGAAGGTGTGTGGAATAAAATTATGGCTAACCAACTTACATGAAGCTCCATCTCCTTTGGTCCTCTTCATAAATTGGAGTATATCATGTGTTGTCGCTTTAAGTTGCTCAATCTGTAGTCTAACAGCGCTTCTTCATTATGAAGTACCCTAGTAGCCACCAAATCCCCAGTGTTGGGCATTGATCACAGTTCCATCATACCTTGTTGTCTTATATGTGTTCTGCATCAACTCTTGGGTATCCAAGACTGCAATGTATAGTACGCTGGTAGAGTATACTACACCAAGCTAGAAGGCCATGACAGCACCAACATCAATTTCACTTTCACCATCTAAATATAATCCTTGGCTGGCTTCCTTGTGTGGCATTTAAGATGGCTTGATATCAAGCTTGTAACAATGAGGTCCTGTAGTCTTTCGGAGAGTTCAGCACAATTCAATGGCTTTGTTTCAGGTACAGCTGTGCTGAACAATCATTAATAGTTAGTACTTAAAATGGGAGAACTAGAACGTACACACATCACACCGATTCTCTTATATAATCAGAACCAAACAGTGGACATTTTGACTCACTAATTGAAACTTCTTCTATACCAAAACATAAGATGGTTACACAAAACCCAAAACAATGTGTTGTACGTATAGTCCTTTCTCTTTTTTCTATGCGCAAATTCACAAGTTGTTATCATAAAAATTAAAATGCCATAAATTGCATTCTAACTTCATGTGTTTTCTATGTTTAATTAGGCCAAAAATGGCATTGCTTAGCTATGTTAATAGTGACATAAGTAAAAACAGTTCGTTGTTGAAAATTTGATGAAAAGCTAACCATGAAAAAAATAATTATAAAAATAATAATAAAAAAGAACTTATCAAATACAAGGAAGAGTAGTTCAAGTATTATTGAAGACAGCAAGGTCAACAAGAAAAATCAAATGAAATTGTCAAATGAAGGAAATGTCAAGAGAGCCTCTGCACCACAAGATGCAGAAGAGAGCACGATACATGGTCATGTATATCAAACTAAGTGTGGCGGACAAGACACAAAAACATTGCTACCAAAGGATATCTATGGCATTTCACAATTGTAGGACAAGAAAGCAGCTTAGCAGAAGACAACAACATAGATTTCTGGAGTTTGATGTCTAATATGAAATTTATCCAAACTCAACATGTACCTATAAGCCAGTACAATAAACAAAACTGATAGCCTTGCAGAAAATCCGGGTGCAGAAACAATTCTAATTTGACTCCAACTAGAGCACATTATCATTACAAAAATATAAAATCGACAGTTCTTCTAAGAATATTATTTTAGAAGAAAAGTTAAGAAGTATAGAACTACCTATGAATCACATCACAAACACAAACATGATTTCAAGAAAGACCTTATAGAAACTAGAGATAATGGATATAGCATTAGATACCCCAACAACTCCCAGTAGGCATTGTGGACAGCAATTAAATACTCCTTGAATATACCTTCCATAAAATCAATTTAAGTATCCTCAAGAAATCTTCCCCTTCCCTCCCCTCCCCCACCCCTGAAGGCCACCATCCCATTTCCCACACTTTGCTGCCCAATTGTAGATTTCTTTTGCCGACACTTCAGTTCAAAAGTGATTGGATGTTAACATTAAGTCATTAACTCTACTTGAATAACATTAAACTTTTTAAATAACTGAATTTGTTCAAGGAAACTAGTAAAGAAGCTAAGGTAATCAACAGAACAAATCAAAAGATCTTTCCCTCGAATCAAGTTAATCCCACTATTTCAAACATAGAAAGGATGGGTCACAAGAAAATTCTAAGATCCTGAGCATCTCATGACACACTCACACAACTTCAGGCTCATAATACAACATTGGAAAAAGTTTCAGGATTGCAAATAGAACCTTACAAGGATGATCAGTAGGTTGGCCATTCCTGCGAACTGCAAAACCAAGGCCACTCCAACAAGGAGCAGCTATTGGTTGTTGAGGCAGTTCATGTGCATCACCTATCCTTTTAGTATCAGGAATAAGAATTTCATCCATAGTCATGGAGAAACTTTGGACATTTACTTGGAGTGGCTCTGTTGATCAGCAATAGAGGCTTCAATAGCCATTCTATGATCTCCTCTGCATCTGCCTCATCAGCATTCCTTCCCAAACGGTTGTAGCTGGATGTTCAAGTCTGTCATGAGAAAAAAATAGGGATTAGAGGACACCCAATGAAGCCATACCCTGAGTGACAAAGGTAGCATAAATTCACATGAAGCCAAGTGGCAAAGTAGGGAACAAACAAAAGTTGTATTATTTGTTCGGTGATAAAATTCAAATAATAGCAGAACTTCAAAACTTGACAAAACTTGATTTTAATGTTTGCCTAACTTCCATCCAAGTTTTAGCTTCTTTGATATTGTGCATTTACACAAAATGCAAGACATGATTTAAAAGTTCACTCTTGGCTTGATTTATCATCAAGTTAAATGAAATTTTAGCTTTGTTAAAGTACTTGACGTAGATACACAAGATCAAAGAAGCTAAAACTTGGATGGAAGTCAGGCAATAATTAAAATCAAGTTATTTCAAGTTTTGAACTTCTATTATTTGAGTTTTTTCACCTTGCAAATAGTATAACTTTTGGGTTGATTTTTAGAAGCTTGAAAACCAAAAATAGGCTCACAATATAAATTAATGAGTGGTCATATAAACCTAAAATACCTCATTATTATAGTAATACACTCACTTCTAACTTTAAAAACCATCAAGATAGGAGGAACTAAAAATTAGTAGGTGCCTCTATGAATGTTATATGCTAAGGTTCTGTTTGTTTTAGCTTAGAAATATCAGCTTCTTTTCACCATCATCTTATGTAAATCTTTTTAATGCCTCACTTTTTCTAAGAATAGTTGTACTGTTCTACAGCTTATTTTTTAACAAAGTAAGGCAGTCAAAATAATCTCATCCAAACACACTCATGAAAATTTATTCAATTTTACTTTGTGAACATGTTTACTCACTTATTACAAAAGGAGCTTAGGATTTTGATTATTAAAATGGGTTATCCTCAAAGTTACACTAGGCTAGAAGGGTATGACAGTACCAACATCAGCTTCACCATCTAAACATATACCTTGGCTGGCTTCTTAGTGAAGTATTTCACCATCAAGCTTGTAAACAATGAGGTCCTTTAGTCTTTCAGAGAGTTCAGCACAATTCAGTGATGTGCAGAAAAATCATTAGTAATTGTTACTTTAATGGGAAAACTAGAACACACCCACAAGCTCTTAAGTAATCAGACCTAATGTGGAAATTTTATAATAATTAAATGAGACTTCTTCTGTACCTAAACAGAAGATAGGTCGTAAAAACCCAAATAATGCAGTTATGCTAAAAAAAATGTGTTGCACATATAAACCTTTCTCTTTTATTCTCTTCACAAATTCATAAGTTTTATTATAAAAGTTAAAATGCCATATATTGCATTCTAACTTCATGTGTTTTCTACATGTAGGCCTAAAAGGGCATTGCTTAGCTATGTTAATAGGGGCATAAGTAAAAACAGTTTATTGTTGACAATTTGATAAAAAAATAAAAAAAATAAAAACTAACCATGAAAAAAAGAAACTTATTAAATACTAGGGAGGTGCAGTTCTATAATTATTGAAGACAGCAAGGTCAACAAGAAAAATCAAATGAAAGTGTCAGATGATGGAAATGTGGAGAGCCTCTGCACCACAAAATGCAGAAGAGAGTGGCAATACATGATCATGTATAGCAAACTAAGTGCAGCAGACAACGCAAAGCAATGTTGCCACCAAAGGAAACCTATGGAATTTAACAATTGTTGAACAAGCAACTCAGCAGAAGACAACAATACAGATTTCTAGATTTTGATGTTTTCCTGTAATACAAAATTTATCCAAGATCAACAAGTGCATATACTCCAGTACATAAGAAAAAAATTGATAGTTTTGCAATCAAAACTGGGTGTAGAAACATTCTAATTTGATTCCAGTACAGAGACTATGACATGGGGCACTGCTTATATGCGCAATTGTAATGAATTTTGTAACAATCAAACATATTTGACAGCTGTGTATTAGAACAGGCACCTAGTTGAAGCCTTCTCATCCAACCTCTGATGCGGCGAGGGTTGATTTGATGTTATTGGGAAATATATTCAGGAAAAAGTTTGAAACATTAACCTTATAATTAAAAGAACACCAATTAGTTCTTACCACACAAGGAGATTAAACTGGAGGGCATAAGTCCAGCTTGGAGGACATCCTTGTACTTCTAGAGATATTGATCCCCTTTTTTTTCCCACATATCCATGTATTTGTTAGCCAGCAACATGCCATCCAAATACTAAAATGAGAATTGATCACAATCTAGCACTTTCTTGCAGTAAAATAATCTGAACCTCTATATGTGTTACCTCCAATACAACAACTTCCAATCAAGGCCCTGTCAAATATCAATCAAAACTGAGAACTTCACATAACCTTTATAATCAATTTGGTTTCCAAGGTTTCAACCCAAATAATGTCATGTTTTAGGTTACAAACTAGTTGAATTCCTTGTTTAGCTGCAATAAGAATGGCATTCAAAAAAGAACATATACTATTTTAGATTTAGAGCTTTAACCTCAATGAAAAGAAGCCAAGAGATATTCTAGAAGGTATTAACAGCATCAAAGCTTGCAAGTAATCTTTTTGTTTTATTGGTAAGTTACACATATGGGTGGGTCATGAGCCCTCAATCTCACTTGCCACCTTGTTCTTAAAAAGAGGGAAATGCTCATTCGCAACATTGAAGTTTACAAGAAATCTAACAACTAGAGCATATTATCTTTCAGAAAAAATATATAAAATCAACAGTTCATCTAAGAATATTAATTTAGAAGTAAAAAGGTTAAAAATTATAGAACGAATCACATCACAAACACAAAAACATGATTTCAAGAAAGACCTTATAGAAGCTAGAGATAACAAATAGAGCATTAGTTACACCAGCAAACTCCCAATAGGTTTCTGGAAACAGTAATTAAATACTCATTGAAGATGCCTTCCATAAAATCAAGTTAAATATCCCCAAGGCATCTTCCCCTCCACTTCCTTGCCTAAATGTAGATTTCTTTTGTTGACACTTCAGTTCAAAAGTGATTGGATGTTGACTTCAACTCTACTTGAATAAATTTAAATATTTTTAAATATCTAAATTTGTTTAAGGAAACAATTAAAGATTCCAAACATCTCCAGCTGCACTCACCCAACTTCAAGCTCATAATGCAACATTGGAAAAGGTTTTTTTTTGCCAAACAGAATCTTAGCAAGACGGTCTGTGGGTTGGCCATTCCTGCCAATATCAAAACCAATGCCACCCTGACATGGAGCAGCTACATTTCCTTGAACTCCTACTTTTTCCTCATCAGCATCCCTTCCCAAACGGTTAATGAGAAAAAAATAATTGAAATTTAAGGACAACCAATGAAGTAGTACACTAATTGACAAAGGTAGCATAAATTCACATAAAGCCAAGTGGTAAAGCAGAGAGAACAAACAAAATAACATCTACTCAAAATGCAATACCATGATTTAAAAGTTCAATTTAGGCTAAATCAACAAGTTAAAAGAAATTTTACTTTGTTACAGTACTTTAAATAGATGCACAACATCAAACAAGCAGAAACTTGGATAGAAGTGAGGCAAACATTAAGATCAAGTTATGTCACATCTACAATTATTTCACTTTAATGACCATGCAAGTAATGCAACTTTTCAGAATTTAAGATTTAAGAAGTTTTGAAACCAAAATAGGCACAAAATATATATTTAATACTATCTTTAAATACCATAGGGACATGAACTAGAAAATAGTAGATGCCTAACCATGAACTTTATATGCTAAGGTTCTGTTTGTTTTAGATTAAAATGTCAATTTAATTTCACCACCAACTTATGTAAAGCTTTTTAAAGCCTCACTTTTTTTAACTATAGCTGTATTTTTAAATAAAGTAAGACAGTCAAAATAAGGTCATCCATACACAATCTCAATGATAATTTAACACTTCTTTTTAAGTAAATTTAAAATAAAAAATTAAATAAAAATAAAAATATTTAGCTAATGCATTCACTTATTACAAATAGATCGGACACAATATATGGCAATCGATAGGGTTGGACCTTTGCATCTAGTCTTTTTTTATCATTTTTTATCATTGTTGGTATATCATGCACTCAATAAGTTTTGAATCAGAACCTTACCCTCTATCTCATTATTACAGACGAGGAAGACATTTGAGGTAGATCTCACTGTTATGGTAAATTTACTTTAGTTAATCTGACCATAACATCAAACTCCATACAGTTACTACTTCAAACATAAGCTTGCATATCAACATAATTGGGTAAAAATTTCAATCAAGAGGTTAATAAAAACCAATCAAATGGTCTACACTACTGATATCGTCCCTATCTTTGCACATTAATACAAACAACATCCTTAGTGAAACTAGCTAGTACCAATAGGCAATAGCCTCATATAGTTCATATGTAGAGGTAACAAATGAAATAATTCGGATGTCAAAGTCATAGTTACACTAACCTGGTATAAAGAAACAAATTATTTGTCTATTTCAAATTGTAATTGTCTTGATTTGCAAGGGTTTTCACAGCCTGTGAATATTTTTTGCAAAAGAGCAAAAGGGTCATACCAAAAAAAAAAAAAAAGCATAGCATAAATGAAAGAAATTTTTAATCTTTACAACTAATATTGTTATGAAAAACCCAACTCAATTCAAAAAAAGTCATAGATTTGGCTCAATTGAGTAGAGTGTGTTGTTTCCAAATTGAGAAACCCATTTTTGAAATAGGGAACAGTATTATTAGTAAAACTGTTATGTCATAAACCAAGGCCAAAGTTATGTCATATTTGTGAAATAAAATCCAAATGACTATCACATTTAGCTATGAAATAAATTGTATATTCAAAGTAGCTGACTACAACATTTACATGAAAGAAACAATATTAAGGACATATAATTTGAAGCAATACCTTTTGGCTAGATAACGATGCCTCACTTACTAAGGCAGACTCTTAGCTTTTCCAGTAAATTCATCTTTATCATTGTAGTTACATAAATCCAATCTTTTATTTCATCGGCAAATCTAAAATAACCATGCCTCCAAGTCCTATTAAAGAAGAGAGCTCCACAAATTGCCCAAAAGCCAGTTGCGAATCCAACTCCCATACCAGTGTAGAAGCTGGAGTTTTTAGAATCATCTTCAACACTGCCAATTGGTGATTTATTTAAAGATTGTTCCTCAGTTGTGCAGCTTTTTGGAAGAGGATCACCACATAACTGACGATTTCCAAAGTATCTAAGGGCATCAAATGATTGAAGCTGGGTGCTTGAAGGAATTCTACCTGAGAGGTTGTTGTATGACAAGTCCAAGAGACTAAGAAATGTCAAATTAGACATGCTTGGAGGAATTTCACCTGATAAATGATTTCGTGAGAGATCAACTGACTCTAACTCTTTCATACTCCCAATTTTTTCTGGTATCTTTCCCATCAAATTATTTCGAGACAAATTCAAAAAACGTAACTGAGAAAGATCTGAAATTTCAGCAGGGATTGATCCGGATAAGCAGTTACTTGAAAGGTCTATAAGCCTAACTAATTCAAGGTTCTCTTTGTATTCCATTTCGTTCCCTTTGGGAACCAACTGAACATTCTCAACAAAGGATGCATACATATAGTTATAGAAATAAGACATAGAAGAAAATGAAATAACATTGGAATCTGGTAATGCCATGGCGCTAATATTTTTCAAGCAGTTTGGTATGGATCCTAATAGGCTATTATTGGCAAGATCCAATACTCTAAGAGATGAAAGTTGGCATATTTGTTGAGGTATATAACCCTTGAATTCACTTGATCTTAGACGGAGAACTAAGACATTTGTCATTTCTCCAATCCATAGTGGTATGATGGACAAATGATTATCACCCATATCAATAAGCCTCAGATTTGAGCACTTTCTCAACGATGAAGGAATATCTCCATAGATGCTATTGTTTTGTAAACGTAATGCTTGGAGGTTAACTAAAGCCCCCATGGAGAAGGGAAGTCTACCTACTAGATTATTGCTCCCCAAGTTTAAATGAATCAAAGACTGCCAATACTTCCAGCAGTGAGAAAGTTCTCCTGATAAGAGATTTTTTGATGCATCTAAAAACTCTAATTTATTCTTTCTGATTTTCTTTTGGCATAAGAAAGTAGAAATGGTTCCATAAAATGAGTTGTTAGCTATATTCAGCACTTTGACAGTAGAACTCAGAAAAATGTCTGATACATCACATTCTATGTGGTTGTTAGAGAGATTGATATACGTAATGTTTGAAGTCCAATTCCAGAACCAACCCGGAGCTTTGCTTGAAATTCCTGACATGGACATATCTAAAAAACTGAGGGATCTTTGTGATTGTAGCCATGAAGGAAAATTAGGACCTATCTTGATTGAGCTCATGGAGGCAGAGTCAAGTTGGAAGGGGGGAACCCAATTGGAATTGACATTAAAGAACAAACGTGCTTCAGACATATAGAGAGTCTTTAATTTTGAGAGTTTTCTAAAATGCCTTTCATCTATGGTACCTGTTAAAGAATTTTTTCCAACAAACAATATCTCTAACTTAGAGAGAAGCCCAAGACTCTTTGGAATGGTGCCATTCAACTGATTTTGGTCGAGCAATAATGATCTTATACGAGATAAATTCCCAACGGAAGAAGGTATAGGACCATTTAAAGAATTATTTCCAAGATCAAGATACGTTAGATGCTTAAGTTGGCCTAACGGCTCTGGAATTTGTTCAGTTAGCTTATTCGACAACAAGCATAGATATTCTAATTTCTCTAAATTGAAAATGCTAGGTGGTATATTGCCTTTCAAATAACTGTTGGTCAGGTCAAGACTTAAGAGGCTTGTACTGAGATTAGAGAACCAATTAGGTATCTCAAGATTGAAATGATTTCCAGCAAGAGCAAGGACTCGAAGAGACGTGAAATTGACAAATCCAAGAGATGGATTCAGGCTATCAAGCTGACAATTGTACAAGTATAGCTCTGAAAGAGATGGGAACTTACTCATTATTTGAAGCCAATCAACTTCTTTGTGAAGGTCAGAGTAGGCGAGGTGAAGGTGTTGAATGGCAGAGAGACCAGACATCCAACGAAGGTTATCTACATAGAGGTCAGAATTATGTCCAAGAGACAGATAGCGAAGGCTTGAAAGGTTCCCAAGCTGATGAGGAATGAGTCCACTGAAGTTAGCGCCTGTGAGGTCAAGATGTGTGAGACTGAACATTGAACCAAGGAACGTTGGGATCGGAGTGCAATTAAAGTCATTGCGACTCAAATCCAAGTAATTCAAATGTTCTAATTGGAGCAACGAACCACTAATCTCACCGCCTAATCCCGAATCACTGAGGTAGAGCTGAGAGACTCGGCCAATTTTCTTGTCGCAGAAAACTCCGTCCCAAATACAGCAATCTTTACGGTCAGACCAGGATGAGAGGGCGTGTGCATGATCAGTGAGACCACGTTTGAGGGTTAGAAGG
Source organism: Castanopsis chinensis (assembly GCA_032878915.1). NCBI lineage: Eukaryota > Viridiplantae > Streptophyta > Magnoliopsida > Fagales > Fagaceae > Castanopsis > Castanopsis chinensis. Next base: position 847,055 of record JAVQMG010000096.1, read on the forward strand.
GCTTGCTTGTCTTTTTCATTGCAAGAGACATTTGAGATTGACTCTGCTTTGAAGAAGAAAAAGCTTAAACTGAAGGTAAAGGGAAGGAACCATACTAAGAAAAGCACATGATGAAGAGTTGCAAAAGAGGCGGCCATGGTAATGAAGGAAGGGAAGTTTGAAGGAAGAAAAGCTGATGTGTGGGTATATGGTTATTAGAGCTCATCGTAACATATATATAGTGATTGTTCAAACCCTTTCTCATTTTCCTTATTATTATATTATTTTAATAAAGAACTTGACTTGTTGACTTGTGCTTTTAAAGTTCATCTGATGTGCATGTGAAATACCGTTTAGTGGCCTATGATACGAACGGTGGAATGAACATATAATTCAAAATTTTCACGCTAAAGGTTGGTTTTTGGTGAAGAATATTCCATTAGTGTTATTGATACAATAATTAAGCAATGTTAAATTACTAATTATCTTAAATATTTAATTTAATTCAAAATTTTAACGTTTAAGGTTGGTTTTTGGTGAAGAATTTTCCATTACAGTGAAGTTGATACAATAATTAAGCAATGTTAAATTACTAATTATCTTAAATATTTAATTTATTAAAATATAAAAAATTTAATTATTTAACGACACAATTCAAGCAAGAATGAGCATTGTTGGAATGTTAGAAAAGGAGAGTATATCATAAATATATATTCAAAATTTTGAAAATAAGATAATTTTATAAATTTATCCTAAAGCAAAGAGCATAGTAGTACACAACATTTTTAATATTAATTTAATAAAATTCAGTCAATCGAATATCAATGGAAAAAAGTTTTTTTTTTTTTTTTTTCCCTTCAAATTTGGAGTAAAGTGTTATTTCTCCTTAAAAAAGAGTTCAGTTGCCCTTTTAATTTTAATGAAGACTTTTGGCTGGATGACCTCAACCAAATGCTAAAGACCAATCCTCGTGTTTCACGAAACTGCATAGGAATTGCAATTCAAGACCTTGGTTTGGGGTCCATTTAGATAGAACTTATTGTTGAAAACTAAAAACACTGTAACAAAATAATTTTTAAATGTATGAATACTACTGCGGAACCCATTTTTAATAAAAAATTGTTGAAAAAGTGCGCACACAGTGCGCGCAGTACGCGCTTGCACCTCTTGTCCCCCCCGCAGCAGAACCGGAAAAAAAGAAAGAAAAAAAAAAGAAGCAAAACGTGAAAATGCAAACGCAGCAAAATTTAAGTGTATCCAAACGGGCAATTGTTGACTACTTTTTGTTTTCTTTTTTTTGTTCAGTGACTTTTATTTGCCAATGGACATCTCATAGTCTGCCTGTAAAGTGTTTTTTTTTTTTTTTAAATAATTAAAAATACTCCAATTATGATTAAGCCTATAAGGTTTTTGATAAAATTGTTTGAAGAAAGGCTTTTTTCCATGAGCATAGTGTATATATATAGCTTTGTTCTAACCTTTCGCATGTTTAGCAAAAGAGTAATGGCCATGGTTGATTAAAATCTCATGTGTGTGCTTATCAATTCTTACTTTATGCATGTGTTACTGTTTAGTGGTCTTACTAACATGATTGCACCCTTAAAAAGAGACACGATTGCAGTATAATTACTATTTCAAGGTAGATAGAGTGAAATCCCATGAGTTCAATAATCAACCTTAATGGTCCGTTTGGATTAAGGGAGAGGGAGGGAAAATAGAGTAGAGTAGATTTAGCACAAAATTAGCTTATTTTTAGCCAACTCTACTTTACTCTCCTCCACTTCCCCTCCTTACCCCCTCCATCCAAACAGGCCATAACATTCCATGTATGTGATTCCATGGAATCTAGCATTATGCAAATGAAACACCACCTAATTTGGTAAGTGGTGATGGGTTGAGCATAACCAACTAACCAAGTCACCCAAAGAACAAATGGTTTCAAACGATCTATTGTAGGTGGCTTTTTTTCTATATTACTTTTTATGATGTATAAGATGTATACAAAGACTTACTATTTAATGAAATCTACACTTTATAAAAGTAATAATATATAAAACACATTAAATTAATACAATGCGATAATATCCTCTCAAATCTATATTTATATATCTAAAGTTAAAACATAGCATTAATTATTGCTATACTCTTATTGCAATTTGCCACATGCCACTTTTTCTAATGAATTAATCAAAGTGGAAAGAAATAAGACCCATAGTATTACAATTGGTGGAACATAAAATTGAATATTCATAGTAGAACAAAGGACTATCAGTTTTCATATAAACCACAAACTTTCTTCATTAGTATCAATGTTATCAACTTTCTGACTTGTTTCTAAAAAAAATTGACTTCTTTTGCCTCTACTCCAATCCAGGGGTGGGAGGTGAGTTGTTAACCACTACACATTTTCTACCATGTGGCATAATTTCCATGTAAAACCATATGTCAAATGTCCAACTTCTAGATGCCGTGTTCTTTTTATTATATTTTTTCAAAAACAATCATTGATGAGCCAAATAAAGTTGAATCCCACTAGTAATATTGAAAGCTATGTCTACCGAATAGTTGATTCTTTTTTTCACCTTCTTTTGCCTTGAACTTTTATTTATTTACTCTAACTTGAACCAAAGGAAGTGGAGGAAGATTTAAAGAAAATTTATTATTGTTATGTAAGGATAATTGTTCTGCTGGTGATATCATTGCAACGAAGGAATGGTAATTCCACACAAACAGGCAAACTAAATAATGGTTAAATGGGCACCATTTTAAAAGATGGCCACTACCACCACCACGCACCCTTAAAAAAAGACACAATTGCAGTATAATTACCACTTCAAGGTAGATAGAGTGGAACCCCATGTGTTCAATAACCAACCTTAATGGTCCGTTTGGATTGAAGGAGGGGGAGAAGGAGGGGGAGGGGAGGGAGATTAGAGTAAAGTAGAGTAGAGTAGAGTAGAATAGAGTAAATTTAGCACAAAATTAGCTTATTTTTAGCCAACTCTACTTTACTCTCCTCCACTTCCCTTCCTTCCCCCCTCCATCCAAACAGGCCATAACATTCCACGTATGTGATTCCATGGAATCTAGCATTACGCAAATGAAACGCCACCTAATTTGGTAAGTGGTGATGGGTTGAGCGTAACCAACTAACCAAGTCACCCAAAGAACAAATGGTTTCAAACGATCTATTGTAGGTGGCTTTTTTTCTATATTACTTTTTATGCCATATAAGATGTATACAAAGACTTACTATTTAATGGAATCTACACTTTATAAAAAGCAATAATATATAAAACACATCAAATTAATACAATGCGATAATATCCTCTCAAATCTATATTTATATATCTAAAGATAAAACATAGCATTCAATATTGCTATACTCTTATTGCAATTTGCCACATGCCACTTTTCTAATAAATTAATCAAAGTGGAAAGAAATAAGACCCATAGTATTACAATTGGTGGAGCATAAAATTGAATATTCATAGTGGAACAAAGGACTATTGGTTTTCATATAAACCACAAATATTCTTCATCAGTATCAATGTTATCAACTTTCTGACTTATTTCTTAAAAAAAAAAAAAAAAAAAAAAAGACTTCTTTTGCCTTTACTCCAATCCAGGGGTGGGAGGTGAGTTGTTAACCACTACACATTTTCTACCATGTGGCATAATTTCCATGTAAAACCATATGTCAAATGTCCAACTTCTAGATGCCATGTTCTTTTTATTATATTTTTTCAAAAACAATCATTGATGAGCCAAATAAAGTTGAATCCCACCAGTAATATTGAAAACTGTGTCTACCTAATAGTTGATTCTTTTTTTCACCTTCTTTTGCCTTGAACTTTTATTTATTTACACTAACTTGAACTAAAGGAAGTGGAGGAAGATTTAAAGAAAATTTATTATTGTTATATAATGATAATTGTTCTCCCGGTGATATCATTGCAACGAAGGAATGGTGACTCCACACAAACTGGCAAACAGAATAATGGAATGGGCACCATTTTAAAAGATGGTCACTACCACCACCACGCACCCTTAGCGTGAAGGCCACTCCATAAATATAAGTGTCTGTGGAGTGTTTTTTCAAAATATGGGATCATTATTCCCTACATTCTTCTTCCAGTTAAGTTAGTGTTGTTGATACTTGATACAATAATTAAGCAATATGCTTGTTAGGTCAAGAATACACATCCAGAAATTCATGTGGAGGACATTTGTCCAGAACCTAAGGTTCATGGTGAAAAATCTAATGCCTATGCATGTGTGCTCTTAATGGCATAATTCCCTTAGTGATAGTAAGCCAAACCCTGCTAGATCAATATTTGCCAAAGACAAGTGATGAGATGTGCTAGGTTCATTGGATAAAATAAAAGTTCCACGTTTCACTTTATACTTCATTTATTGCAAATTATTACACGCCACGTTTTCTAATAAAGTAATCAAAGCGAAAAGAAATAAGACCCATAGTATATTACATTTGTTGGTGCATAAAATTGAATACTCATAGTGGAACAAAGGACTATCATTCCACTTAACAATCATTTTTGCATAGATTTTCTTCATCAATATCAATGCTATCGACTTTTTGGCTTCTTTTTCTTTAACTCCCACTCTAAGACCATTACGCATTTTCTACCGGGTGGCATAATTTTCATGTAAGACCATAAGTCAAATATCCAACTTCTAGATGCCGTGTTGTTTTTATTATATTTTTTAAACAATAATCATTAATGAGCCAAATAAAGTTGAATCCCACTAGTAATATTGAAAACTTTGTCGGCCTAATGTGTTTTAACTATTAGAGTAGGCAGGATATTGGCATGCAAAAGGTACTTGGACAAGCGGTTCAGTTTCAGTTGACTTTCATAAAATCCAGGTCTATAAATATTTGCCTTGGAAGCTCCATCAAAGAACTTTTCTTGTACTACACCTACCGGAATATATGCAGTTTAAGCAAAATGTTACAATTGATGACTCTTGTGCATGGAAGTCACAATCTTTTGTGATCTAGCTAATGTAAACATGAAATTTTGTAGCTAAATGGTGCAGACTTACATAATTAATTTGATGCCCAAAAAAAAAAAGGAAACGAAGAACAATAAGAGGGAGAGACATTCGTTGGTTGACTGTTAGATATATGGAAGAAATATCTGATCAGGCAATCAGCACATGGTTGATAACATTATGTGATTATTTGGTTTTCATTTTCTTGAACCTCCGGATTAAGTTTCCAGCTTATGGTTTAAAAGCAACTGTCATATTCGTGATCTACTTTCCGGATTAAGTTTCTCGGGCTTATATGCCACGCAAATAAACTTTATCCGGTGTCCCTAGTTATGTCATATCTTGTATTCCTAATGTTAAAGAGCATCTTCTTCATCCTTGAGTGTTCACTTGATAATTAGATAAATTAGCCATCATATCTATCAGAGCCTTTTCTGTTTCTCTATAGAAATAATTCACAATTTCCACTGCCATCTGAAACATAACTCGTAGAAGGAACATATAATGAAAACAAAAGCTGCAAACTAGGGGATAAAGTCATTTTTAATTTGGGAATCCACATCATTCTGACTTCACTGAAGATAATCATCAAGTAAGATGCCACAAAATGAGGAAAAAAGGCAGATGCACACATTGATAATCCTTTGTCCCCATAACCTTCTTAATCCTTTATAGGTAAATCTAGATATAAAAGTTTATGAAGACTTTGCAAAGCAACTAAAAACAAAGCTATCAGTAGAAATAGAAAGCAAACATAAGCAACAGGCTTGATCAGTACATACCTAGGGCAAATGTGACACAAGTCGTTGAGGATAATTCTTTTTATTCTCGTAAAACATATGTCAACAGCGCAGCAGTACCACCACCAAGTGAATGCCTAACAATCTGAAAATGACAAAATGAAAAACTAAGGCAAAATAAAATTATACATATGAAAACATGTATTGCATGAACTAATTCAGTACAGTGATTTAAATTTCAAAATTGACTGGATGATGACATAGCATGGTAGAGAGTAACAAAGAATTAGAGGTTTATATCTTAGGGAAAGGATCCTCTCCCATCTAGCTAAAAATTGGAAGGAATTGGAGGATATAAATGGAGTGGATCTTATCCCTATATGTTACAGAGAAGATCCTAGCAAAGCAAAGTACCTGCAGATATCATATCCTAGCAAAACAATGTAGTTTGTATCAGAGTGTTAATTTATCTCATGTATTGAAACTCAATGCCCCTGTTCGTAATTTGTAATTATGGTCCGACTGTTGATTATGATTAATTGTTGTTACTTGTTCCAATTCTTAAACTCCCTATCCCCCATTTGCTATCGACTTGAACAAGAGCATTTCTAGTTGAATCTGTAGCTCACAAACTAAATTTGAGCCTTTTCTTGAGATTTCCTTGTGACTTGAGATTTGCAATTCTACAGTCTTTCATCTCATATTAAGGAGATTAATTTTATATAAAGAACAGAATTTCTGAGGATCTAGTCTTTTGCTTCAGGCTCAAGGTGAAGTTGTCACTGGCACCAATGTCTAGTAGTACTAGTTCTTGAATCAGCACCTGAAGTTGTTGATTTTAATTTCAATTCATCCAAATGAATGGATTTATAATCTTATCATTTAAAATCCCATCAATTTTTAATTCCACTGTTTTGCCTTATTAAAAAACATAATAATTTCCATTGTTTGGATTTAAGTTGGAAATTACATTTATCTAAATCCACACAAAAATTGAGAAACAACATCCATAGTTGATTAGAAACTCATCCCATCTACCATCAAGCTAATTAGACTTTAAAATTCATTTTTAAGATTTTCAAATCAAGCTTAATCTTTTGAATGATTAAATCTTAGAGCATTCTACAAAAATATATGCTAAAGCAATATATTCACACTGATAAGACCATTGCCCATAAAAGGAGGATACAGTACCATTAATTATATAAAAGAAGTAATGTAACAATATAATTCAAGGTCTCCAAATTGCCTGGTTAAACTTGACGGAGTAGGACCTATGGTGGGTTTGCACTGCCTTAAGTTCTTGAATCTAGAAACTACTTTGCTGGTGGGGTATTAAGTCTTATTTAGAATGACTCCTTCTCTCCCTCTCTCTAGAACTCTTATCTTTCAACCTCCTTTTCACCCATGTAATCAATTTCTAAATTGAAGAGATGGGTCAACAAGCTCACTGCATTTGTTCTATCTGTGGTGGAAATAGATGCAATTGGACAAACGAGTGAACAACAACTTGAGAAAGAACTTGAGACGTACTCAAGCTGACCCATGATAGGGTCAAAGTTGATCTTGTTGTTTAGATGTATTGGGGTGAAATCTGATCTATGAGGAATTTTTTGCTGACGCATTGGACATTTTAGCATTGGTAGAGAGGGGAGAGGTTAGGGGGATAGGGCCAGAGACTATTGGTGGCAACAGAGATTGTAGAGGAGGCGAATGTGGGCAAGGGCGGATGAGAACATGCCAGATAGGTTGAGGTCATATTTTTCAACGGTCGTCTTCTTTGATATTTGTTAAGCCTTATTTACAGAATTTTGTAAATAATAGTGATATTTTGAACCTCATGGCAGGTGCTTTAAATAATAGTGAAGAATGATTTTATTCGTCATTCTAACTACGCTGTGGCAGGCTATTAAAGAGGGATTAACTGCACAAGGTAAGCTTTATGGCCTGTTTGGATGTTTAAAAATGGAGGGAGAGTAGAGTAGAGGGAGGGAGAGTAATTTAATACTCTTATTTGGAAGTTTTTTAAGGAAGGAGAAGGAGAAATTTGGAGAGGTTTCAACTCCCTCTAACCCCTCATTTTTAATTCCCCCAAATTGGAGAGATTTGGAGAGAGAGTGGAGGATAAAAATACTTGACTAAATGAATTACTAAATTTGCCCTTACTATATTAACAAAATTACAAATAAAAAGACTAATTACTCCCCTCTCCCTTACTTAATTTTAAAAACATCCAAACAAGGTGGAGGATAATCATTCCCCTCTACTCTCCTTCCTACTACTCCTCTCCCCTCTACTCCCCTCTACTCTCTTTCCTCTCTAAACTTCCAAACAGGCCATTAGAGAAGGGGTAGTGGGGTACTGTCAATAACATAAGATGCTTGGTAACACAAGATTCCTTGATAGGTTGAACGAGAAAAGATAATATTGAATGTATTATTCACGGAAATACAAGCAGAAACCTAAAATAAATAAATAAAAAATGAAATTTTTAATAGGAAAACATCACGAAAATTAATTTGTGCTTTTTATCCTTTTATTATCCATCCAAAAAGAAAAGATTAAGATCTACCACAAGATGCCATTTTATTTTATTTTATTTTTTGATAAGTAAGAAAATAACAGTATAAATAAAGCTTCTTTATGCAAAGGAGCACAAAGAAGTCAAAAAGTATGCCATTTTAATTTGTTTGACAGAAAGAAAAGTTATCAGCAGAATTAGCACAATTAAATACTGATTTATAATATCAAATTATAACTAACAGCCCGTACCTTAACTTTGTAGTCAGGATATTTATCAAGAGCTTAGAGCAGAGAAGGAGTGCTAAGCTTTGCAATCCAACGAGTAGCAGCAACCATTCCACAACGAGCATATCCTAAAACTAAATTGCTTATTCCACCATCATGTAAAACTGAGTGGTGAAAAGGGACCACCGCTCCAGTTGCTGCTGTTAGTATATCTTTAATGCTATGAGTACCACGAATCAATAGAAGGAAACATTTCGAGTCTTTATCTCGTATAATTGTGAAAGCAGGCTTCAAAAGCTGCAATCATGGTTCTGGTAATTACAACAATACTCAATTATAATTTTAATTTAGATACGAAACACATAAGCAAACTAGCAATACATGCTTGATCGCATATATCATGATTAGTATGAAGACAAAAGGTTCAACAACCACCATAGGAGAAAGCCAAAACCTAAAAGTTGAAACTTGTCAAGTTTAGCCCACATCAGAAGTCTCATAAGTTTACAGGCAAAATATGCAAAAATTTAAAAGGCTATTTTTCTCACAACACGACACGGCGAGTCTCTCTGTTTCTGTATCGAGAAAATTTCAGACAAGGGCTTTGATCTTGGGGGAGATTTGAAATGACATTTTTAAGTTTTTAATGGGCTGGGCTTTGATTTTGAGGGAGATTTTAAATGACATTTTCTTACACAGGCTGTATACAATAGGTCGGCGGTCTCGACGTGCTTCTTGCAGTACTCGACGGCATGGATCGGAGATCGGAGATGGTCGAGGCGTGAAGAGATCGGAGATCGGATGATAGTGAGAAGCACGAGTGTGACTGTAGCAAGAGATTGACGGTGAACAAAAAAAAAGGATCAGTTTTTTATTTTATATTTATGCCAATCCTATAGCAGTGGTTTTAAACCGCCGCTATAGGAAAATTTTTTGCCTTTTTCCAGATCAGCCCTATGGCCATGTTTTATAAACGCAGCTACTAATATGGTTACCTATCTTTACACATAAACACAAACAACAACGTTACTGAGACTAGCCAGTAGACGGAAAATTATTGTGTACTCCCGGAGTACCATAAATGCGTACTTCTTCCTCTCACATAAATGGTGGGTCCCACTAATTAAATTTATGGTGGAACCCACCATTCATGTGAGAGGAGGGAGTATGCATTTATGGTACTTCGGGAGTACCTAATAATTTTCCCCAATAGACACATACAGCTCATGTTTAGTGGTATTAAATGGGAGGTAATTCACATAACATAGTCACAGTCACAACTGAACTAATATATATACCATTTACAAAAGTGGGGTTTTTTGAAAGAGTTCTCACAGCCTAAAAATACCCAATTACAAAAGAGCAAATGGGTCATACAAAAACACTAGGGGTGCGTTTCACATTAGCTTAAAAAGTTGGATTTTTTTACTATTTAGTTTATTTTTACTATTATTTATAAGTTTCATTATACTTTTTGATATTATTCATAGGTTTCATTGTATTATTTCAGCTACTTTTTAACTTTATCTATTATACTTTTAGTAAAAAAATTTCAATTTTAGCTAAATAAATTATTCTCAAACAAACACTAGCAAAGAAGAAAACAAAGGAAAATTGAAAGAAAGTATTGATCTTTATGACTAATTTTGATCGGGGTTTGCCAAAACAAAAATTGAACTCAGATTAGTTCATTAACAATCATTGGTTGTGTTCCCCATTTAACTATTAAGAAATGGGGAACAGTATTTTTAGTAAAAAATGTAAAACTAAAACCAGAGAGAGTATGAGAGAGAGCTCTTGGAATTTGTGGAACAGAATGGCCATTAGCAGTTTCGCATTTGCAACAAGAAAGAAGACAAGTTTCATTCAACACCTTATCACCAAGCCATGGAAATTAAAGCATATAACAAAAGTGTTTCAACCATAGCATTTCAATCACAAACACAAGAAACAATTGAGTCATTGGAAAATGAGGGAGTGAAAGACTAAAAGAGACACTTACTAGAAATATCATGTGAAGGAGAGAGGAGTGTGTGTGTAAAAGTAAAACTATAAATTGCAATTGGAAATATCGCACTTGTGTGATTTCACTTTTGTTGTACGGAACTTGATAAAATGAAGTTCCATGTATTTTATTTTATTTTATTTGTAAATTTGAAATTAGTTTGAAAAACAATTCCATTTGGACCATTTCTACTATTACTATTATAGAAGAACATACCTTAATTTCATGTGTACTCAAGTTTTTTTTTAATTATTTATATTGAATTTTAACCTATTGGGTTTGCTTATGTAATTTTTACTCTTTATCATTTTTTTTTAGAATAACTTGTATTACTTAAAAAAAATGACTTCTAGAGTTGGATTGAAAATATGTGCATTTATGTTAATGATGTTTCTTGAAGATTCTCAATTCCTTTTGTTATAATATCAAGTTGTTAGTCATGTTTATAGGTTTGCTTGAGAAGGATGTTTGAAAAAGTGCATTTTTTTTTTTTTTAAATAGTGGTTTTAAAAATTGTGCTTTTAAAAACTTGGTTTTTAAAATTATGGTAAAATATATAAAAAAAAAGTTTTTCTATTAATTAAACATTTAGATAATGAGAAATGTTATGCTCATAATATTTTCACTATATTTTCAAAGTGAACAAAATGGCCCGAATAGAACCAAATAAAGCCAAAGTAGATAGAATGGACCAAATAGAACCAAAGTGAATAGAATGGACCGAAATAGACAGAATAGGACTAATATGGACCAAATAGGTCTAGTGTGAAATGAATGGACCGAATTACACCGAATAGGTCTAAATGGGCTGAATTGGACGGAATAGAACTTTAGTGGATGGAATAGACTAAATAAGATCGAAGAGGACAGAATGGACCTAATATAACCGATGGGGACCGAATAAGACTTGAATATTTATCATTTTTAAGGCTCATATATATATATATATATATATATATATATATCATATCATATCATATACTATATAATAAAAGTTGGGCTTAATTAAAAGCTATGGTTGTGCCAAATGGCTTCACCAAATTACAGAAATTTTGTTAGAATTTTAAATATATATATATAATTATATATACAATTTTACTCTTAGCTTACGTTAGTTTTTTTTTTTTTTGGGGGTGTGATTGTCTTCTTTTACTACACTTCTCCTGTATAAGGATTGTAACTCTTAGTAAAAGCCAAATAATATACGTTTCTTCCATGCGGCTTAAAGAGTAATTGTCTCTCTTTTTTGTTATTTTGATTTTATGTTTACATCTTTAGCTTTTATTCGAATCCTAGCTGTGCCTAACAGATTAGGATCATTAGAAGAGACAAAATTATTTGGCTTAGATCCTCAAAAAAAAAAAAAAAAAATTGGGTTAATGTTGAACCAACTATTCCATCATGAAGATTAGACAGAATTCTTTCAATCGATATGAATAAGAATAATAAAAGAAAAAGTCTCTCACACATTAAGCCATATGGAAGGAGACGTATATTACATTCGTTGGTTAAGCTATATGGAAGAAGTCGTGTATCACATTCGTTGGTTTTTACTTTTTTTACAAAGATAGTTAAAAGTCTTTATATTTATTTATAGATCATATCATATTATATACTATATAATAAAAATTGGGTTTAGACATTGTGGTTGTACCAAGTGACTTCACCAAATTGCAGAATTCTTTTTCAGATTTTTAGATTTTTTTAAAATATATATATATATAATTTTTCTTCTCCTACAATTTCTAAGTTGATAAAAATCTTAATTTGATTACAATCCAAATTCTTCATCTAATCTATCTATTTTTTTTTTTTTTATGTGTAGTGTATTATAAAAAAAGCAGCAACTTTCTTACTTTCATAAAAAGAGGATATAAATTTGTTATCTACTTTTTTCAAATGTATTTTGTTTTAATTTATTTTATTGGATAAATATCAAATTTTTGGATTAAAAAAAGCAAATAACAACATGATATTTATGATATAACAGAAAAAAAAATTATAATTAACGTTAACAACTTGATTTTTATGGTATTTGATTTTGAATAGATTCCTTATTTTTTTTGCTTATATCAACTTCATCACAATTTATTATTGATAATAAATTTGTAATCTACTTTTTTTTCTAATATTTTTTTAAAATTAATTTTTTTGGATAAATATCAAATTTTTGGATAACAACAGATAAAAGCTAATAACGTTAATTAACAACATGATTTTAATGGTATAACAGAAGATAAAAAAAAAATTGTAATTAACATTAGAAGTTGACTTTTATGCTATTGGGTTTTAATTTAAATTTCTTTTGTTTTTTGCTTATATCTACTTTTTCACGACTTAAATTTATTGTTTTAAATAGAAACAACTTCTTATCCACTTTTGTTTTTTGGTTGAAGTTTAATTTTATTTGTTAAATAAATATAGGAATGATTATGGATAATAGTTTTATTGTACCATGACTCTCATTTTTAGAGTTCCAAGACACTATATATAATAAGGCTAGATTCATGATTTTTTTTTTTATTAATATTTTGGACGTCTAAGTATCTATCATTTTTTAGGGTTATTTGTTTAATTTTTTTTATTATTCAAGTTTTTTTTTTTAACCAGGGAGTTTCCTTGAGGTTTCAAAGCACTTGACCAAAAATACTCTTGAAATTGAGTTTTTCTCAAAAAAATTTATTGAAATTTATATTTACACATTTTGTTTTGATAGGGTGAAATTCGGTGCCCCCTACCTTATTTTCAAAGACAAAAATTCAATTTTGTGTAAGTTTATCTATTTTTATTTTTTAATGATTAGTAATTTGAGTTGTTCATAATTCTTAACTATCATATAAGTTCATCTATTTTTATTTTTTTCAATTATTTTTTTAAATTATTGAAATCAAGGCTTTTCATTTAAATATGCACTTGGGATTTAATTATGCAAACTTCCTTTATATATATATTTTTATAATTATCTACCATATTCTATTCAATTAATTTTGAACTTATATATGATTTTATTTATTTTTTAAAACTAATTTTACACAATATGAATTCACTATATAACTTAAAATAAAAGGTTACTTTGTTTATAAAAAAAATAGAGTAAAATATTACTTTATTTTTGTTACCTATTTAATTTTAATTAAAATAATTTTTTATTTTCATTAATTTACCCATGATTCATAATTAAGCCGTGCATTGCACGGGTATAATACTATATATATATATATATAAACAAAACTTTGACTTAGCTTTGAATTTTTTTTAGACTCCCACATTTTTACACATCAATATTATTTCAAAAAAAAATTTATTATTTCTGATCCAAAAATTTTAGCTTAAAAAAAAAAAAACCTAAAATCCACATCACACTTGAAAAAGCCTGACTACAACACTAAAATACGCTTAAAAACCCCAAACTGAAAGACCCTATTGCTCAATTGCTCTCTTCTCTCTCTATCCAGTCGCTATCTCCAAAACTTCTACCTTTGCCGGTCTTTTTGTTTACCAAAGGGTGCTTTTATTACTGTTCTTTGAGGCAGGCTTGCTTTCGCGGCCAAAATGGCCAAATGCCATGTTTTTTAAAACTTTTTAGCCACAAAACACTGTTTCGGAAATATATGGCAATCTACCACTTTTTCCAGTACTCGAGCTCCCCATACTCGAGTACTGTAGCTTATAAGTTCCACCGTGGCATGCTGAGATGGCATTGTGCAATTAAAAAATGTCACTTAGTACTCGAGTTAGCTAAACTCGAGTACTGTGGTTTTGGTACCCGAGCTTAGTGAGCTCGGGTCCGACCTGGGCTGGGCTCTACTTACTCCAATTGGTACTCGAGCTTCATGGACTCGGGTACTGATCACACAGTACCCGAGTCTTTGAAGCTCGAGTACCTGTTTAAATTTCCATAGTACTCGCACACTTCGAGCTCGAGTACTGCTGTTCCGAATTTAAAAATTACCCAGTATATCATATTCGGTCAGTCTCCCTCAGTCTAACTCTAACTCTAACTCTAACTCAGTCTCCCTCTCACGTTCTCACTCTCCGTCTCAGTCTCCCTCTCACGTTCTCACTCTCCGTCTCAGTCTCACGCTCTCGTTCTCAGTGTCGCTCAGATTCGGTCTCCAAGCTCTCATTTTCTGTCTCCAAGCTCCCATTTTTGGTCTCCAAGCTCTCATTTTCTGTTTCCAAGCTCTCATTTCGGTCTCCAAGCTCTCATTTTCTGTCTCCCTCACGGTCTCTCCTCTCACTCTTGGGCCGCATCTTCACAAGGTATGTCTCAAGTCTCAATATTTGTTTGAGCATTGGGTATTTTCGGGTATTTGTATGTGGGTATTTGTATGTGGGTATACGTATGTGGGTATTTGTATGTGGGTATTTGTGGGTATTTGTATGTGGGTATTTGTATGTGGGTGTATGTGGGTATTTGTGGGTATACGTATGTGGGTATTTGTGGGTATTTGTGGGTATACGTATGTGGGTATTTGTGGGTATTTGTGGGTATACGTATGTGGGTATTTGTGGGTATTTGTATGTGGGTATTTGTGGGTATACGTATGTGGGTATTTGTATACAGGTATTTGTGGGTATATGTATGTGGGTATTTGTGGGTATATGTGTCTGAACCATGAACCCGAATATATTTAAAGACATATATAGCTTTATCAGTTTATAAGAAGGAAAAATGAGAAATGACAAAAAAAATTCAGCTGTGATGGCTACACTTTAAATAAATAAATAAAAAGGTGCTCTATGAACTTGTAAAATATCACTACAAAGTTCCCACATTTACAATTATGGACTGAATTGGGGTTTATAGTCTTACTGTATTTTTAACCCATCCTTGCTAAGGTACTACTAAATACTCTGCCTCTGAAAATTAAAGATTACAAAACAAGCTCATCCCGGCAACACTCTGAACATGACCTAGAAGTGTCTATTTTTTTTTGGATAGGTAGTAGAAGTGTCTTCAATGTTACCCATATTAAATTTTAATTCCCATTGCACTGCACTGTTTATTATATCCAAACACCAAAGTGTCTTGTAGTGTTATATTATTCTTAACTATATTTGAAGAAGAAAAGCCAAAAGTTTCTTGAAGTTCTAACCTAGACAGCTTCAGATCATAGGAATTCCATAATTATCATATTACATAATTTAATAGCATAAGCACCACAGAGCACCAATATATAACATGTTCCATATGTCAAAATTGTGCCACTGGTGACAACAATTTGCTTTTTCGGAAGTTGATTTTGCCACGCAACCTTCTTAATCCATGCCAACACTATCTACATAATTATATGAGACATCAAAAGATTCAACAGAAGCTAAATTAAAAAATTTCCAAGATGCATCAGCCACCATGGATTGACCAAGGGATGAGGCCATAAAATGTATCTCCTTTCTTTGTGTGTGTGTGTATATGTATTAAACTGAGTGCTTATGGGTATTTGATAAATATGCTAATGGGTTAATCACCTTTAATTTATGCTAGATATGGACCCACATCGAGCGGGACCTTCTATAGGGACTGTCTTGACGAGGCAACCTGTGCATCGTTCAAGTTTGCTTTGGGATGCTCCTTTGGCAGGCGAGGTATGCACTAGTGTCGAAAATTGTAGTCTATATATGTAGTAGAAAGATTTTGGGCATTTATGTTTGAAGTGTAATTATTACGTGTAATTAATAATACTAAGCTGCTCTGTTTGCAGGAAGTGCCAGGTGTACTGACTTGTCGTCATCGAGATAAAGGTCTGTTTGAAGGTGAATTAGATCCACGGATTGCCACTTATATCACAGATGCGGGGTTAGATGGGCTACTTCGGGTCCCACATATGGACCTTGACCATGCATTAATCACAGCCTTAGTGGAGAGATGGCGGCTAGAGACGCACTCATTCCACTTGCCCCACGGTGAGATGACTATCACGTTACAAGACATAGAGGTCATAATGGGGGTACCTATACATGGCTTGCCGGTGGTGGGATTTACTCATATGGACCATTGGCGTGACTTGTGCACTGAATTGCTGGGTACCATCCGTCCACCCGAAAGACCAGTCGGTACAAAAAAGAACACTGCAGTGTTGGAAGGGCCGAGGATAAAAGCCAAATGGCTTGAGGAGCAGTTTAGCGACCCTCTCCCTGCTGACGCCACTGAGGAGCGTGTCCAGCAGTATGCTCGGTTTTACATACTCCAAATGTTAGGTAGTATGTTGTTTATGGACAAGTCTGGCGAACGGCTCTCAATCATGTATCTACAATTTTTCGTTCCAATCAGCAACGGAAAGAATTATAGTTGGGGTAGTGCAGCACTAAGTTGGCTATATAGACACCTCTGTAATGCATCAGAGAAGACAGCGAAGCAAATTGGCGGTGCACTGCTGTTAGTGCAGTTGTGGGCGTGGGCGAGGTTTCCGCACATATGTCCGGTGATGAGGCATCCACAGCAAGCATTGCCCCCAGGTCCACTTGCTATCAGGTATGTAGGATCTTAGATCGTTATCGTTTTACATTTACGCATTAACTTTTTTCGCATGAGAATGATGTAAGTAACTAATATGCAATTAATATGTGTGTGTTGTTTGGTAGATGGAAAGGGGCTAAGATAACAACTGACCATCCAATGCACGTCCTACGCGCCTATCGTGTGTCACTTGCTTCGCTAAGGCCAAATCAGGTATCGTGCCTTACCTTACACCATTTTAATGACCATGGCATGTATTCTTCATATTCGTGAAATTTGCTTTTTTTAATTATATTGTTAATATGGTTGTTTGCATATGTTGGATCATTGTAGATTGTCTGGGAGCCATATAGAGATTACTTGAGTGAGCTGCCTGCATATTGTACCGCAGGCCAACAGATATGGAGGTCCATCGTGCCGCTTATACATTTTTGGGTGGTTGAAGGCCATCACCCCGAACGTGTTCTCCGACAGTTTGGGATGAAGCAAGGCGTACCGGATAATATCGATACTTCAATTGAACTTCACAACATAACACTTCAGGGCAAGCACGAAAAAAACTGGGTTGAAGAACATGCCACTCATATTGCTAGATGGGCTGCGCACGCCACAATTGCCGAAGCACCACCCTTTCATGGAGTAATGAGCTACAATGACGAGTATATGGTGTGGTATCGTCCTATCACTGTTCGGCATATTACAAAAGAGACCTCGTACTGGGACATTTTGGTAAGTTTACGAATATCGTTCTGTTATAAACGTACCTCGCTTTGTATAGTTTAGTTCCAAGTCCTAACACTACTGTTGTATACTTGTGACAGGTTGAATCACAGTTGAGGATTATGGCAAAGTTCGAACCAGGGTCTGAGATCTACACTGACTGTATGAATGCGTTGCAATCTGTTGAAGAGATCGGTCGGTTGACCTTGGATGATGCACGCACTGTGGGCAACACAGTTGAACCCACTGTAGGGCGTGGTCGGCAAGCCCGTGGACGTCAAAGGCATGGAGGTCGTCAATCTAGTCAACGTCCCACAACTGGTCGCCGACGCACATCTAGTGGGCGTCACACACCCGTGCATGACCACACCATGGAGGACGCAAGTCAGACATCAGATGAAATGTGTTTGGACATTGGTTATGACATGGAGTCCATGGCACAAGTGGATGATGCGGGTCCATCCCATGCGTTTGTCCATGATGATACCTACCCACCCACATCCTCTCCCCCACCGACCACCAGCACTACCCCCGCAGATGTATGTGGTACACATGAGATGAGATTCATGCCCACCCCTGGTCTACCCACCCCTGGTGCCATCCAAACACAGATAACGATCCCCCCACCTGAGACTTCACCCAGTGAGGATCAGGGGCTTCCCACCCTTGGTGCCATCCAGACAGAGATACCCACCCCCTTACCAGAGGCTTCACACATTGAGGATCGGCCGCGAAGGCCACAACGGACACGGACACATCCTCCTGACTGTGGGACTGGACATGGTACTTGTCTTCTTATACCGATTACATATGCATCTCTTTCTGGTTAAATGCCCCTATTTATTAGTATTCGCTGGTGTTCTTTTCAGGCAAGGTGAGACCAGTCAAGGAACCAGTGAGGAGAAGAAAACGGGGGTGATTTTCTAAGGTCAATTCTTGAAAGGCTTTTGAGTAGGTTAGGACGGCACCCGCGGCTGCCGGTAACAATTCATACTTTTATTGAGTGAATTCCACTTTACCTAGAAAAACATGCTTTGATTTGCAATGCCAACTTCGAATTTTGCACTTTATTTTCGCTCTCAAATTCATTAGAATTCTTATGTGTAAAAAAGCCTCAGGAAATTGCATTAGTAATCTCATTACAATATGAATACTTTAAACTAAAACAAATACAGTTAGTCCTTATATGGCTAAAGTGTGACTTTTTTAAATTGTCCCCTGCTTTTCTTTGATAATAGAGTTGGGCATTTCTGTGAAATTTATTTTACAAGTTTGTGAAGTGGGATGGATGTCTGCTTTGCTTGATATTGGAATTAACTTTAAGCTGAGATTGTTAAATTCTCAGGTTTTGCAATGTGAAGACGTCGCGGACACCTCCCCCGCCTGACTCGAATGAACCGGGGAATGTGGCGGTGGCAATTGCGTCGTGGGGTTTGGATTATGTGGTGATTACGAGCGTGGACCGGGATGATTTGCCTGACCAAGGGAGTGGGCATTTTACTGAGACTGTGCAGAAGTTGAAGGCATTGAAGCCGAATACGCTGATAGAAGCCTTGGGTATGAGCTCTTGGATTTTTTGCAGATTTTTTTTTTAAATTGTGAGAATTAATGAATGTGTATATAGATGTCAGAATTTGAAAGCTGTTCAGGTATCACCAACTGTTATTAAGAAAAGCAGTAGGTTACTTGGAAATATAATTGTAAATGTAGGCTAGTGAACACCGAAACTAGTTCTGCATTTATGGAATCATGTTTTTTGTGTTTTGTTGCTGAAAATGTCTGCTGAATTCAGTACCCAATTTCTAATTTAACAAAACCCATCTACTCAATTTTAAATTTTGTATGAACTGCATGTATTTTACCTTTCTATTTTTATTCTAAAGACTTAAACACGCCCCCACATTGAAGGTTAATTTGACACTTTATGATGTAACAATCCAGTTTAGCTTTTCTTGCATTCATGCTGACTTGTATTTTGTCTGTACACTTAACTGATTCATATTATACCTTAACTTTGCAGATACAGTCCCGCCAACGGCAAATATCACCGCCTCAACTAATTTCACAAATGCTCTGAATGTTTCTATAAATATTTCTTTCAGTGAGCCCTGTGGACAAGGTTTTGTAAATGCTTGCAATGTGAGTAGGTGGCTAACAAACACGTAAAAAGGCCTTTAAATTGATTTTATGTTCTCTCTTTGATTCTTGCATTATCCTAGTATTCCAGCATTGTGGTTTTTTGGTTGATTTGTCTCAACCTTTCTATTATTGAAGTATGGCTTTGGTTGATTTGAGAAAGATAAAATGGAGTTCTCTGTAGTGTAATGGAGTCCACATACAACAGGCAATAATGGTGGATTATCTCCCTAGTAAAGGATTTATTATCAGATTTTTCCATAATAATATTTTATAATAACACTGCTTGAAACACTTATCAATGTATGATATAATCATCTTTTTAAAATTTTTGAATCATTGACAAATGTCTTGAAATTCCTCATATGGAACTGTCCACCATGTTAATTGTGTAGATGTGTAAATTGAATTCCATAATCTAGGTTCTCTGACTAGTTATGCTGTCTAGACTGAATAATGAACCGAATTTTAACAATTTCATCACTTTTGGAAAACTCTTTACAGCTTTTGGTCCACGGTGATGGCAACGTTATACCAACCTCGCTCAAAATTCTACAGCCAAACCTCCAATATTCTGTCCTTGTGGATTTATCCACTGCTCAGTTTGGGCGAGTGATTTTGGTAATGGATAAGAATTTTTGTACTGACAGTGCAGGGAACAAATTTGAAAGAAACGAGAATTCTAATTTCACTTTGCGTTTCGGTGAGTAGTTTTTATTGAAGGAAGAGTTATAAGTCACATGTCCTTTCATATCTATTCTTCTTTTTATCTAATTGATGCCTTGAACTTACTTATTGGCAATTTTTATCATATTAAAATGAATAATCTGGACTATTTATGTAGCTGACCTTATCTAATTTGATTGATTGTTGTTGTTGTTGTTGTTGTTGTTGCTGCTGTTGTCAACGTGTTCTTTACATGCTCTGTTCATTAATTCTACAGATAGACGAAGTATGGTTGTAAACTTAACTACTCATGTTCCCAAAAGGCAACTTGAAGTTAGTGGTGGAACTAAACTGGTGCGAGCAACTAATAATTGTGTTAAACGAAGGATCTGTTTAACCTTTTCAGTGCCAGTTCTCAACTCAACTGCAGAAATTTTAAAAGCTCTTGTATGTCCAACTACATATTTCTTGTGCCGACTACATCATATCCCCTAACGTTGTCAAAACTCAGAACTCTTAGTCTCTCGTTCTGATTACCTTTGTGTTGTGGATTGCCTTTTGATGCCTTCTGGTTGAAGTCACGTAACTGTTCTGCTTGGTGCTTATATTGAATGGTTGCTTGTATTGGACTCGCAATTAATTTAAAGACATCTGCATTACAAGTGTTTAGTCTTATTATTTCTAAATGGAGAGAGAGGAATTTTCAGACTTTTGAGAATGTAGAGCATTCAATGCAAGAGATTAAGAATAGTTTTTGAGATTTTTTGTTTGAATTTTGTACTTTGATTGGGGGTGGTGTGTCATGTAACTCCTTTGTTGATTTTTTTGGATCACGAGTGTTTCTAATTTGACGACTAGTATCATCCATAAAACTATATCATTTGCAAAATGCATACACCAAGAGACTTACTCTTCAATTGCTCATTGCTTTAGTGAGTTCAACCATTACTAGTGCAAAGAGATATGGACTTACTGTTGATCCTTGATGCAAACCTTTAGTGATAGGAAATTCACTTATGATGTTCCCATATGTTCTCACGCTAGTTATAGCTCCACTTGTTATTACACTAGTATATTGCTTGTAATATTAAATATTGATGGTCTGTTAGCCACAGGTAATATGGGGGTTCAGTTGCTTTGATATTGAAATAAATACATGCTTTTAACGTAGCTCACTTAATTCATATTTACACACACACACACACATGTGAGGAGTTATGTTCGATGCCCTTCTTATTGTTACTTAGCTAGGTAAACTTGAGATTGTGATTTTCCCTATGGGCTATTACATGCATTATTTTTTACTTATATAAAAAACTCCTTTTACTATTTTATTAGCTCTTTTTTCTTATAGGTAATGGTTTATTTGTGTTGACTTTTTATTAGGAGGCTGAAGTGAGAGAAGCAAGAAAGTTTAGGTCATCTCATGAAAACATTGAGTTATTGAAGGAAAAATTATTGGAGGAAAAGGGTCGCAGAGAGAGGGCAGAGGCAGAGTTACCTAAATTGCAAGAATTCGAGATGAGTATGACGAAGCTGGAGGATGAATTGTCATCTTGGAAGTTGATGATTAGTGAAATTCCTGGTGTGTCATGTTCTGAGGATATACCTGTTAAATTTGCAGCTTTACAAAAGTAAGTGAGTACATTTAGATCAATACTTTTGGCTTTATAACTACGAGATCACTTCTTCAGGGTCAGATGAAATAGAAGCAAAAACACAAACGTTATTTTATTTTCTAAGTTTGGGGTATTGGGATGGGGTTAACTTTTATAGCCTTTGTGCTATTAAAACAACTTATGGCAATTGAAAATGAACATTTGCTAGAATATCAAAGTTCATTGGCTCTTTGCATAGTCCAGTGTGTAATTACTCTTCAGCTAGGATTTGGATCAATTGAGACAAAAACATTGAATGTTTTGTATTCATGTTGTAAACCTATCAACTTTCAAGCCTTAGCAGCTGCGCCCATTTTTTTTTTTTAAATTATCAAAAAATAAAAGAAAAAAGTCACTTACACACACACACACACACACACACACACATATATATATATATATATATAAAGAAACCTACCAATATATTTTTTAATGTTTTAAATTGAAATTTTTTTTCTTTAAATATTTGTAAAAATAATTTTTGTATGCACATGTGCATTATACATGGCTTACAAGTAGATCACCACTGGCATGTGATTATTTTACAAACTGAAAATGAGGATTAGAAACTGGATTTGGACCCTTATTTTATGGTTAACTATTTTTTGGGTTTGGGGCCTTGTGTGCTTTTCTCTTCTGTTGCCTTTTCTTTTGGTTCTAGTTGTGCCTAAGTTATTACCAAGGATTTTCATTCTACTGATGTCTAATTTAGCTCCTGTCCATACAGGCATCCAATCTAGCTCTTAGAAATTATTACAGTTTTTTTTTTTTTTTGAATAAAGTGGTTCTTTGTTGTCTTCTCCTTCAAACTTTTTTTATTTTAATTTTCCGTGTTGCCTACAAACCCTACGGCAGTAATGCTGCACTGATTTTTGTTATTATACTTTCTGGTACGGTAAATACATTCATGCAGATGATTGAAGACAGTATTTGAATTTATCCTTTTAGTGTTCTCACTCCTCACATGTGTGTGTGTGTGTGTGAGCACATTGCTGGTTTTTTTTTTCCCTTAATGAAGCTAGTACATATTTTTAATCTCTACTTATTTTGAGAAAGCATGTATTCTTGTTTTTTGTTGTTGAGATATTCAATTTGATGCAGAGAGGTGATTGATTGCACTATGAAGGTAGGAGATGCAAATGCCCGCTTGAAACAATTGGAGGTAGCTCTTGATGCTGCTCTAAGCGAAAAACAAAATGCTGAAACTGAGGCTGCATTGGTCAAAGAGAAGGCAGCAGTGTCAAAATCAGAGGTTAAGCAGATTGAATTGATGGTAAGTGTTTGATTAGGTAATTTTATGCTTATATCATAGGACCATAGTTAACAAGTGACTGATGTTGCACTCAAACTGTAATAAAGAGGATGCAAGGTTAAAAACTAGGGGAAATGGCGTTTTGTACCGATCCTCCTGCCTGATTCTTACAGTACTCATTTGAGTTGCATTCAGGTGCTAGAAGGCATATGTGTATTCATTCAAGACTCAAGAGTCAACTATAAACAAGAAAAAGGATGGTAAATTTTATGGTAATAAAAAATAATAGAACAAGTGTATATAAACTGGTTAAAGTTGCAGATAAGGAGATGGTGATAATAAAGGGAGAATGTCCAAGGCTCCTTCTGAACTGTTTTTTGGCCAAAGAGATTGGCAATATATATTTCTTCGTTATAAGATTTACAGTTTAGTTTTCAGCCTTCATAGTTATGCTTGACCTTGCAATACACTCAGCCTGAAGTTCACTGCTTCTACTTGCTACACTCGCAAACACACAAAACCCACTGACATGCATGTGCAGACACATAGTGGAACAGCCAGGCAAAAAAATGGCAGGCAGAAGCGTGCAGGCCACAAGATCAGCACCTGTGAATCAAGGGCGTCCAATGTCTGCTGATGATATCCAAAAGGCAAAGATGCGTGCTCAATTCATGCAGAGTAAGTATGGGAAAAATGGTTCTTGAAATGAAAGTAAAGAATCAGTTAGTTGCTACTCTTGACTTCATTTTAAGACTAGTTTGTGCTTAATTTTAAATGTTTTATTTTAAATAAATGTTTTAACTTGATACACTTAATATTTAGAGGGGTTATGGAAAAACAGCAGAGTTTTAGAGGGGTTTTGGAGAAACAGAAGAGTTTTACAGGATTTATGGAGAAGCAGATTCGCTTTCGGATAGTACAATTAAGCAGCTGAGTTTCATGGGTGGTGAGAGGAAGAGAGGCAAGGATTCTCCAGGGAAAAGAGGTGACTTGCCCTTTCATTTGGCTGCTACAGCAGGGAACTTGAGTAGAGTTAGAGAGTTTCTTCAGAATTGTGATCGTCATGAGGCAAAGGAATTGTTGGCAAAGCAGAACCAGGAGGGGGAGACAGCCCTTTATGCTGCTGCAGCGAATGGATATGCTTCGGTTGTGGGGGAGATGTTGAACTATTTGGACTTGCAAACTGCATCTATCAGTGCTAGGAACGGCTTTTATCCATTACATGTTGCAGCAAAGCAGGGTCATCTTGGTAAGAATATAATCTGATTGCCTGTCTGGTTATAACATAATCCTCATTATTGTTATTTTTTATGCACAATTTTATAAGTAATCTGTTGTGGGTTCGAGTCTGGGAATTAGCCTCTTCCAATCCTGCGGAAGTAGGAGCTTTGTGCACTAGATATTACCTTTTAATTTTATAAGTAATTTGTTGATTACAACTCTGTTGATTTAGATAAAAATCTTGATGTTTCATAATAGCTTAACCATTTAGGCGAACCAGTAGGTATTACCCATGTAGAACTGACATGGTTATCAAATTTTACATGCATGTGTCTACAAAATTGGCTTTTTAAAGTTTCTTCACACCAATTTGCCTGTAGCATATTTGCAGGTTGCTTTTTAAAGTTTCTTCATGAAGCAGAAAGATTTTGGTTTGCTTTTGTTCTGTTTTCTATTAAAAGGCTAAATGAGAAGAATGGGGATAGTGAGCAGTAAGGGTCTGATGATAATGGATATACGTTATGCCAGATATTGAGAGCAGCGAAGCTGAAGTATGTTTCTGATCATTCAAATTTCCTTTATTTTGTGATCGATTGCTTTTTTGTGCTTTGGGGCCATCCTCATATTGTTGTTTTTCATAGCATTGTCGACTTCTTCAAGGAGCTGCCTCAGTTTGTTGTCAAGGCTGGTCCAACTTTGAGTAATGTATATGGTGCAGATTGGGAGAATAGACTTGAGGTATTGGGGTGACAGCAATTTATGCCTATAATTAAAAAAAATATTGTTTAAATATGTGTCTGTTTATTTGGGCTTTTATTCATGGTTTTGTTTTCATTTTTCCCCAATCAGGCAAAAGAGATGCAGGCTAAGTTTGTGCACTTCAGTCTACTAAGCCAGTGCGTATCTTTTCTTTTTTCATCTTTTATTTGAAGTAATGACATTAGTATCTGCTGCATAATCAATTGACTTTTTGTTTAAGATTTTGCCTTCTCCATTGAGTACACCACATGTTTCTGTTTTAATCCCTTTGTTTTTGCTTGCGTTGGTTTTACTGATTTATATTGTATGCAAGAAGAATGAGACCAGGATGCAAAAATGTGTACAGCTACTTCCAGAAGCTCTTATGTTAGTGGAGATCATGCAAATCTCTTTACTTTTATGTGTATTCTAGTTTACTAATTGAAGTTTGTACTTGTCTCTCTCATGTTAGGTAGTAAAACATGTTTATTTTTCACCTGATGGGCAATGGGTGGCAAGTGCCTCATTTGATAAGTCTGTCAAGTTATGGAATGGTGCTACTGGGAAATGTGTTGCTGCTTTTCGGGGCCATGTTGGGCCTGTTTATCAGATCAGGTTTGTACTGTTTCTGTGATTATAATCATCCACTTCTCTTGGAGCTAATATTTATGTTGCATGTTGCCCAACAGCTGGTCTGCAGACAGTAGGCTTCTTTTGAGCGGCAGCAAGGACTCCACACTGAAGGTAACTTTGAAAAACTATTACCTTTTATTCTTATTAATAGTTTCAAAAATGGTTGAGAGCCTTCGTTTTCACATATTGCTGTAAACTCAATATGTCTATTATGCATTAATAAATTTTCAAATTTTGACCACAAATTAATATTGTTTAGACCCTTTAAATTAAAGCATCCACATCTAGATGTCTTTCTATAGTTGTTACATGCTGGACCTTGATTGATTTCATGGTCATGTGTTTGCTGAGGATAGGCATATCCAATGACCTTCTGTTGAAATTTGTTAAATTCATCTAGGTTTGGGATATCCGGACACAGAAGTTGAAACAAGACCTTCCAGGCCATGAGGATGAGGTATGTTCTGCATCCAAATAAAGGTCTTTTAATTTTTTGTTTTGTTTTCATAATTGATTTTGGATTTTACTATATCATTTGGAAAGGTCTATGCTGTTGATTGGACTCCGGATGGTGAGAAGGTGGCGTCGGGTGGCAAAGATAGAGTATTGAAGTTGTGGATGGGTTAGATAAATTAGGGGCGAATACATGAAAGTATGAACATGGTCATTCTGCAGCTTCTACGATCTGGAACTATTGAGTCTAATGTCAAGATGCAAGTATATGTTGAGTGATATGCACTGGGATCAAGAAATGAAGAACCAGGATTAGGGTTTAGGAAGAAGATGTTCAACTTCTAGGTTGACATATTCCCTTCCCCCCTTCTCTTTTCTGTTTTCGAGTTGTAGATACACTGCAAAAATGTTGTGCTGTAAAGCATCACTTTCCTCTTCTGAATATAGCAATTACTCTTTCAGTAGGAAAGCATTGCACCATGTTGCGCCGAAGTGTTACAGAGATGATTAATTCTATAAAATTCACTGCTATTATCAGTAATCTCATTAATCATATCAACTTCCTATCTATTATTTTGTTGAAACCAAACTTACTTCAGTTAGTGTTTAAATCCAAAGATTTCATGTCTACCATTTTGAATAAGATATCAATAAGTAGAAACTGCAAATCACTTCATTTTTTTTTATGGGAAGAAGAAGTAGTATCTTTCACAAAAATAACTAGAAATTTTACTGAAATTGCTCTAATGCTGGAAGAGATTATGCTCTCTCATCTTGAAAGACATGACGAAGAGCATTTTACTGAGGCTTCATTTAATTATAGAAATCTTCTATGATGGAAAATGACATAAAATTTATTTAAATTGGAACAGAATGTTTACAGTTACTAAGATTTCTATAATGGAAAATGACATAAAATTTATTTAAATTGGAACAGAATGTTTACAGTTACTAAAATTAAAAATCATGATGACAAAATCCAAGAATGGGAGATGGGCACCAGTAACACAAGTACTCGAGTCCTACAGACTCGAGTACAATTAATTTTATTTATTTGTTAAATTATTAATTTTAGCTGATATGGACAAACCATACTCGAGTTTTATGTACTCGGGTACTGTCCAAGTACTCGTGTGCATCAAGCTCGAGTACTCCTCTGGAAATGGCGTCTTCTTTGTGCCATACTCGAGCTTATTGGACTCGGGTACTTTAACACAGTACTCGAGTCCTCTAAGCTCGAGTACCAGGTGGCACAGTTATTGCACACTTAATTGCACACCTACTTACTGGCCCCAACGGTCGTGGTAAATGCATAATCAATGGTACTCGAGTTCTGTTCACTCGAGTACCTTTTCAGAAAACACCTACCTCCAGCTTTAACCATTTTTAGTATTTCTGCCTTTACCACTTTTACTCCTCGTGCGAGTCAGAAACTGGAAGAGGAAGTTACTGTTGGGTCACCATCTAGTCAGCAGTTTCAATCTCCATCCACCAACGTGCACTCCGTATACCTTTTATCTACCGTGTTGTGACTAGTAGGTAAAGGTTCCTACTCTTATTTCATGGTCTTTGATTTGTTGTGTTTGCATTATGAGATATTTATGCATGAGTTAAATGCCTTCAATGCTTGGTGTTTAGATTGTGTTCGTATTTCTTGTTTTTATGCATGAGTAAAATGGCTTCAAAGTAACGTTTTTTGCATGTGTTCATATGAGAGTTTTCTGCATGAGGATCATGTTCTCAGTTTCAAACTATTTCACCATGAAATAATAAATAAAAAATATATAGAAAAATGTCATTAATGCATTTTGTTGTAGACAATTACGAAATTATATACAAAATGAACTAGTTGTTACAGAGATACCCACTATCTGTTGATGGTTTTTGCATATATTTAACTATTAATTGAATAATATGTATTTCAAAGAATTTTAGGTATAATTAAATATTATGTGGAATATATTACATACTTAAATTAAATTCAAATACATAGTTATATTTGTATCCCATAATTTTCCAATATTAACTATGTACAAGCAGTGGTGGAACCAAGATTTTAGTTTAGGGGGGCAAGATAAAAAACACAATAATAAAAAAATAACGTAAAATTATTAATTGATATTAATAATAAAATTATAAACAAACAATACTTGTCATACAAGGCCTATTAAAATTAAACAATTGTAAAACATCTAGTTCATAGTTATTGATGATCAATCATCAAAGTAAAAGATTAATCTATGTACATAAGGTTTAGAGATCTAATTTGATTCCTCAAAATAAATTGAGAAAATAAATTTCAACTTTTCTCTATTCTAGCCATTATTTAAAATTTTGTATTTACTGTAGAAACTCAAATTTTGAAACTATGAAAATGAAAGAGATGGAGGAGGAGATAGGTGATGGAGTTGTAAATGCTGTAGTACCATAGAAGATATTATTACGTGTAATTCGAGCTCCATGGGTAGAACTTCAAACCAGAAAAGAAGGAAATTTAGGTAAGTGAAAAAAGAAAATGATAAAAATAGTAAATATTGGTCAAAAGTGTAAACAGCTTTTACAAGTTTAGTTTGGTGGCGTTTATTTTGTGTCAGATTGTTTAAGGTGGAAGGAGTTGTTATTGTAACACCACAAAATTCAGCAATATTTTTACAAAAAATTGAGGTGTTAGTACATCATTGGTTAGAATAAAATAAAATAAAATATTATGAGATTCATGTCATATTGCAGTACCATTGTTAGGTTGTTGGACATGAACATGAGGTCAGTTGGTGTGGTAGTCCATGGTCTTAGTTATATGGTAATAATAAGTTATAACACAATGTTGTTTGAACTTGACTTTTTTTTTTTTTTTTTTCAAATGTAAATATGATTGTATTTGAATTTTTCGTTTGATTATGATTCTTAATTATGTTGATACCTATATAAAATTTTTGTATACGTGATTTGATTTTAAAAATCATTATTTGACAAAGAGAGATTTTATAATTTTTGTTTGGAGAGAAATTTTATAAATTGAGTTAAGTAGAACCCACTTGCATGGGCTATACTATCAATTGTTTTTATAAATTCAATTATTCAATTATTTATATGTCTATGATTGAGTGTGAATATAAATTATTTTTATCATAAAGAAAATTTATGTAAGTGGTTATAGATTATGACAAATTATATATTGTTAATAACAGGTCGGTGATGGAAGATTTTCACTTTTTCTATGTGTATTACGATGGAGAGATGTATTATCATGAGTTGCATGGGTTGTCATACCAAGGCTCGAACCAAAAGCAAAAATGTGTTAGGGTGAAGCGTGGGATAGGCCTTATGAAATTGCAACGAAGAATATTGAAGGTGATGGGGTTAGACCACTCTAGGCATAACATTTCCATTGTGTATCGAGCACCTCAACGGGTTCTAGACAGCCATGTTTCCTACAATGCACTACAGTTATCGAGTGGCGCCCAAGTGAAGATGATGTGGGAAATTTTTGAACAAATGGTGGTGAAAGGATTCGTTGCTTCGGAATTTTATGTTACGGTTGAGCCCACTATAGTAGAGGCTGGAGAGGGTTCACAACATGCTATTTTGGATGGAACTGTAGAAGAGCACATTGATTCAATACCATTACAGTCTTATGAAGGGTGTGAGGAAAACAGAAGAGATGGGTATGATAATGAACCGTGGCAGACATGGACCCATGCTTCACACATTGAGGAGGAGCAACAGGCACATGAAGTGCATGAAGGAGAGCATTTATCTGATGATGAGTTGCATGGGGGCACATCAGAAAATGAAGATGATCACGGACTTGGTGATGATGCAACCCATATTGATGTTACTAGAGATGACTTCGAGGAGCTCCTAGATACCATGGGTGAACATGAGGATGTTGATCATATTGAGGATGTGGTTGTAGAAGAGAATAGAGACACATGCCCTGGTCCCGATCCTACGCCGGAATGGTTTACCAAAAACACTTGGGATAATATGTTTGATCCATCACCGGTTATGCAAGCAGAAGTATCAAGTTGGACTCCTGGGGAGCAGCCAATGAAAGGAATGGTATTCGCGACTAAATTGGCGGTGCGACATGCGTTGACTTGGTACGCACTGCGACAAAATTTTAGCTTCAAAACTGAGTATTCAGACTCAGAAAGGCTTATGGTGAGTTGTGAGGATGATTCCTGTCCATGGTCAGTCCGTGCGATCTGTTGCAAGGGAGACAATGTCTGGAAGATCGCAAAATGCAAGGGCCCCCACACGTGCGACAAGATACAGAATGCTCATGATGGTCGGATGATTGATTCGGCGTTCCTAGCATACGTACTTGAGCGCTATATACGAGAAGACCCTGCGTATAAGATAAAGAACTTACGCCACGTTGCTTTGGCAGACTTAAAACACGAAGTATCTCACTACAAGGTATTCTTTAACTTGCATTCTTTTTTCAATACAATGTATAGACATCAGTCTTCAGTGAAGTATAAGCATGATATTTTTTTTCCCAAAACCCATTAATACCTTATGTTATGAAAAATGAAATTGAAAAAGAAAAGAAACAAAAGAAATAAAGAGAAACGAATATTTTCTGCATCTTATTTAACTTGTATTCATTTCTAACATAATCATTATGGTTCACATACAAGGTTTGGGATGCCAAACAAAAGGCCGTTGCAGCTATATACGGGGATTTTAAGAAGTCTTATGCAGAGTTACCACGTTTTTTGGCAGGACTTAAGGATGCAAGTCCGGGTACAAAGTATAAGTTAGTAGTGGATGATAATTATGAACAGGGAACCTGTACATTCAAGGCCGTCTTTTGGGCATTTCGTCCATGTATTATTGGGTTTAAGAACTGTAGGCCTGTGATTAGCATTGATGCAACCCACCTCTATGGAAAATATAAAGGGAACTTGATGATTGCAATGGCGACAGATGCTAATAATAAGATCTATCCACTAGCCTTCGCCGTTGTCGAGAGCGAGAGCACGGAGACTTGGGGTTGGTTCTTGGCTTGTATAAGAAGGTATGTTACTAATCGGAGACATCTGTGTGTCATATCTGACAGACACCCTGGGATACAAGCTATCTTCAGAGACACTAATCGAGACTATTTGCAGCCTCCCATGACAGAACATCGTTACTGCCTTCGTCATCAATGCAGTAACGTCAACACTAGATGGAAAAATGAAACTTTAAAGAATCTAGTCTGGAGGGCAGCAAGTGCTACCCAAGAGCGAAAGTTCAATGCAACCTTCAATTTAATTGAGAATGTGAACCTGGATGCGCACAAATATCTGAAGGATGTGCCGAAAGAGAAATGGGCTCTAACTTTCGACAAGGGTTATCGATATGGGGCGATGACTACAAACGTCTCCGAGTGCTTCAATGGTGTTCTAAAGGGTGCTCGTAGCCTACCCATTACGGCAATGGTGAAATACACATGGTTCAAACTGAATGCTTATTTCGATGATCGTCGCAATAAGAGCATAGAGCAGGTGAATTCAGGGAAAAAATGGTGTAAATATGCCTTGGATATATTCATGAGAAATAAGGCGAAGGCGGAGCATCATAGGGTGACGAGATTGAGCGCACAACAACAATCATATCAAGTAGATACACCGCATAATCCAGGAAGTGCTGGACATGGGGATCACACACATGGAGTTAATCTGTTGCAAAGAACTTGCACATGTCAGAAATGGAAATTGTACAAGATACCATGTTCACATGTCATTGCAGTTTGTATTAGGTATCAACATGATGCAGAGCAGTACATTGACCTATGCTATAGCATGGACGCACTGTTTCGGAGCTATGCTCCCGTTTTCCCTGCTTTGAAAGATAGATTATCATGGCCGGATCCTAAAGAAACTCGAAGGGTCCTCCCTAACCCCCAATTGATCCAGGAGAAAGGTCGTCCTGTCTCAACACGAATCAGGAATGAGATGGACGAGGCCAGAAATCGGCCTAGAACCACACCATGGAAGGAAGGAGGGAGGAAGGTGCAATGCGGGTTGTGTGACCAAGAGGGGCATAACCGAAGAACATGCCCTAAGCAGAACGAGGCCTCGACGAGTGGTGGTCAGGTGGACTAGGTACGGTAAGTTTGAACCGTGGCATCCTTTTTAATGCAACTTCAAACAAAATGCCTGCTATATGCCATTACATCAAAATGCATGCTATATGCCATTCAATTATATATTTTTAAAACTTCAGAAAAACTATTAGTGTTTCTATGCATTGAAAACTATTTGTTTCATTGGTTGCTATCACTCAGAATGTAATTGATATACAGTCAGAACCTTATTTGCCTATTTTCTATTCAACTTCTATTCAATTTGTAATTAAAATTTCCTGCCAAATGGAAGCTAAAGTTTAATTAGTTTCATTCAATTATGAAGGTCTATGATACTATTGGTAGCAACAAAGCTGATGAAGACTCATTTTCTAGGTATTAAAAAATTAAATTCAAAAAAAAGTTATGCACTTTGCTTGTGTTGTTTTGCCTGTCTCATAGCTTTCTTCCTCTTGGTTTTGTAGGTCCACATGATACTAGCATTGGTTCCTGCAAACTTATGGTATCAATGTTGCTCCTTTTGCTCCTGCTTCTTCTTCTTTATTTCTCTAGTCACAGTTTTCTGTCTATTTAGCTTGATATAGACAAGTGAGAAACACTAGGGCCTCCTGATATTGACAGAGAACTTAAATATTTCTTCCTTCAAAAAAATAAAAAAAGAGCTATATGCAATTAATATTTGGTAGTAGTGGAAACCATATGACACATATTGTATCATCTCAGCAATCTCAACCACATACTATTTCTTTATTGCTTGTGTAGATGAGCATACCCTGCAATTAGGAATACACCTTAGGTGAATGAACTAAATTAAAGGATCTTTGAATTTGCAGGATATATGTTTTTTTTTTTGGGTCAAAATATGTTTTTACAGTCTGACAATATGGTGTACAAATATTGTAATGAGTTGGATTAAGGTCCAGAACTATATTTTAGATTGAATTTGAACTGCTTTTGGAAGTTAAATTTAAACCTCAAGAATGGGAATACATGGATTCTGCTTCCCTATATAAGGTATATATGGTATTCTAGTATCAAGGGGGGCTTTTTTTGAAATAGCCATCCTTGGTCTTTGTCCAAGTGACTATGATTTTGGCCTTTTGTAGCAGTGAAAATGCATGGCATTCTCTACTAAAGGTCCTTTGTCTACAGAGAGTATCTACACACTGTACTACGTGTAGAATGCCTCTAGTAAGTTTATATAGTTTTTTTATTTTTCTTTTTTTAACTTAATGTGTTAATTGTACTGTGTGACTATTGGGGCTCTCATTTTGGCTGAGGTGAACTTGGCTTCTCACCCGCCCAAAGATTTGCTTTTGTTTGTTATCTGATGACTTGAGGTGAGACAATGAGATTGTTTGTTGTTGGGATGCTGCAAACCTAACTTTTTTCTGCTTAATGCATTGAGTGAGCAATTGAAAGCTTGTAAACTGTCAGCTGAAATATGTCCTTTATTATATATATTGTAATGAGTTCTGATATTGTAATGAGTTGGATTAAGGTCCATAACTCTATTTTAGATTGAATTTGGACTGCTTTTGGAAGTTAAATTTAAACCTTAAGCTTGGGATTACCAGGGTTCTAATATTTTGGGATTGGATTGTTTTCCAATGTCTGAAGTTTACAGAGTTATGTTGCAAATTTTATTGTAGGACAAGGTGGTGGAGTGATACAGGGCACGGCAAGTGAAGCTGTTTTAGTTGTGCTATTGGTTGCTCATGACAAGGTTTTAAGGAGGCTTGGCAAAAATGTTTGTTGTTAAAATTGTAGTCTAAACAATCTATTTTGTATATTTTAATTTTAGTTTCCTTTTTCATAGTTTTGAATTATTGTTAAAGGATGCTTCCTAATACTTGTGTGAATCATGAATTCATGTGCTAAGATCTGTAACATAAACTTACTGATAAGATTGTCAGGATGGTCAATGTTGTATAACCAAGTTTACATTGTGTGGCTCTTAATTGCATCCATTAGTAGGCTTATTTTGTTTATATGAAGATGATTCAGCTTCAACAGCCTTTTTGTGCCTTTTCTTATCGCTCTTGCCAAGTTTTTTATTTTTTATTTTTTATTTTTTTTCCTAAGTGAATAGGGGGATGGGTGCTGCTGTGGTTCAAACCTTAGTGCCTACGCACCACAAAGGGTGTTCGGTGCCGAGCATCCAAAAATGCTTCTCTTACCATTATCATACAATTTTATTTAAGCTCTTAAAATACTTGGTGCTGGTACTAGCTAATAAATTATTAGCACAACACTAAATTTCTTTAGTGTTTTTTTATCTACCAAATGAAACTGCTAATTGCAATAAATTTCTTTACTGGTTTTATGAATAAAATATTAATATTTTCTTTTACAATTGAGCTACAGTGCGATTTTACTACATTTAAAATCGCACTATAGCACAATTGCAAAAAATTTTTGCAATAGTTAGCTTTTACAAATCCGGATGTGTAGGGAGTAGGACTTCTATACTAAATTTTCCTTATATATGGCATATGTCAATGTGAATGCTCTTATCGGAACTAATCCCACCCGTTAGATCATTATAAGAAAGGTTTATCTTGGTCAAATTCTTGGCCATGCTGAATGATGGAATCTGCCAGATGAGTTGATTGAATGACATGTCCAAATAACGATTGAATGACATGTCCAAATAACACACAGTCCACAACAAAGCTACAAGCATTGTCTGCTTTAGATCTAATATCAACTTAATATTATGTCAAAACAAGAGTCAATTATTCCTCGTCACTCCAAAGCTAATTAGGAGCTTCATTTGGCATCATTTCCTTGGGAAAATTATCATAATTTTTTCAAGTAAATTAAATGGTTGAACAAACCAAACAATTCTAGAATATTAAAATTGAAACAAACATGGACCAAACCAATCACCTTTGGCACATGACGGAAAACCAAGAAGGTTCTATGTCAAATTCTCAATGTTTCTCAGAGGTGCTTGAGGCAATGTTAATACAGTTATAACTTTTGAGTTACAATTATTATGAGTGTGTGTTCGTATTAGTCATTTTCATGGCAATTAGTACTCGAGCTTCATGGGCTCGGGTACTGTGTTATAAGTACCCGAGCACGTGAATCTCGAGTACTAATTGGTCATGACTAGTACTCGAGCTTCATGGGCTCGGGTACTGTGTTATAAGTACCCGAGCACATGAAGCTCGAGTACTAATTGCCATGAAAATGTTGCCAGCCCAGGTTTGTACCCGAGCTCAGCAAGCTCGGGTACCAAAACTACAGTACTCGAGTTTTCCTAACTCGAGTACTAAGTGGCATTTTTTAATTGCACAATGCCATCTCAGCATGCCACGGTGGAACTTATAAGCTACAGTACTCGAGTATGGGGAGCTCGAGTACTGGAAAAAGTGGTAGATTGCCATATATTTCCGAAACAGTGTTTTGTGGCTAAATAGTTTTAAAAAACATGGCATTTGGCCATTTTGGCCTTGCTTTCGCTCTCTCCATCGGCGTCGCAACATTCATTTATATATATATATATATATATTTTTTTTTTTTTTTTTTGATAAAAAAGCCACTCTTATTATTTGACTCTCTTTCAATAACAAAAATTTTCTCCTTATCTCAACCTTCGACCCCCCAATATTTATCCAGAGTCTCCATCGTTTCCACCAACCCTCCCCTGTTACTGCCTTCAGTCATCAATTTGCTACCCTCACCGAATCTGCTTCTCCCCTCTCTTTCTTTTCTCTAATTTACAAACAAAACCCGATAACCTCTCTGTCCCTCATAAGCCAAACCAAACCCTTTGAGTACTTTTTGATATATTACTATCAAACGCAGACCCACAAATGTCTCTCACCAATTCTCACTTCCTTCCTCTCCTAATATTGCGACTTTGTCCTCTACGGCAACGAGTATGCTCCTCCATTCCCGTCGACGCTCTGGTGACAAGGTCAGGTCAGGCGCTCCTTATAGTTTTTTTTAATAATCATGAAGTGGGCTGAGTTATGATTTTGATAAGCTACCTTTGTAGTATTTACTTGGCTGATTCACTTTTGATTAGAATATGGGAAGAGCTAAGCTAATGTTGTTTCTATAAAAAATTTTGGACTTGGGTATTGTTAAAGAGTTTGGAGAACTTAGTCTATCAAAGGATTTAGTTGCTGGGTTTTGATTTGAATGTGTTTGTGGGTATTTCTTTGATAAGATTATATGCAGCAGTGGTTGCAACAATAATGCATGATGTGTGTTCGATAAAATGCCTCAAAAAGATTATATTATCTGGAATTTTTTGCTAGATGGTTTACTTATTGTAGTAATTCTCTAGAACTTTTTTTGAAATCAAATTACCATGTGCATGAAATGCTTACTTATTGGGTTAATAATAGATTGTTAGTGTTTAATTGGAACAAAAGCTAAGCTTGAAATTGATCCAATCAAACTTATCCAACACAATCCAACATAGGCATTTTGCAGTGGATGCAACTGC
Source organism: Castanopsis chinensis (assembly GCA_032878915.1). Taxonomy (NCBI): domain Eukaryota; kingdom Viridiplantae; phylum Streptophyta; class Magnoliopsida; order Fagales; family Fagaceae; genus Castanopsis; species Castanopsis chinensis. The sequence goes on from JAVQMG010000096.1 coordinate 884,027, forward strand.
TAGGTCCTAAAAATGGCCTTAAGATCAAGTTTTGTACGAGTTGCCTCGTGGTCCACTTAAGTTTGTAGCCTAAGATATATGGTTATTTATATTTGTATAATTGTGGCACGTGAGGGTTGATCTGAAAGTATGTACGTAATCAGCTATATGTGCTGATTCAATAATTACAGAGTATGGCCTGCATGATTGAATTTATGGCCTATGGGACCAGGGTTAGTGTTAGATTTGGGCCTTATTCCCAATGTTAACCATGCAATTAATTTTGTTATGAGTTTTCCTTGATAAGTTGTTGATAGCATGGTCCTTATAAATCAACTATGTTTAAATTTGTGATTGCCCCTTCCCACTGCTTGCAGTTCATTTGTATGGCCATGTTGTTGTTTTCGAGCACCATGCTTAGTAGCAAAAAAAAAAAAAAAAATCAATGTTATGCTGAAGGTAGAAGTGTTTAATGGTATGAAACTGCCTTGAGTACTGTTTCTTTTTTGGGAATTTTGGTTGAGAAGGCCAATGATAGGAGGGTTTAAACCTTGGTTTTCCCCCTTATGTGTTTATTTTCTTGCTCAAACAAGTATTAGAAGTCTAATGAAATTTTTGATTGGTCAGTATGGTTTTTTACACAAGTTTTGTAATCATGTTGACTCGCCCAATATTTTGTTGGTCATGGCTTATGAAAGTGATCAAGTCTGCTAATCATAGCACTATCTAGCTCATTTTTGTTGAACTGGTGCATCCATGTCTTCTTAGGTCCCTAAAAGTCAGGTCGACTTCTCACAAAAAGCTTTCCTCTTTGCTTATCGGACTGTAGTTCACCATTAGGCCTTCTTCCTCCCATTGTATAGCATCCTGCTACCATCTTTTCGAAGTCGCTGCCTTACAGTTCGACGTCAAGAACATGTTTACCGTGATCAGGCCGGTCTTTATCCAAAAGCTTTACTGGTAATGTTTCCAATTTTTTTTTTACTTGCCAGTTAAATATGATTTAGGCTTTTGGCATTTCAATTGGCTTGATTTTGATTTAGGGTCACGTTTAGGGGTGCTTTTATTTTGAATAATTAGCAGAGATAAATGAGGTAGAGTGGTTTTTGATAATTCAATTATTCGGCGCATTGCCTTCTGTTGGGAAAAAAAATAATGGCAATTGCAAGGCCAGAACAACACGACATGTTCAACGCATTAGATATTTGTAAATCATTTTAACTTTTATTCAGTTTAGTTTTAGTTTCAATTTTAATTTATTAGCTGTTGTCAATTGACTTTTAGTTTGAGTATTATTGATTTCTAAAGTCAATTTGGATTTAAAGAGTGTGATATGCACCCAAAAAATTTGTAAATTAGATTGTGTTTGTTGGTTAATATAATTCATAGTCATTAAAACACTTCCTCCCCGCTCTTTCTTTTGTCTAATTTAGATTTGTCTCTCTTCACTACTAAAGCACTTCTCACGGTCCCTAAAAATCAAAATTTTGGGTATTATATTTGGGTTGTGAGTTTTGTATTATAGTTGTTTTTACAGGTTGGCTGAATTGTGGGTTAGTTTGCAAAGCCAGCATTTGATCCATTACAATTTACAAAGTGGACAATTTGCCATTCAAGAAGCTTTGCTATTGGAGCCTATATTGGCATGCTAGAGATCAGTATGTGACATGTGATTTCCTTTATCTACTTTTTTATTGTTAGCCCACCAAAAATGTAAATATACTTTCAAACCATTAATATTGAACCATCACTTGCTTTTATATTTTGTTTAGAAAGATTAAAATGCAGAATAGTTATAAATATACTACAAGTTGAACATTTATATGTCTGCAAATCACATTTACAAATATGCAGAGACGGTAGTGTGTGTGGATGTGTGCAATTGAATTGTCTATCTTAATCGATTCCCTTGCTCCTATAGAAATATCTTCTGAGGGCGGGCAACACCTTTACTTGCAATGTTGGGGCTGAATTGCATGAAATAGAGATTGACTCTATTGATGTAACTAGAAAAGCAGAAGGATGCAGAAGAATGCATTATTATAATGGTAAGTTTTTTCTAATGGTCAGATTTGCCTGAATTGCATGAAATAGCGGTCTTCCTATGCCTTAGATATACCTTGCAACCATAGTCAGATTTGTTTGAACCTGAATCTTCATTTCCTTCTCCCTTTTTAAGTTTTTATTGCTTCTGAATATGCCTTAGTAAAAGGAAAATGTCACAAAATTCGATGAGATTATGGTTTTTGTAAGAAGAAACAATAGTCATGTGGATTTTGTTAGGTTTTACGATTCACATATGTTATAGTAATAGTCATAAAAAAAAGTTCTACTAATAGTTAGAGTTAACATTATGAGACAATGTGGTGCGGATACAAGATATAAGCCCCCAATTATACGCATGTATGGGAGGAAGCGCAAAAAGAAGACGGCCCAACCAGTGGCCTTATGGATGGGGGCCTATTAGTTATCGGGCTTGAGATTGAGCAAGCCCGAGTATTTAATAATTAGGGTTCTCAAGCCCGAGCATTTAATAATTAGGGTTTCTTTGTGCTTTATGTTGTTAGCTATTTAAACACTTTTTGAAATATCTGATTCTCGGCAGTGGGTGTGGTGGCTAACAACATAAAGCACAAAGAAATCCTAATTATTAAATGCTCGGGCTTGCTCAATCTCAAGCCTGATAACTAACAAGCCGCTGCCGGAACCCACAAGTCAATACTTACCGTTAACAAGCCGCCGCTGCCGACAGTGAACGCCGATGACTCCGGCGACTCTAGCTACTGACTCTGCCGATGACTCCAGCGTCTCCAGCCAACGATTCCGCCGCTTCTCCTCTCTTTAGTTTCTTTTGTTTGTTTCGGTGTTTTAATGTTTGAACTTGGCAGATTTAGTTCTAAGTTGTAGCTCTTTCTTTTATTGTATTTCAAAAAAAAAAAAAAAAAAAAGAAGAAGAAGATATTAGTGTTACTGTGACATTGTGACAGCCCAATTGCATGTATTGGGCTTGAGTTGTTATGCAGAGGTCCACTCCAGATCCATTTACCCGAGAAGCCAGACCCATGACCATCTAGTGCAATAAGTTGGCCACTAACTAGGGTACAGTTCTTACTCTATTTTTTTTTTGGTGGATTCAATTTTGTCTCATTAAAAAATATTATCTCTATATTTTTTATGTGCATATCCCACCATACCCCATTGGCCTATCCATTTTGTACTCAAATTAGCTGTTTTATTATTTGTGTTTTCTTTCAGTACCCACTCTAAAATTCAAAAAAAAAAAAAAAAAAGACAAGACATCACCCAATTTCTTTGAAATATCTGATTCTCATTATTAATTGGGGAGCTTAGTGGAATTTGACTGTTATTTGGGCTATCTTTCAATATTATGAACACTGTTACTATTTGATTGCAATTTATTTCTTTGATTCATTGACCTAGTCTCTACATGCACTCTTGCTTGACCTTCAATTTTACATTGAGAATTGGTTACTTGAATATTTTGGAATCTCAACTGCATTCATAAATATAGTGTTGCATGCATCTACGTAGCGGTCGCATCATGTCAAACCCTGAAATTCAATCTACTTCCGAGTCTAGTCCTTCTTTAGAGCAAACTATTGGAGACCTAGCAAAAAGTGTCCGTGATTTACTAGTTAGGGTAGATCGAATTGAAGCATCCCAAAGAGAGCCCATTAACCAGGAAGGAGATAACATGCTTAGGCAGAATAACCATGGTTACTTTAATAGGGCTCCAAACCTTGAACATGATCACTATAATCATTATGGCCCTAGGGACTATGATGATAGGATGTCTAAGGAAAAGATAGAGGCACCCACCTTTGATGGCTGCCTAGACCCATGAGTTTTCATTGATTGGTTACGTCAAATGGAGAAATTCTTTGACTATTACCATTGGGCTGATAATTGGAAAGTGAGGTATGCTAGAATGAAGTTAATTGGGAGAGCCGACCTTTTTTGGGAGGACCTTGAGGAAACCCTTAGGTGTAGACGTGAGCCCTCCATTATTGATTGGATTGAGATGAAGGAGGCACTCTCGAGGAATTACCTTCCTCCAACTTATAGGAGTTCCCTTCTTGAGAAATGGGATCGCCTAAAACAGGGCACTACTCCTGTGGCCGAATACATAGAGAAGTTCAAGGAATTCAAGAGGCGAATCCAAATAGTTGAGGAAGAGGTTGTCACTCTCAATAGGTTCAAGAAAGGGTTAAATGCTAACCTACTAGGCGAGATTATCACCCGAGGAGTCACTACCTTAGGAGAAGCCTATGACCTTGCTAGAAATTGTGAGTTAGCATCCAAATCTATCTTTTGGCGACGTTCTGAGCTCCGGAGTGTTCCTACCAATCCTCAACCTTTTGGCAGCAAATCTAGACTTACCTTACCCCCTAAGGCCAACCCCAATAGCATTCCACTAGAAAAAGAGGACAAGGGAAAAGGTGTAATCAATGAGCCCTCAAGATTAGGCTCTCGCCTCCAATGCTTCAAATGCAATGGGATTGGACATGTTGCAGCTAGATGTCCCTCCAGGACCCTTGTCATTCAAGAGGGTGATGAAAAGGTTGAAAATGTGGAGGAGCTACTGTATAATCCAAATGTTGAAGAAGTCCAAGATATTGAGGCTGGATGGGAAGATGAACCTAACTACCTCGCGTACATTAGAACCCTTTCTCCCCAGGTTGATGATTCCAATGTTGTTTTTGGTGTCCCTAGAGTGAATGTAGTAAGGTGTGCTTTGACTGAACAGAGAGACACTGATGATTGGCGAAGGAGCGCCATTTTCTAGACTTACACTAAGTGTGGAGACAAAACTTGCAAGGTTATTATAGATAGTGGGAGTTGCATTAATGCAGTGTCCTCTAATGTTGTTTCCCGCCTAGGCTTGAAATTGATCCCACACCCTAACCCATATAAAGTTTCTTGGGTGGATACTTCCTCCATATCCATAAAAGAAAGATGTGCTGTCCCACTTCAATTCCTCACCTACAAGGCTGAAATATGGTGTGACATAATTCCCATGGATGTAGGGCATATTATCTTAGGTAGACCTTGACTTTATGATTTGGATGTCACCTTTCATAGGCGTTCCAATTCTTGCTCATTTATGTTTGAAGGTAAGAAAATTGTGTTTAATCCTTTGAAACCCAAGCCAATCGACGTGAGCAAGAAGCCAGAAGCACCAAAGGCGAAAGGTCTGAACATCATAAGCCCAAAGGCATTTGAGAGGGTAGTAGTTCAGGAATCCATTGTGTTTGTCTTCGTTGCTAGGGAACTTCATGGAGACACCCATGAGGAGCAACCTGAAGAAGTGAGGTCCGTGCTCCAGGAATTTAAGGATGTTTTCCCTAAGGAACTCCCCGATCATTTGCCACCCATGCGTGACATACAACACGCCATAAATTTTGTGCCCGGAGCGACCCTACCTAACTTGCCTCACTATAGGATGAGTCCTGCAGAACATGCCGAGTTGCAAAGGCAAGTAGAAGAACTACTTAGGAAGGGTTTTGTTCGTGAAAGCATGAGTCCTTGTGTAGTCCCTGCACTCTTAACTCCAAAAAAAGATGGGACTTGGAAGATGTGTGTTGATAGCCGTGCCATCAACAAGATCACTATGAAGTATCGTTTTTCTATCCCTCAGTTGGATGACATGTTGGATATGATGGCTGGAGCAACGATCTTTTCCAAGATAGACTTGAAAAGTGGCTATCATCAAATTAGGGTTCGTCCAGGTGATGAGTGGAAAACTGTCTTCAAGACGAAAGATGGTTTATATGAGTGGATGGTCATGCCTTTTGGATTGTCCAATGCTCCTAGTGCCTTTATGAGAGTGATGACTCAAGTGCTCAAGCCTTTTATGGGGAAATTCCTGGTTGTGTACTTTGATGACATCCTCATCTATAGTAAGTCTAAGGAGCAACACTTAGACCATCTCACTCAAGTTTGTACAGCCCTTAGGAATGAGAGCTTATATGGTAACCTCAAGAAGTGCTCTTTCTTTACTGATAGAGTTGTCTTCCTAGGCTTCATAGTATCTTCTAAAGGAGTTTCTGCTGACCCCCAAAAGGTTCAAACGATTGTGGATTGGCCCGAGCCCAAAAATATCCATGAAATTCGAAGCTTTCATGGGCTCGCTTCCTTTTATCGCTGATTCATCAAAGGGTTTAATACCATTATGTCCCCCATCACTGATTGCATGAAACAAGGAGATTTTATTTGGACAAAAGCTGCTACTAAGGCTTTCAATGAAGTAAAGTAAAAGATGACGGAGGCACCTATCATGCGTCTTCCTGATTTTAACAAGCCTTTTGAAGTGGAATGTGATGCCTCAGGTATTGGTATAGGGGGAATACTTAGTCAAGAGCTCCACCTAATTGCTTATTTTAGTGAGAAGTTGAATGATGCTAAGCAAAAGTACTCCACATATGGCATTGGCGCCATTACCTGTTGTCGCGAGAGTTTATTATCTACTTCGATCATGAAGCTTTGCGCTACCTCCATTCCCAAAAGAAGTTGAATTTTAGGCACGGTAGTTGGGTTGAGTTTCTGCAGCGCTACTATTTTGTGGTGAAACATAGGGCAGGAGTTGAGAATAAGGCTGCTGATGCATTAAGTCGAAGGGTGTCTTTGTTGTCAGTCATGAGTGTTAAGGTTACTGGGTTTGAACGACTCAAGAATGACTATGAATCATGTCCAGATTTTGGGGAGCTCTACACTAGCCTAAGTAATGCCTCACAGCCAATTCTGGATAATTATACCCTTCGAGATAGTTACTTGTTCAAGGCCAACAAGTTATGTATCCCTCGGTCATTAGTGAGAGACTTCCTAGTTTGGGAGGTACATGCGGGAGGTCTTGCTAGTCATTTTGGTCGAGATAAGACAATTGAGGAAGTGGAACATCAATTCTACTGGCCTAGTCTTAAGAGGGGCGTTGCCAAGATAGTTGGTCAGTGTCGTACATGTCAACTAGCCAAACATCGCAAGCAAAACACTGGCCTATACGCGCCTCTACCTGTGCCAGATCGCCCGTGGCAGGATGTGAATGTGGACTTCGTGCTAGGTTTGCCCCGCACCTTTAGGAAGCATGATTCTATCCTAGTAGTTGTTGATCGCTTCTCTAAGATTGCTCATTTCCTACCATGTTCTAAGACTTCTGATGCTTCCAAAATTGCAAAACTCTACTTTGATGAGATTGTCAAGCTTTATGGTCTTCCTAAAACCATAGTGTCTGATGGGGATGTTCGCTTCATGAGTTATTTTTGGATGACCTTGTGGCACTTAGTAGGCACCAAATTGAAATTTTCCATAGCATTTCATCCTCAAGCTGATGGTCAAACTGAGGTGGTCAATCGTAGTCTAAGCAACCTTCTTCGGTGTCTAGTGGGTGAAGCCAATCGAAATTGGGATTCAATTCTTCCTGTAGCCCAACTTGCATATAATAGCTCTGTCAATAGGTCTATAGGCGCTAGTCCTTTTGAGGTTGTGCATGGATTTACACCTAGGAAGCCCTTAGATCTATTGCCCATGTCCCCACATATTAGGATTTCTGAATCTGATGAGGCATTTGCACGACATGTTCATGATTTGCATGATGAGATTCGCAAAAAAATTCAGGTAAGTAATTCTCAATATAAAATTCATGCTGACACTCATCAGCGTCATGCAGAGTTTCAAGTAGGGGATTATGTCATGATTCGGATCCGACCTGAACGGTTTCCCTCTGGGATCGTTAAGAAATTGCAGGCTCGTAGTGCCGGTCCATTCAAGGTATTGAAACGAATGGGCCCAAATGCATATGTCATTGGCCTTCCTCATGATTATGGTATTAGCTCCTCCTTTAATATTGAGGATCTAGTTGCTTATAAAAACCCTACAGCTATTCCTGATACTCCTTTTGATGATCCTTTACCTGATCCTATTGATGCCCCTATTCCTACCCCTTTACCCTTAAATTTGCCCTATGCACATAAAGAATCTATTGATGCTATTTTAGATGAGCAGATTGTTTCTACCAGGGATGGAGGAGTTCACCGTTTCCTAGTTCGGTGGCGAGGGCGACCAGATTCTGATTGCACATGGATTACTAAGGATGAGCTACAACGATTGGATCCTGACTTGCTGGAGTACTACCAGAGCTCTTCAGATTTCCGCTTGACGGGGTCGAGTTCTTCTCACCCGGGAGGAGTTTGTGCGGACACAAGATATAAGCCCCCAATTATACGCATGTATAGGAGGAAGCGCAAAAAGAAGACGGCCCAACCAGTGGCCTTATAGATGGGGGCCTGTTAGTTATCAGGCTTGAGATTGAGCAAGCCCAAGCATTTAATAATTAGGGTTTCTTTGTGCTTTATGTTGTTAGCTATTTAAACACTTTTTCTGATTATTGTAAGAGAGCTTTTGATAATTATAAAAAAAACGTGTGTTTTCTTTTACACTGGTGCCGACTCCAGTTTGCTTGGTGCTGACTCCAAGCAACCCTTAGGTGCTGACTCCAAGTAACCCTTAGGTGCTGACTCCTAGGGTTTATCTTTTTATTTTCTGTATTATTGAAATATTGTGGTTGTTCTACGTCACAATGGTTTATGTTTTTAGGTTTTTTCTTATTTTTTGGTCTAAATTTTGTGATTTTTTATTTGGCTTCATGTGCCTTTTTTGTTTTGTTAATTAAAGCTGTGATTTTTGGTTGATTAAAATTGTTATTATGGGGGCTAATTCTTAAAAACTTGATTTTTTTACACTATTGCAAATCAACCATTTAGTAGGTTTGCTCTGTCATTCTTATTTTTGAAGTCTAGTCAATATATTCTGATCAATACCTACAAATAAAATTAATTAAGAATGCATTGGATGCTATGAAAGAAAACTTAGTTGTTGATATGACCCTTAGTTAAGAAAGAAAAGAAAAATTATGATGGGTTGATTAAAATTTGGTGTGTTTGATGCTCTCTAATTGTTTAGTATGTTTAAGATAATTCTTCAGTTGACTCTTACTCAGATAACAGCTCATATTGAGGGAACAATTTTGCTGGTAGTCGGCAGAATTTTTAGGGAATCAATTAAGAAAAATATAGAGGAAAAGAGACAAACATGGTTGCCATTGTTCTCGATCTCTGACCTGGCCTTGACATCTCTCTAGGTTATTCTCAATTAGTTTAGCTCTCTACATGAATAATGTAACTAATTTTAGGTTCAGGTTTTGTAATTTTCTTCCTCCTGATAAACCCTTCTTCTTTACCTCTCACAAGTCTCTGTCCTCTTTCTTCTTTTCCTCAAACATATTGTAGTCTGCCTCCTCTGTAACTTCTCTTCCTGCAAACAAAATCCCAACAACATTAGCGGTATTTTGCACCTATGTTGTCCACCTATTTCAGACCTATGCACCACTCCTTTCAGTTCTGACTACAAAGTCCCTATCCTTCTCTATGTATATGTGTATGTGTATGTACGTGTGCAAAGTTTGTCTTTTACAAGTTTTCAATGGGTAATATTTTGGTTTTGGTTGGGATTGCTTAGGTTTTTTTAAGTTAGAGTGCGTTTTGAGAAGGATGTGCAAAGCAAGAGGAAGCCAAGAAGATATATGCTAGGTACATGAAACTTTCCCTTCTAATTTTAATTGAGTTTTTGTTTTTGTGAATTATGGTGGGGTATTGGTTTAGTTGAAATTTTACCCAATTTCCTTGTAAGCGGGAATTTGGAGGAATATTTTTAGGGTGATTCAAGTGTGGTTATTAATGCTCTGCAGATTGGTTCAGAAAGTTCAGCGACAATAACACCAGTTGTTGAAGAAGCTAAGGCCATATTTGCCCACTTGTGAGAATGGGAATTTCTGCATACGAGGAAGGATGCAAATGAAGCCGACTATCTTGAATGCCTAATGTATTAGGCAAGCAATACAAAATGTTTTAATGTTGTTGTGGTTTTGCTCTGTTATTATTTTGTTTCATCATTGATAGCTATAAAGATTATTTCTTTCTTCTTTTTTTTTTTTTTTTTTTGGTGGCATATTGAGTTCCTGTTGGGTTTTCATTGTTGGTGGGAAAGTAACTTTTTCCTCTTTATTTTATGAGAAGAGTTTTTGAGAAATTCACAGTTTATTGATCACTGAGTTTTTGACATCTATGTCTCTCAATGTTCCCTTTTATTTGATATTTGTGGCTTAGTTGATCCTTTTTAATGTTTGGCTTATAAAAAACTTCTTTAAAGATGTAACACTGCTAATGGCAGTTGGTAAGAGGACTAATATAAGTTCAAAAACTTGAAGGACCAATTATGCTTGATTCAAATTTAAGAGACCAATTGCGCACATAGAGCAAACTTTAGGGACCACTTATCAAAAAAAAAAACTTCTTTAAAGATAACGTTCTTAATCTCTCTCAAAGATTCAAACAAATATGTAGCCAAATATTTTCAAAACTCCAGTGTGAATGTTCAGTTATTCATTTGTAGTTTTGGTTGTATTTTGATTAGAGCAATGATTATTAGTTCATCTCACACGCACAATCGTGCGGTAGTATTTTCCATTTTTATTATATAGTGTTTTTTTACATTTTAATTTTAAAAACCAACCTTTCACGATTTGCATTTATTCGTACGCTGCACATAACCTGTCCCTTCTCTCATCCATCGTTCTTCCCACTGTCAACTCTCTCATACGCAGACCTAACACAGAAATACCTTGCAAGGGCATGAACATGTCTGCCATCTCCAACTTGATCTTAGTATCAGACCATTCTCTATTGGTAATTTTTAATTAATCTATGACTAATTTCTTTTCCTATTGTCCATAATTAGGTTTGCTGTCAATTTTGGGATTTTAATTCCTAACCCTTTTTCCTCTCTATTCTTTTTGTGGTTGAAGTCAAGGAAGCACCCTTGAAGTTCAAATACTACCACCTGAGTTGTTATTAGGGTATGGGTTTTGTAAAGTGTGGAGAGACAGAACAAAGGGCTGTCTCCACCAGCCTACAGCCACCATTAGACAGTGGAACCAATACGGGTAAGACCCTACAATTCAATCAAACCCAGATATATCTCCTTACTGTATTCTTCTATATTGTAAAATTGACTTTTTTTGTTTGTTCTTTCGGTTTTATTGATTCTTTTCTACGATAAGAGTTCATAACCAAGTAAGTATGCTATTCATAAATTACCGTTGTTTCTTTCCTCTCTTTTAAATATATATATATATATATATATATATATTTATTTATTTATTTATTTATTTATTTATTAAAGTTTAGGCAGTTTCTCTTTACCTATGTGCTTGGGATTTTCTTTCTTAATCTTCTTCTATTCTATTTAGAATTGGTTTTTGTGGAATTGCATAATCTGGTGTATTCAGTATTCTTTTCCATTACCAACATTAATGTTGAAGCAGTTTAAGAAACCAAAAGGCAAAGAAAAATCTGTGGAGGCATTCCCTAGAATTTTGATATTTTTCTTTTGGGTTTTAATTTTGTATTCTTTGAGGATTTTTAGTTTAATTGGATTCAAAGTTTTGTATTTTTATATTCTTCTTATGGGTTTTAATTTCGTGTATTCTTTGAGAGATGAATTGCCGTTGATGTAAATTATACTAAATTTGCTTAAAAATTTAGACTACATTTAAAGTAGACATACAAGTTCAGTTGTTTGATGCAAGGTGTTTTACTTTGTCATCTGTCATCTATTGCTATGTGAAATTATTATAGTGAGCAAAAGATAATCTCTCTTCCTTGATTTTCCTATGCACATACCTCATTGTAAATGAATTAGAAAAAAAAAAAAAAAAATCATTTTTTGCCCCCTTCTCAATACTTTTTCCCTTAGAACTTGGTTGACAATGATAAACCATGCCTTTTATTCTTTATATTTATGCAAGTTCATTCATTATTTTTTATGTTTTGCACTATTAGGTGAAGCATATCAAGTTTTAAATGATCCACTGCATCTTTTCAAAAAAGAGAAAATGATCCATTGATCGAGATGGAAAAATTTTGCATATCTAGGTATGATTTTATGCTTGCACTTAGGGAAAAATTTGTGAGTTTCATATTACCATTAAAGTAGAGTGAGGATTCTACCAGTAGAACAATATTTGAATTTCAAATCCATTTCCTCTACTTTAGGTTTATGGGAAATCGGGATGACTTTTTTCATGCAAATTTTGGCTTCAGTTCTACAGAGTTTGTTTCATAATGAATTGTTAGACCAAAAAATCCCACTCATCTTGGTAGACCTAATAGTTAAACACAACATGGAATTGTCATAAACTTAATTATGATTGCATATTATTAAAAAAATGTGACTGGAAACACTTATAATATAACAAGATGTTAGTTTTATGAATGTCTTTAGCTACTTGAATTCTGTCAAATGCAAACTTACATTTAAAACATACTTGGTATGCTGTTGAAATAATTAAGGTTGAAGTTTGATTTTGGGTTTGAGACAGAGTCCTATCTATGCAGATAATCTTTGACTATAATTTTTCCCCCCTAATAATAAAGTAACATTTTAGCATGTGTAAATTTTAGGTTATTTATAATGGGAAAGATTCAAAATTTTAGTGGCCATTGATCTGAGCATTCGTTGGATATGAGTGGGAGGTTTAAAATTTTAGAACTTTTACCCTGGTCTTTTCATAATTTTTCCTGGAATCAAAGTGGTATGTGGTTACTTTTGAGGATAAATTATGATGGATAAGGATAAGGATTTAGATTAGTGTTTGTAGCTACTACTTCTAATGCATATCACAATGAATTTTAGTTACATAAATGTATTGATTGACTTGAGAAAGCTGCTTTTCCCAAGTTTCTCATATGGTTGGGTCATGACAATTATGATTCGAATACAAACAATAATAAAAACATCCCCGTTTTAGGAACCATTGTTTTGGATGGGTGGTAAAGGGGGGGAAGTGGATAGTGCATACGAATTGCAAGTCTCCATTAACAAGAGAAAATAGATATTGATTCCTTTTATTTCCTTCTAAATGAATTATTTTTTAGTTATGAATTCTCTTATTTTGCAGATAATATTTTCAAGTGGAGATTAGTAGTTGTGCACAAAAGATTCCGTTTTGCCATTGTGTATAAAGACAAACCACACCATTGTTTATGACAACTATTAAGTGAAATAGCACAATATCTTTTCAAAGGGTCAACAAAGAATGCAATGGCATTATCATGAGAATATTATTTTCTTAGGAATTTCTAGATATTAATGTGAAAACCATTTTAGTAGTTGTCTCTATTTAATGCTGCTTTTGAATAGCTATTTTTTTAAGCTTGTGAGAGAAAGGGTATTTATAACTTATTTGGATGAATTTACTAATAAAATTATCTCTAAAAATAGCAATCATTAAATTATTATCCCTAATGTTTGTTATGAGTTTTTTCCTTTATATTTTTTAGAAAAATTGTATTCTCTTGATATTTTTCCTCCTTTAACTCTTATATTTTAACTACTTTGTGATCATGTAGAATATGAGTATCATCTAATATTCTAGATTATAGAGTATAAGGAATATATTTATTAAATAAAAAAAATGATATATTTGTCTATCAGGATTTGTACAGAGGAAGCATTCATTTATTATATATTTTTTGTTCATCTACATATTTTGCAATAATTGTATACAATTGTTTAATTTTCCTTTAATGTTTGATTACATTTCAAATATAATTATACTTTGTAGCTTGCTTAAAGTAAATATATATAATTTGTTGTCTTGCAGGAGATCATGGAAACATATTCAAGTTGAAAAGGAGGAACCCAATTGGAATTCACGTTAAAGAACAAAGGTGTATAAGAGATTTCCAGTTCTTTTAATTTCCCTAATTTGGAGAAATGTGCTTCATCTAGACTGCCTGCGAAGAAATTATGTGAAATAGATACCGCAAATAGATTTGAGAGAAGTCCAAGACTCTTTGGAACGGTGCCATTTAATTTATTTACACCAAGGAGTAAGGCTTGCATTTGAGATAAATTCCCAAGGGATGAAGGAATAGGACCACTTAAAGAATTATTGCTAAGATCGAGATCCATTAGATGCTTAAGCTGCCCTAGCGAATCTGGAATTTTTCTGCTCAAAGAATTATCCCTAAGATCGAGATATTCTAAGAGATTTATACTACGATTAGAGAACCAATTAGGTATCTCTTGATTGAAAAGATTTTCAGAAAGATCAAGGACCCGAAGAGACGTGGAATTGACAAATCCAACCGATGGAGTCAAACTATCAAGTTGACAATTGTTTAAGATTAGCTCCAAAAGAGATGAGAGTGAACTTACAATTTGAAGCCAATCAACTTCTCTTTGAAGGTCAGTGTGGCTTAGATCAAGGTGTTGCATGGAAGAGAGATGAAACAACCAATGAAGGTTATCAACATAAAGGCCATTATTTTCTTTAAGATTTAGATAGAGAAGGCTTGAAAGGTTCCCAAGCTGATGAGGAATGTGTCCACAAAATTGGGCATCATGGAGGTCAAGATGTGTCAAATTGACCATTGATCCAAGGAAACTTGGAATAGAAGTACAATTAAAGAAATTCTTGCTCAAGTTCAAGTAATTCAAAAATTCTAATTCAACCAATGAAGGACTAATCTTACCGCCTACATATTTTACTAATAGCTCTGTGACTTTGAGCAGTTTTGTTGTCACAGTGAACTCTGTCCCACCTGCAGCAATCTTCTTGGTCAGACCAGGATGAGACTAAGCTCAGTTTATAAGGATCAGTTAAACCTCGTTGGAAGCCTAGAAGTGTGTTTTTCTCTTTTCACAACAAGAAACATTTGACTCTGCTTTGAAGAAACATAAACTGAAGGTTATGACAAAGAACCATGGTAAGAAAAGCACATGAATTGCAAAAGAGGCAACCATGATAGAGCAAGAGCAGTGGAAGAGAAGAGAATGGCTTTTTTTCCCCCTGAATTTAGATAAGAGAAAGGGTTGAAAGAGAAATTTGAAGGAAAAGAAGCTGAGTGTGAGTAGTGGTGGTGATGCAATTGGAGATTTATAGAGCTTGTGATAAGTGATTCTTAAAAAGTCACTTTTTTTTTCTTTTTCTTTTTTTATGTAGACTTTGACTTGTTGACTTAAAGCCAAACGACAAAGACCAATGCCCGTCTCTCATGTAACCACGGAGTGACAGTTGTATCCAAACTTCGAATTGTTGAATACTTTTGTTCGTTCGGAGATTTGTTTGCCAATTTTACCTATGTTTGCCTGTAAATTGTTTGATTATTTTACCAAGATATGCTTTTTTCCCTTGATCTGATATGGCTTTCTTCTAACTTCTAACCATCCGCACTTTGGTCTCTTCTTTCGTTTTCACATACTGTTTTTCACAAAAGTAATGCTCATGATCAAGTTAAATCTCGGGCACGTGTTCTTATATTCCTCTGTTATATATGTTTAGGGGCGTTAATGACATGGTTGCATTGCTGGCTCATTATTGTTTCAAGATAGATTCCTCTGCTCAGTTTACTACTAGTAAATATAAATAGTAAGATGTATTTAAATTTAGCCGTTGGATATTAATTGGAGAGAGTATTGTGGTAATTTTTATTTTAGATCTACTCATCAACCAAATTTGGGCACTTCGAACTGTGGCAGTGCCCACAAGGATCAATGCTAATCACGAAAGTGATGAGATTTGGTGTTAGGTTCATTTGATATTTGTCTTTCACATAACAACGCAGAGATTTTCCTTCAATATCATAATCACCAAGAGTTTGAATTATTGATTTTTTTTTTTTTTTGGTTGGGTGACTTGTTGACCATTAAGCCATTATGCAATATTTTTTCGAGAGGTGCTACGTCCACAACATTTTTACAACATTTTTACAACAAATCAGATGTAGTTAGTTGTTATTGGTTTAAATTTGAACTTATCACTTAAATTACTTTTCTATCCCACCATTAACAACCTATAACAACCTGCCACATAGGATTTGTTGTAAAAATGTTGTGGACATAGCATTTTCCTATTTTTTCACCATGTGACATAATTTTCATGTAGGACCAGAAATTCATGTTGAGGAAATTTTTTTAAAACTTAAGGCTCATTAAGTAGAATATCATGTGTATGTGCCCTGAATGACACAATTAAATTAGTAATAATATAGGCTTTAAGCCAAAACCCCATCGGTCAATGCTCACCACACACAACTAATGAGATGTAGTGTTGGTCGTTCACATAACCTCTTAGAGATTTTTCATCAATATGAGAATCATTAATTATTTGACTTATTGATATCTTTTCTTTGTTGGTTGAGTGACTTATTGACTATTAATTCATTAAGCAATATAATCCACTGTGATGTTGCTGAAGCCTGAAGAAAGCACACATGATGCTCTCTTGATGGAACATAAACTAAACAATTAGCTTCTGGTAGTAAACCTCAAATCCACGAGGGTCGAGAATCCACAAGGAGATAAACTGGAATCCACCAGAGAAAGAATTTGACAAAAGTTTGTGTTTATTGAAAAATAGTGTCAAAAATAAATTGTCTTTGTTGGCTACAATGAGTTTAAATAGTAAAAAGAAAACCTAGGGTGGCTAGAAACCCTAAGGCGGCTACGAAAGCATATAAAACCCTAATTTGACTAAAAAAAACATTAAATCACCTAAAACAAGGAATTAAATCACCTAAACCTAAAATAACAAAAATTACATAAAAATACTAAAGTTAAATAATTACAAAAATGAAATATTAAACCGTGTCCTACGACATACTGTGGCATAATTTTGATTTAAGGCCATAAATTCATGTTGAGGAAATTTCTCAAGAACTAAAGGCTCATGATTGAGTAGAATACCATGAACATGCTCTTAATGACATGATTAAATTAGTGATAGTATATGCTTTAAGCCAAACCCCTAGAGATCAATGCTCACCACACACAAGTGATAAGATGTAGTGTTAGGCTCATTCAACGATCATCTTTCACGTAACCATACAGAGATTTTTCATATCTAAATCATTAAGAACTTGACTTATTGACATATTTGTTTTTAAATTGGATGACTTGTTGACCATTAATCCATTATGCAATATTTTCCACCATGTGACATAATTTCATGTAAGGCCAAAAATCCATGAACTTACGCCTTATGATTGAGTAGAATATCATGTGAATGTGCTCTTAATGATATGATTAAATTAGTGATAATATTGGCTTTAAGCCCAACTCCCAAAGATCAATGCTCACCACACACAAGTGATGAGATATAGTGTTAGGTTCATTTGACGACCGTCTCTCACGTAACCGTGTAGAGATTGTTTATCAAAATCAAAATTATCAAGAATTTGACTTATTGACATCTTTTGTTTTTTGGTTGGGTGACTTGTTGACCATTAATTTTTATCTAAGACCATAAATTCATGTTGAGTACATTTTTTTGGATTCTAAGGTTCATGATGGAGTAAAATATCATGTGTGTGTGCTCTTAATAACATGATTAAATTAGTGATAATAAGGCTCCAAGCAAAACCTCCAAAGATCAATGCTCACCACACACAAGAGATGAGATGTTGCGTTAGGTTCATTTGTCAACCATCTTTCAAGTAACCGCGTAGAGATTGTTCATCAATTTTAGAATCATCTAGAATTTGAATCTTCTATTTTTTTTTGGGACTTGTTGACCATTAATCCATTATGCAATATCTTCCACTGTCAAAGGCGACTATACTTGTAATTAGTGTGGTCACATGACCAGTTTGACTTGAAATTATTTTTATATATACCTTAAAAATATTAAAATTAATGTGTTGTTGTTGACTACCCTAGAAAAAAATTCTAAACCACTCTAAAAAAAAAACTTGAACACCCTAAATAAAAATTTGAGCCCATTAAAAATAAAATTTGATTGCTCCAAAAGTTTGGTCCATTGAAGATTGAACCAAAAAATTGTGAGAAATGTTATGTTCGCAACATTTTTACAAATAAATCCTAAGTGACAAGTTGTTATTGGCTATTAATAGTGAAAAAAAAAGATAATTTCATTGGTAGGTTCCAATTATAATCAATAACAACTTACCATTTTGAATTTGTTATAAAAGTATTATGAAAATTTTGTGAACATAGCATTTCTTAAAAATTGCCCAAACAAATGCAAATTATCCCAAAAGCCTAAGTCAAATGTATGATTGTGATTTTTCAAATTTTCTTTTCAAAAGGCATATTTTAAAATCATTATTTTTTTTTTTCTAAAACACACACATTTTCAGAATAGAAGTCTATTTAGTGTTTACTATAGTCTTTAGCTGAATTTGTTGAAATTATTTGATACATTTTTTACACACGCATATGCACCAAAGTAATACCTGAATACTTTGTAAAACATGATTAATGTAACAGTTGAATACCTAAGTTGAATATATTGAATGAACTTATAGTTTACTCTTTATTCTTTTGCTAGTACTACAAACAAATTTCTTATAATGAAATCACTTGTAATGCAAAATTCATTTTCTAAGAAAATTTGTATCGACTTAAATAATCTTCTTTCTGATCCTAAGTTGTGGGAAAACGTTTCATTGTTTCATCTTAATTATCAAGATGAAATAAGAATAATATATTTACAAAGAGGTTCTTGTCAACGTCTTGGCCATAATTTTCCTTAAAAAAGAAATTAGTGGAGCATTGTGGCTTTTTAATCTTAATTAATTTAAAGAATACAAAAATTAGTTATGTAACAGGCAAGCCCAATGGAACAAAAAAAAAAAAAAATCAGATTTTTGAAGCCCAAGTGATGCCCCCCCCCCCCCCCCCCCCCCTCTCCCTCCCAAAAACAAAAACCTACCCCTTATTTCCCCACCACACATTCACAAATATCTCCCTCCCTCTTTGACCGGCCATCACTCCTTTTCAACTTATTCTCTTTTCTTTATTTTCACATAATACAAACACTTCTCTCTCACACTCCCTCACTCTCCCACCGGCACTTTCACTTCTCTATCACCTCCACCATCTTTTTCCGGCGAGGTTTACCGGAAAACTCCATAAGAATAAGCCAAGCCTCACTCATCTCTATTATTTGAGGTAAAAATTCCTAATCTTTTGGTGTATTTATATGCTTTTGCTTGAGGTAATGTTTATCTAAGCTTTAATAATAATACCCATGTGATTTATGAGCATTAGAAGTGATATTTATGTGTTTTTATGTATGAGTTTTGGTCTTGGTGGATGTATTTGATGAGTGGGTTTATGATTTTTGCAATGGTGGTTAGCTAAGTGGTGAAGATTTGAGAGTTTTGGCTCTTTAATGTGAGATAGATGCTGAATATAATTTTTATTGAGTTATTTGGAGCTAGTAAAAATTTAAATGGTTTGTGTTGGAGAATATTGTGAGTTTGGTTTCATGGGTCTCTTGATGATGTTGTGTAAATCTTATGGAAGCTACTCATAAATTGTTAAGATTTTAGTATTAAGGAGATGATATTGAATGGATTAATTTTATAAATTGGAGCCTATGCCTTCTGAATGAATTGGTTAAGAAACTTTGGAAGTGGAAAATATTATTTGTAAGGCTAAATACTAGGCTTGCCCAATTTAGTGCTTGTTTGGCAATTTCTAATTTGTAGCTAGATACAATTTCAAGCTTTATACTTATTGTGATAGGTTTGCTTGGTATTGTTTAGGTTCTAGCTAATTTCATTTGGAGCTTGGAAAATTAGGCTTTTGCGAGTTGTGAGGTAAATAGCTTTTTAATGGGATTTTTTTTTGAAAATAATCATGTTGCATAAATGTTATTTTTAGGTCAAACACAATTTGAGAAATTATATATGGATCTATGTTTTCTTAAAAGTGTTGTGTTTTGACCCTATTATATATTATTATATATAAAAATGCATCATATTTGGTATTGCATTTGGGAAAATGCATAGATTGTTGACATGGAAAATATGAGCATCTTTGACTTAATCCTATGATAAGAAATTCATGGACTATATGGTATATTGGAAACTTAAAGGTGCTTATTTATCTTGTCTTGTTTTATTTGGGAAATATTGATGCAAAACATGTTTGACAAGAAATACTATTGAGAATATTGTGGATATTTGGTTGTTGTAATACCTTATGAAACTACTTGGAAGTAAACTATGTATTTTGAATCATTGAATTTGTGAGCTTTTGTTGTGGCTTTGCCCTTGTGCTATGATGTTAGTGATTACCCCGCCTTGGTGACAACAAGCTAAGTTGGAGACTCACACTTTGCATGACACGAGTAAATCCTTGAGTGTGTGGGTGAGGCCGCTGCCTATAGGGCCAATAGACCACATGCAAAAGGGGTATTGTGCGACACATCATTCCCTGCTGCCCATGGGGGGAAGAGGTAAATCCTTGAGTGTGTGGGTGAGGCTAGGCAGGGGCAAGAGACCACATGCAAAAGAGGTACTATATGACGTGTTTTCCCCTACTGCTCATGGAGGGGATAGGTAAATCCTGGAGGGGATAGGTAAATCCTTGAGGATGTGGGTGAGGCTTGGCAGGGCCAATAGACCACATGCCAAAAGAGGTACATATCATGCTAGTGTGTTTGGGCTCTAACTCGTTTATGGCGGTTTGATGTCTAGGTGATATCTCCATCCTTGTTGGTCCTTGTTGCATCTTGAGTGGGGTTTTTTAGTTTTGAAATGGTATTGGATATTTTTATGGCTCACAATGAATGGAATGTAGTTTCATAGTTATTTTTGGAAGCTTAGTACTAAACTATTCCTATCGTTTTTGTCATGTGGTCAATGAAATTGTTTTTGCATAAATTAAATGGAAATTTCCAAATTATAACATGTTTTGTAAAATATTCATTATCATGAAACATGCATTTCCCCCACCTCCATTAATTATGCTACTCACTGAGTTCTGTCTCATTTCATTATTTTATAAACTTTTTAGAGTAGGCAACAACAATCTTTTGAGACAGCTTTTTGGTTGCTAACAATAGTTAGACTAACTACTAATGAAGGCTGAACTTTTGTAATAGAGATATTAGATTATGTAAATCTTAAAATAGACTTGACTCATTCTTTTGTATATTATAGTGGTTGTGACGTTATTCCCACTGATGGAATAAGCTAAAGATATGTAATTATTTATTCAGACCTCTATTCTTTTGTGACTAATGGTACTTGTAATTATGCTTAGAGCTCTAACATATTTTGAGAGTATATTCAATGGAGTTATTATGATAATTCTTGATGTTGGTACTTGATAAGATTTATATGGATTGAATTGTCAAAAAGGAAAAAAAAATTACAGGTACTTGAGACGTCCTTCTCATGCTTTGGACCCTTTGGAGTTTGGAACGTGACAAATTAAGTGTGAACCACATTATTGATTTCAAAAATTAAAATAAATAAAATAAAATATAAAAGAAAGAAAGATGATTTGAGGAAGTTTAGGAAATGGCGTGTAAACCATGCACATAGGGAAGAAGGGAATAAAGGAAACAATCAAGGCAGTGAAACATGCATAAATGTAGTTAGAATATGAGCTAGATTTGAAATTAAACCAACTTATTTCAAATGTGACACAATGTTATTTATACATCCATAGAATTGGAACTTATGGCATCCTTTCTATAAGAGTAGTATTCTTTAGCAATAATTCAAGACATCAATAATTTTCTTTTATCCTTTTTTATATAAGCAAGATTCTTTATAATAATTATTCTTTAGCAACTAACCTTTTTTTATTTTTTTTTATCCTTGAGATTCAATATTAAAAGAAATTTACATTCAAGAAAATGATTTTTTTGAAAAGTTGAAAGAGTAACATTAAAGATACTACAAATTTTACTATATAATTTTTACAAACTAATATATCACTAATTATAAAAAATAAATCAATCATTCATTAATTATGTTTTTTAAATCCACTAATCATATTTAGTTTTTTATCAATTTGCAAATATTTTATAATACAATTTATATTAGTTTTAGTATTTTTTGAGTTGAAAACTTGAAGATCTAAAACTGGAATATGAAAGAATATATTGAAATTAATGATTTTTTTTATTGCAAAAATATATATAAATTTCACCATTTAACTTTATTTATAGTTCAATTCAATCTTGTAACTTTTGATTTATATATTTCATTTTTATAACTTTCCTTCCATCAAATTCCATAACATTGTGCCATTAAGTATTCTAAAATGATGTTGTTTTAGAAATTCAAAATACCAAAATCATGTTGTTTTGGGATATTTAATGACAACCACTTTAAATGAAGTAAACAAAAGAGAAGTGTTATATCCACAATATTTCTCATAATAATTTCACAAAAAATTATAGGTACATAAGTACATTGTTATTTGTTCTTATTTGAGTTCAAAATTGAAATTACTTTTTGTCTACCCATAACAACTAATAACAACCTACCATTTAAGATTTGTTGTGAAAATATTGTGAACAAACCATCTCTCTAAATGAAAGGACTACAGTAAAAAAAATAAAACGAAAGGCATAGTACTTAATTAATCTAAGGCTAAAAAACTGAATTAATTTTTGGAAAAAATATAGAAAGCCTAGTTTATAATTTAAAATAAAAATTGAAGAAAAAAATAAAAATAGAAAATACCTTTCTGAACACATTGTTTAAGAATTGTGAGCGGTTATCCAAAAAAAAAAAAAAAATACTTGTGTCTTTAGGAATTGTTAAAAACAAAATTTAATTTTTCTCAGTGTTATTTTTTTATTAATAATATAAATTTTAGATTTTTTAGATAAAATAATTTTTAGCTTATTTTTTTAATATATTTAACATAAAAGTAAAAAAAAAAAAACTATGGAGTGGTTACACTCCCCTCCCTTAAGGTTTGAGAGAACGACACTCAACCTCAAACCTGAATGAAAAAACATTCCTCCCTTAAGATTTGAAAGAAATTAACAACTCCCCCCTTCCCACCCCTTTTATTTATTTGAAAGAAATTAACAACTTCCCCCCCCCCCCCCTCCCCACCCCTTTTATTTATATTAGTAATTGTAAGAAATAGAAACTTGCAGTGAAATATAAGTAATCGGTTTTTCGGCATACCTCTCTTGGTCTAAACCGATGACCACACAGGAGCTTTGAGGTTGTTCTACACTGTCTAGAGCCAGCCTCCACGCCGACCAACTATCCAAACATGTTCTCAATTCTAGTTTGTGTAACCCACGAATAAAAAAACTTCTCTGACGGTGTTGCACACTATTAGAGTGATGCAAACATAACCCACAACCTAAGAGCCTCACAACACTCTATAAACACTATGAGAAATACAAAATTCATACTCCCTTCAATGGATACCATTCTTGGTGTTTATATACACACCACTCCATTAATATTGAGTGGGATAGTGGACTTAGTGGGGTAAAGTAACGGTCCAAACCATTACTCACTCCATAACTCTTGGATGGGGAATACAAAAGGATATGCCCACTTTGGGTATCCATCCATGAGATCTTGAATAATCCCCTGGGACCGTTAAGAAATTGCAGGCTCGTAGTGCCAGTCCATTCAAGGTATTGAAATGAATGGGTCAAATGCATATATCATTGACCTTCCTCATGATTATGGTATTAGCTCCTCCTTTAATATTGAGGATCTAGTTGCTTATAAAAGCCCTACAACTATTCCTGCATATAACGGTCCATCCATGCTATCATGACATAATCCCCTATTTGAAATTCTGCATGACGCTGATGAGAGTTAGCATGAATTTTATATTGAGAATTACTTACCTGAATTTTTTTGCGAATATCATTATGCAAATCATAAACATGTCGTGCAAATGCCTCAGCAGATTCAGAAATCCTAACATGTGGGGACATGGGCAAAAGATCTAAGGGCTTCCTAGGTGTATATCCATGCACAACCTCAAAAGGACTAGCGCCTATAGACCTATTGATAAAGCTATTATAAGCAAGTTGGGCTATAGGAAGAATTGAATCCCAATTCCGATTAGCTTCACCCATTAGACACCTAAGGAGGTTGCCTAGACTACGATTAACCACCTCAGTTTGACCATCAGTTTCAGGATGAAATGCCATAGAAAATTTCAATTTGGTGCCTATTAAATGCCACAAGGTCTTCCAAAAATAACTTATGAAGCGAACATTCCTATCAGACACTATGGTTTTGGGAAGACCATAAAGTTTGACAATCTCATCAAAATAGAGCTTTGCAATCTTAGAAGCATTAAAGGTCTTAGAACATGGTAGGAAATGAGCCATCTTAAAGAAGCAATCAACAACTACTAGAATAGAATCATGCTTCCTAAAGGTGCGGGACAAACCTAACACAAAGTCCATACTCACATCCTGCCACGGGCGATTCGGCACAGGTAGAGGCGTGTACAGGCTAGTGTTTTGTTTGCAATGTTTGGCTAGTTGACATTTGCGACACTGACCAACTACCTTGGCAATGCCCCTCTTAAGACCAGGCCAATAAAATTAACGTTCCACTTCCTCAATTGTTTTGTCTTAGCCAAAATGACCAGCAAGGCCTCCTGCATGTATCTCTCAAACTAGGAAATCTCTAATTGACGACCGAGGGATACATAACTTGTTGGCTTTGTACAAATAACCATCTTGAAGGGTATAGTTATCCAGGATTGGCCTTGAGGCATTACTTAGGTTAGTGTAGAGCTCCCCAAAATCTGGCCATGACTCATAGTCATCCTTGAGTCATTCAAACCCAGTAACCTTAACACTCATGACTGATAGCAAAGACGCCCTTCGACTTAGTGCATCAGCAGCCTTATTCTCAACTCCCGCCCTATGTTTCACCACAAAGTAGTAGCGTTGCGGAAATTTAACCCAACTACCATGCCTAAAATTCAGCTTCTTTTGGAAATGGAGATAGTGCAAAGCTTCATGATCAGAGTAGATAATAAACTCTCGAGACAACAGGTAATGGCGCCAATGCCACAGAGCTCGAACAATGGCATAAAATTCTTTGTCATGTGTGGAGTACTTTTGCTTAGCATCATTCAACTTCTCACTAAAATAAGCAATTGGGTGGTGTTTTTGACTAAGTACTCCCCCTATACCAATACCTGAGGTATCACATTCCACTTCAAAAGGCTTGTTAAAATTAGGGAGACGCATGACAGGTGCCTTAGTCATCTTTTGTTTTACTTCATTGAAAGCCTTAGTAGCAGCTTTTATCCAAATAAACTCTCATTGTTTCATGCAGTCAGTGATGGGGGACATAATGGTACTAAATCCTTTGATGAATTGGCAATAAAAGGAAGCGAGCCCATGAAAGCTTCAAATTTCATGGATATTTTTAGGCTCGGGCCAATCCACAATCGCTTGAACCTTTTGAGGGTCAGGAGAAACTCCTTCAGAGGATATTATGAAACCTAGGAAGACAACTTTATCGATAAAGAAAGAGCACTTCTTGAGGTTACCATATAAACTCTCCTTCCAAAGGGTTGTACAAACGTGAGTTAGGTGGTCTAAGTGTTGCTCCCTAGACTTACTATAGATGAGGATGCCATCAAAGTACACAACCAGGAATTTCCCCATAAAAGGCTTGAGCACTTGAGTCATCACTCTCATAAAGGTACTAGAAGCATTGGATAATCTAAAAGGCATGACCATCCACTCATATAAACCATCTTTCGTCTTGAAGGCAGTTTTCCACTCATTACCAGGATAAACCCTAATTTGATGATAGCCATTTTTCAAGTCTTTCTTAGAGAAGATTGTTACTCCAGCCATCATATCCAACATGTCATCCAACCGAGGGATAGGAAAACGATATTTCATAGTGATTTTGTTGATGGCACGACTATCACCACACATCCTCCAAGTCCTATCTTTCTTTGGAGTTAAGAGTGCAGGGACTGCACAAGGACTCATGCTTTCACGAACAGAACCCTTCCTACGTAGTTCTTCTACTTGCCTTTGCAACTCGGCATGTTCTGTAGTGCTCGTCCTATAGTGAGGCAAGTTAGGTAGGGTCGCTCTGAGCACAAAATCTATGGTGTGTTGTATGTCACACATGGGCGGTAAATGATCGGGGAGTTCCTCAAGGAAAACATCCTTAAATTCCTAGAGCACAGACCTCACTTCTTCTGATTGCTCCTCACGGGTCTCTCCATGAAGTTCCCTGGCAAATAAGACAAACACAATGGATTCTTGAACTGCTACCCTCTCAGATGCCTTCGGGCTTATGATGTTCAAGCCTTTCACCTTCGGCACTTCTGGCTTTTTGCTCATGTTGATTGGCTTGGGTTTCAAAGGATTGAGCACAATCTTCTTACCTTCAAACATAAATGAGCAAGAATTGGAGCGCTCATGAAGGGTGACATCCAAATCATAGAGCCAAGGCCTACCTAAGATAATATACCCTACATCCATAGGAATTACATCACACTATATTTCAGCTTTGTAGGTAAGGAATTGAAGTGGGACAACACACCTTTCTTTTATGGCTATGGAGGAAGTATCCACCCAAGAAACTTTATATGGGTTAGGGTGTAGAATCAATTTCAAGCCTAGGCAGGAAACAACGTTAGAAGACACCGCATTAATGCAACTCCCACTATCTATAATAACCTTGCAAGTTTTGTCTCCACACTTAGTATAAGTTTGGAAGATGGCATTTCTTCGCCAATCATCAGTAAGCAAGAATTGGAGCGCTCATGAAGGGTGACATCCAAATCATAGAGCCAAGGCCTACCTAAGATAATATGCCCTACATCCATGGGAATTACATCACACTATATTTCAGCTTTGTAGGTAAGGAATTGAAGTGGGACAACACACCTTTCTTTTATGGCTATGGAGGAAGTATCCACCCAAGAAACTTTATATGGGTTAGGGTGTAGAAACAATTTCAAGCCTAGGCGGGAAACAACGTTAGAAGACACTGCATTAATGCAACTCCCACTATCTATAATAACCTTGCAAGTTTTGTCTCCACACTTAGTATAAGTTTGGAAGATGGCATTTCTTCGCCAATCATCAGTGTCTCTCTGTTCTGCCAAAGCACACCTTACCACATTCACTCTAGGGACATCAAAGACAACCTTGGAATCATCAACTTGGGGAGAGATGGCTCTAATGCATGTGAGGTAGTTAGGATCATCTTCCCATCCGGCCTCAACATCTTGGACTTCTTCAACATTTGGATCATACACTAGCTCTTCAACATTTTCTACCTTTTCATCATCCTCTTGAATGACAAGGGTCCTAGAGGGACATCTAGCTGCGACATGTCCAACCCCATTACATTTGAAGCATTGGAGGCGAGAGCCTAATCTTGAGGGCTCATTGATCACACATTTTCCCTTATCCTCTTTTTCTATTGGAATGCTATTGGGGTTGACCTTAGGGGGTAAGGCAAGTCTAGATTTGCTACCAAAAGGTTAAGGGTTGGTAGGAACACTCCGGAGCTCAGAACATTGCCAAAAGATAGATTTGGATGCTAACTCACAATTCCTGGCAAGGTCATTTGTTTCTCCTAAGGTAGTCACTCATCAGGTGATAATCTCGCCTAGTAGGTTAGCATTTAAACCTTTCTTAAACCTATTGAGTGTGACAACCCCTTCCTCAACTATTCGAATTCACCTCTTGAATTCCTTGAATTTCTTTATGTATTTGGCCACAGGAGTAGTGCCTTGTTTTAGGCGATCCCATTCCTCAATGAGGGAGCTCCTATAAGTTGAAGGAAGATAATTCCTCGAGAGTGCATCCTTCATCTCAATCCAATCAATAATGGGGGGGCTCACGTCGTTGCCTAAGGGTTTCCTCAAGGTCCTCCCAGAAAAAATCAACTCTCCCAATTAACTTCATCCTGGCATACCTCACTTTCCTATTCCCAGCCTAATAGTAATAGTCAAAGAATTTCTCCATTTGATGTAACCAATCAGTGAAAACCCATGGGTCTAGGCAGCCATCAAAGGTGGGTGCTTCTATCTTTTCCTGAGACATCCTATCATCATAATCCCTAGGGCCATAGTGGTTATAATGATCATGTTCAAAGTTTGGAGCCCTATTAAAGTAACCATGGTTATTTTGCCTAAGCATGTTATCTCCTTCATGGTTAATGGTCTCTCTTTGGGATGCTTCAATTCGCTCTACCCTATCCAGCAAATCATGGACACTCTTTGTTAGGTCTCCTATGGTTTGCTCTAAAGAAGGCCTAGATTCGGAAGTGGATTGATGTTCAGGGTTTGACATGATGCAACCACTATGTAGATGCATGCAACACAATATTTATGAATGCAGTTGAGATTCTCAAAAATTCAAGTAATCAATTCTCAATGTAAAATTAAAGGTCAAGCAAGAGTGCATGTAAAGACTAGATCAATGAATCAAAGGAATAAATTGCAGTCAAATAGTGATAGTGTTCACAATATTGAGAAATAACCCAAATAAAAGTCAAATTCTGATAAACTCCACAATTAATAATGAGAATCAGATATTTCAAAGAAATTGGGTTATGTCTTTTTCTTTTTTCTTTTTTCTTTTTTGGGAATTTTAGAGTGGGTATTGAAAGAAAACACAAATAATAAAACAGCTAACTTGAGCACAAAATGGATAGGCCAATGGAGTATGATGGGATATGCACATAAAAAATATAAAGATAATATTTTTTAATGAGACAAAATTGAATCCACCAAAAAAAAAATAGAGTAAGAATTGTACCCTAGTCAGTGGCCAACTTATTGCACTAGATAGTCACGGGCCTGGCTCCTCAAGTGAGTGGATCTAGAGTGGACCTGTGCGTAACAATTCAAGCCCACTACATGCAATTGGGCTGTCACAGTGTCACAGTAACAATAATATCTTTCTTTTCCTTTTTTTTATATATATATAAATGAAAAATAACAAAATACAAGTCACACGATAACTTAAAGGTACCATAGAACTCAAAGCTAACAAAAGGAGAAAAAGGAAAAAAGGTTGGCTCTGCAGTGGACTCCAACTGGCGCTAAGGATCGATGGTTGGTGGCGGCATGACAGCGGAAAAGGTAGTGGCGGCACGAAGCAGGGAGACTAGTGGCTGCCTGTCTCGGGTCTCGGCGTCAACGGTGGTTCAACGTCCTTAGCGGCGGCGGTGGTGAGGGTGATGATGGTGTCGGCGGCGGGTGACTGATGGATCTACAGCAGCTAAGTGCTGACTTGTGGGTTTCGGTGCCTGGTGGTTGTTGGGCTCCGCGGTGGGTTGTGATAGTGGGTTACTTGCTTGGGTTTGCTGTGGGTTACCTGTTTTTTTTTTTTTTTTGTCTCTTTTTTTTTTTTGTCTCCTTTTTTTTTTTTTTTTTTGGTGGTTTGTGGGCTGTGGGTTCTGTGATCAAAGGCGGGCACGGATGGTGGTCACTAGCTCGGGAGGCGTCGCCGGCTTCTCTGTTGGCTTGGGGGTGAGAAACTCACGTGGGGCTTGGGGGTATATACAGATTGCAAGGGCTGGTTTGGGCTTGGGCAAAAACTTAAAAGCTACTATCATATTTGGTTAGCTTGCTCTCTTGATGGTTTTGCTTTCAAGTGGTTGGCTACGGTGGTGTTGTATGGACCGGAAGTCTGCTCTGATACCAAAACTGACGTAGGACAACTACAGTATTCCAATAGAATAGAAAAATAACAAGATAAACCCTAGGAGTCAGCACCTAAGGGTTGCTTGGAGTCAGCACCAAGCAAACTGAAGTTAGCACTAGTGTAAGAGAAAACACACGTTTTTTTAATAATTCCAAAGCTGTCTTATAATAATCAGAATAAGTGTTTAAATAGCTAACAACAAAATGCATAAAGAAACCCTAATTATTAAATGCTTGAGCTTGCTTAATCTCAAGCCCAATAATTAACAGGCTCCATCCATAAGACGACAAGTTGGGCCGTCTTCTTTTTGCTCTTCCTCCCATACATGCGTATAAATGAGGCCTTGTATCTTGTGTCCGCACCACTAATAGGTTATTAAACACTCAAATATGCATGACTAACCATGTCACATTTTGAATGTTCATTTGACTTTTAAGGGACTAGAAAATAAAAAGGTAGAGTTAATATATCTTTCACGCTAATAATTTTTTTTTTTTTTTATAGGAAATTATTTATCCTCAAATATGCAGAAGTGACCATGTCATAAAATTTTGAGTCTACTCGGTTGACAACATCATTATTTATATATTTGCGACTATAGTGTATTTTTGTTTTAATCAAATACCAAAACAAGCTTACATTACAAGCAAAACAACTACGATATACAAGTACATAAGAAACACTTAGTCAATCTACTTAGTCAAAATAAGGAAAAAGATAAACAATATATTTCTTTTCTTCAAGTGATTAGCACCATATAGATAAATAGTTCTTACACATCCTATACAGGAATCATAGTCTGTTTCATTTTGTTCATGAGTATTTTATGATAAAATCATAATGAAATAAGATCAAGAAGTTATCTTTTGTAAAAAGAGCATGAACCAATGTCACCTCCTGAAGATTAAACAATGAATTTCAATATTCAATAATATAGTGATGTAAGTATTAGGTTAGCAGCATGAATATCTAGGCATCAATCATAACTTCAATTCAAAAAACGCCATGTCGAATTTATAAGAATTCATGTTAAGCCCACCTCTTTGATATTCTATTAAATCTTCCTATGGAATTAAAGCTTACAACATGAGGTGAGAAATCATGCTACGCATTGAATTTGGAAAAAAAATACTCTACACCACCCTTTTTTTTTGTGGATAATCTTCAATTTCATTGATCAAACTGAAGCAGGATACAAATGGGATCAGTCAACCTTACTAGCAGATCTAAGAACATCAGGGAGACTGAATTTATTGTAACTTACAAAGGACTTTGATGATAAAAGGTGACAGCAGTATGGGCTACTGCATTATAGTCTCTTTGAACCCAACAGAAAAAACAACTAAGAAAAAGATCTTTAACGCTTGAAGTGTTGCTGATGATGCTATTGATGGTCTAAACCTATTTGGTGCATTATGTATATGAGAAACAATTTCTATTTTCGTACTTTCGTTCTATTGAGAGTATTCCAATGAGTTCCCTCTATGTCCACTTCAAATATCTCTAAACAAAGTCCAATAGTAGCATAGTGGTAATGGTATCATTTATGGTGCATGATTCATCTGTAGTTGAAACTCATCTTCCCCTCCTCCACTATCTACCTATCAAAAAAGGTCTCAAAACATTAACACAAAGTATAAATTGATAAATGAACTTTATTTCAAACGCAATGGGCTAACTAAAAATATAGACTAAAGTTAAAGATAATCTATATTTGTGAAATAAAATCCAAATGACTATAACATTAGCTATGAATTAAATCATATATTCAAAGCGACATTAACATGAACCAGCCACTATTAAGGACATAATACTTGAAATAATACCTTTTAGGTAGATAATGATGCCTTTCACTTACTAAGGCAAACTCTTGCCTTTTTTGATAACCAACTCATCTCTATCACTGTAGTCATATATATCCGATCTTTTATGTCATCAGCAAATCTGAAAAAAGCATGCCTCCAAGTCCTATTGAAGAAGAGATCTCCACAAATTGCCCAAAAGCCAGTTGTGAATCCAACTCCCATATCTACATAGAAGCTGGAATTTTTAGAGTCATCTTCAGCACTGCCTAGCATAAAATCAATTTAAGTATCCCTAAGAAATAGTTTTCCTTGATATGCCTTCCATGAAATCAATTTAAGTAACCCCAAGAAATAGTTCCCACACTTTGCGGCCCAATTGTAGATTACTTTTGCTTACAATTCAGTTCAAACGTGATTGGACGTAAACATTAACTCTACTTGAATAACTTTTAACTTTTTAAATAACTAAATTTGTTCAAGGAAACTAGTCAAGAAGTTAAGGTAATCAAAAAAGATCTTTCCCTTGAATCAAGATAGTCCCACTACTTCAAACATAGAACGGATGGGTCTCAAGAAAATTCTAAGATCCCACATCTCATGCTGCACTCACACAACTTCAAGCTCATAATGCAGCATAGGAAAATGTTTCTGGATTGCAAATAGAACCTTACCAGGATGGTCAGTAGGTTGGCCATTCCAACAAGGAGCAGCTATAGGTTGTGGAGGCAATTCATGTGCATCACCTATCCTTTTATTATCAGGAATAAGAATTTCATCCATAGACATGGTGAAAATTTTAACTTGAGCATGGACATTTTCTTGGACTTGGCTCCGTTGATCAGCAAAAGAGGCTTTACTAGCCATTCTATGATCTCCTCTGCATATGCCTCTTCAGCATTCCTTCCCAAATGGTTGTAGCTGGATGTTCAAGTCTGTCATGAGAAAAAATTTGTGATAAATGCACACCCAATGAAGTCGTACCCTGAGCAACAAAGGTAGCTTTAATTCACATGAAGCCAATTGGCAAAGTAGGGAACAAACACAAGATGTATTAATTTTCTAAGAATAGTGTACTGTTCTACAGCTTTTTTTTTAACAAAGTAAGGCAGTCAAAATAAACTCATCCAAACACAATCGTGAAAATTTATTTAATTTTAACTTTGTAAACATGATTTATATTAAAACAAAGGCCTTAACAACTAATTTATTCACTTATTACAAAAAGAGCTTAGGATTTTGATTATTAAAAATGGGTTATCCTCAAAGTTACACCAGGCTAGAAGGCTATGACAGTACCAACATCAGCTTCACCATCTAAACATATACCTTGGCTGGCTTCCTTGTGAAGTATTTCACCATCAAGCTTGTAAACAATGAGATCCTTTAGTCTGTCAGAGAGTTCAACACCATTCAATGATGTGCAGAAAAATCATTAGTAATTGGTATTTCAATGGGAGAACTAGAACACGCATGACACCCTCACAAGCTCTTAAGTAATCAGAACCAAATGTGGAAATTTTGTAATAATTAATTGAGACTTCTTCTGTACCTAAACAGAAGATAGGTACTTAAAACCCAAATAATGCAGCTATGGTAAAAAAAATATGCATTGTACAAATAAACCATTCTCTTGACAAATTCATAAGTTTTATTATAAAAATTAAAATTACATAAATTGCATTCTAACTTCATGTGTTTTCTACATGTAGGCCAAAAAAGGCATTGTTTAGCTATGTTAATAGTGGCATTAGTAAAAATAGTTCATTGTTGACAATTTGATAACGAAAACAACTTATTAAATACGAGGAGCAGTTCAATAATTATTGAAGACAGCAAGGTCAACAAGAAAAATCAAATGAAAGTGTCAGAAGATGGAAATGTTGAGAGCCTCTGCACCACAAGATGCAGAAGAGTGTGGCAATACATGAGCATGTATATCAAACTAAGTGCAGCAAACAACGCAAGGCAATGTTGCCGCCAAAGGAAACCTAAGGAATTTCACAACTGTTGGATAAGCAACTCAGCAGAAGACAACAATACAGATTTCTAGATTTTTTTATGTTTTCTTGTAATATGAAATTTATCCAAGCTCAACAAGTACATATAGTCTACTACATAAGCAAAAACTAATAGTCTTGCAATCAAATCTGGGTGTTGAAACATTCTAATTTGATTCCAGTACAGAAACTATGATATGGGGTATTGCTTGTATGCGCAATTGTAATGAATTTTGTAACAATCAAACATATTTGACAGGTACGTAATACGGAACAGGCACCCAGTTGAAGCCCTCTCATCCAACCTCTGATGCGGCAAGGATTGATTTGATGTTATTGGGAAATATATTTAGGAAAAAGTTTGAAACATTAACCATTAAATTAAAAGAAAAACAATTAGTTCTTACCACGTAAGGAGATTAAACTGGAGGGCATTAGTCCAGCTTGGAGGACATCCTTGTACTTCTAGAGATATTGATCTCCTTTTTTTTCCCCAGATCCATGTATTTGTTAGCCAGCAACATGCCATCCAAATACTAAAGTGAGAATTGATCACAATCTAGCACTTTCTTGTAGTAAAATAATCTGGACCTCTATATGTGTTACCTCCAATACACTTCCAATCAAGGCTCTAACGAATGTCAATGAAAACTGAGAACTTCACATAACCTTTATAATCAACTTGGTCTCCAAGGTTTCAACCCAAATAATGTCATGTTTTAGGTTACAAATTGGTTGAATTTCTTGTTTAGCTGCAATAAGAATGGCATTCAAAAAAGAATGAATATTATTTTAGAGCTTTAACTTCAATGAAAAGAAGCCAAGAGATATTCTATAATGTATTAATAGCATCAAAGCTTGCAAGTAATCTTTTTGTTTTATTAGTAAGTTACACATATGGGTGGGTCTTGAACCCTCAATCTCACCTGCCACATTGCTCTTAAAAGAGGGAGAAATACTCATTCACAACATTGAAGTTTGCAAGAAATCTAACAACTAGAGCATATTATCATTCCAAAAAATATATAATCAATAGTTCATCTAAGAATATTAATTTAGAAGTACAAAGGTTAAAAAGTATAGAACTACCTATGAATCACATCACAAACACAAAAATATGACTTCAAGAAAGACCTTATAGAAGCTAGAAATAATAGATAGAGCATTAGATACTCCAACAAACTCCAAATAGGTATTCTGCAGTAATTAAATATTCATTGAAGATGCCTTCCATAAAATCAAGTTAAGCATCCCTAAGGCATCTTCCCCTCCACTTCGCTGCCTAAATGTAGACTTCTTTTGTTGACACTTCAGTTCAAAAATGATTGGATGTTGACTTCAACTCTACTTGAATAACTTTTAAATATTTTAAATAACTAAATTTGTTTAAGGAAACAATTAAAGAAGTTAGGGTAATCAATGGACAAATCAAAAGATCATTCCTTCGAATAAAGATAATCCTCCTACTTCAAGGATGAGTCATAAGAAAATTCAAAGATCCCGAACATCTCAAGCTGCACTCACACAACTTCAAGCTCATAATGCAACATTGGAAAAGGTTTTTTTTTTTTTTTTTTTTTTTTTTACAAACAGAATCTTATCAAGATGGTCGGTAGGTTGGCCATTCCTGCCAATATCAAGGCCACTTTGACAAGGAGCAGCTATTGGTTGTGGAGGCAGTTCTTGTGCCTCAACTATCCTTTAAGTATAAGAAGTATAAGGCAGGAAAATTTCATTTATACACATGGAGAAACTTTTAATCTAAGCATGAATGTTTTCTTGGACCGGCTTCTATTGATCGGCAAAAGAGGCTTTACAAGCCATTTCATTGAACTCCTCTGCTTTTGCCTCATTAGCATCCCTTCCCAAACAGTTAATGAGAAAATTTGAGATTAAAGGACAACCAATGAAGTAGTACACTAGATGACAAAGGTAGTATTAATTCACATGAAGCCAAGTGGTAAAGCAGAGAGAACAAACAAAATAACATCTACTCAAAATGCAATACCATGATTTATAAGTTCAATTTTGGCTTAATCACTACACAAGTAATACAACTTTTTCAGTGATTAAGAATTAAGAAGTTTTGAAACCAAAATAGGCACAAAATATATACTTAATAGTGGTGATTCAACCTAAATATATTAATTATTATAATACTACATTCACTTCTTTCTTTAAATACCATAGAGATAGGAACTAGAAAATAGTAGATGCCTAACATGAACTTTATATGCTAAGCTTCTGTTTGTTTTAGATTAAAATGCCAATTTAATTTCACCAACAACCTATGTAAATCTTTTTAAAGCCTCAATTTTTTTTAACAATAGTCGTATTTTTAAACAAAGTAAGACAGTCAAAAGAAGGTCATCCAAACACAATTTCAATGATAATTTACCACTGCTTTTTAAGTAAATTTAAAATAAATAAATAAAATAAAATAAAAATCCTTAACTAATGCATTCACTTATTACAAATAGATCTAACACAATATATAGAAATTGATAGGGTTGAACCATAGCATCTAGTCTTTTTTTTCATTATTATTATTTTTTTTATATTATGCTTCAGTAAGTTTTCAATCAAAACCTTACCCTCTATCTCATCATTATGGACAAGGAAGTCATTTGAGGTAGATCTCACAGTTACTACTTCAAACATACGCATGTATATCAACATAATTGGGTAAAAAATTAATTCAAGAGGTTAATAAAAACCAATCAAATGGTCTACACTATTGATATGGTCCCTATCTTAGCACATTAACACAAACAACATCCTTAGTGAAACTGGCCAGTACCAATGGGCAATAGCCACATACAGTTCATATGTAGAGATATCAAAAGAGATAATTCAGATGACAAAGTCATAGTTACACTGACCTGGTATATAGAAACAATTTATGTATGTCTACTTCAAATTGTAATTGTCTTGGAATGCAAGAGTTTTCACAGCCTGATCGTTTGCAAAAGAGCAAAAGGGTCATACAAAAGCATGAGAAAAGAAGAAGAAGAAGAAATGCAAACATAGCACAAATGAAAGATAGTTTTAATCTTTATGACTAATATTGTTATCAAAAATTAATCTTTATGACTAATATTGTTATCAAAAACCCAACTCAATTCATTAACAGTCATAGAATTGGCTCAATTGAGTAGAGTTTGTTAATTCCAAAATGGGAAACCCATTTTTTAAATAGGGAACAATATTTTTAGTAAAACTGTAAAACAAAAACGAAAGAGAGGGAGAGAGACAGAGAGAGAGACACAGAGAGAGAGAGAGAAAGGGCCCCTTG
Source organism: Castanopsis chinensis (assembly GCA_032878915.1). Classification (NCBI taxonomy): domain Eukaryota; kingdom Viridiplantae; phylum Streptophyta; class Magnoliopsida; order Fagales; family Fagaceae; genus Castanopsis; species Castanopsis chinensis. The sequence goes on from JAVQMG010000096.1 coordinate 920,642, forward strand.
GAAATTGTGGAATAGAAAAGTCATTGTGAAATAAATCAATGAGTCCAGGAAGCACTAATTTTTGTTCAGTGACCTGAACTTTGAATTTATGCTGATGGAGAAATAATTCTTCTTTAAATGACTAGCACTATATAGATAAATAGTTCTCACACATATATCCAGGAATCATAATTCATAGCATCTTTTATGATAAAACCAGGATGAAATAAAATCAAAAAAAGATTTCTTTTGTTAATGATTTTTTGGCCTTTAGAAGAGCATGAACTAGTGCCACCTCCTGAAGTTTAAAAAATGAATTGCAATTTTCAATAATAGTGAAGTGAGTATGAGAAGTATGACTACCTAGGCATCAAGCTTAAACTCAATTCAAAATATGCCATGTTGAAATTCTAAGAATTCATGGTAAGCCCTCTTTGATATTCTACTCATAAATCCTCCAATAGAATTGAAGTTTACAGCATATGAGGTGATAAACCATGCTATGCATCCAATCTATATACATCTAAAAGCTGAAGCGTAGCATTTAATGTTGCTACGCTTCCGTTGAGCCACCTCAACAGCCATGTTATCATCTTTTTTTTTTTTCAAATTGTACCTAAATTGTTTAACATTTAAAGTGAATTAAAAACTTTAATATATTAAAATCAAAATATCATATTTATCTTATTTTTAACTATTCTTATTTATTATTATTCTTTCTTCAACCTTTCTTATTCCATTTTAACTTTTCATATCCCCACTACTCTCTAACTTAATATCACTATTCCCCTACCCCTTTATCTTCTTCTATTTTTGTCTCTTCTTATTCTTAGTCTCTTACTATAAATTTGTTATTTTCTCAATCATTCCATGCATAATTTTCTATTTTTTCACACACAAAAATCTCTCTCTCTCTCTCTCTCTCTCTCTCTCCAGTTTTTGGTGTATTTTTTAATTTTGAACTTTTTTATTCTTTACAATTCTACTTTGAGTTGATACAATTTAATTTTGTGTTTTATGTTGTCATCTTTTTCATTCTTATTTGATTGTAAAATGTTATCTTATTGTATTATAAAAATAGTATATAATCATCATTGCAAGGAAGACATGCATTTTTTATCATTGGCTTGGTCATTCTTTTTATCATTGTCATAATTCAGGTTGACCCCAAACTTATTTCCAAACTTATGGAAAAGAAGGTTTACATATAGCATGCAAAATGTTTTTAATTGACTTAGAGGTGTACAAATTAGTCAACCAACTATGGTAGAATTAAGGTTTCAAAATTTAAATAAAACAATTCCACAATAATAAAAAAAATTATTTTGCGATAAATATGATTATGAAATGCATTTCTTTTCATTAAGTTAGTTCAAATTACAAAATAATGATAATAATAAAACCACCCTTAAAAAAAATCATGCGCAACACGCGGGTCCACGACTAGTTTATAATAATAATTAAAGTTCCACATTACATATTTGATGTATTATGTATATGAGAAACAATGTCTTCTATCATAGTTGACTACAACATTAACATGAAAGAAACAATATTAAGGATATATAACTTGAAGCAATACCTTTTGGCTAGATAACGATGCCTCACTTGCTAAGGCAGACTCTTACCTTTTCCACTAAATTCATCTTTATCATTGTAGTCACATAAATCCAATCTTTTATTTCATCCGCAAATCTAAAATAAGCATGCCTCCAAGACCTATTAAAGAAGAGAGCTCCACAAATTGCCCAAAAGCCAGTTGTGAATCCAACTCCCATACCAATGTAGAAGCTGGAGTTTTTAGAATCATCTTCAACACTACCAGTTGGTGATCTATTCAAAGATTGTTCCTCAGTTGTGCAGCTTTTTGGAAGAGGATCACCACATAACTGATGATTTCCAAAGTATCTAAGGGCATCAAATGATTGAAGCTGGGTGCTTGAAGGAATTCTACCTGAGAGGTTGTTGTATGACAAGTCCAAGAGACTAAGAAATGTCAAATTAGACATGCTTGGAGGAATTTCACCCGATAAATTATTTCGTGAGAGATCAACTGACTCTAACTCTTTCATACTCCCAATTTTTTCTGGTATCTTTCCCATCAAATGATTTCGAGACAAATTCAAAAAGCGTAGTTCGGAAAGATCTGAAATTTCAGCAGGGATTGATCCGGACAAGTTGTTACTTGAAAGGTCTATAAGCCTAACTAATATAAGGTTCTCTTTGTATTCCATTTCATTCCCTTTGGGAACCAACTGAACATTCTCAACATAGGATATATACATATACGAAGAATCTATTACATAAAGTAATGAACTATCATAGGAATCTGGTAATGCCATGGCACTAATATTTTTCAAGCAGTTTGGTATGGATCCTGATAGGCTATTATTGGCAAGATCCAATACTTTAAGAGAAGAAAGTAGGCATATTTGTTGAGGTATATAACCCTTGAATTCACTTGATCTTAGACAGAGAACTAAAAGATTTTTCATTTCTCCAATCCATAGTGGTATGATGGACAAATGATTATCACCCATATCAATAAGCCTCAAATTTGAGCACGTTTTCAACGATGAAGGAATATCTCCATAAATGCTATTGTTTTGTAAACGCAATGATTGGAGTTTAACTAAAGCCCCCATGGAGTAGGGAATTCTACCTACTAGATTATTGCTCCCTAAGTTTAAATGGATCAATGACTGCCAATACTTCCAACAGTGAGAAAGTTCACCTGATAAGAGATTGTTTGATGCATCTAAAACCTCTAATTTATTCTTTCTAATTTTCTTTTGGCATAAGAAATTAGAAATGGGTCCATAAAATGAGTTGTTAGCTATATCGAGTATTTTGACAACAGAACTCAGAAAAATGTCTGATACATCACATTCTATGTGGTTGTTAGAGAGATTGATATATGTAATGTTTGAAGTCCAATTCCAGAACCAACCCGGAACTTTGCCTGAAATTCCTGACATGGACATATCTAAAAGACTGAGGGATCTTTGTGATTGTAGCCATGAAGGAAAATTAGGACCTATCTTGATTGAGCTCATGGAGGCATAGTCAAGTTGGAAGGGGGGAACCCAATTGGAACTGACATTAAAGAACAAAGGTGCTTCAGACATATAGAGATACTTTAATTTTGAGAGTTTCCTGAAATGCCCTTCATCTACGGTACCTGTTAAAGAATTTTTTCCGACAAACAACGTCTCTAACTTAGAGAGAAGCCCAAGACTCTTTGGAATGGTGCCATTCAACTGATTGTGGCCGAGGAGTAATGTTCTTATACGAGATAAATTCCCAATGGAAGAAGGTATAGGACCATTTAAAGAATTAAATTCGAGATAAAGATGTTCTAATTTCTCTAAATTGAAAATGCTAGGCGGTATATTGCCTTTCAAAGAATTGTCGTACAGGGAAAGCTCTAAGAGGCTTGTACTGAGATTAGAGAACCAATTAGGTATCTCATGATTGAAATGATTTCTAGCAAGATTAAGGACTCGAAGAGACGTGAAATTGACAAATCCAAGAGATGGATTCAGGCTATCAAGCTGACAATCGTACAAGTATAGCTCTGAAAGAGATGGGAACTTACTCATTATTTGAAGCCAATCAACTTCTCTGTGAAGGTCAGCATCGCCCAGTTCAAGGATTTGAATGGCAGAGAGACCAGACATCCAACGAAGGTTATCTACATAGAGGTCAAAATTAAATCCAAGAAACAGATAGCGAAGGCTGGAAAGGTTCGCAAGCTGATGAGGAATGAGTCCACAGAAGTTAGCGCCTGAGAGGTCAAGATGTGTGAGACTAAACATTGAACCAAGGAAACTTGGGATCGGAGTGCAATTAAAGTCATTGTAACTCAAATCCAAGTAATTCAAATGTTCTAATTGGAGCAACGAACCACTAATCTCACCGCCTAACATCGAATCATTGAGGTGGAGCTCAGAGACTCGGCCAATTTTCTTGTCGCAGAAAACTCCGTCCCAAATACAGCAATCTTTACGGTCAGACCAGGATGAGAGGGCGTGGGCGTGTGCATGATCAGTGAGATCACGTTTGAGGGTTAGAAGGGCTTGCTTGTCATTTTCATTGCAAGAGACATTTGAGATTGACTCTGCTTTGAGGAAGAAGAAGCTTAAGCTGAAGGTAGCGGGAAGGAAATATACTAAGAAAAGCATATGAAGAGTTGCAAAAGAGGTGGCCATAGTAACGAAGCAAGGGAAGTTTGAAGGAACAGAGGCTGAAGTGTGAGTATATTGCAAAAGAGGCGGCCATATATATAGTGATTTTTCACACTCTATCTTATTTTTCTTATTATTATATTATTTTAATGAAAACCTTGACTTCTTGACTTGTGCTTTTATATTATTTTAAGCCAAACCCACATATTAACACTAACCACTCAGGTGATGAGATCTACAGTCCGTTTGGGAAGATTTTTTCTTTTTTTCTTTTTTTTTTGAGAATCTGGGATGAAATTTATTTAATTTTGTATTTTTTTTTTTTTACTATTTATGGATGTTATTGTATAATTGGTACTATTTAGAGGTCATATTGAACTATTCAACTAGTTTTTAATTTTTTTTTCTACATTTTCGGTAAAAAATTTTCAGTTTCAACTAAATAAACTTTTCTCAAATGGGCCCGTAGTATTAGGTTCATTTCAAAACCATCTTTCACGTAATAATGTAGAGATTTTCCATCAAGGACAAAACTTAGGTATAGTACCTTAGGTTCCCTCTCTTAAGATTTAGCCATGTGACTACTTAATTAAAAAATACACTTCCTTTCTATAAGGAAAAATTCACATGACAAATTCTTAAAAGGGGAACCTAAGAAACAGCACTTAAGTACTGTACCTAAATCTTGCCCTTCCATTAATATTATAATCATCTAGAATTTGAATTATTGAATTTTTTTTTTTTGGGTGACTTGTTGACCATTAATCTATTATGCAATATTTTCCGCCGTGTGACATAATTTTCATGTAGGGCAAAAAATTCATGTTGAGGAAATTGTTTTTGGAACTTAGGGCTCATTATTGAATACAATCTCAAGTCATGTGTATGTGCTCTTAATGACATGATTAAATCAATGATAGTATATGCTTTTAGCCAAACCTCTAGAGATCAATGCTCAACGCACACAGGTGAAGAGATGTAGTGTTAGGTTCATTTGACAATCATCTTTCATGTAACCGCATAGAGATTTTTCAACAATATCAAAATCATTAAGCATTTGTCTTATTGACATCTTTTTGTTTTTTAATTGGGTGACTTGTTGACCATTAATCCCTTATGCAATATTTTCCACCATGTGACATAATTTCATGTAAGGCCCAAAATTCATGAACTTAAGCCTCATGGTTGAATAGAATATCATGTGAATGTGCTCTTAATGGCATGATTAAATTAGTGATAATCTTGGCTGTAAGCCAAACCCCCCAAAGATCAATGCTCACCACACACAAGTGATGAGATGTGGTGTTAGGTTCATTTTACAACCATCTCTCACATAACAGCGTAGAGATTTTTTATCAATATCAAAATCATCAAGTATTTGACTTATTAACATCTTTTGTTTTTTGGTTGTGACTTATTGACCATTAATTTTCATCTAAGACCATAAATTCATGTTAAGTACATTTGTTTGGACCCTGAGGCTCATGATGGAGTAAAATATCATGTGTACGTGCTCTTAATGACATGATTAAATTAGTGATAATATAGGCTTTAAGCAAAACCCCCATAGATCAATGCTCACCACTCACAAGTGATGATATGTTACGTTAGGTTCATTTGACATCCATCTTTCAAGAAACCGCGTAGAGATTATCCATCAATGTCAAAATCATCTAGAATTTGTCTCTCTTTTTTTGACTTATTGACCATTGATCCATTATGCAATATTTTCCACTATTAGGGGCGGCTCCACTTGTTAATCGGGGTGGTGACCACCTTGACTTAAATTTTATTTTATATGTATATATATATACACCTTAAAAAATTAAATTTTAAATTAATATGTGTTGTTGACCAACCTAGAAAAAATTCGTGACCACTCTAAAAAAATCTTGAACACCCTAAATAAAAATTTGAGCCATTAAAAATAAAATTTTGGTCCAATGAAGATTGAACCAAAAAATTGTGAGAAGTGCTATGTTCACAACATTTTCACAAATAAATTCTAAGTGGCATATTGTTACTGGCTAATAGTAGTGAACAAAAAGATAATTTCATTACTAATTTCAAATTAGAACCAATAACAACTTGCCAATTAGGGTTTGTTATGAAAGTCTTATGAAAATATTGTAGATATAACACTTCTCAAAAATTGCCCAAACACATACATATTAGCCCAAAAGCCCAAATCAAATGTTTAGTTGTGATTTTTTAAAATTTTGATTTCAAAAGGCATATTTTAAAATCATTATATATTTTTTTTCTAAAAAACACACATTTTCAAATAGTTAGTCGCTTAGTCTGTTCGTGCTTGCTTTACTCTTTTGCTGAATTTGTTGAATTTATTTGATACATTTTCTACACATGCATATGCACTAAATTAATACCTGAATACTTTGTAGAAAATGATTAATGTAACAATTGAATGCCTGAGTTATATATATTGAATGAACTTATAGTTTACTCTTTACTCTTTTGTTAGCACTATGAACAAATTTCTAATAAGGATATCACTTGTATTTCAAGATTCATTTTCTAAGAAAATTCGTATTGGCTTGAATAATTTTCTTTTAGATCCTAGGAAATGGGAAAATGTTTCATCTTAATGATCAAGATGAAATCAGAAGAGCATATTTATAAGGAGGTTCTTGTCAACCTCTTGGCCATAATTTCCTTTAAAAAATAAAGTCATGGAGTATTGTTGTGTCAATTTAATCATAATTAGTTTAAAGAATACAAAAATTAGTTGGAACATATCATAAAAAAGGATAATGGATATTGTTTTATTTTTACTTATTTTGGTAAGGTATTAGTAATTGAATGGGACATCAATAGTTTAATGATTGTTTGGTTGTGTATATTGACAAAGATAATCAATCAATCAATCAATCAATATATATATATATATATATATATATAAGCAGAGACCTCACACAGAAGTGTATGAGGTCTTGCCAAGTGGTGCACTAATTTTGTAATTAGCATTTTTTTACCTCTTTCATTAAGCTTATCTATATCAATATGTGATATGATGGTCCCAAGCATTTTCACTTTTCAGTTTTCTATTAAAAAGTGAGAATACACAATTTGACCGATTCGCCAATATTTCATACTTTTTTTTCTTTTTTGATGAAGTTTCATACTTTTGTCACAGCCCATAATTTTGAGAAACATTTGTGTACTAGAAATTTTCTTAGCACAATCCTTCAAACGGTCCCATTATTTTTTCAAAGAAGACCTTTTCTTTCAAAGAAATTGTATTAATGCAATCCTTCTATGTACAACTCTCTCTTCTTCCATTTCCCTTCCCTTACTTTTTCCTCCCTTCTTTCCTTTTCATCTCCCTTACAACCAAACAAGATATTAGTTTCCAAATTCAACTAATAAATTTTTTTTTTTTGAGGATATTAATAAAAAGAGTCTGAATTTGAAAAGAATGTAGTGTAAAATTCGTGTTTTACACCATCCAATAAGAGATGTCACATCAGCTTTTTACTTAAACCTCATTACATCATACTATAATTAATAACATCTTAATAAACTCTCAATTTGGCTGAATTTTCAGATGCGTATTATAATTGATTGAGTGTGGTTGTACTTATTTTTTAATACATTATAAGATAATGTGACATGTTGGGATTAGAATGTGTAAAACTTAAGTTTTAAACCACATCTTTATAGAATTTAATCTTCAGTAAAAATATGTAAAAAACATGTTTGATTACTGTTTTAGCCTTTAACACTTGTACAATGTATCGAAATGGTTTTTAACATCTTAAATGTGTCAATTTTGTTTCCAAACTTTTCGTATTGTGTCAAAATAATCCTTATTATTAAGCGATACACGAAAAGAATTGATTTATCTAACATTAATATCAAAATAATATTTTTATGCCATCTAAGCTATGCTTTGAATTATCACGTGTCCTTAATTAGAAAATAAAATAAAACATTTGAAAATATATTAATTGCATCTCCATAAGCAAATGAGATGTCATTTTATTAGCAGAAATTGAAAATTTCTTTTCTTTTCTTTTCTTTTCCTCTGCTTTCTCACCAACCAAATGGGGTTTTGAGTCTTGGCTTTTTAGTTAAAATGCTCATGAACATCATCTACAAAACATGTTATTTACCTAATTTTAAATGAAAATTAAAAAAAAAAAAACGAAAAGCCAAATGTCAATTTTTTACATTATCATTTTTCTAAGAAGTTAAAGTTATTGCCAATTATATTATAAAAATCTTGTAAACTAACAGGGTAATGAATATAATTATTTCCTAATTATTTTTCTATTTTTTGTTTAAAAATTGATACATCCATTTAATAAAAGTAGTGTGTAATCTCGTGTATATGCGCATGTGCATTTAAAAACAATCACAATTATATATATATATATATATATATATGATTTAAAATCTAATTGGATCTAGTATCTTCGGTTTTTGTACCAAATAATTCACTTGCTACAAAATTAAAAAATTAAATGGGACACATGGCACAAAATTGAACTCTAATTAAAATTCAATTTAGAATCTAATTGAATTTAGACTCTTTGATTTTTGCACCTAATAATTCATTTAACACACAAATTTAAAAATTAGATGAGACAAATAAATAAATAAAAATTAGATGAGACACGTGGCGCAAAATTAAACTCCAATATATAGATGTATAGCAACCTACCATCACTTTATTTAAAATTACATGTTGTTCATGAAATCACAGTCCCTTATATGACCCTTTTTTAGAAGCCACTATCTCATCCAAAAAAAAAAAAAAAGTTAGTATATTGCAATGTATTTGGAATGATGAGTCCATCAGTATTTGGAATCAATGTTTTTTTTAAAAAAAAAAACTTAAATTGGACACGTGGCACAAAATTAGACAATAATTGGAATCCAATTTAAAATTTAATTGAATTTTTTCTTAGTTTTAGCTTATATATATATATATATAGACTGGTTATTGGCCTATGTGTTGCACAATTTTTTTTGGTATGATCTTTTTTGGTAAATATTATGACCAGAGAACATTGTTTTAGGAAAAAAAACATCTTTCATTTTTATGTAGTGATTTTAAGAAATAAAATTAAGGGTTTTATGATAAATTTTGTTAATTTTATGAAATACATTTATATAAAATAAAAATCATAAAATGCATAATGTGGGGGGTAAAAGGGTCGGAACACTGCATGGGCCTAGGGCCTGGTCCGAGGACGGGGGACCCGCCGAAGGGGCAGTGAGTCGCGGATAGGGCCTCCTAAAACGGGGGCCAAAACGCCCGCCGACCAGGCTGCCGGCCGAATTTGGGCTGATCTGAGGAGAATGTCTCCTTGGACTAAGAGACCCTTGTCCGAGGAGCGTAGCACGTTGTACAGGGAAGGACTCCTAAAGCTCAGCGAGTCGTCCCCCACCCCAACGGGACGCCGAGGAGGGGGACAAGAGGTACGTGCACTACACAAAGCTGCTGCCACTGCATTAAATGCCTTACACCTACCCGCCTGGCCGCATTAATGGGGAAATGACTCTTGAGGGGACGGTGGGCAGCTTTCTGAGCCTTGGAAAGCATTTTCAGGGAAAAAACATATGGGAAGTATAAATAGAGAGGGATGAACCCTAGGAAAGGGATCCGGATTTTTCTCAAGGAAAAGAGTAAGGCTCACCCTCTCTCTCTCTCCCCAAGAACGGAACGTCAGCCAGCACAGAAGCTCCTCGGCTCACGTCCGACGAGGGAAATAGGCCACTCCATCAGCCAGCTGCATGCTAGAAGCGAACGTGGACCTCACACCATAGCCTTCTAAAGCACCAAGAGGTCTAGGCTTTAAGCCCATTCTCTACAAAAGTCACGCATTTGGGCTAAAGGCCAACTTTGTGTCCTTACATATAAGATATACGTAAAGGCATAATTCATGACTACGCATGAAAGTTATTGTATTTTTAAATTTCTATTAGTTAGATCACATTTCTTAAATAAACTAAACAACCATTTCATCACCCCATTGTGCACGTAATGATTGGAATGTTGTTAGTTAGTTTAATTGAACAATATTGTGTTTATTCTTTTTTTAAACTACAATTGATAATTCACAAAATGAGTAAACAACTTATTGAGTGTTGCAAAAGATACAAATATGAACATTAACATGATCATGAACATGAAGGGAGATTTATATTCATTTTCTTGAAGAAAAAATGTACTTACAAAAATTCCAAACTTTATTAGGTAAAGAAGAATCATGTTATAGATAGCAAAATCAATAAACCAAAAATTTTAGGAGCCTAAGAGGAGCCATTACTCATTTGAAAAAACCCAAAATACTTAAGGACTAAAAAAAAAACCATCCACTCCACACTTCCATCACAATTGCTTTTGCTCAAGGAAAACAATATATATATATATATATATATATATATATATAGAAATAATTACAATATGTATGCTAATCCCATAACTTGAACCTTTTCTCCCTGACTCCCACAATTCGAACATTTTCTCTCTTAAACCCTAGACAATATGTATGCCAATCCTGTAACTTAAACATTTTCTCCCTGACTCCCACAATTTGAACATTTTCTCCCTTAAACCCTAGACATTTTGTGTATGGGAAGATGCCCATTCAACTACATGGCCCTTGACATATATATATATATATATATATCATTCAATAAATATAGAACTTCCTTTAAAAAAAATTAATATGTTCATCATAATTAAGGAAAATCCTAATGCGTACTTCACTTGAGCATATGTGAAAAAAGGCATATACATACCACAAATGGTAAAGGAGAAAGAAAAAGTTGCTAATCCCTTTTAATATGGTTAATTTCTTTACCTCAATTAGTCGCCCAAACAACATACCGTTTATTTATACCACAACCACAAATGACAATGTAGCATTGGCCATCGGTAATTGCTAATCTAAAAGTACAGATTTCTTTAATAGCTCTACCTTCATTTCTTTTGGCTAATGTGTCTTTACTAAATCAAAATCAAACCACAAAAATCATATAAAAATCACTAAATTAGAGTTTAAATTATAATTAAATTTTTAAAAGAAATCTAGGCACAATTGCACAAAAATTCCATGTAATTAAGTCATACTCAGGAGTATTGGACATTTTTTCTTTTGTATAAATAGGGGGGCCCCAATGGGATGGGGGGCTAACAATGTTCTCTTCAAAACATTTATTGTAGGAACATAAAAGTTTTCCATTATAGACTTTTTACGCTTAAAGAACATGACTTGTCAACTAATCAAACTAAGGTTTTTAATACCTACAGCAATTTCACAACATCAAGAACAAACCCCAGTATATGCAGTGTCAAATTCCATAGTCTCCTGTTACATCAAATGAGTATTTAATTTTTCTCACAAAGTATTGAATAGTAAAGCTTTTGGGCCATAGTCTCTCAACTACAACTCTCAATCATGTTGGATTTGGATGACACCTTTCCACATCGTATTATTATGAGATGCAGAAAAAATTTGGAGTTTACACAATTTTTATTGTGGATGGGAAGAAAGTCCATCCTATTCCAATTGGTTAGGTCAATAAGGACCTATTCCAATTTAATGATCCTAGAATTTTGTATACAAGTAATAATCAAGAAAACTTCCACCTAAAATAAGTCGGACTTTTGGCAAGAGAGAAAATTGATATCCAAACAAATCAAGCTAAGGCCAACCAAAATGGTTCATATTCTTAATTTCTTATCTCGATTTGTTCCATGTACAAGACTTACAATCAATGCTTGGCGTATAAAAGTTAAACATCTTATCTAAAGTCCATCTTTTGAAAGCTTGAGAAAAAACTCATTTAAACCAACACAATATATAAATTATAAAGGAATCAAAGAAAAATTGTCAAAAATAATGAAAATTTAATTTGTGCTTAAATTCTTATAAGGATGAACACAATAGCAATATCCTTTTTAAAAAAAAAATAAAGATAAAAAATCTATGCTTATTTTGTACGTATGATAAGGTCCAATCACAAAGTTTTTTGAGACTCATGCTGATTAGTGACTAGGAGTTATAAAGGAATAATCATCAATATATGTATATATATATATATATATATATATATATATATATAAATAAGCAGAGATCTCATACGGGAGTGCATGAGGTCTTGCCAAGTGACGTTCTAACTTTGTATTTAGCATTTTTTTACCCCTTTCATTACGTTTTTATTACTGTTACTCAAAAATTTACATTAACTTATTTTACTGCTATCTCATTAATCTCTCATTTATTGCCTAAGCTTACATCACACATTTCTCTCTTTTTCATGTCTTTTAGCATATCCACCTTTAATATTAAAAATAATAATAATAATAATAATTAAGAACTAATAGTAATAACTAACCAGATAAGGCCTTGGAGAGGGATAGAGAGACACAAAAATGTTGTAGATTGTTAAATAAACCACATTGTTTCACTACATATTACCAAAATAAAAGACCTAAGACTAACAAAACATTTGAAAGAGAGAGAAAGAGAAATCTAAAGGGCTATCGCCTCCGTCATATTGGCCTCCCACCACCATCAAGACGCCGAAGCCCCTATAAGTATTTTTTTTAAAAAAATTAAGGTATTAAATATGATTTAGGTTTTGAGTCATTTGGTTGGATAATTTTTGTTTTGGGTATATAAGTAAAGAGAATACTTGGTATGCAATGTAAAACTACATTCTACCATAATTTTAAATCATCTATAAGACGCATGTATGCACACATGCCCACACCATGTTTTAATATCGCACTATCTATGAGTGGAAGACAATGAGAGAGTTGAACATACTTTTATTTCATAGTATTAAAAATGTGAACACAACACAAATTAGTTGATTTTCATAGTTCTGTTACTCTTTTGCATTTATTTTTGGTTTCATAATTTAAAAAAAAATTATTTAATTTATTTAATTTTGTGGCCTTTTTTTTACTATTTATGGGTCTCATTGTACAATTGGTATTTTTCATAGTTCCCATTGTACTATTCAACTAGCTTTTAACTTTTATTTTCTACATTTTCAACAAAAAATTTTCAATTTCAACTAAATAAACCATTCTCAAACAGACCTGTAGTATTAGGTTCATTTCAGAACCATCCTTCACGTAATAATGTAGAGAATTTCCATCAATATCATAATCATCTAGAATTTGAATTATTGTTTTTATTGGGTGACTTGTTGACCATTAGTCTATTATGCAATATTTTCCACCGTGTGACATAATTTTCATGTAGGGCCAAAAATTCATGTTGAGGAAATTGTTTTTGGAACCTAAGGCTCATTATTGAGTACAATCTCAAGTCATGTGTATGTGCTCTTAATGACATGATTAAATTAGTGATAATATATGTTTTTAGCCAAACCCCTAGAGATCAATGCTCAGCACACACAAGTGAAAAGATGTAGTGATAGGTTCATTTGATGATCATCTTTCATGTAACCGCGTAGAGATTTTTCAACAATATCAAAATCATTAAGAACTTGTCTTAATGACATCTTTTGTTTTTTAATTGGGTGACTTGTTGACCATTAATCCATTATGCAATATTTTCCACCATGTGACATAATTTCATGTAAGACCTAAAACTCATGAACTTAAGCCTCATGATTGAGTAGAATATCATGTGAGTGTGCACTTAATGACAAGTGATAATATATGTCACGACCCAAATCTGTACTTCAGAATTTAGAGCATGACCGGCATGTTAATATCAAGTTTACCTTAATACTAACACGAACCAACCTAACAGACGGTGCTTATCAAGAATTGTTTCCTGTATACCTGTTTTTTTTTCTTGCATAAAAGTCATAATATTCAAAAATGATGAAAACCTTGAAAATTCATTTCATTTGAACTTTGCAAGATTACCACTTGCCTGAAGCTTAAGGTATTCCTGTAAATATTACATAGCTAAACGTATAGAAAAAACTCTTATTTACAAACCTAACCCCAAAGACATACAACTGGGGTTCAAAACAAACTAAGGTTCCGAATTACATCTGTGCTCAAGGATCAAGTATATCTTGATTCCTCCTATACAACAAAAGAGCTAAACTGCTAAACAACAAAAAGACTATACAATCTAAGAAACGAGAATCATAGAATTTTGCCACCTCTAATACTCTCGCTGCTTCCAGGAAGAACCTGTGCACTGAAATATAATAGGGTGAGCTGCGAAGCCCAGTAAGGTTTTTAAGCTACATGGGCCTTTGATAAGAATGCATGTAAATCAAACATTTTATAGATATGCCAGCCTTGATAAAATAGACTTCATACTATTCATATTGCTCTTGAACTAACTTATGAGCTCTTAGATGAAAATACTTCATATATTTATAAACGGACATAATAAGAGATATAAACATAATTCAGTAACTTCATCTTTAAAAATCATTATATCATAATCAATAACATAATGTAGCCGTTCATAACATATTGGTTAGTCCATATCTAATAAGTCTGTATAGAGAAGGCCTCATCACATTTAGGTGCTCCAGTGTGTATGATATTGTCCTCTTTGGGAGGCTTGATGGCACATCCCCTCAAGGTTTTATTCCTCCCCGCCGTCCGTACACATTGGGGAAAAGGCTTTGTTCAGATTAGAGTTACGGGCAACCCCATTTCCTCTACTTTAAATGGCCTAGAGTTACGGGCAGCCCCATTTCCTCTACTTTAAACGGCCCAACAGATAACATTTTCCATGGAAAGCCAGTAATTAACCCCTACTGGCCGAGTTCAGATTACCAGAGGACATAACCCAAAATAAAACTTTCATACTTATACATCATACTGAAATTTCTCATTTTACATGATATTTCATAATAATAGCATATCCACTTCATTCTTAAATATTATGTTCATGATATAGATAATAGCATCAATATGCTAAAATTTATCATGTATATAAGATTGAAACAACTCACGAACATATACTTACTTAAATCATGCTTATATGCAATATCTCTAATTAAAAAGTTTTCATACATAATAGTTTTCTAAACAATTTTTATACTTATCAACGCACATGTCACATAACCCTTACCTGAAAACAGAAGACGCGAGAGGTTTGTACAAGAGGAGCTCAAGTGTCCACGTTCTCGTTCTCGTTACCTAAAATAAAAACCAAGACTTATTACTAACTACTCTTCCTAAATATATAAACTTAAACCTCAAACACAACCTAACTCTCAAACTTAATAAAATCTTAATTCCCATCACATAGAGTTACCCCAAGAACAAGGTACAATCATCAAACACAAATGCATACCAAAACATAGAGAAACCAAGTCATAAAAATTCCTCTATGATTAAACATACCATAAGATAAGCACATTAAATTATAGCTCAAGAAATTCACCTTAACTTCAAAATTAAATCCACAAAGTTAGAGTTATCCTTCTCTGTTTACTGCTCCTTTCAGCAGCAATTGCCTCATTTATAAAATACAAACGGGATATCTAAACACATCCAAACGTCATGAAAATTTACAGAACTACTCCCCTGTATGTCTAGTATATACCGTATAAATTTCAAGGTCAAAGAATAAAACCATGATTTATTAAAAATCATACAAGGCAACGTACTCAAATCTATCCTGACAGAAAATCATGCAACTTAGAAATTAAACCATTATTTTTGTATTAATCCAAATGCAGTGAGACCACTTCCATAATAACCATATATGTCTTAGGATTCATAAAAACTACTCCTAGCAACTTAATTCACAGCAATTGATTTAATACATATTTTTCTTCTTGTAAACCCCAAATCTGTCACAGTGACAGCTTCAGGGCATGTTCTTACAAAATCATCAATTAAATGCACTTGATCTTCATTTCATTTGGATATTTTTATACCAACACTATAAACATTAAAATAAGTTATAAAGCATTCAATAGACCATAAAACCATCAATCTTAAAACTTACTAAAACAGAAACACAATTTCAGCTTCTAAAATCAGCTTAGAGAATAAAGAAGGAGAACAATTAAACTATCAAAATTCTCTTAAATCAAATGAGGTTTTGATTACTTACCCCAACCTTTGAAGCTGAAACTTAAGTATTAGGCTCTTAATTCCTTCTTTAGAGTGAGATATATGTTGTTTTGGTGAAAGAGGAAGAAGGAGCTCTTGCCGTGTGAAAGCAAAGAAAGAAAAGAAACAAAGGAGCAAAGAAAAGGAAGAGAGAAAGAAGAAAAAGAAGCTGGACTTTCTGTCTGAAGCAGCCAAGAAGATAAGTGGTGAAGACTTTGTTGGATACGTTTAAATGCAAAGGAGAAAAAGAAGACCAAGTCCCACCTTTCCCACATTTTGGCATTTGCACTTTTCACCCCATATATTCTTATATTTCAAGAAATGCCCAAAGACAAAATAACTTTGCATATATATATATATATACACACATATACATATCCTTATAAAATTCTCTCTACAACATTTAAAAGAGCATATATGTTTTATAATATCACAATATCAAAAATTTATGCACTTAAATTAATTAAGATGATAAAAGGCATATAAACTCATAAATTTAATTATGTAATTAGGTTGAGGTGTTACAATATAGGCTTTAAGCAAAACCCCCAAAGATCAATGCTCACCACACACAAGTGATGAAATGTTGTGTTAGGTTCATTTGACATCCATCTTTCAAGTAACTATGTAAATATAATTCGTCAATGTCAAAATCAATTAGAATCTGGCTCTCTTTTTTAGACTTGTGGAGCATTGATCCATTATGCAATATTTTCCACTGTTAGGGGCGACTCTACTTGTTAATCAAGGTGGTAACCACATCTCATTTTTCTAAGTGTTGATAGTTATACCATGTAAATGCATATATTTCATTTACCACTTGAGTTGTGGAATGGACAATAAGAAATTCCTACAAGTTATAAGTTGCCCTGTTGAAAACTTAGGGATGAATGATCCAGACATGAAGACCCAATGCAAGCTGCTTTTGATTGTCTCATTCCATGATGGTATTCAAATATAGATTTGAAGGAAATACATTGTAGTGGATTTCCATCTTTCAAGTAACCGCGTAGAAATTATTCATCAATGTCAGAATCATCTAGAATCTGGCTATCTTTTTTTGACTTGTTGACCATTGATCCATTATGCAATATTTTCCACTGTTAGGGATGGCTCTACTTGTTAATCAAGGTGGTGACCACATCTTATTTTTCTAAGTGTTGATAGTTATACCATGTAAATGCAGATATTTCATTTACCACTTGAGTTGTTAAAGGGACAATAAGAAATTCCTACAAGTTATAAGTTGCCCTGTTGAAAACTTTGGGATGAATGATCCAGACATGAAGACCCATTGCAAGCTGCTTTTGATTGTCTCATTTCATGATGGTATTCAAATATAGATTTGAAGGAAATACATTGTAATGGATTTCACTTGTAAATGAATTTTTTTCCTTCTTATGATGAGCAAGTAGCAAAGTAAGTAATAGTCAAGATACTTATAATAGATTTCTTTGTAGTCTTTGTAGTCTGGCTTCTTCCTTTAAATACTTTACAACAAGAGACCTATTTGTAGTACATGAAAGTTGGTTATAAATTTTGGGGTGAAATGTCCATAAAATCTAGATCAATTATGATTGTCCTCTCCATTGATAATGATTATGATGGAACAATAAAAATTGTTTTTAGTTATATGATAAATTCATATTTTTCAAGTCCAAGTTGTAACTAATAGCAAATTATTAGTTGTTTATGATGACAGATTTTTAGTCATCATCTTGTCAATTGGGTTATCAATAGCTTTTTTATTACCTCTTGTATTTATTAAAAATGTTACTAAAATTAAAATGTAGAAGGCTTAAGAAAAATAATAATTGGAAAAAAATATTTTATGATCTTAAATCCAATTCTAAATCCAAATCCAAATTTAGGTATCCAAACAATGAAATTTCAAATAATGAATTTCAAATCTTGAGTTTTATAAAAAGACCCAAACAAGGAATTTTACAATCAATGGATTTCAAATCAAGGCATTTTAAATCCATTGATTTAAAATCCAAATCCAAATGTTGCCATCCAAACACAACCTTAAGTTTTTTTGCGAGAATTTCAAAATGAAACTTAAAAAAATAGTGTGTGTTTGTGTGTGTATGTGTGTGTACTAGATAGTTTTTTATAGATAATTTATCATCTTTTAAATTACAATAAGTATACACCAAAATACAAAAACTTAATGACAAAAGAAAATTTTATAAGTTCCACTGAAACTTTTAGGGGGGGGGGGGAAGCAAGTAGAGTGGTTATATAAAATTTTTATTGTCATTTTGGTCTTGCAAATAAAGGTTTCAAGGTCATTTTGGCTATTTTTTGGTTTCAATGGCATCACGGTCATTTTTTAGGTTATAAGGGTATTTCTATCACTTTTTAGGTTTTAGGGGTATTTATCATTATTTAGTCATGGTATTTTGGTCATTTTCTAAGTTTTGAGGGTATTTTGGTCATTTTTAGGTTTTAAGTGCATTACAGTCATTTTTTTAGGTCCTAAGGGTATTTTAGTCACTTTTTAGGTTACAAGTTCATTTTTGTCATTTTTTAGGTTTCAAGGTCATTTTGGTCATTTTTAGGTTTTAAGGGTATTTCGGTCATTTTTTTAGGTTTTTAAGGTCATTTTGGTCATTTTTAAGGTTCTATAAGTAGTTCGATCATTTTTTAGATTTCAGGTGTATTATGGTCATTTAGGTTTTAAGAGTATTTCAGACACTTTTTAGGTTACAAAGTCATTTTAGTTATTTTTTTAGGTTTTAGGGTCATTTAGGTTATTTTTTAGGTTCTAAAGGTATTTTGGTTATTTTTTTTGGTTCTAGGGTCATTTCGATCATTATTTAGGTTCTAAGTGTATTTCCGTCATTTTTAGGTTTTAAGGGTATCCCAGTATTTTCTGAGAGTTTTTGGGATATTTTGGTCACATGTGATGTTGGTATTACTCAATGTGGCAATAGAACTGTCAAATGTGAGGAAAAAAAATAAGGGAACCATTGGATATAATAAAAGTACTGTCACATGTGATATTGGTACTACCCAATGTAACGATATAATTGTCAAATGTAAGAAAAAAATAAGGTAACCATTAAATGTAATAAAAGTACAGTTATATGTGATATTGGTCTTGCCTAATGTAAAAATGGACCATCAAATGTGAGAAAACAAATAAGGAAACCATTGAATGTGATAAAAGTACAGTCACATGTGATGTTGGTGCTGCCCAATGTGACAATAGAGCTGTCAAATGTGAGAAAAAAATAAGAAACCATCAAATGTGTCAAAAGTATGGTCACATGTGATGTTGGTACTGCCCAATGTGACAATGGAGCTACCAAATGTGAAAAAAATAAAATAAAATAATGGTGCTACAGATTGTTACAAAAGTACGGTCAGATGTCATGTTGATACTGCCCAATGTAATGATGAAACTTTTAAATGTGAAAAAAAAATGAGAGTACCACCAAATGTGACAAAAGTATGGTTAGATGTGGTATTGATACTACCCAATGTGATGATGAAATTCTCAAATGTGAGAAAAAAAATAAGGGAACCTTTAGATGTGATAAAAGTACGGTCATATGTGATGTTAGCATTACCTAATGTAATGATATAACTGTTAAATATAAGAAAAAAAAAGAACCATCAAATGTGATAAAAGTACAGTCATTAAATGTGAGAAAAATGTGAGAAAAAAAATAAGGGAACTATCGAATGTGATAAAAGTACGGTCACATGTGATGTTGGTATTGCCCAATGTGACAATGAAACTGTCAAATGTGAGAAAAAGTTAAGGAACCATTGAATGTGTCAAAAGTAAGATCGCATGTGATGTTGGTACTATCCAATATGACAATGAAACTATTAAATGTAAAATAAAATAAAATAATGGTGCCACAAATTGTGACAAAAATATGAGCAGATGTCATGTTGGTACTACCCAATGTGATGATGGAACTTTCAAATGTGAGAAAAAAAAATGAGAATACCACTGAATGTGACAAAAGCATGGTCAAACGTGGTATTGATACTGCCCAATGTGACTATGAAACTGTCAAATGGGAGAAAAAAAATAATAGTACCACCAGATGTGACAAAAGTACGGTCATAAGTGATGTTAGTACTGCCCAATGTGACAATAAAACTGTCAAATGTGGAAAAAAAAAAAAGGTACTACAAAATGTGATAAAAGTATAGTCAGATGTGATGTTGGTATTGCCTAATGTGACAATGGAACCATCAAATGTAAGAAAAAAAAATAAGGGAACCACCAAATGTGACAAAACAATAGTCACATGTGATATTAGAACTGTATAATGTGAGGATGGAATTGACAAATGTGAGAAAAAATAGGGTACAACCAAATGTGACAAAAGTATAAAAGTACAATCAGATGTGACAATAGAATCATCAAATGTGAGAAAAAAAAAAAAAGAACTACCAAATGTGATAAAAGAACAATCACATGTAATGTTAAAAGTGTACAATATGAGGATGAAACTGTCAAATGTGAGGAAAAAAAAAATAAAGGAATCACCGAATGTGACAAAAATACAATCACTTGTTATGTTAGTAGTGCACAATGTGAGAATGAAACCGTCAAATATGAGAAAAAAATAAAGGAACCACCAATGTGACTAGAGTACTATCACATGTGATGCTGAAACTACACAATATGAGAAAGGAACCATCAAATGTGAGAAAAAAAAAAAGAATCATCAAATGTGACAACAAAATTGTTACATGTAATGTTAGAACTGTACAATATAAAAATAGAACCGTCAAATATAATGCTTTGGTCACCCGGTATAACAGGTGCTAAGTAGTGAGTTCAGTACCAAAAAAAAAGGGTATCGTAGAATTACTCTTACCTCATAGGTAAGAAAGGAAATAAAGGAAACAATCAAGGTCATGACTAGTGAAACATACATAAATGTAGTTAGAAGATGAGCTAGATTTGTAATTAAACCAACTTATTTCAAATGGGGCACAAAGTTATTTATATATGCATAGAATTGGAACTTATTTTCTGTAAGAGTACTATTCTCTAGCAATTATTCAAGACATCAATAATTTTCTTTTATCCTTTTTTATACAAGAGAGATTCTTTATAATAATTATTCTTTAGCAACTAACCTTTTTATTTTTTTATCATTGAGATTCGATATTAAAAGAAATTTACATTCAAGAAAATGAGTTTTTTGAAAAGTTGAAAAAGTAACATTAAAGATACTACAAATTTTACTATATAATTTTTACAAACTAATATATCACTAATTATAAAAAATAAATCAGTCATTCATTAATTATGTTTTTTAAATCAACCAATCATATTGATTTTTTTGTCAATTTGTAAATATTTTATAATACAATTTATATTAGTTTCAGCATTTTTTAAGTTGAAAATTTGAAGATCTAAAACAGGAATATGAAAGATTATGTTGAAATTATTGATTTTTTGTTAAAAAAAACTAAGTTATAAATTTCACCATTTATATTTATTCATAGTTGAATTCAATCTTGTAACTTTTGATTTATTTATTCCAAATTTATAACTTTCCTTCCATCAAATTCCATGGCATTGTGCCTTTAAGTATTCTAAAATGACGTTGTTTTAGAAATTCAAAATACCGAAATCACTTTATTTTGGGATACTGAATGGCAACCTCTTTAATAGAAGTAAACAAAATAAAAGTGTTATATGTACAATATTTTCGTAATACTTTCACAACAAATCATAGATGGTACATTGTTATTTGATCTAGTCTGAATTTAAAACTGAAATTATTTTTTTATCCACCCATAACAACTAATAACAACTTATTATTTCAGATTTGTTGTAAAAATATTGTGAACGTATCATTTTTTAAATGAAATGACTACATAAAAAAAAAAAAAGTAAAATGAAAGGTATAGATACTAAATTAATCTAAGGCTATAAAACTGAATTAATTTTTGGGTAAATTATAGAAAGTCCAGTTTATAATTTAGCTTAAAAATTGAAGAAAGAAAAAAACAAAAACTGTCTGAACACATTGTTTAAGACTTCTGTGCGGTTATATATATATATATATATATATATATATGACTCGTGTGTGTGTGTTTAGGAATTGTTAAAAACAAATTTTAATTTTTTCCAATGTTATCTTTTTTTATTAATAATATAAATTTTAGATTTTTTAAAATAAATTAATTTTAAGCTTATTTTGTAATATATTTAACTTAAAAGTTTTTTTTTTTTTTTTTTTTAATTATGGGGTGGTTACATTCCCCTCCCTTGAGGTTTGAGAGAATGACACTCAACTCCAAACCTGAATGAAAAAGCACCCCCTCCCTTAAAATTTAGAAAAAATTAACGACTCCCCCCTTTTATTTATATTAGTAATGAATATTTTAACCTTCTAGTATAAGAATCTCATTACAAAAGTTTAACTATGGTTTATAAAAAAAATTGATATATTTAGAATAAAAATAAAAAATTTATCTAGTACCAAAATAATTGCAATAGCAATTATCTCCATAAGCCGTTGAAAAAGAAAAAATATAATAAGCAATATTCTTTAAGACCTTTTCCATTCTCCCCGTGTATATGTTAGAATACTTAGTATTCTAAAAATAAAAATAGTGGGTTAATCCTACGTTGAAAAATGAGTGTGAGTTAAAGAGGTTTAGAATCCGGGCTGTGTATTCAAGAGTTAAACCTTTTTGGAGTGTGTGAGTTTATATACTGCTTGGAACGAAATGTTGCATGCACTTTTGGTTCTGACGTGTAGTATTAAGCAAAAAAAACAGTCTGAGCTTTGTTCCACATCGTGTGTGTTGGGGTGTGTTAGTTTATTTACTACTCCGATCCAGTAAGTGTTGCATACACTTTTGGTTCTGACATGTAGTATTAAGCAAAAAAGAAAAAAAAAAAAAAAAAAAAGTTAGATCATTTTGGATATATACTGCTATTAGTTTCTTTAAAATACACTTTAATTAAAAATTTAATACAATTACATCTTTTGATAAACTTCAAATATTTTAATACAAAATTAATACACTTCAAAATTCATATTATTATTATTTTTTTTTTTTGGATATAAAAGATAGAACATATTTAAAAATTTAATACGGATTAATTACTTTACCCGAAAAAAAAAAATAAAATAAAAACACCATCACAACCGCGAAAAAAATAAAATAAAATAAAACACCCTCATATAGCTCGTCACCAAAAACTACTCAAAAAGCATACGCTTCTGTAATCTGCAGCATATCTCTCTCTCTCTCTCCCTCTCTCTCCCTCTGTTCTGAATAATTCATCAATGGCTCGCGTAAGTCTCTCTCTCTATTTTTCTTACAATTGCACACAACGAAATGTTTATTCAACTTTCAAATTCCAAATCCACAAATTAATACAACTAGGACTATTGTTAATCTCTGTTTGTTTGGTCGCTGAGAAAATTTTATGATTTCTATGCTTGTTCAGTATGATAGATCCGAGGAAATTAAGCAAATTCTAAATGCCCCTTTTTTGTGTTATTAGTTTTGGATCTAAATTTTCGTACAATTTGTAATTTTTTGGTTTAGATCTGTGCAATGTGTGAATTTATTTACTTTTTAGTAATCAGAGGGTTCACATAATGGAAAAAGAGTGTGTATTTGATGATATTGTTAAATGTTTGTTTCTAAGGTGTTTGTTGTTAATACTGAACCAAGATTTCACTTTGGAGCTCAATGTAATGTTAATGTTTTGGGTTTGATGGGTGCTTTATTTGGATGCAAAAGGGTGTGATCTGTGTGGCTTAGTGGTAGTAATTACATGGTCATAGTGGGGGGTGGGGGATCAGAATCAGATTGGCTGTGTTAT
The DNA here is from genome assembly GCA_032878915.1 of Castanopsis chinensis. NCBI lineage: Eukaryota > Viridiplantae > Streptophyta > Magnoliopsida > Fagales > Fagaceae > Castanopsis > Castanopsis chinensis. The sequence goes on from JAVQMG010000096.1 coordinate 944,688, forward strand.
GCTTATTTGACCATGAAATTATAGCCAGTTTTGGGGTTTTGCTCAATGTAGGATGTCGTGTCAGCTATTGGGAGAGTTTAGGATTGGTTTTGGAAAGGCTGGATGGTTGGTTGAGCTCTAAAATCTGTGATCCGTGTGATTAGTGGTAGTAATTACATGGTGGGGATCAGATTGGCTGTGTTAGGCTTATTTAACTATGAAACGTTATCCAGTTTGGGGTTTTGAACTTTTGATCAATGTAGTACTTTGTGGCGGTTGGTAGGAGACTTTGGAATTGGTTTTGGACATGATGGGGGTTGTTTTTAACTCCAAATTGTGTGATCTATGCTGAATAGTTGTAGTATTTAAATGATGGGAATCACATTGGCTGTGTTAGGCATATTCGACAATGTTTGTGACATAAACTCAACTAAAGAGTTAAGCTTACGAGGCTATGAAATGTTAGGCATTTTGGGCTTTGATTAATGTAGGATTTTCTGGACTTCTTATTAGATTTTAGGTTTGGTTTTGCAAATGATGGGCTGTTGATTTAAGTCCCAATGTGTGATCTATGTTCAATAGCAGTAGTTACTAAATGGAGGAGGATCACATTGGCTGTGTTAGGTGTATTTGACTATGTTACCTAAAACTCAACCAAGAGATCAATTTATGTGGCCGTGAAATGCTAGCCATTTAAGGATGTGATTAATGTGGGATTTTGTGAGACTTGTTAGGAGGATTTGGGATTGGCTTTGGAAATGATGGGTGGTTGATCATTAGTAGTACTAATTTGATTTCTCTGGTTGCTCAGTATGATAGATCCGAAGAAATGAAGCAAATTCTAAATGTTCTAATGTTTATTCCTAATTTAAAATTAAATTTTTTTTTTTAGACTGTGCAATATGTGAATTTATTTACTTTTTAATGATCATAGGGTTCAGATAATAGAAAAAGACAGTGTATTTGATGTTATTGTTGAATGCTTATAAGGTATTTATTGTTATACCAACCAAGACTTCACTTTGGAGTGCAATGTAATGTTAATGGTGGTGGTCTGGAGAGCTTGGGATTGGTTTTGGATTTGATGAGTGCTTGATTGGATGCCAAAGGGTGTGATCTGTGTGGATTAGTGGCGGTAATTACATGCTGGGGATTGGGGATCAGATTAGCTGTGTTAGGCTTATTTGACCATTGAAAGTTGTCCAGTCCTTTGGATTCAGATATCTGAATGGTGCATTATTGTTTACATGATCTCAATGATACTAAAGTATCACATCTCACAGCAAACGTTTGAATATGTCATCATTTGTTTAGTAATATCTTTCCATCTTGATTTTTTCATAAAAAAGTCAATTGCAAAAGATAAGTAACCGCAACCAAAACCTCAAAAAAGTTAGCAATCCAAACACTGTATGTGAAGAAAACTGAAGCATATAGAACTATGTTACTTCTAACTCTCCCTACGCCTTATGTTTTTAATTTTTACTCTCAATGGCAGTTTTTTCTTTTAATATATATATTATCTTATGCTAAATAGCGAGTAGATATTGAAACTTAATTATAAAAACAAAAAGGCACAAGTGTTTGGCGTTTTACAAAATAAATGTGGCATAAATTTCCATAATCACGTGGCACACTAAGTAGTGGTTAACAAAAAAGTTAAACATTTTGTTTTTATATTATTATTATATAAATTATGTTATTATATACTATACAATGTTGTAAGATAATATCCAACAATTAAAGAAAGGAAATGAAAAAAAGATAACAAATTAAAACAAAACCAAATTGCATCAATGGACACCTACTAAGGATAAGAAGCTAGTAGATTGTGGAGATGACTAGTATGGGTCCTCAATGGAAGTCGGACAACGGTCATTTTAAGATTGGTCACCTTTTGGAGTTTGGTTTCCTTATGGCAGATATTTGGTTGTAACCTTAGGGCTCAAGAAATTGGGTTTGGTTGTCATGATAGATACAAATGTTTGACATGTGATCCTAAGCATTTTAGAAGACTAGGTTAAGATGCGTTGTTAAATTAAATTTTGTAGATAAAATAATACAGAATGAATGAGTTGCATTAATTGATATTTGATATGGTTAAAATGTTCATTTTGCAAGGACATCCTTTATTCCTTTTGTTATTGGTTCAAATAATATGCGATTCCACCACCCCAATGAACTCGCTCTTATTTTTGGGAAAGATAGACCAAATGGGTATGCTGTAGAATACCCTAATATTAGGCTAATACCAGGGCTCAAATTGAGAGAAGAGGATAGGGTTAATAGAGTAATTATAGAATACTTCTGAATTATTATAAATGCATTTTCGCTCCTCTTATATAAGAGAAAGTTGTACTAATTAAATTAATAATGAGACTCACAATTTATGTAAGAGAGAGAGTACACATTCATGATACTTTCAAAGTATTCAATAATGTTTTAAGTTAATAAAGAAGTGAATGATAATGGAGGTTTTTAAAATAAAAAAAACATTTTAGGGAACGAATGATAATGGAGTTAATGGGGTATTTGGGGAATATTTTGATTATTTTGGAGATTTTAGGGGTATTTTAGTCATTTTATAGATTTTGAGGGTATATTTAATCATTTTAGAGGTTTCATGAGTTTATCAAGGTTTCATAGATATAAAAGGACAATAAAAGCATGGCCCAATAATAATCCACATAAACTGATTGAAGGAGAATAAAACAAGAACAAATAATAATCTGAGATTAATGCTAACAATTACAATCCTTTGCAAGCCATTTATCATTACACCAAGATTCCATAAAATGATCATTGATCAATAACTATCAGAAATAACCTTACAAGGTAAAGACGCTTAAGGTTTATTTGGTTGAAATGATGAAAAAATGGGAGGGTAGAAAATATGGAAGGGGCAAAAAAGTGGAATGATAGAAGTTTTTTTTTTTTTTTTTCCCTCATGGTGTTTGATTGAAAAGTGGAAAAGTTGAGGATAAAAAAATCTTTTATTTAGTTGAGAAAAAAAATACGAGGATGAAAAATGTAATTTGTATAAATTTACTCTCCTATCTTTTTTTAGATAAAAATAAATAAATAAATAAAAAGTAACAAATTATATTCTTATTAAAAAATTGTGTATAGCTGGACACTTCTTTTCTTTAAAGATATGAGAGAAAAAATATTTGGATGATTTGATGAAATAAAACCAAAACAATTAGGGAAAAAAAAACCCGGAGGCGAAGCAACATAAAACGGCAAAAGTTAAAGAAGAAGAAAAAAAATGAGAAGTTAAAAAAAAAAAAAAAAAAAACGATTAGTGAAAGAAGAAAAAAGAACATTGTTGCACAAGGATCGTTTATTCCAAAAAGCTAGTCACTTTTGTGATCCCATTTTCTCTCAGATCCGTAAAAGTAAATTCACAAATAAAGCTCATGATAGCTGAATGTTTTTACGGTGCACTGTTGGGTATGTTTTAAAAATTAAGCCCATTAATTCTTTTAGTTGGAAAAAGCCCAAACATTCCACAAATAAATCTTCCTTAGCATGTGTGGGTATTATTGGCAGCAAACAAATTTAATTGTATATTAGGCAAATATATACTAAAACATAAGTTCGAAAAATACGGTTTACCTTAAAAAAAATATTAATCAGATACAATAATAATAATAATAATAATAATAATAATAATAATAATAATAATATATCATAATCATCAAGAATTTGAATTATTGAAATTTTGTTTTTATTGGGTGACTAGTTGACTATTAATCTATTATGCAATATTTTCCATCATGTGACATAATTTTCATGTTGGGCCAAAAATTTATGTTGAGAAAATTGTTTTTGGAACTTAAGGCTCATTATTGAGTATAAACGGACCCGTTGTGTTAGGTTCATTTCAAAACCATCTTTCACGTAACAATGTAGAGATTTTCCATCAATATTATAATCATCAAGAATTTGAATTATTAAATTTTTGTTTTATTAGGTTACTTGTTGACCATTAATCTATTATGCAATATTTTCCACTGTATGACATAATTTTCATGTGGGACCAAAAATTCATGTTGAGGAAATTGTTTTTGGAACTTAAGACTCATTATTGAGTACAATCTCAAGTCATATGTATGTGCTCTTAATGACATGATTTTTTTTTTTTTTTTTGAGAAACCTTAATGACATGATTAAATTAGTAATAATATATGCTTTTAGTCAAACCCATAGAGATCAATGCTCAGCACACACAAGTGAAGAGATGTAGTGTTTGAGGGGTGTGAGGGGCAAGGGCTGGGGTTCAAGTCTCTAAGAGGGAGCTTCACACACATATATACTTACATTCGGCTAGAGTAGAATTCTATCTTGTATAAAAAAAAAAAGACATAGTATTAGGTTCATTTGACAATCATCTTTCATTTAACTGTGTAGAGATTTTTCATCAATATGAAAATCATTAAGAATTTGTCTTATTGACATCTTTTGTTTTTTAATTGGGTGACTTGTTGATCATTAATCCATTATGCAATATTTTCTACCATGTGACGTAATTTCATGTAAGGCCAAAAATTCATGAACTTAAGCCTCATGATTGAGTAGAATATCTTGTGAATGTGCTCTTAATGACATGATTAAATTAGTGATAATATTGGCTTTAAGCCAGACCCCCAAAGATCAATGCTCATCACACACAAGTGATGAGATGTGGTGTTAGGTTCATTTGACAACCATCTCTCACATAACTACGTAGAGATTTTTTATCAATATCAAAATCATCAAGAATTTGACTTATTGACATCTTTTGTTTTTTGGTTGTGTGACTTATTGACCATTAATTTTCATCTAAGACCATAAATTCATGTTGAGTACATTTATTTGGAACTTAAGGTTCATGATGAAGTACAACATCTTATGTATGTGCTCTTAATGACATGATTAAATTAGTGATAAAATAGGCTTTGAGGAAAACTGCTAGAGATCAATGCTCACCACAAACAGGTGATGAGATGTTGTGTTAGGTTGATTTGACATCCATCTTTCAAGTAGCCTCGTAGAGATTATTCTTCAATATTAGAATCATCTAGATTCTTGCTCTCTTATTTTGACTTGTTAACCATTGATCCATAATGCAATATTTCTCACTATTAGGGGCGACTTTACTTGTTGATCAAGGTGGTGACCACCTTGACTTGAATTCTATTTTTTTTATATATATCTTAAAAAAATTAAATTTTAAATTAATATGTGTTGTTGACCACATAGAAAAAATTCTTGACCACTCTAAGAAAATCTTGAACAACCTAAATAAAAATTTGAGCCATTAAAAATAAAATTTTGGTCCAATGAAGATTGAACCAAAAAATTGTGAAAAGTGCTATATTCACAATATTTTCAAAAATAAATCCTAAATGGCATATTGTTACTAGCTGATACTAGTGAACAAAAAGATAATTTCATTGGTAAGTTCATATCAAAACCAATAACAACTTACCAGTTAGGGTTTGTTAGTTTGTTATGAAAGTATTACGAAAATGTTGTGGACATAATACTTTTCAAAAAATTGCCCAAACACATACAAATTAGCCCAAAAGCCTAGATCAAATGTTTAATTGTGATTTTTTAAATTTTGATTCCAAAAGGCATATTTTAAAATCATTAATTTTTTTTTCCTAAAAAACACACATTTTCAAATAGTTAGTCACTTAGTCCTTTTGTGCTTGCTTTAGTCTTTAGCTGAATTTGTTGAATTTATTTGATACATTTTCTACACACGCATATGCACTAAAGTAATACTTGAATACTTTGTAGAACATGATTGATGTAACGGTTGAATACCTAAGTTGAATATATTGAATGAACTTATAGTTTACTCCTCACTCTTTTGCTAGCACTATGAACAAATTTCTGATAAGGAAATCACTTGTATTGTAAGATTCATTTTCTAAGAAAATTCGTATTGACTTGAATAATTTTCTTTTAGATCCTAAGATACAGGAAAATGTTTCATCTTAATGATCAAGATGAAATAAGAAGGGCATATTTATAAAGAGGTTCTTGTCAACCTCTTGGCCATAATTTCCCTTAAAAAAGAAATTAGTGGAGCATTGTATCGATTTAATCCTAATTAGTTTAAAGAATACAAAAAATTATTTGGAACATATCATAAAAAAGGATGATGCATTTTGTTTATATTTTAATTTACTTATTTTGGTAAGGTATTAGTAATTGAATGGGAGATCAATAGTTTAATGATTGCTTGTTTGTGTACATTGACAAAGATAACGTAGCTAATAGTATTGATAATGAAGCTATCATATAACGATTTCAAAATATGAAAACTCATAGAAGAAAATTTTAAAACTTTATATATATATATATATATATATTTTGTGATGTCGATATATTTAAGTTTCATTTTTATTAAATTTTGTTTAAGTTAAATTTTTTAACGACTCCTAAAAAAAATTTCTAAAGCCACCATTGTCCACTATGCAGGATAATTTTCATGTAAGGTCAGAAATTCATGTTGATGACATTTTCCTAGCACTCAAGGCTCATGATTGAGTGAAATTCCATGTGTATGTGCTCTTAATCACATGATTCCATTAGTGATAATATGGGATTTGAGCCAAACTCCCAGAGCTCAATACATCACCACTTCATTTAATGAAATAAAAATCCCAAGTTCCACTTCATTTTTTAGTAATTTCAACCTCCCATGTGTCATTTCTTCCTAATAAAGTAATCAAAATTTATACCGGAAAGATGATAAGAGTTCAGTTGATTCACTAAAATCAATGTAACTGATGTTGCGTTGTTGTTCAAGTCATTGTTGTGCTGTCAATTAATGACTTGCACGTTCATTTCTTCCTCAAATTGGATTAATTTATCTTTTCAATGAGGATAATTCTCTTGAAGAACTACTCAAAATTCATCTCTAATTTCTAAGAATTCACTAGTTCCTATCAAAAGAAATCATGGACATAATATGGTATAATTGGTGAAATATGAAACACGCGTAGTGGAACAAAAGATATTTATCCATCTTCACGATTGTGTAGATTTTTATTCCACTTGTTTAAATTACACATCTGTTCTTGTATATCGAGTTTACTTGTAAACCATAAATTAAAACATTAAGCTAAAAAATAGTTATTACATCATTAGAAGACAGTTAAAAAAAAACATTATTGCTCGGAATAGTTGTTAATACAAGTAGCAGGAACTCTGTTATAATCTTTTATGTACATTCATATAGGTAATGATAGGGTGGAATTCTTCTTTGAAACCCCATCTGCCTCCTTTGGCCTAAAGTTAAGTAGGGGTACTTGTATTGTCTCACACAAGTTCGTCTCCACTAATTTGCCTCAAGTTCTTGATTTTGATGTAAGGAACAACTAAAGCATTTGAGTTTTGTGAAAAATTTGAAGAGGCATGGAAGAGGTTCACGTCAACAATAGAATATCATGATTGAGTAGAATATCATGTTAATGTGCTCTTAATGACATGATTAAATTAGTGATAATATTGGCTTTAAGTCCAACTCCCAAAGATCAATGCTCACCACACACAAGTGATGAGATGTAGAGTTAGGTTCATTTGACAACCGTCTCTCACATAATCGTGTAGAGATTTTTCATCAATATCAAAATCATCAAGAATTTGACTTTTTGACATCTTTGTTTTTTGGTTGGATGACTTGTTGACCATTAATTTTTATCTAAGACCATAAATTCATGTTGAGTAAATTTGTTTGGAATCTAAGGCTTATAATGGAGTAAAATATCATGTGTATGTGCTCTTAATGACATGATTAAATTAGTGATAATATAGGCTTTAAGCAAGACCTCTAGGGATCAATGCTCACCACACACAAGTGATGAGATGTTGCATTATGTTCATTTGACAACCATCTTTTAAGTAACTATGTAGAGATTATTCATCAATGTCAGAATCATCTAGAATTTGACTCTTCTTTTTTTGGGGACTTGTTGACCATTCATCCATTATGCAATATTTTCCACTGTCAAGGGTGGCTATACTTGTTAATTAGGGTGGTCACATGGCCCCCCTAACTTGAAATTTTTTTTATATATACCCCTAAAAAATAAATTTTAAATAAATATGTGTTGTTGTTGACCATCCTAGAAAAAATTCTTGACCACTCTAAAAAAAACTTGAACACCCTAAATGAAAATTTGAGCCCATTAAAAATAATATTTGATCTCTTCAATTAGAATCAATAACAACTTACCATTTAGGACTTGTTAGAAAAGTATTATGAAAATGTTGTGGATATAGCATTTCTAAAAAATTGCTCAAACAAATGCAAATTAGTCCAAAAACCCAAATCAAATGTATAATTGTGATTTTTTAAATTGCGTTTTCAAAAGGCATATTTTAAAATCATTATATACTTTTTTTCTAAAAAACACACATTTTCAAGTAGTTAGTCTATTAGTGTTTGCTTTAGTGTTTAGTTGAATTTGTTGAATATATTTGATTAGGGGTGTCCAGGCAAACCGACGACCCACCCAACCTGTCCAACCCGCCACCGTTTGATCCAACGACTTCGGTGGTTGGATGCAGTTTTCGACTTTGCTAACCCGACACCTAGCGGGTTGGTTGCCGGTTTTTCAATTCAAAACCCGTGAAACCCGACTTGAACCGAAGTCCATTCAATATCCGGCCATTTTTTCCATATTCCAGCCACTTTTTTTCCAGATCCTGGCAAATTTTTCCAGATTTCGGCCACTTTTTTTCCAAATTTCAGCCACTTTTTTCCCAGATTTCAGCTTTTTCCATATTCCGGACACTTTTTTCCTAGATTCCGGCCCCTTTTTTCTAGATTTTGGCCCCTTTTTACTTAAATCCGTCGATTCCTAGCACAATAAACACTGGATCTGGCCGAATCAGTGATTTCTCATCACGATTGGGTAGAAATCTTGCCAGATCCAACGGGATCTCACCGGATCTTGGATGGATCTGGCAAGATCTCGCCAGATCTGGCGAGATCTTGCCGCATTTTGAAGGATTCCAGTGAGATCAGTTTCACCCAAAACCGACCACCACCCGCTGGCAACCCGAATCGACGAATCTGTTACTGTTACGAGTTGAAAAACTTCCCACCCGAACTGTTACAGGTCTGTTGCGGGTTGGGCAAAAACCCGACCCGCCGACCCATGGACAGCCCTATATTTGATACATTTTCTACACACGCATTTGCACTAGAGTAATACTTGAATACTTTGTAAAACATAATTAATGTAACGATTGAATACCTAAGTTGAATATATTGAATGAACTTATAGTTTACTCTTTTTTCTTTTGCTAGCACCACGACCAAATGTTTTATAATGAAATCATTTGTATTGCAAGATTCATTTTCTAAGAAAATTCATATTGACTTAAATAATCTTCTTTCTTATCGTAAGCTATGAGGACATATTTCATTTTTTTATCTTAATGATCGAGAAGAAATAAGAAAAGCATATCTACAAAGAGGTTCTTGTTAACCTCTTGGCCATAATTTCCCTTAAAAAAGAAATTAGTGGAGCACAGTGTCTGTTTAATCCTAATTAATTTAAAGAATACAAAAATTAGTTGAACATATCATAAAAAAGGATGATGCATTTTGTTTATATTGTTACTTATTTTGGTCAGGTGTTAGTAATTGAATGGAAGATCAATAGTTTAATGATTGCTTGGTTGTGTATATTGACAAAGATGATGTGGCTAATATCATTGATAATAAAGCTATTATACAACAATTTCAAAATATGAAAACTCGTAAAAGAAAATTTTAAAACTTTATATATTTGAGTGTTTTTTTTTTTTTTTGTGATATAGATATATGCAAGCTTTATTTTTATTAAATTTTATTAAATTTAATTTTTTTTTTATGACAATTCTTAAAAAAAATTTCTGGGTCCGCCACTGTCTACGATGTGGCAAAATTTTCATGTAAGGCTAGAAATTCATGTTAAGGACACTTGTTTAGCACTTAAAGACTCAAGATTGAGTAAAATCTCATGTATATGTGCTCTTAATGACATGATTCCATTAGTAGTCTAGCAAGTAGGGTGCCCTCAAGTAACTTTTTCTATTTGCGTAAACTTGGTTCACTGAGACAACCCATCTCATTTGAGGATTCACTAGAATGGGAGGATACAGATGTTGATGTGAGGGTGGAGGAAGGAGGTGACTGTGACACTATTAATATTGTGATCACCCCAGTCTCCTTATCTCTCTCGAAGCTCAATGGTGGGTCCTTGCCATCTCCACCACTACCAGAGGGTGTAGTTGTAGCAAGGAAAATTAAAAGGGCTTCAGTTGTTTGGAAAGACTTGACTGTCACAATAAAGGGTGAAAGGAAGTACTCTGACAAAGTTGTGAAGAGTTCAAATGGTTATGCATTGCTTGGAACTATGACAGTAATCATGGGTCCTGCTAGATTAGGGAAAAGTCTACTTTACTAAGGGCTATTGCAAGTATTTAAGCATGGTATCTATTGTCATTTCAATTGCAGCATTTGAATTATGATTTTTCTTGGTCCTGTGGATGTTTGAAGCTTAAATGTTGTTCTCTCTTTAATCTAGGAAGATCCGAAGATTGCACCACTCAACCAAAATTTATAGTGAATTGTTTGTTAATGGGGAAAAATCACACATGCCTTACGAGTCATATGTAAGTTCCAAGTAATTTCACTTCCTTTTAATTCTTCATTCTTCAGTTGTGGTTTAAGTATTTCCTTAATTATGATCTTGCTATTGGTTCTCCATTTACCCTACTCATCTGCATTTTGCTTAAGGGGTCCTTTTTTGTTATTTTCCCTCCAGAATTGTAATGCAAGGCATATTGATCTAATATTTAATTATATAAGATGAAAATAAGCCCTGTTTTTGGAGTATTATGTCAATGTTGGATTTTAGAGTAACTAACTCCAACTCAGATGAAGCAAGCTGCACAAATACTTGAAAATGATTGTATAATTTGGAGACTACAATTTATAGTAACTTACAAATGTGAGATAATATGGTGTTGTGACTTGTGAGTGAGACTGAGATTTTCATGTGCTTTGAAAATAGATTTGTTGATATTTTTCTTTGGTTGGCAATTGTTTATATTAATGATACTTTTTTTTCCCTATTTTTAGAAGATGCCCTATATCAATTGCAGCAATAGTCATTTACATTATTACTCAACTTTCAAATGATAAGAAACCTCATAGAAGTTCATCATATCCTTATTTTTTAGCATGCCGTAGTTTATTTGAATTTATTTTAAACTTATTTATATGATTTGGAACTTGCTGATATTTTCAGGTTGAGCTAGATGAGCCAAAGTTGTTGAATCATTTTAGTTATATAGATAAATAGTTTAGGCTCTATGCAAAGAGATGTGCTCTTATGAACATCTCCTTTTTCTAAGTGTTGATAGTTATACCATGTAAATGCAAATATTTTATTTACCACTTGAGTCGTAGAAGGGACAATCAGAAATTCTTACAAGTTAGAAGTTGCCCAGTTGAAAACTTAGGGATAAATGATCCAGATGTGAAGACCTATTGCAAGCTACTTTTGATTGTCTCATTTTCAATTATTTCAATGATGGTATTCAAATATAGATTTGAAGGAAATACATTGTAGTGGATTTCCGTTGTAAATGAGTTTTTTTCCTTCTTGTGATGAGCAAGTAGCAAAGTAAGTAGCAATCAAGATACTTATAATGGATTTCTTTGTAGTCTAGCTTCTTCGTTTAGATACTTTACAACAAGAGACCCATTTGTTGTACATGAAAGTGGGTTATAAATTTTGGGGTCAAATGTCCACAATATCTAGATCGATTATGATTGTCCTCTCCATTGATAATGATTATGATGGAACAATAAAAATTGTTTTTAGTTATATGATAAATTCATATTTTGCAAGCCCAAGTTGTAACTAATAGCAAATTATTAGTTGTCTATGATGACAAATTTTTAGTCATCACCTTGTCAATTGGGTTATTAATGGCTTTTTCATTACCTCGTGTATTTATTAAAAATGTTATTGTTATTAAAATTAAAATGTAGAAGGTTTAAGAAAAATAATAATTGGAAAAAATATCTTATGATCTTAAATCCAATTCTAAATCTAGATCCAAATTTAGGTATCCAAACAATGAAATTTCAAATAATGAATTTCAAATCTCAAGTTTTATAAAAAGACCCAAATAAGGAATTTTAAAATCAATGGATTTCAAATCAAGGCATTTTAAATCCATTGATTTAAAATCCAAATTTAAATCCAAATGTTGCCACCCAAACACAACCTTAAGTTTTTTTGCGAGAATTTCAAACTTGATTGGGTATGGTAAAATACAACTCCAATATCGTCTATGACGGTCGTCTAGGATAAGGACGGGGAAACGAAGGTTGTAAAAAGCTCGTCCGTGACAAGTTCGTCCACGAAGGAAGATGCTTGGGCGAGCCTCACATGGTAGTAAATATTGAAGTTTATTAAGAAGGTCGTCCACAGAAGAACGACCTTCCTTGGAAGCAAGGTACGCTCGTCAAGAAGACCCTTAGACGAGCCCTTGACACTTAGAAAAATCCCTGATTCAAAACTACAACTCCTTATCACGTGCATAACTTCCAATGACAGTTATATGAAATAATTTAACTCCTAAACAGTTGTAGAAGTTATCCATGAACCCTTAAAACTCCTCAAATTTATGGGAAGTTACAAGCCTAATAACCGTTTCTAGGGTGCACTATATAAACGCTCATTCAAACCAGACAAAGGTACGTTTTTTACATTTCTTGAAAAGTTTGAACTCCAAAATTTAAGAGAGAAAAACTAATTTTAGCATCAGAGGGCTCTTGGCCGGCGATCCTGGTCACCTTTGATCATTTTTCTTTCTTTTTCAGGCCATCAAAACAACTAGTAGTCTTTTCAAATCTGAAACATCCAGCCTACTGATTTTCTTTGCACCATCAAAACTAAAACTCAAAAAATTAGTGTGTGTGTGTGTGTGTGTGTGTGTACTAGATTTTTTTTTTTTTTTTATAGATAACTTATCATCTTTTAAATTACAATAAGTATACAACAAATACAACAACTTAGTGACAAAAGAAAATTTTATAAGTTCCATTGAGACTTTTAGGGAAGGGGGGGAAGCAAGTAGAGTGGTTATATAAAATTTTTATTGTCATTTTGGTCTTGCAAATTAAGGTTTCAGGGTTTTTTTTTTTTGTTTCAATGGCATCACGGTCATTTTTTAGGTTATGAGGGTATTTCTATCATTTTTTAGGTTTCAGGGATATTTCAATCATTTTTTAGATTTTAGGGTCATTTCAGTCATTTTTAAGTTCTAATGGTATTTTGAGCATTTTTAGGTTCTAAGGTTATTTCAATAATTTTATAGGATTTCGAGGGTATTTTGGTCATTTTTAGGTTTTAAGTGCATTATAGTCATTTTTTAGGTCCTAAGGGTATTTAAGTCACTTTTTAGGTTACAGGTTCATTTTTATCATTTTTTAGGTTTCAAGGTCATTTAGGTCATTTTTAGGATCTAATTGTATTTCAGTCATTTTTTAGGTTTTTAAGGTCATTTTTAAGGTTCTATAGGTTTTTTGGTCAATTTTTAGAATTCAAGTGTATTACGGTCATTTTTTATGTTCTAAGAGTATTTTGGTCATTTTTTAGGTTTAGAGAGTATTTTGGTCATTTTTTTGGTTTTAGGGTCATTTCGATCATTATTTAGTTTCTAAGTGTATTTCGGTCATTTTTAGGTTTTAAGGGTACCCCGGTATTTTTTGAGAGTTTTGGGGATATTTTGGTCACATGTGATGTTGGTATTGTTCAATGTGATAACAGAACCGTCAAATGTGAGAAAAAAAATAAGGAAACCATTGAATGTGATAAAAGTATGGTCACATGTGATGTTGGTACTATCCAATGTCACGATGTAACTATCAAATATAAGAAAAAAAAAATAAGGGAACCATAAAATGTGATAAAAGTACAGTCATATGTGATGTTGGTCTTGCCTAATGTAAAAATGGAACCATCAAATGTGAGAAAAAAAGAAAGAAAAAGGGAACTATTGAATGTGATAAAAGTATGGTCACATGTGATGTTGGTGTTGCCCAATGTGACAATGGAATTGTCAAATGTGAGAAAAAAAATAAGGGAACCATTGAATGTGTCAAAAGTAAGGTCATATGTAGTGGCAGAGCCAGGAATTTAGGTCAGGGGGGTAAGATTAAAAGACAAGATTTGAAGTAAAAAATTAATCTAAAAGATTAACCAAGAGATCCATCTAAATATAAACAATTTAAACATATAATTTGGTTCTTTAAAAAATTAAATAAATAAATCAAAGCAAAAGTATTAAGAGTATGCATACCTATGAATATTTGAACGTATGACTTAAAAACTCAAGTTGAATGCTTTTAAAAACTGTACAGAAACTTTGATATCCAAAGAAAGTGTCTGGTTTGAAAAGAAATTTTTTTCTTTTTTATGCTAGTGCTGATTTCTTTTTTTTTTTTTTTATAACCAGTCAGAAACTCTTATTAAACTTAAAAAAACTGAACACACATAAAGTAGACAACTTATAAAGTCCTAGGCCAGCTACAAGCAAAAAGCTAGCCATAGACCAAAGCTACAAACACACGTAGCTAAGGAAAAGGGACCTATAAAAATAAAAGATTAAAACTGGCCATAGACTACAGCTACAAACAAACGTAGCTCAGAAAAAGGCACCTATATAAAAGATTAAATCCGAGATGCCATCAGCTTGTGGTACTCATTCAGCAGACTCTCTGCACCACTCAAAATATACCTTGGATGGGTTTGTTTTTGTTCAAAGTACACCTCATTTCGGGCATTTCGAATAGCCCACGCCACTGTTGCCCAAAGCTCCAAATCGCGTTGGTCTAAACTCTGCACCATGAAACCGAACAGCAAGAAAAAGTCGTAAGCCTCATTGGAGCACTTTTGAATCTTTCCCTTGACTAAAGCCCACACATTCCTGGCAAGAGGACACTCCCACAAGACATGCCCAGTCGTCTTCGGTTTTTGCTGACACAACCCACACACCGCCGTACTGTGAACCTTTCTTCTGCACAAATTTTCCTGAGTAGTAGGTTGTTTGAGCACGCCCTCCACATGAAGGTTTTGACTTTTGGGGGTACATTTAGTGTCCAGAGTTTCTTTCAGGTTGGTTTGTCTTTCTGGGCCTTTGAGTGCTCCACTCCTTGCTTTTGCATCAATCGAAGCGCTACGTGTTAAGCAGTCTTAACTGAAAAGGTCCTCGACCTATTCTCCATCCATATAAGGGAGTCCCTAGCCTGTGTATTATTGAGGGGAATTGCTAGAATAAGTGTAACAAAGTTGTAATTTTTTCTATTTTTTTAATCATTACAAAGTGGGACCCACGATTTTATTGAATAACGTGAATTCATTGAATAGTAGACTTCTACAGACGGCTTGGTATAGGGCATAAAAAAATTCTACAGACGGCTTTGTCTAGTCCATCAAGTTTACTAAGTGGGACCCATTGATTTTATATATAGAATTGTACTACTACTAGGAGTAGAAGTCTACTACTACTAGGAAAGCTGGAAAGGTAACGTGAATTCACTTAATTGGTATTTTTTTTTTTTGTCTTTTGTGTAGGGGGGCAAATATGGTATTTCAGGCAGTGAAGTCGATACTGTACCGGTACCGGCAGTACTGGCCGGTACGTATCGTACTGGTATGTATACCGGTATCGAAATAATAACGTTTCGTACCATTTTAAATACCAGCCGTACCAGCCATACCGGCCAATTTCGAGCAATAACAGCCAGTACCGAGCGTACTGGCTGGTACAGAAAAAAGCTTTTTTCTTTTTTTTTTAGTTTTGTAATTTTTGAATTTTTGTAAGGGCATAATAGTAACTTATTTACATTAACTTATTAGTATTATTTGTTTTCTTAGTATGCAATGAACAATTAAGCTTTCTATTTTTTATATTGTTTTTTTTTTTCTGTTAATTGATGCTAAAGTCTAAAATTATGAATCATTTGTTCTGAATTGAGGTAATGTTTTATGATAAACTTTTATATTTATTATAATATTAGTGAAATATTATATGCTTATAAACATGGTTCTAAAGATTTTGTGTGTGTGTGTGTGTGTGTGTATAATATATAAAATAGCGGTAAACCCGAAACGGTACACCGGTATTGACTGGTACCTGAAATATATCATACCGCTGGCCAAACTGGTACTACTTCCGGTACGGTATTGACTTCCTTGATTTCAGGTCATTATTAGTCAAAATATTTGAAAGTTCAGAAAGGCACCTGCCCCCCCTCCCTCCGCCCTTGGTCACGTGTGATGTTGGTACTACCCAATATGACAATAGAACTATCAAATGTGAAAAAAATAAAATAATTGTGCCATAGATTGTGACAAAAGTATGGTCAGATGTCATGTTGGTACTGCCTAATGTGACGATGAAATTTTCAAATGTGAGGAAAAAAATGAGAATACCACCGAATGTGACAAAAGTATGGTCAAATATGGTATTGATACTACGTAATGTGATGATGGAATTGTCAAATATGAGAAAAAAAATATTAGTATCACCAAATGTGACAAAAGTACTATCATAAGTGATGTTAATGCTGCCTAATGTGACAATAAAATTGTCAAATGTGAAAAAAAAAAGAGGGGTATTACTAAATTCAACAAAAATACAGTCAGATGTGATGTTGGTATTGTTTAATGTGACAATTGAACTATCAAATGCGAAAAAAAAAAAAAAAAAAAAAAAAGGTAACCACCAAATGTGACAAAACAATAATCGCATGTGATGTTAGAACTGCATAATATGATGATGGGACTGAAAAATATGAGAAAAAGATAGGGTACAATTGAATGTAACAAAAGTACTGTCAAATGTGACAAAAGAACAATCACATGTGACAACAGAACAGTCACATGTGACGTTAGAACTACACAATATGAGGATGAAGCTATCAAACATGAGAAAAAAAAAAAATAAAGGAACCATTGAATGTGACAAAAGTACAGTCACTTGTGATGTTGGTATTGTACAATGTGAGGATGAAACCGTCAAATGTGAAAAAAAAATAAAGGAACCACCAAATGTGGCAAGAGTATTGTTGCATGTGATGTTAAAACTGTACAATATGAGGATAGAACCGCCAAATGTGAGAAAAAAATAAGGGAACCATCAAATGTATCAAAAGAATTGTCACATATGATATTAGAATTGCATAATGTGATGATAAAACCGTCAAATATTATGTTGGCGAAAAACCCTTTTTAATCTCTACATTTTCACGCGATTCCCATTTTGGTCCCTAACTTTTTTTTCCACCGATTTTAGTCTCTGAAATCAAAAAAGTGATCTCGTTTTTGTCCCTACCGTTAGTTCCCTAACAGCAAAGTCCTACGTGGCAAACGGTACCTAACGTGGTGCTAACATGGCGCTGAAGTGTCAATTAAAATGTTATTAAAAAATATTATTTGGCATTTTTATATTCCACTTCAGCATTTAAAATTTTTTTAAAAGCCACGTCAAAAAATTTAAACCAAAAAATAAAATATATTGAAAAACAAAACTTAATTTTTATTTTTTTAAAATTTTTTTTTACTTTCATTATTTTTTGGGAAGAACTGAAGTTGTTCTTTGTGTTCTTCCTAAATCCAGGAAAAAAAATCAATCTCTAGCAAACCCTAAATCCAAATTCAGCAACCAAATCTAAATCCAAATCCAAATCCAGTAACCAAATCCACTCCATCAACTCCAGAAAAACAAGAAATAAATCCAAACCACCAAATCACAAACAAATAAGAAATAAATCAAAAACACAAACAAACCCAGAACAAAACAAGAGCAAGGATACCCATACCCACCGACTCCGATTCCCCCATGCCACAAGACCCGATCGAACCTCCTCATCCTCAAGAAACCAATCCCAACCCTAACCCTAACCCTACCCCGATCCCGAGCATCCAAAACCCGTTCACCTCGCCGCCGAATTCGCCGCCATCGCCGCAGCCGAATCTTCTGCACCTCTCGTTCAACCAGGACCACGGCTGCTTCGCGACGGGAACGGACCACGGCTTCCGGATCTTTAACTGCGACTCGTTCCGCGAGATCTTCCGCCGCAACTTCATATCCTCTTCCACCGATTCCGCTGCGGAAGAATCGGGCGGCGGAATATTTGCCGTGGAGATGCTATTCCGCTGTAACATCCTGGCGCTCGTCGGCGGCAGACCTCACCCTCAGTACCTGCCCAACAAGGTCATGATCTGGGACGACCACCAGAGTCGGTGCATCGGCGAGCTGTCGTTCCGATCAAACGTGCGGTCCGTGAGGCTCTGACGAGATCGGATCGTCGTTGTTTTGGAGCAGAAGGTGTATGTGTATAACTTCGCGGACCTCAAGCTTCTCCACCAGATTGTGACCATTGCGAACCCTAAGGGACTCTGCGCGGCCTCGCAGCAGACCAACTTGCTCGTTCTCGTCTGCCCGGGCCTTCAGAAGGGACAGGTTTGAGTCGAGCACTACGCCTCGAAGAGGACCAAGTTCATCATGGCCGGTGATTCCAGTGATTAAGACTGTTTGATTTGTTCGGTCTGAGGAAAAATGTGAGTGAGAGAGAGAGAGAGATTAAAATTAAAATTAAGAAATTAAAGGTTTGTTTTTTAATTAGATTTTTTTTTGAAACCGTTTTTTAATCAGATTTAAGTTTTGTTTTTCAATTTATTTTATTTTTTGGTTTAAATTTTCTAACGTGGCTTTTAAAAAAAATTTAAATGCTGATGTGGCATATAAAAATGCCAAATAATATTTTTTAATAACATTTTAATTGACACATCAGTGCCACATCAGCACCACGTCAGGTACCGTCTGCCATGTAGGACTTTGCTGTTAGGGCACTAACGGTAAGGACAAAAATGAGTTCACTTTTATGATTTCAGGGACTAAAATCGATGGAAAAAAAAAGTTAGGGACAAAATTGAGAATCGCGTGAAAATGTAGGAACTAAAAGAGGTTTTTCGCCTATTATGTTTTAGTAACTTTGATATAATAGGTTACCAATTAGTGAGTATTGTACCCAAAAAAAAGGGTACCGTAGAATTACTCAAACCACATAGGGGAGAAAGGAAATAAATGAAACAATCAAAGTAGTGACTAGTGAAACATACATAAATGTAGGTAGAAGATGAGCTAGATTTGTAATTAAACCAACTTATTTCAAATGTGACACAAAGTTATTTATATAACCATAAAAATTGGAACTTATGGCATCCTTTCTATAAGAGTACTATTCTCTAGTAATTATTCAAGACATCAATAATTGTTAAAAACAAAATTTAATTTTTCTCTGTGTTATCTTTTTTTTATCAATAATATAAATTTTAATTTTTTAAAATAAATTAATTTTAGCTTATTTTGTAATATATTTAACATAAAAGTTTTTTTTAAAAAAAAAAAGAAAACTGTGGGGTGGTTACATTCCCCTCCTTGAGGTTTGAAAGAATGACACTCAACTCCAAACCTGAACGAAAAAAAGACCCCATCCCTTAAAATTTGAAAAAAAAAAAAATTAACTTTATAGTATAAGAATCTAATTACAAAAGTTTAACTATGGTTAATAAAAAAATTGATAAATTTAGAATAAAAATAAAAAATTTATCAAGTACCAAAATAATTGCGATAGCAAATATCTCCATAAGCTGTTGAAAAAAGGAAAATATAATAAACAAAATTTTTTAAGACTTTCTCTCTTCTCTCCATGTGTGTTAAAATATTTAGTATTTAAAAAAAAAAAAACTGTGAGTTAATATCACATTGAAAAATGAGTATAAATTAAAGAGGTTTAAAATCCGTACTATGTATTTAAGAGTTAAGCTCTCTGTGTGTGTGTTTAAAAATACAATTCAATTAAAAATTTAATACAATTCAATCTTTTGATAAACTTCAAATATTTTAATACAAAATTAATATACCTTAAAATTCATATTTAAAAATTTAATACAGATTAATCACTTTACCAGAAAAATAAAATAAA
Source organism: Castanopsis chinensis (assembly GCA_032878915.1). Classification (NCBI taxonomy): domain Eukaryota; kingdom Viridiplantae; phylum Streptophyta; class Magnoliopsida; order Fagales; family Fagaceae; genus Castanopsis; species Castanopsis chinensis. The sequence goes on from JAVQMG010000096.1 coordinate 964,732, forward strand.
ATAAAAACACCATCACCACCGCGAAAAAAATAAAATAAAACACTCTCATATAGGTCGTTACCAAACTACTAAAAAAGCTTACGTTTCTGTAATCTGCAACATATCTCTCTCTCTCTCTCTCTCTGTGTTCTGAATCTTTCATCAATGGCTCGCGTAAGTCTCTCTCTCTTTCTCTTACAATTGCACGCAAGGAAATGTTTATTCAACTTTCAAATTCCTAATCCTCGAAGTAATACAACTAGGACTATTGTTAATCTCTGTTTATTTGGTTGCTGAGAAAATTTTATGAAAGTTGATTTTTATGGTTGTTCAGTATGATAGATCCGAAGAAATTAAGCAAATTCTAAATGCCCCTTTTTTGTGTTATTAGTTTTGAATCTAAGATTTCGTGCAATTTGTAATTTTTTGGTTTAGATCTGTGCAACGTGTGAATTTATTTACTTTTTAGTAATCAGAGGGTTCACATAATGGAAAAAGAGTGTGTACTTGATGATGTTGTTGAATGTTTGTTTATAAGGTGTTTGTTGTTAATACTGAACCAAGACTTCACTTTGGAGCTCAATGTAATGTTAATGTAGGATCTAGTGGTGCTGGTCTGGAGCGCTTGGGATTGGTTTTGGGTTTGATGGGTGCTTTATTTGGATGCAAAAGGGTGTGATCTGTGTGGCTTAGTGGTAGTAATTACATGGTGATGGTGGGGGGTGGGGGATCAGATTGGCTGTGTTATGCTTATTTGACTATGAAATTATAGCCAGTTTTGGGGTTTTGCTCAATGTAGGATGTCGTGTCAGCTATTGGGAGAGTTTAGGATTGGTTTTGGAAATGCTGGGTGGTTGGTTGAGCTCTAAAATCTGTGATCTGTGTGATTAGTGATAGTAATTACATGGTGGGGATCAGATTGGCTGTGTTAAGCTTATTTAACTATGAAACGTTATCCAGTTTGGGGTTTTGAACTTTTGATCAATGTAGGACTTTGTGGCAGTTGGTAGGAGACTTTGGAATTGGTTTTGGACATGATGGGGGTTGTTTTTACTCCAAATTGTGTGATCTATGTTGAATAGTTGTAGTATTTAAATGATGGGAATCACATTGGCTGTGTTACGCATATTCGACAATGTTTGTGACATAAACTAAACTAAAGAGTTAAGTTTACGGGGCTATGAAATGTTAGCCATTTTGGGCTTTGATTAATGTAGGATTTTCTGGACTTCATATTAGATTTTAGGTTTGGTTTTGCAAATGATGGGCTGTTGATTTAAGTCCCAATGTGTGATCTATGTTCAATGGCAGTAGTTACTAAGTGGAGGAGGATCACATTGGCCGTATTAGGTGTATTTGACTATTTTACCTAAAACTCAACCAAGAGATCAATTTATGTGACCATGAAATGCTAGCCAATTTAGGATTTGATTAATGTAGGATCTTGGGAGACTTGTTAGGAGGATTTGGGACTGGTTTTGGAAATGATGGGTGGTTGATTTAGGTCCAAACTGTGTGACCTATGCTGATTAGTAGTGGAGTATTGGAATTACTAGAATCACATTGGCTGCCTTAGGTGCAGTAATGCACAGAATTGCATGCAGCAACATGCAAATCCCCAGCATGGTACAGTTATAGAACCTCTAGAATTTGAGGGAATTATGGAGGGTGACTTGGTTGTGTGAGATTACATGGTGTAAGCAATAGCATTGGGGTGCCTACATGGCCAGTTGTGCATAGCCTTACAAGAAACTGACATAAATCAATAGAATTATAATGTTGGAAACAGAGCCAATGATACAGTAGTCTTAGTCACATATTTGTTTGTGAAAGTGAACTGCTAATGAGTTCTAGCTCAAAGAGAACTCCCTTCTCCCACAAGAATGGATGGAGGGTGAGGCCGTGGGTTCAAAAGCCATTAGATGTGTAACTTATCAGTGGAAAAAAGCTGTAAAGGTTCATCAGAGTGATCTTAAAGTATTGGTCATGCTGACTTGAGTCTTGGTCATGCTAGTAACATGCAATAGATTTTTTTTTTTTTTGAAAAATTTAGATATGTCTATGGTTCAAACCCCCCCCCCCCCCCCCAATATTGACCTAGCAAAAAAAAAAAGAAAAAAAAGAAGATATGTTCTGCATTTTTTTAAACGTGCCTTTTTTAGTGTAAAGGGATTTGTTACTCTATTAATCCAGTTATTTTTGTTTTAAATAGGAATCATGCCCTACAGTGAAGAACATTCTTCTTCTAGACTCTGAAGGGAAGCGTGTAGCAGTCAAGTATTACTCAGATGATTGGCCAACAAATAGTGCAAAGTTAGCTTTTGAAAAATCTGTTTTTACCAAGACTCTGAAGTCCAATGCTCGGGTAGAAGGTACGCTGTAATAAATCAACTTTAAATAGTACAGTTGTTCTTGTCCAAATATTATCTGCCGATTAATTATATATATAGGTATGCAAATTTTCTCATCTATTTTTTGCCTTCTCAGCTAGTTGTTTGCTATTCTATTGCATTAAAAGCTATTTTCTTCTGCTAAATTAGAATGCAGTTTTAATATTTAAACCAAATCAGAAAGCTTCCCCTCGATGCCTGCCATTCTGATCTTTCCTTTCTTTGGCTAAAACATTTTACTTATCAAAAAAAAAATCAGAAAGCTTCCTCTCATGTATTTCATAAAAAACGGTGTGTTACATCAGTGGATAACTAGAACCTGTGTGCATGGCTTGCAATTCTATGCATGTAAATTCATGCTCTCCATGCTATATTGATTGGGAAAAATGTCCATACATGCCCTGAACTTTGAAGTAGTGGCCAAGAACCCCTAAACTTTTTTATTGGCCAATTTACTTCATAAACTTTACATACCTGTCAAATCAGTATCTCCAGTTAGTATACTGTCAAAACTAATGGAATAGTCATGTGAGACGTACATGAGCTTTAAATACAAACTCAAACCCCTTAATTTAAAACTCAATGGATTAATGGAAAGAACAAAGAAAAGAAGCAAGGTCTGACTGGATAGAGGATGGCTTCTCTAATATCTCTTCAGGGCTCAAGAAACTCCATTATTGCTTACCACTTGAGACCTCAAATAGCACCACAACTTTCAGCTCAGCTATCTCAACCCCACATCATCCGAACCTCTATGCACCTACGCACTACCCAATACCCACGATTCAAAGGCCTATTGCTGTCACGGTAGTGGCGTCTCTCACCACCAAAGCACCTACACTCAGTACAAATCTCACCTTGAACCTTCTTCAGTCACAGAGTAACAGGAAGAGGAACCACTCCAATGTGCAAAAGATGAACATAATTAGCTTAAGAATGAAAATGAGAGTGACCCTTATGCGGTGACCCACCAAATGTTGATTTGATGGGTTTGTGTGAGTAGGGCAAGGTTGAACAAGTTGCGGAGTGGTTTCGTTCAGTGTGGCTGGAGGAGTTGTTTTTCCGCTTGAGCTGACAATTGGCCTGGGCGAAATTGTGGCCAATTTTCCCAGTTTTTTTTTTTTTGGTAATGTTTAGTTGCTGATAGTTTGGTGTGGTTAAGGACTTCTCTTGTTTTGATGTAATAGTCGATGTGTGGTCCAGTGTGTTGTAGTTAGTGTCTGGTTACTCTGGTTTAAGTGTGCTGTTGCAAGTGTGAACTCTGATTTATCTTGTATGTTTTGTTATATCAATAAAATTTCCACTGTTATGCAAAAAAAAAAAAAAAAAAGCTGTGGAGTATATGGGTAAAGGTGTTTGTGCTGATTATGGTGTTTTCTGTGTGTTGTTGGATTCATGTGGGGATTTGAAGCCCCTTCAAGTTGGCAAGAGTGCCAATGGGTTCTTGAAATGGTCTCTGTCTTTGCATCAATCCACCAGGTTTCAAATTAAGGGGTTTGAAGTTGGTTTTTAAAGTTCATGTGTGTCTCACATGACTATTCCGTTAGTTTTTTTAACAGTAGACTAACGGAGGTACTAATTTGGTAGGTATGTAAATTTTATAGAGTAAATTGGCTAATAAAAAAGTTCAGGGGGTGTCTTGGCCTTTACTTCAAAGTTTAGGGAGTGTATGAGCATTTTTCTCATATTGATCCCTCTAACAAGTTCAGTTCTTGACTGATGTGATCTATACTTTTTCAAACAAAACCTGTGTCACTTTTTGAGCTCAAGATTTTGTATTGGTGCCTTGAGTTTCAATATAGACTGTAGAATTTAAAACCATAGCATCATACAATTAGTCAAGTTTGTGTGCGCTACAGACTACAGAGGACATAGCCATATGGTCAATCATGTATTATTTTTCTGAAATTGGGAAAATGGGTAATATCATTAATCTTTATACATAGATTTTCTCTTGAAACATTTGCAAGATGTCAGTCAATCACTTTCTTGTTAAATGACCTTGGCTAAATTACTGATCAGCAGTTTTCTATCCTTAAACATCTCCAATTTCCAAGGGCATTGGTGTGTATTGCCTGCACTACATTCTGTATAGTTGTGCAATAACAACAGTTAGCCTTAGTGTATTTCTTGCATTATTTTCTCTATGTTATTTGTGTGCTAACAACAGTTAGCCAAAACCATTAACCACCACTTCAAAAGTATAATACAAGTTTTGGTATTTTAGTTCTAATTTTTCCTGGCTATGAGATCAACTATATAAGCATCTTCTTACTGGTGTTAAAAGGATTGGTAAAGCAATGATTACATATCTGCATATTTTAGCCCCATGTCTTGAAGCCACAAATGCATATTCTTGTGAATGTTAAGCTAAAAGAGACAAGCATGGGCTTTAATATATTCTACTTGACCAGGAAAATTTTCAGCTGGGACTAGACAAAAACACAAAATATTAGTCTTACCATAGGTGATAGTAGGACCCTCTATAAAGGTTGATGATGCCTGGTAAATATGGTACACAGCCTGAGACTTGAATTATTGATATATTGCTGTATTACTGTCTGCAGCTGAGATAGCTATGTTTGAGAACAACATTGTTATCTACAAGTTCGTCCAGGACCTGCACTTCTTTGTGACTGGAGGTGATGATGAAAATGAACTCATCTTAGCTACAGTTCTTCAGGGATTCTTTGATGCGGTTGCCCTTCTCTTGAGGTATTTTTTGTCATAATTAACCTTTGTTTCTTGATTTTTGATAAAGAGATTTATTAGTTTGTGCTTCTGTTTTATGCGTTCTTCTATTTCACTTGCTGTAGGAACACTGTTGATAAAAGGGAGGCACTCGAAAACTTGGATCTTATTCTTTTATGCCTTGATGAGATTGTTGATGGAGGGTATGTAACATGCTTCTAAAATTCACATACTCTGCATATTTGCACTTTATCAAATATTTCCATGTTCCTTTTTCCACACTTTCAATAATGTATGTGGGATCAGTTTGATAGATCATAATGGATAAGAACATAAAGGAAAAGAATTTTGTTCTACAATAGAGAACTATCAATCTTCCAATAATGAATCTTCATACTGTCAGTGGAATCCACTTCACCCACCACCATGCTTCCTTCTCTATTGGAGGATTTTTTTTTTTTTTCTTTTCCCATGAAGCATCAATAAGTGTCGTCTAGTTTTACTGCAGTACTTCTATGGTCAAGGAATGTATTATTTATTAAGAACATTTTATCTATTTTGCAGGATGATACTTGAAACGGACTCAAGTGTCATTGCAGGGAAAGTGGCGACCCACAGCATGGATGCTGACGCACCGTTGTCTGAGCAAGTAATGCAACTTTCTTTCTTTTTGTTGGTTCCTCCCTTACTATTATTCGCATATCTTAATCTCAACTTATCCACTCATATAAAATATAAGATATTGTAATGGATGTTATGATCCACAAATTTTACATTTTATATGAAATATGCATGCATCACCAACCCACTAACACTAACTCCCAGAAGTTTTGGATTCTATTTGTTATTTGTTTGAACTACTGTTAACTAACCCGCCTTTAATGACTCCCTCCTTTTGCTATCGCATTTGAGCTTCCGTTTCATCAATAAAATTGTATTACTCATTAAAAAAAAAAATGTAATTAATTACAGCTCTCTTCTTTGGTTTTGTATTTAATCCTCATCTTTCTTGACTAAAATTGCAGACTATAACTCAGGCATGGGCTACAGCACGTGAACATTTGACAAGAACCCTTCTCAAATGAGTTATGCGTGCACACAGAGAATATGAGATGGCATTCTTTTGGTTGATTAAAATCGTTTTTCATGTGTGAGTAGCGTAGTTATTCATTTCTCTCTCCATTTAGCACATAGGATGATGAAACATAATGCCATTTGGCTTCTTCTTTATGGTCTCTTTTTATACACTCTCTCTCTCTCTCTCAATAATCAGTAACGTATGGAAAATGTTGTTATTTGCCTGTGGGCTCTTGCACTTGCATTTCTTGGCCTAATGATAATGATTTAGTTGTTGAATTGCCCTCCGGGGACCCTCATCTGTTTTTTCTCCTGTTATTTTCTGAGAACCTGTTGATACTTGAAGCAACGTACACTGTGCAATCCGTAGCTATCTAATCATGATAATCTTATCCTAAACGCTATTTATGATTTTGACTGGCTGTTTAATTTATTTATTAATAAATAAAATAAAATAAAAACTCAGTCCACGAGGACCTGTTTTGAATGAATCATCAATACAGATTGGTAAAATATCCCAGTCTAATAAATAATAATTTAGTTGATGAATAACCCAACCTGCCCAATTGTCCCCCCGCCGGCCTGGTCTCCGCCGGCAGAGCTGGATTCTATCTAGCTTGATGCCCGCACCCCATCTCATGTGTATGTATATATGTAATGGGTCTAGTTAATATGTGCTCTTAGGGCACACATTAACAAATCAATTTTTGAAAATGTTTTATTAGAAATTGAAAAAGTTTTCAAACTTTTTCAATTTTCGATTAATTTTTTTCAAAATTGGTTTATTATGTGTAATTCATATTATATTACCGTCTTTCATATCCCTCTCTCAATACTCTCCATGCTATGCTTTTCTCTTCTCTCTTATCTTTTACTGGTCGTCGGTGTCAGTGCCACCTCAAGGAATGGCAAAATGACTCCATCCTGTCTTGATCTGACTTACTCTAATGTTCATCTTGCACAATTGTCCCAACCTTGAAGAGAAGACGAGGTGGTGACAAGATGTTTGTAATCCAATTCGATCCCACTTGGTGCCATCCCTAAATTTGATAGTTAAGAAAATCAAATATCAAAGATAACAAATATGCAAATAAACACAAGTTCAAACCTTGTGGATTTGAAGAATGAAACTAAGGGTATTGACCGCTCTTGTTACAAGACATTTTTTTTAAACCATGTTAGGTTCGAAATTCTAAAATCGAAGGGTGTTGCCCCCACTTCTATTTGAAATTCCTATTACAAGAAAGAGTTCATTTCTTGGCAAGAGAAATACTAATATTAAATAAATAAAGAGGAAAAGAGCAAAGAAAAAGAAGATACAAGAAGTTTAATAATATGAAAGGACACTTATTTTACCTTCACTGTTTTACACGATATCCATAATTAATACGTTAAAAAATACATTTTAAAAAGTGAAAATGAAACGTCCACTAAAAACAAATGTAAAATAATGGATGAAAAAGTAGATTGGAGAGAATCCCTAATAATATTCTTCCTCCCACATCATTCCCATGGTAGCATACTAGCATTATCCGTAGTTCATAGCCCCACTTCCTTTAAAACATTTTTTAAACCGTGTTGGTGTGAAATCTAAATCAAGAGATTTGCCCCACTTCTTTTTAACTTTAAAATTACAATATTAAGAATGCCCCACTTCCTTAAAGACATTTTTTTAAACCGTGTTGGTGGGAATTCTAAAACCAAGGGTTTTTTTTTTTTTTTTTGTAACTCCACTTCTTTTTCTCTTTTTTAATTCCAATATTGAAGAAGAGTCCATTTATGCACAAAAGAAGAAAGAATGACGAGTACCCAATGAAAACAAAAACATGATCAGAATTCGGAAATAAATATTATTCAAAATTGAAATATAAAGGAAGTGGGCAAGAAAAGAGGATGGAAAGTTCCAACATCATTCCCAATAATGGTAATATCGGAATAGCCACCAATTCCTATAAGAAATATATATGTTATGTCTTTGAATTCTAAAAATCAATGGGTTTTACCACCAATTCAAAGTTTGAGGAGGAGTCTATATATGACCCACGAAATAAAAAACAAACAGCGAAGAATACCCAAACCAGAACAATAATACAACTCATAAAAATTAGAAAAGTAAAAAGGAAGGGAACAAGAAATAGAGGAAGACCAAGACTTTGATATTCTTTCCCCACTATCTGTCACATCATTTTTGCCATGACTTGCATTACTATCTAGTAACGAATGGTCCCACATTTCACATACTCTTCCTCTTCTTGTTCTAGATGGGTCAGAAACGATGTCGTACTTGTGGAAAAAACCAATCCACCTAGGTAGCTACCAAAGTACAAGCCAATTTTATTAATTAATAAAAATCTTTCCAAGATTTTCTTGCAAAAAATCAAGGCGGACAAAATTTTTCATATTTTTTGTCATAATTATAATGTGGCAAAATGTAATTAGTAGAAAAAAAATAGTATATTTATGTATAAATAATAATTAACCGCTCACAATTTAGCATGTCAAAATAGTTGTACAAAAATTGCGAAATAATATGTGGTCTTAGAACGGCTCAATTTTCTTCACGTAGCTCTGGCAAACTTAACGCGCAAACGTGTGAGCTTCTGAGACTTGACCATCATGCATGGAAGAGGGCAAGAAGGACTCACTAAACAGGTGCCGTTTTCATGTTTGACTTGAAACTGTACGTAGGACCCTCCTTTGTTGCACATTACCTTTGCGTGTTACTTGAACTTCCAGGAAAAAAAAAATTATATATTTTTGTTCAAGTTTTGGACCAAATACAATACCATGTGAAAGCAAATAGTTTTCAAATGAATCACACAGTTCATACTTCATACTTCATTATTCGTGTACTTTACTACTTCCTCCTATTTTATTTATTTGTTATTATTCAATGCTGTGATCAGGTCCATTACCATGTTCCAACCTATTTTCCACTTTGAAATTGTCAATATATATAAGCACAATTTTATAAAAGAATTATCGTATCTACCATATTTATAAAAAAAGAATATAGAACTTTTTTTTTTCAGATAAAAAAAAAGGAGAGGATTATATTTTATAAACAAACTAATTACATCAAAGAGGTGTAATGGCCCCAAGATTATCTACAGCAAAAGGAGCACAAGGTCTATCTACACCCCAACCCATCCTGTCCAAATTTAATGTGCCCTTCATTTTTTTTTTAATAGGATGTGCCCTTCATTTTATTCAAAAAATAATAATTTTTTTTTCATTTTTTATATTTGTGTTCAAATTTTTTTTTTAATAGAGTTTCATCTTATGGTATCCGCTCCTGATAATAACTCTTTATTATCAAACTAAGACACCAATCGATTTTTGGGTATCAGTGAAGATTGAACATCATATCTCTTATTCAACAATTATAGACTTTACTAGTTGAATTAACTGAAATCTACAATTTATGTTCAAATTAATAAGAGTAAAATATTATTTTAATCCTTAAACTTTACTAAAACGAGAGAGATGTGAGAGGGGGAGTGAGGACAAAGTGATGACACGGAGAGAGACAAAGTGGGAGAAGAAAAGAAAGTGAACAAGGGAGAGAGAATAAAGTAATAAAAAAATTATACAAGCCTGCTACAGTGCCGTCATACATATAAGACTGTACTGTAATAGTATTGCAAATTTTTTTACAATTGGAAGACCAAGTAATGGGGGGTTTTGGGGTATGCTAACATATGAAATTTGCAAAACTCAATCTGAATGTTCTAATTATTAGTTTTTTAGTGGTAAACGTGGCAGATTTTAAAGTGGGCTTTTTTTCCTTGCATGCCAACACAACCTTAATTGCAGGAAAATGTTTCTGCTTTTATATATAGTATGAGATTTGTTTTTCATCTCTAAACTTAAAAAAAATTACTTTTCATCCTTAAATTATTGAAAAGTTTATTTTTAATCCTTAAACTATTGAAAATGTTTTACTTTATGTTTATAAACTTTACCAAAAAAAATTTTCCCATCCCTAAACTATTAAAAAAAGTTATTTTTTTCATTCCTATTTTTGTCTCTAAACTATTAAAAAAAAAGTTTATAAAGTTTAAGGATAATGAATAAATAATTTTTTAAATTCAAAGATATAAAACAAACTTTGGATAAATAATAACTTTATGTTCTAAAAATTTGTTTTTCATCTGTAAACTTTAAAAATTTATTTTTCATCCTTAAATTATTAAAAATTCTATTTTTAATCCTTAAACTATTGAAAATGTTTTACTTTATGTTCATAAACTTTACCAAAAGTTTTTTTTTCCATCGCTAAACTATTGAAAAAAAATATTATTTTTTTCAATCCTATTTTTGTCTCTAAACTATTAAAAAAATTATAAAGTTTAAGGATAATGAATAAATAATTATTTAAAATTTAAAGATAAAAACAAACTTTAAAAAAAGTTTAGGGACCTAAATAGTATTTTACTCAGTTAATAATAATAAATTGTAGAATGGTAAATTTTGATTTTAAAGACAATATATGTAATAATGTTCCCTTCCAAAAAAAAAAAATTGACTGGTTGAAGTGGACCAAAAAAAAAAGGAAGATAGATGGTATTTATGTTAAGGTACATATGTCAAACTCCTCAAAAGGACAATTATTATATTTGGAAGTATTAGGCAAATTAATATAACAAAATTGCGATAACAAATAGGTATGGCTTTGAGAATTGCCAGGCCAAGGCCTGCCTTCCCCACCAATATGTACATGTCTTTTCCTCTAGTGAGCCAATACTTTAAACTTTCTCATTTTAGGTTACTTTTTTTTTTTTAGAAACATTATTTTTGGTTGCTTAATTAGTAAGTTACAGAAACTTATTTTTTACTCCTTAATTCAATCAAATCAGATTTTTTTTTTTAAAAATATCCCATAAGTTTGAAAGAATGAAAATTGAAAATCCTCACCTTATACCAACAAAAAAGGAAAAATGGATGGATAAAATTAACAAAAGGTTAAAACTGTACTACTGTATACTCTCTCTTTTAGTCTTTTCCTTTTCAGCAGGAACCTCTAGTCCCGTTCAAAACATGAAATCATTGCAGTCTACTTTGCATGAATTTCCACAATCCATACGTGTAAAACCGGTGACAGATCACAGGTCCAATACCAGGGTTGGGAAAAGTGAAAAGAAAGAAAAACAAAATTCCTCAGAACTATCATATATTATACGTTTATACTAACCGCAAATTCAATAGGAATTTTGTAGGGTTATGTAAGTTTATATTATAGGATCGTAGATATAAAAAATCTGTACAATATTCTATATTTTTTTATTAAAGAATATTTACGTTTTTTACAAATGTATACAAAATTGTATACATTTTGTGTCAATTTGAAATTATAAACCAAGAATTATCGTAATGGATATGATATTTTAACTTTAAAATAAAATGGAAAATAAAAATGGTGGTTGTGATCCACATGTCACTCGTAGTCATATATGTGGGCTATTCCAAAAACTAATAGTGTTCAACTAAAGCATACCTGATGGAGTGGATCCACCTGAAAAAAATAACAGAACCTACCACAAATTATAATAAGGATTCTAAATTTGACAATTGGCTAACACCTGCTCAAACATTAATGTTTATTGCTTTGATGTTAATGGATGATATATAATACTATGATTGTAACGTGTTGTCGATGGACACTTGCAACTAACAGCTATATATTATATATATTTACTTTGGGATATTCCATTTTGTGAACTTAAATGCGTTATATAAATATGGTCAGGGATTGCCTCAAAATTTCCTCTCTCTTTTTAAGTATTTCAAGAAATCAATTATTAAAGAAAAATATATATTTTTAACCTTACTAGAAGCCATAGACCAAAGGTACTTGACCCAAAAAAGAAGAAGAAGAAGAAGAAGAAGAAGAAGAAGAAGAATGGGTTCGATACTGACAATGCTCATATGACCAAAAATAATAATAAATTAGTCAAAAACTGTCCAATATATATGTGTAATTCCAAATTGAAGGCTTGAGAAAGTCCTTGAACCCATGGAGTTTATTCAAGTGCGTGGTAAACAATGAGAACAGTCCACGATGATATAATCTAACATTAATTCAAATATATAATCTTGTCTGCAATGTCATATTCAAATTGAAATTAGTAATCAATGCTTGAACATGCTTTCGCATTCACAGCTGAAAAATTAAATAAAAATAGAGCAATGGAGAAAAGAGAGAAAGAAAGAAAGTCTAACATCTTAATTTCAAAGGAAACTTCCAAATGGCCAACACTTTTTTTTTTTTTTGAGAATCAAATGGCCAACACTTGGTTGTACACAATATATGGTCAATTAAACGCGTTTATATATGGTGGTCATGGTTGATATTTTCACATTCCTAATATGGTTTCCAATTTTATTTATTAATTTTTTGATAAATGATAGTCATCTTTTTTTTTCTTTTTTTTTTTTGAGAAATAAATGATAGTAATCAGCAACATAATATGAGAATAATTTGTGATGTCTAATCATTCAAATTAGTTGTGCATATTAAAAATGCTCTTATAGTTTAGGACATATATTGCAAATACACTCATAGTTTGAAGTGCCTATTTTCTAATGCTCTCATAGCTTAGGGTTGATAATTGTCTACTACACTACTAATTTTTAGTTTTTTACCCTAATTTAAACGTTTGAATAGACATTGCAAATTAGCATTGAACTATGATGTTGATTACAAAATTTTAAAGTTTAGATTATATATTGTAGTTAGGAGTCTTGTATTTCAACTGTTTGGTATCTCCTAATAATTCCAAATGAAACATCTAGGGTTCAAATCCTCTTTATTGATGTATTAAAAAAATTTTTTGGATATTGCTAATATCTCAATAGTTTAGGGTGGTTAATTATAATTATCAATTTATTTGGTTTTCATATTTTTTATTTAAAAAAAAAAAGAATTTTAGAGGACATAAAGAAAATAGATTGGTTTTCAATGGTTTTTAGTTTCTTTGTAAACCAAAAACAATAAACTGTTATTAAAAATATCGATATTATCTGAAAATAGGTTTTTGTTTCCATTTCGTGGTTTTTAAAACAAGAACCGAATGATTGAGAAAATGACATGAAAACAATGTACGAATCAATAATTTTGGCTTAGGGTCAATGGAATGATCATTAAATTTATAAGCTATAGACCAAGACCTAATTCTTTATTTTTAAAAAAATATATTTTGGGGGGTATTAATAAGATTTGATCTCAAATCTCTTGTAAGAAATAAAATATTTCACTAACTAAACTAATTAAAATCCCCCACCCACCCAAAAAAAAATTACATGTAACGTGCCATTGTGTTGTTAATTGTTATAACAAAATATGTTAAATTTGATAGTTGGCCAAACAGAATTAAAAACATAAAAAAACACTGTTCACTAGATAATTTAACAAAGGAAAAACTAAGTCAAATGCTGTATTTTAATGTTGCTTTTCTTGCTTTTGTTTTTTCTCACCTCTCTCTAAATTAGACTTGCAGCTGGCTGATCGACATGGAAATGGAATGGGAGGCCTCACCTTTAGGTCCCATTGAAGATATATACATAAATATATATAATTCACCAGCTAATTGACAACCGTTTGATCCAATGAATCATGGAAAATTCTTAAGTAGTCCCGAAGTATAGTGAAATGGTGCTCCCTCCTCTTATATTTATGATGGACCCTACTATGAATTTAATGAGCGGACCCCACCATGAATGTGAGAGGAAGGAGTACCATTCTCCGTGCTTCGGGAGTACCTAAAAGTTACTCATGAATCATAGTAAGATTACCAAGATTTTCTCCTATATGAATTCCTTGTTCAAATTGACCACCAAAATAATGCCATATTGCCATGCACACATTCTCAAAACAGAGTTGCAGAACGCAAGTGCATGGTTTGTAATGCTATCATATAATTCATGCCCAATAGTTGTTTGTTTGGTTCAAGTAATCAAAAGTTTCATTAAAATTAAAAAAAAAAAAAAATTATAGACATATACATATATACAATGTGAAAGTTTTTTTTTTTTTTTTTTTTTTAAGTATTTTCAAAATAAACAATAACATTAACATAAAAAACTGAAAACTAAAAACAAACAATTAATTCCTAACAATTTCTCAACCTTAGTCCTGCATCGATTGTGGTGATGTGTGTTTGTGGGCTCATATACTGCTCCGCGGTATTAACTACCGCATGCAGTTTTAGTACTGACACGTGGTGTTGAGTTCCATTTCCCCCCTATTGTTGTGAGTATCAAAAAAAAATTCCTAACAATTTCTCAAAAAAAAAAAAAAACTAATAGAAAAAGAGGTGAATATATATATATATATATGATGTTCAACTTAAATTGAATCCTAAAAATAATCTACATTTTATGCAAAGGGTTAAGCCACAAACTTGGAATTTAATTATAGAAGAAAATCAATATATACTCAATAGCCAAAACTCTCATTAAAATTGAATCACATATGATAAAAATGAAATGTCCCTAATCTCTCTCTTATAGCAACTAAACTAGGTAAACAAGATTAGGGACTGGACAGGAATATCTTATAGCCCAAGTACCACCTAAAACTAGAACCACAAGTAGGTGCACCCAGTACTTTATAACAAAATTAACAAAATCAACAAAATTTTGTTCAAAGTGTTGTTTTTTTTATAAAAAAAAATACTAAAATCAGTAACCTCATTTTTCTAGAATTATTTTATGATTGGTAGGGAAAAAAGAGGTACAACAGGCCCAGTTAAGGACCTGCCACGTGGGATAATGTGGGACCCACACCTGGCAATCCAGTGAAGTGTTAGACTTGTCCTCTCTCAGCAGCTCCAAATTTATTTCTCTTTGCCAGTACATCTTAGGCAACACTACTGAATTAAGAAAAAATTAAAAAAAAACCATAACTTAATATTTTTCAGGTTAAATTTCATAACTGATAAGTTGGATTTATATGAAAATCTAAACCAATAAATGTATCATTGATCCGACGCTGCTTTATTATTCACTGTTAACAACTTTATTACCTTATATAGTTAGGGAATTTTGTTGTAGCTTAAACTCATTTTTATAAGACTTAAAAATTACAAAAAACATAATAATTAAATTACAGTTTTGTAATTTGACACTTTTGAAAGTATAATTTTGATTCAAAAAAAAAAAAAAATTTAATAAAGAAAAGAAAATTAATAAAACCAGAGAGAGAGAGAGAGAGGTAAAATATAAATATAGGAGAGGAGGGCCCGTAAAATTCTGACATTGGTTCGGACTTTGTTTCTTGGACGAGGAGAGGACCTTGCTCTGTGGCCTAAAACCCTGTCAAATCTCTCTCTAAAGCTTTTCTGTTCTTTGCTTCTAAACTTTGTCTTCCTCTTTGATCTGCAACTCACAAGCCATTTTTCTCTCTTTTGGCAAATGGGTTTTTGCCAGTTTGTCCTGGAGATTAATGGGGCTCTTGTTTCCAGGTACTTTTTCTTATAAAAATTTTAGCTTTTTAAATAATTATTCCATCTGGGTTTCTTTTTTTTCCCCCTACAAAATTTGGCCTTTTTTGGTTTATTTTGTGAGATTGTAGCTTTTGATGTGAGGAATCTGCACTGGTATTAATGACTGTTTCCTACATTTTTAGCTGGGCAGTTTCAGATTTTTTTTTTTCATTTTTGAAAATCTTTCCTTTTTCTATTATTTAATTTGTTATTTTGTAATAAATTCTGTAATTTTTAGCTGAAATATTGTTGTAATGTATTTAAAATTTTCATATATAATGAAAAGAACAAGTATCGTTGAATTTAAGTTTTGTTTGTGATTTTGAGGATCTTTGTAGCTATAGTTGTGAATTTGTGTAAAGACCTTATTTGTTCCTTAAAGATGACAAAATTTCAAATGGTTTGCAAATCTGGGTTTGCAAGCATTCATATGCAGGTTTAAATAAATATCCATTAAGGAATGTGGTGATTTTCATACGTAAAGTTTGATTTTTTTTTGGTGTTATTTTATTGATATTGCAGCCTGCATATTTTCAAACATTATGTGCTAAATTAATTTCCATCTGGGTCTGTATAATTAGGTATTAGAAGAAGAAATTGGAGATAAGGGACAAATCCTTCGATTCATAGTGAAGGAGATTCGGGTTTTATTTGATTGGCATGTGTCACTTATTATTGTCTTGAGCTGAAATTTGGAAAGATGACAAGGGGAAGGATAAGGTCAAAGATCCGGCGGAGCAATCTTTACACATTCTCGTGCCTCCAGCCTCAGACCACAGACACTGAGGGACCAAATGCAGTTCAAGGCTCACGAGTTGTACATTGCAACCAACCTCATCTCCACCTGAAGAAACCTCTGAAGTACTGCTCAAATTTTATATCAACCACGAAGTATAATGTTGTTACGTTCTTACCTAAGGCAATCTTTGAGCAATTCCGGAGGGTTGCTAATTTGTACTTTCTTTTGGCTGCGGTTCTTTCACTCACACCAATTTCGCCATTTACTCCTGTTAGCATGATTGCTCCTTTGGCATTTGTTGTTGGGCTCAGTATGGCGAAGGAAGCCCTGGAAGACTCACGTAGGTTTGTTCAGGATATGAAGGTTAATCTCCGGAAAGTTAGTGTTCATAAAGGAGATGGTGTTTTTGGTGATAGGCCATGGCATAAGATTCGTGTGGGAGATGTATTGAAAGTGGGAAAGGATCAGTTCTTTCCTGCTGATTTGCTTCTGTTGTCATCAAGTTATGAGGATGGGATTTGCTATGTGGAGACTATGAATTTAGATGGTGAGACAAACTTGAAAGTAAAGAGATGTTTGGAAACAACTTTGTCTTTGGACGATGATGAATCTTTCAAGGATTTCTTGGGGAAAATCCGATGCGAAGACCCAAACCCCAGTCTTTACACCTTTGTGGGTAATTTGGAGTATGATCGTCAGGTTTTTCCTCTTGATCCTACTCAGATTCTCCTCAGAGATTCAAAGCTCAGGAATACAGCTTTTGTGTATGGTGTGGTGGTTTTCACTGGTCATGATAGCAAAGTCATGCAGAATGCAACAAAATCCCCTTCGAAAAGGAGCACAATAGAAAAAAAGATGGATTATATTATATACATCCTTTTCACTCTCCTTGTCTTGATCTCATTGATCAGCTCACTGGGGTTTGCTGTGAAGACTAAATACCAAGTCCCGGACTGGTGGTACTTACAACCCCAGAAACCTGATGGTGTATTTGATCCTACAAACCCTAGCTTGTCTGGATTTTATCATCTGATCACTGCTCTCATCCTTTATGGATATTTAATACCCATATCGCTATACGTTTCAATTGAGGTTGTGAAGGTTTTGCAAGCAACCTTCATTAACCAAGACATACATATGTATGATGAAGAGAGTGGGAATACCGCGCAAGCGCGGACGTCAAATTTGAATGAGGAATTGGGTCAGGTAGACACAATCCTTTCTGATAAAACTGGCACTTTGACATGCAATCAGATGGATTTTCTAAAGTGCTCCATCGCCGGTACAGCATATGGTGTGCGTTCTAGTGAAGTTGAAGTTGCTGCCGTACAACAAATGGCTATTCAGGAGGAAGAGGAAGTAGACCTTTCCAATTTTCCCAGGCGGAGAGGTGGTCGACATGTTTCACGGGATAATGTCGAAAGAGCTTCTGAAATTGAACTAGAGACTGTCATCACTTCTAGTAATGAAAATGATCTCAAACCTACCATAAAGGGATTTAGCTTTGAGGACAGTCGCCTGATGAATGGAAATTGGTATAAAGATCCCAATGCTGATGTCCATTTATTATTTTTCCGGATATTAGCAATTTGTCACACTGCAATTCCTGAGTATAATGAAGCCACTGGGAGTTTTACATATGAAGCAGAGTCACCTGATGAAGGGGCTTTTCTTGTTGCAGCGAGAGAATTTGGTTTTGAATTTTTTAGAAGAACTCAATCAAGTGTGTTTGTCCGTGAAAGATATACCAATTCTGGAGAGCCAGTTGAGAAGTAAGAATTCCACTGACCTACATAATGTAGCCCTTTTGGTAATTGTTCTCATCTACAGATATTTGTTGACTTAGCATCTTTTTACCTTACAGGGAGTATAAAATTTTGAATGTACTGGATTTCACCAGCAAAAGAAAGCGAATGTCTGTAATTGTGCAAGATCAGGAGGGACAGATTCTGCTTCTGTGCAAAGGTGCTGACAGGTTAGGCTCATGAATATCCATCTAATTCTTGATATTGCTTCAGAGATACTGACAGCTGAATATATGATATAAATGGCCTATTCAAAAAATCTTCAATCAGCTTCCATATGGCACCAAGGATTTGTTGATTTTAAGTTTTGTTGAGGCTAAACTATATTTCAAATATCTACCATTTGAATGCTTTATGCAATAAGAAACTCTAAAGCCTGAAAATTCTGCATCTAGCTTTATGTATACTTTTTGGATCTTCTTCTCTTCTCTTTAATTTAGCAGGAGAGAAGAACAGTTGGTTTTAGGCTCTTTAACACCCATGCATTCTCCCCTGTACTACGCAGCATCATTTTTGATCGACTTTCAAAGAATGGAAAAATGTATGAGGAAATAACTACCAGGCATTTGAATGAATATGGAGAAGCTGGATTGCGTACATTGGCACTTGCTTATAGAAAGCTTGAGGAGTCCCAGTATGCCACCTGGAATAACGAATTTCAGAAAGCCAAAACATCTATTGGGGGTGATAGAGAAGCAATGCTTGAGAGGGTATCAGATATGATGGAAAGAGAGTTGATACTTGTTGGTGCTACTGCTGTGGAGGACAAATTGCAAAAAGGGGTAGACATAATAATCCTTTTTAGCCATAATAATATGAATATTTTGCTCTTTGGTTTGCTTTTACTTAATTGCAATATTCGCCCTTTTAGGTGCCCCAGTGCATTGATAAACTTGCACAAGCTGGTCTCAAGATTTGGGTTTTGACAGGAGATAAGATGGAAACGGCAATCAACATAGGGTCCGTATCTTTCTAATTGATTAGAAAGCTCTTCTTTATGCATAGTACTTGTTTTGAGGAACTTACAAAAAGCAGACTTTTTATTGAGAGATGCTCCAGACAATAAATATAATGACAGTTTTGTTCGCATGATGCAGATTTGCCTGTAGTTTACTTCGACAAGGAATGAAGCAGATCTGTATAACAACGACAAATTCAGATGCATTAGTCAAAGATGGCAAAGAGGTAATTTCCTTTGAAAATGAAATAGAGGAATAAATTTCGGAAAATTGCCTTCATTAAAAGTTGTTTTTTGTCACTGAACAGGGTGCGAAAGAGAACATTTTGAATCAAATCACCAATGCCACTCAGATGATAAAGCTGGAGAAGGACCCACATGCTGCATTTGCACTGATTATTGACGGGAAAACTTTAGGCTATGTTTTAGATGATAATATGAAGCATCAATTCTTGGGATTAGCGGTTGATTGTGCATCTGTCATATGCTGTCGTGTCTCTCCCAAGCAAAAAGCAGAGGTAGGATCTTTGTTTCCTGCTTGTCAACATTACACTGTCTTCAGATATTTTGCTTTCTGATTTTCAATCATCAAATCAGTGTCACTGATAAATGTAGACTTATATATGTGCTGTTATGTTGGGATCTGTCTTCATATCTTCAATTTCTTGACATCAGGTAACCAGGTTAGTTAAAGAAGGAACTGGAAAAACCACCCTAGCTATAGGTGATGGTGCAAATGATGTTGGAATGATTCAAGAAGCTGACATTGGTGTTGGCATCAGTGGGGTTGAGGGTATGCAGGTTTGTAACATGTCTGACTGGCCCTTTCTGCTTAACGGCTCTCTAGATGCATTTGGTACATTCTTTTTTCGGTTCAAGAATTTATACACATTCCATCTGTTTCAAAAATTTGCGAAAATATAAATGTCATATAGCTTTATTGTTTCTGATTGCCAGAATTTTATGACTGGCAAAAATTTAATTTAGGTTAGCAAAGGTAGGACATCGTTCTTGTTTACAATCTTCTGTCCCAAGTTGGATTCTAGACAGGAACATGGTGTCAAATTTGCTTCTGTTTACCAGGACTAGTATTATCTATATATAAAATAAAAAATTAAATTAAATTAAAAAAAAAAAAACCTAGTACTATCCATTTGTATTTTTATTATTTCTCTCTCTTGGGAGGTTTGGCACACCCCTTAGGCAGGCTCTGTCTGAATGTATTTTCACAGATTTGGGTGACCAAATCCACAATTAAATGTCCAATTCTAAGTTTCTTCTTGCTTATATTTGACTGTTTTCTGGGACATTGGACTATTTGCTAGTTAGCTGGTAATGATTAATGCTCATCCTTGTATGGACTATAGAGGCATGAGATGTGCATGAGGTTTTCCCTTTAGAAGGATATATTTGCACTCGTTCTTTGCATTGAAGCTCATAACTAGTAACTTTTTGCAGGCTGTGATGGCTAGTGACTTCTCCATTGCCCAGTTTCGGTTTTTGGAGAGACTTCTGGTAGTACATGGACACTGGTGCTACAAGAGGATTGCTCAGATGGTAAACCATCTTGATGTTTGATTATTATTTATTTTCAACTATGCATGCACACTTGCACACTCGCAAACATATGCATCAACAGAAATGAAGATGCTGTGTGCATGTGCTTGTTTTTTAAGTAATTTATCCACATTTAACCTGGGATCTTTTGCATTCAGGTTTGCTATTTCTTCTACAAAAATATAGCATTTGGTCTTACCCTCTTCTACTTTGAGTCATTTGCGGCCTTTTCTGGACAGTCAATTTATGATGACTGGTACATGCTATTGTTTAATGTTATACTTACCTCATTACCTGTCATTTCACTTGGAGTTTTTGAACAAGACGTCTCTTCTGAGGTCTGCCTACAGGTTAGTATGTTGATAACACCCAAAGTGGTGCTTCCTCCATATTCCAGTTATCCCTGCTGTAATACTTACACATCCACCATGCTTTTGCAGTTCCCTGCACTATATCAGCAAGGACCGAAAAACCTGTTCTTTGACTGGTATAGGATACTGGGTTGGATGGGCAACGGTCTCTATTCCTCCCTCGTTATTTTCTTCCTCAACATTGTCATATTCTATGATCAAGCATTCCGTGTTGGAGGCGAGACAGCTGATATGGAAGCTGTAGGTACGACAATGTTCACTTGCATCATCTGGGCTGTTAACTGCCAGATTGCACTCACTATGAGCCACTTCACATGGATCCAACACCTCTTGGTTTGGGGCAGCATTGTCACGTGGTACCTGTTTCTCTTTCTCTATGGCATGATGTCACCGCTTATTTCTGGAAATGCCTACCAAATTCTAGTTGAAGTTCTTGGTCCTGCTCCTATTTATTGGGCAGCCACCCTTTTAGTAACAATCACTTGTAATCTTCCTTACCTTGCCCACATATCTTTCCAAAGATGTTTTAATCCAATGGATCATCATATCATCCAAGAAATCAAGTACTACAAGAAAGACATTGAAGATCGACACATGTGGACTAGGGAG
Source organism: Castanopsis chinensis (assembly GCA_032878915.1). Classification (NCBI taxonomy): domain Eukaryota; kingdom Viridiplantae; phylum Streptophyta; class Magnoliopsida; order Fagales; family Fagaceae; genus Castanopsis; species Castanopsis chinensis. The sequence continues at coordinate 986,393 of JAVQMG010000096.1, forward strand.
CGATCCAAGGCTAGACAGGAAACCAAGATTGGGTTCACAGCAAGGGTGGAGGCAAAGATCAGGCAGTTGAGAGGGAGGCTACAAAAGAAGCATCCTTCAAACTTGAGTGCATCATGATCATGTCTATGATTTTATCAGTTTTGAAAATTTTCTTAGGGTTTGTAGCCATTCATAGTTTTATAAAGTGGCATTTTTTATAATTTTTTTTTTTTTGTAATTTTAATGCAGTTTCATTCGTTATAGAAATGTATTAGAACTTTGTATGTACAACATTTATAGAGATTTATAGAGTTAGCAGCTTGTGAAGATAGAAACTGGAGTCTGGTCTGGGTATCGTGCACATCATTATTGGCTGTAATTGGCTTCTTTACAAATTCTAGATATATAACATCCTATATTTGTTCAAAATACTCTTTCCGAAGTGGGTATTGACTTGCTCTTGTACATCCCTTCACTCGTCTCCTTTATTCACTTTTACAGCGGCTAAAGCACCTATATTTGGCCGTACAGCTGGAGAATTTTCAATGACTCAAGCATACTTGTGCTCAACTTATGGCAAAAGCATATTATGGCTGGGTTTGGATCTAACTTAATTCTCAGTTGCGTTTTTTTTTTTTTTTTTTAGGTGTACACGAGGCTAGCACTGTTCACTTCTGCACAACACGTGGGATTTTTTAGCAATAAACTCTATCCAAACGGACTTTATGTTTTAGGTGTACAAGGCTAGCTCTCTCACAATACGTGGGACTTATATACTAGTAGTGGGTCTCACGTGTTGTATGAGGGTGGGTGTATACACTCGAAATATGATATACTTCCACCAAGTTATGGGGTCATTTAAGTGACAAAATACCTACTTTTGAGAAATAAGGATGTTCAAAACTCTTTAAGCACCTAATTATTCTCTTGAGTTTGTGTAGTTTTCTATCTAACAAACACCAAGTTATTGCAGGGAGAAATCCTTTTGAAGGTAATCCCAAATTGCTGACTAAAAATTTCAAACCAAGGTTCTCATAAATATCATGAAGCCTTAAAAATCACTAAACTAACCACTTGGAATTAAGTGACAAATACTTGGATCAATTATAAAATGACTTAAATGCCACTGGGCTAATTAATAGGCTCAACCTTTTTGGAAGGGCTTTCAAGCATTGAAATCTGTCAATTCTATCTCACCTTGTTGTGTGCATTGAGCTTTGTTTTGTCATATGACTAGAAGGAATCCATTCTCCTGTAATATGGGTTTTACTTATTCCCTTTTTATGGAGATATGGCCTAAGTGTCTTTCTCTCTCTCTCTCCTCTGAAGTTTAGATCTCTCAATTTTATTTATTTTTTATTTTGAGAGAGAGAGAGAGAGATGGTTAAAAGGGAAGTCTTTACAAAAAATTTGAGGGGCTTAAGCTTCTTGAATGTGAATAAAATGATGATGATGATGAGTTACAAAATCCTAACCGGAAACGAAAACTTTGTTAAAGAAAATGATTGCACATGATGCAGCACACCTTTTAAATGCTAAGAAGTTCCTCTTCCAAGTCTATGAGTTTAATCAAATAAGTTCAAATTAATCCAGTCAACAAAAATAAGTTAATTATAATTTCTTAGAGAAAAGAATGGGACCAATTCAATCTCTCATCCACAGTTGTCTGTTGGTCATCAACCTTTGAATTTGTTACCAACAATTGACATGTTCAACGTCAATCAAGTCATTATTATGACATTAGCCAATTCTTATTAGAAAGTTACATGATTCAACTTCAATTTTTTTTTATTTATTTATTATTCTAGAAATAATAATCTACCCTGTTTGACCAAGATTGCAGTTGATTCAGCTTGGGTAGACTTGGAATTTTATGTATTTGTGAAATATTTGAACATTATCTAGAAATTTTAAGGAGAAAATTGAAAAGACAGTAATGCCCTAGGATGCCATCTAATTAATAAAATTATCACAATGAGGAGGTGCCGTGCAAATAAATCAGAGTGTGAATGTAGAGTAGATATAAAGTTGACGCAAACCTTAACTATTAATAGCATGAAACATGTGCAAGATTCAATCTATAAAAGTAAATGATTTTTAAGTTTTTCTATGGTTTCCTTAGGGACTTTTTAGATTTTAAAAAAAAAAAAAATTTATTTTATGTGATCAAATTCATGCCTGTAATGCACTAAGAAATTTAGGGCACATGTAGTTAATGAGGCCCCATTGACTTTTTTTAAGATGAGAACTTTGTCCAAAGCTATACATATCAAACTACATCCTTTCATAATCAACTACATTATTTAATATTAAATGTGTGCATGTAATGCACTAAGAATTTTAAGGTGCATATATCAAGGTGCAAGGTTAAATAAATAAATAAACTACAATAACAAATGAAAACAACATCGTTTTGATACATAGTAGTATATATTTGGATTAGCTATTTGAAAACATGTGTTCGAAAAAGACGAAGAAAGTGATTTTTAAAAGAGTAGTTACTAGTTAAACATTCAGTAAACATAAAGGAAAGTGTTACTATCATTAAAAACTATGGTGCAAAGATAGTTTAGCTTTAAAAATGACAATTTTGAATGAGTACCCGATATGTTACAACTTGAGAATACTGCTCCCCTCAAAAAAAAAGAAAAACCCTTGAGAATACTGCTTTAAGAAAGATTTTGTCTACAAATAATTAACAAAAGAGAGGCATTATTATTATTATTATAGATTGGTGTTATTTGTATAAAATGAATGAAGAGAGTGTGAATCATCTTCTTCTTCACTGTCTTATAGCTTATGAGATGTGATCTATGCTATTTAAGTTAACTATCTATGGTTTGAAATTCCATAATGCAAGTATTCTGATGGATAGTTTTTTTTTTTTACTTGATTTTGTATTTTTATGTTTTTTTTTTTGTGTTTTTGGAAGAGAGACATAAAAATGATGTAAAATTACATATTTAACTCTGTTTTTAATATAGGTGGATTATAAAAATCTAACTGGGCTAACCTCAAGTGAGTATGTCAAATTTCAAACCATAAATATGCAACTTAAATTTTGTCTAAATCACAATTGGGTAAATTGTAGGCAACTTAAATTCTATGCTTGATTTCTTTTTTTTTTTTTTTTTTTGTTGAGAATCCATTCTATGCTTGATTGAACTAAAATCATCACAATCTTGGCTCATATATTCTTCACTAGATTTGTTTGAACATTGTAATTTAAGATACATATTTTAATCCCTCCCTATTGTATACCCCTTTAGAAATTGTCATTTTTCCCCACAAAATCACCCCTTGCTTTGGTTTTCAAAATTCTTTCTTTTGTCTTCTTTTTATTTTATATTTTAAAATCTTTTTGGGATAGAATAACTCAATGGTGATAGAGTCATAGGTTTATTAAATTATTAGTCACCCACTCCCCCCCCCCCCCCCCCCCCCAAAAAAAAGCACTGTATCCGAATATTCCAAATTTCCAACTCACCAAATCACTATATATAAAATTCATAAAAAAATAAAAAATAAAAAAAAGTAGTTCATATATATTTTTTCAAAGCTAACCACACTAAGCAACCAATAAAACATCGTCGTTTTAAAAAACACCTTCACACAAAAACAACCATATTTTACTGTCTTTTTGATGATTACTAATATTATAATATAAAATAAAAAAAGAAGAGACCAAACCCTTTGTCTTAACGATTCAATCAAACTCTCTCTGTGTTGTCTGAATGTCTCAAAAACACACAATGCCTCCTCTCTCTCCTTCTCCTCCTTCTTCTTCTTCTTCTTCTTCACTTTGATAATTCCTGTTTCCTATTCTGCCCTCGCTCTCTCATCTTATCTTCATCTGAGTCCTCCCCACATCTCTGCCGTCGATTGCTTTCCCCATTTTCCACTCTCTGGTCGGTCCGGATTGCTTGATCGTGGATTCTCGGAGCTATGGAGCCCCGAGTTGGAAACAAGTTTCGACTTGGCAGAAAGATCGGTAGTGGATCGTTTGGAGAGATCTATCTCGGTCTGTACTTTCATTTATTTTTTGGGCTAAAATTTTGACTTTTTTGGATTTTTTAGCTTGTGGGTGCTCTTAATTTTGTTTAAAATTTTGATCTTTTTTTAATCAGGTACTAACATTCAGACCAATGAGGAGGTTGCAATTAAGCTTGTGAGTAATTCACTTTTGACTTTTTTCCTTTAAACCTTTGGAATTGGTTGAATTTTGGGTTTTTGGAATTATGGGTTTTAGTTAAAATTTGACCCCAATTTTTAGCTTTTTGTGTTTATGTGCTTAATTGGGTCTAATTTTTTTTTGGGAAAAGTTGATTGCTTGGTGGGCTTAGATTGTGGTTTTAGTTTTTCTGGAAAGACTGAAATTGATTAATTTGGATGTAATTTTGTTGGGTTTTGTGGAGAGTTAGAAATGGGGTTTGTGTGAAAATTAAGTATTGGAAATTTGATGGTTGTTTTCGGAGTGTTGGAGTTGCTTCGGTGTGGGTTTAGTATTGGGAATTTAAGTGTTTATTAAGTCTGGTTTTGTTGCTTTTTATGCTGATTGAAGTTTTGGTTATTGCTAAGCTGTTAATGTTGGGTTAGTTATACATTGTAGAGTGGAAATGTAATGCTCTTTTGGACTGCGAATGTTCTAGCATGTGTAAATTGTAATGCTTGTAGCCTTCTACGAAGGTTTAGTTTTGAGAACTTAAGTATTTGCTAAGTCTGATTTGCTGGGTTTTAAGCTGATTGTAGTTTCAATTACTGCTTAGCTGTTTATGTTGGGTTAGTTATACATGGTCAAATGAAAATGTAATGAAACTCTGGAATGAGAATGTTCTAGCGTGTGTAAAATGTAATGCTTGTAGTGTTCTGCAGAGGTTTAGTTTTTGATAATTTAAGTATTTGCTAAGTCTGAATTTTTTTTGGGTTTAATGCTGATTAAATTCTTGGTTATTGCTTAGTTTGTAAGATGCAAATGTAATTTGAATGTGCATGTAATAGCATGTGTAATTTGTAGTGCTTATAGTGTTCTGCAAAGATTTAGTATTGAGAATTTAAGAATTTGCTAAGTCTGATTTTTTTTTTTTTGGGTTTTATGCTGATTAAAGTTTTGGTTATTGCTTAGCTGTTTCTGTTGGGTTAGTTGCAGATTCTAGAATGCAAATGTATGTTCTAATATACATAATTTATGATACTGTTTCTTTGCTTCGTGTGCTTGTAGTGTTCAGCAAAGGTTTAGTACTGAGAATTTATGTATTTGCTAAGTCTAATTTTGTTCGTCTTATGTCGGTTAAACTTCTGGTCATTGCCTAGAAACGGGTCCATTACATTTGACACCTAAACATTCTAGAATGCATATACAATGAAATTTCGGAATCTTTACTTGCTAAGTCTGATTGTTGGGCTTTATGCTGATTAAACTGTTGGCTGTTGCTCAGCTGTTTCTAGCTACATTTGGCACCTACACATCCTAGAAGCAAATAAAATGAAATTTTGTAATGCACGTATTCCAGCACACTTAATTTGTAATACTATTTCTTTTCTTCATGTGCTTCTTTTGTTCTGCAAACGTTTAGTATTGAGTACTTAATTATTTTCTGAGTCTGAATTTGTTGGGTTTTAAGCTGATTACACATTGGTTAGTCATGTTTTTGTTGAGTCAGTTACATCCAACACCTGCACATTTTAGAATGCAATTATTATGAAATTTTGGAATGCATATTTTATAATATGTGTAAGTTCTAATAATGCATATTTGATTCAGGAAAATGTCAAGACAAAGCACCCCCAATTGCTGTATGAATCGAAGCTGTATAAAATACTACAGGGAGGAAGTAATGACCTTACTGCTATACTTGGTGCCTTTTGATTTTTTTGCAAATTCTGGTGCTCATTTATTAGATATTTATTGGTTTGCAATTTTTTCCTATTATGGCAGCTGGAATTCCGAATGTGAGATGGTTTGGCGTTGAAGGAGACTACAATGTTCTTGTGATGGATTTATTGGGACCCAGTCTTGAAGATTTATTCAACTTTTGCAGTAGGAAATTGTCCCTTAAGACTGTACTTATGCTTGCAGATCAGATGGTAGGGTTCCTTATTGCATTTTTATCCTTTTTGAATTCACTTTTATTCAAGTTTTAGTTATCTCTTGGAAATCTAATATTGATATTCCTGTCAGATCAATCGAGTTGAGTTTGTTCATTCCAAGTCATTTCTACACCGAGATATAAAGCCAGACAACTTTCTTATGGGTTTAGGAAGGCGTGCAAATCAGGTTTTACTGTTGAACACCCTTCTTTTATCAATCAAGTGATATATACTTCTTTCTTGTTTTGTATTGATGCAATACTTGATATCTTCTTTCATGTAGGTGTACGTCATTGACTTTGGTCTGGCTAAGAAGTATAGAGATGCTTCAACCCATCAACATATTCCTTATAGGTTAGTTTGTTTGGATTAGCTTTAAATTGACATTGATTTACATATTCATAGGAAAAGGGGAAACAAAAGGATAAAGATTAATGGGGTTTTGCCTGTATGGGTTACTTATTTTATTGTGCTTGGTTGTTCTTCCCTTGTTTGTTACCATGACTAAGATTTCTAGGCCATTACTGATTTTTTAAATATTTTTATCCAAAAATTTTCAGGTATTTTTTCACTCTTTTTCATCAATTCTGACATTCTCATATACTTTGCAGAGAAAATAAGAATTTAACAGGAACTGCAAGATATGCAAGCATGAATACTCACCTTGGCATTGGTACGCCTATTAATTTTATTTTTCTGGCTTCTTTTTGTTATCAAATTTTAGTTTACCTTTTTTGTGTTCATAAATGTAGGTGTCAACCTTTGTAGCTCTGACCCCCCCCCCCCTCTCTCCTGCCCTCTCTTTTTATCTTTTTTGGTCCTGTGTATTTTCATTTTTCTCGGAATTATGGTTCTGACTCTTAGCTATGTTGCTCTTTTGCTTTGTAGAACAAAGCCGCAGGGATGATTTAGAGTCACTTGGATATGTTCTTATGTATTTCTTAAGAGGAAGGTGAAAATTCATTTGCACCAATGTTATCTTGTTCTGTTCTTTCATTCCTTAGTTTGTTTGGTTATGACCGTCTATCTTTATAGTCTTCCTTGGCAGGGACTGAAAGCAGGAACTAAGAAGCAAAAGTATGAGAAGATCAGTGAGAAGAAAGTTTCAACTTCCATTGAGGTAGAATCATGTCTTAAGATAGCATTCTGATGTCATTTATGTATTCAGTAACATGAGTCTGACTGCAAAAGTTACTGTTTCTTCCTTAGGCTTTATGTCGTGGTTATCCTACAGAGTTTGCTTCATACTTCCATTATTGTCGTTCTCTACGATTTGATGATAAACCGGATTATGCGTATCTCAAAAGACTCTTCCGTGACCTTTTCATTCATGAAGGTTTGAACTTTAACGTCTTCTGTGCTGTTCTTAGACATTTCATGTTCTCAAAAAATAAGACAGCAATGCTCTCAATTTTTCTGTTATCATTGTCAAATATTCTCACCTGAACATTGGACTTCAATGTCTTCTATGCAGTTAGATGCTTTACCTGATCAACTGATATGACAATAGTGATCCAATTCACTAAATAATTAATAGATAGTCTCAAAATTGGAGATTCATTATTGTTTCTTTGACTGCAGGCTTCCAGTTTGATTACGTGTTTGATTGGACCATTTTGAAATATCAGCAGTCCCAGATTGCCACTCCACCTGCTCGTGTTCTTGTAAGTGATCAACCTCTATGGCTTTTGGTTTTAGCTACTGGTCTGAAAATTTTTAATGTGTTATTTATTTCATTTATCTTATTACAGGGTCCTGGTGCTGGACCCAGCTCTGGCATGCCACCAATAGCTGCAAATGCTGATAGACAATCAGGTAATTCTGCTTGTGTTTCCGTAATTGTGTTTCCTTTAATGTATTACTTCATGCACATATTGTGATCCACAACATTGTTAAAAATTTATTTCTATGTAATTTTCACTTATCTATATTCATCCACCTTATTGCTTTAGCATAAGCTTTCTATAGTTCCAAATAATCAACTATTTTTGAATCCCCCTCCCCCCTCCCTTCATATTTGGGTTGAGATTACTGAAAGGTCTTTTGAATGAGTTCAAATTCAAATACACAACCTACGTATACTTTTGCAATCTGTTATTTTAGTCCAGTATTCTGGATGTCGTTTCACTATACATATTTCAAGGATGAAATGTTTAATATGGTTAATTATTTAACTTCATTGCAGGTGGGGAAGAAGGTAGACTTACTGGTTGGTCATTGTCAGATCCCTCTCGCAGGAGAAACTCTGGGCCTATTGTGAGTGCTGGAAACCTTTCTAAACAGAAAAGTCCAGCTGTGAATGATCCAATTTCATCTAAAGATGCTGTGGTACTTGATTTCTGACTAAATCCAGATTTAAAAGTTTTCAGTCCCCTTGCTCGTGCTTCTAAGTTAACCAAGTTTATCATTTTGGAAAGTCAAATATCATACCCTTACTCATCACTCATCATAGCCCAGTAAACCTGTTCCAGATGCCTATGATATCCTTGAATGTATTGTTATTTCTAGGATGTTGGGTGACAATTTTGTCACTGATTATTTAGGCAAATTGATAGTAAGTGGAGATGATAAGCTTTGGTCTGAGAGATTGATTCTTTTAACCAGTGGACAAGACTTTCTACAGAAACAACTTCAAAACGTAATTTTTCTCTTGTAGGGTCTACTTTTCCCTTTTGATGAGTGAAAATATTTATAGAAAATGTGAAGCATATGCAAGGAAGTACACCAGAATTGTATTAGAAAATAAAACCAACATTAAAAGGAAATGAAACATTACAAAGTCTAAAAAAGGCAAAAATGAATGGAAGTAGTAGTTGTCTCCAGTCTCCACTCTGTCTCTACTACCATTTGCATAAAGGTTGCTGAAAAAGTTCCTTTGAGATCCAACACATTACACCCCCTCTTTCCTCAATTTGGGCTTTTGCATTCCAGCTAAATATACCTCTACAAACACAAAGGAGCTGTCTTATTGGCTGTAGGTTGCCTGTTCGACCAAAGCTTTCATGCCTTTGAAGCAGTATCATAAGGATTTATTAACAACCCACTAAGCCTCAAATACTGAGATTTCGAGCTTTTACCACTAGGAAGGTACTGGATAATGATGTATGGGCCATTTACTTCTAATTATCATAAAATTTTTAGTGAAGGACATAACAAAGATGAGAATTTCAGTATAACTTATTAAAACATCAGGCGAAGAATAAAATGAAGGCATCACAATGTGTGTTTTTTCACCAAGGATACTAGGAATTTTGCAAGCTTGAATATTTTTTATATGTTGTTATTTTACCACCGGTAACTACAGGCCTATTTGGATAATCCTAATGAATTCAGTGTTTTCTTTTGCGTCAATGGTATTGTATTTTCGTTCTAGTTTTTTTTCTCAGGACTTCTTTTGTCCTTGGGTTCATGCAGTTATCAGGTGCTAGTTTCTTGCGGCCAAGTGGATCATCAAGGCGACCTGCTGTCTCTAGCAGTCGTGATGCGGTAATTAGCAATGAAGGTGACCTTTCTCGCCTGAACACTACGGATGCAAGCCCAGGAACTCTTCGTAAGATTTCAAGTGGGCAAAGAAGTTCACCTGTTGTATCATCAGACCACCGTACATCTTCTGGTAGAAATGCCTCACATGCAAAGTACTTTGACTCCACTCTTAGGGCTATTGAGGGCATGCACATTAATAATGATTAGAGGGTACAGTATTATCAGCACACCCATTTTCATTGCCTTGAAGGATCTAGAGGGCAGAGGAGGGTACAATCCGCACACAACACCTCCCCTTCCCTCCCCCAATCCAATTCTCCCCCTTAAACACAACAAAAGAAACTGCATTGTTGTTGTATTTTTTTATAATGGTTTCCCACTTTGCCTTTGTTTTTCGTTTTATTTGGTTGTAGTTCCCTTCAAACCAAAGGCAAAGCTCAAAATACACAAAAACCAGTGCCTTATTGTGTGTAAATAAGCGTAGACAGTAATGCTTTAAGGTTTTGATACACAGACAGTGATCTGGTGTGGTTCCACATTTGGTTCCTTATGTAATATCTTTCAATATAAGTATCCCACTCTATCCAAGTATTTTAATCCTTAAATGAAAAAAAAAAAAAAAAAAAGAAGAAGAAGAAGAAGAAAAAAAGAGATTCTTATCTCAAATCCCTGAATTGGGATTATCTAAAGCTTAAATTTTGATGTATTTAGCTTATCAATGTTCATATAAGTTATTATGCTTTTCCTAGTTTTTGTGCCAGATCCATGTTTGAAGCTCCATACCAAGAAAAATTTAGGTCCAAGTTAAAACGCTTCCGAAACAAGGATCAGAAATGCAATGCTGATCCTGCAATGACAAAGATTCCGTTCATAAAGATCATATAAGCCTCATTGTCACATGTAACCGGGTTAATATGAGTTTTGATGGCATAAAATTTTCTTAAGTTTTTTTGAAAACTAATAGTAATAGATAAGAATCTATATGCGTTATATATAGAAATTTATTTTTCTATTCCTAGTAATTATTTCTCAGCTGGGCTTAGGGCATTTCATTACAATAACAAACTTCTGTACTTCATCATTAATATGTTTGCTCGCGATAATTATGGCATTCTGGTTTTGGTAGAAACGATGACTGCATTGCTTTCTAGTACATATGAGACTAATTATTTGATTACTTATTAGTATTCCACATTTATTGGTCTACAAAATATGAATTAGTGGTGCTAGTTCTAATGCATATGGCCTTTTTATTTTATTAAGGGTAACAAATTGCAAACATAAGATAGAACTTAAATTTACAAATATAAATTGTCAAAATTCATCAAAAGTGTTGAAATTTTCCTTCACTTGGTTGAAGCTGCAACTAGTGTTGTTTATAATAACCGAGCATGTGTTAGGGAATCAGGATTGAGGAAGAAGCTCATAATAAAAGAGAAACATATGACACAAATTGGCATTTGGGGTTGAATTTATGATATTTTTTTTATCATTTAGGTAGCTAATTAAAAAATTTTGGCTTTGGACCTTGTCAAACAAAGTTTGGATTTTTTTATAGGATCCAACTAAGATCTGGGGTCACTGGACGTATGTGATTTAATTCACATAAAGTACTAAATAATCTATTTTTTCAAAAATGTTATGCTAACTCTAGTCCAAATGTCTTATAACTCAACTAGCATTTTTTTTTTTAGTGTGTGGAGGCAAAACAATGATAGCCTATTATGTTACAAAATTTTCTTTTAATCGTGCTTTTGTATTATTTCCTTGCTCGTCATAACAATATTAATCTCTCAGTATTTTAAACAAAAACTACAAAAACCCAAATTTCCTTTTTACACGCAAAAGTATAGTTGCATGCATGCATACATTTACTATGAACATCTCTTTCATGGGATCAAAGCCTATAAACGACCAATCTTTATTTATATAAATTTTAATGTAAAATATTGTTGGAAATTAAAAATCGCAAAGAGAATATCAATTCTATTACCAAGAAGTTTTGTTAAATTTTATGTTCTTTCATATTTCACTTCTTTCACATTTTACATTCCATGGTGGGTGAAAGCATTTTACATTACATGGTGGATGAAAGTAGTAGTTATTAGAGAATAAGTTTTCTTCCATTAAGGTATTAAGCTGCCTACAACAAAAAAGCATGCAACATCGAAAAAATAGAGAATAAAACACTCAATAGGAGCGGCAAATAATAAAAGAGAGAATAGGAACACCATTTTTTAAAAATGATATAGTAGTTTAACTATTACAGTCTCTATGACTTACAAAGGAAATTCAAGAAAAACAATTGAAAGAGAAATGAAATTTGAATTGATTAGAAACAAATGAAATATACAACTTTTTTTTTTTTTGATGAAATGAAATATACAACTTAATTTATCAAGAAACTACTTTTGTATCTCTTAGAATATAAGTTATTACAATTCTTAACAAATTTATTCTATCTGAACTTACTGGTTGAACCTTGAAATCAGCTACTGACTGAACCATCTAACGTACCTTATTTATTATTGCATTAATGGCAAGCTAGAAAGTTGGAGTGAAGGCCATTTTGATGGTTAAGGATTTAAGTCTCGAATGTCATTTGTCTCACTAAGAAAATAAAATATCAAGCATGTTTGGATAACTATAAACCTTAAAAGTAACTGTCCCTATGATCGTATCAAATGTAGATTAAAGAGCTTGTCTAGCCTCAAAATATATACCCAACCATTTTGTAGTGATTTTCCTAGTACTCACACTTTCTTGTTCTGTAATTTCCTTATCTTTCGTATTAAAAAAAAAAAATGAAATAGTAAATTCATTAATATCATAATTGTTAGAAGTCAAGGCAATCCTTCAGTATGTTAAAGCAACCAGAGATCAAAGTTGCACCGCATCCCTAGGCATTTGTTGCAAACTGGGCTACATGCCCAGATACTCGTAGGTTTATCACTGGATGGATTTTGTATTTACTTGGGTGATTATTTGATTTCTTGGAAATCTAAGAAACAAACTATCGTATTCACATCCACTATTAAAGTTGAGTATCATGCAATGGCATCATCTGTTGGTGAATTGTCATGGCTAATGTATGAATGTATCTTTCGAGACTTTCAGGATGAACACCTACGAGCTACATTTTCTTTTCTTTTCTTTTTTTCTGATAATCAAAGTGAGTTAATGCAAAAAAGTCCTATTTTTCACGAACTAACAAAACATATCAAGATAGATTGTCACATTGTGCATGACTAGGGGCTAAGAGGGTTACTGCATACTCTCCATGTTTCAACAGTACACCAACTTGTAGACATTCTCACTATAATCTCTACTGCCAAATTGAGGGGTATTGCAAACCTCATTGTACTGATGATAAAGTTGGGACCAAATACTCAAAAAATTTCATGTATCAAGAACTAAAAGATGTTGTCCAGATGTCGTTTGGCACTAGTCATACTCGTATCAGTTAAGGGTAAAAGAATAAGAGTTTGATTAACAAGTGTTTTTAAGGCAGTTGTTAATAAATTATTTTTAAAAAGTTTTAATACTAATTTCATGGAAAATATAAAAAATTGTCAAAAAATTAATTTACATATTTTTTTTTCCTATAAAAATTTTATAAAAGTAGTTCCTCAATTAATACTCTTAGAGTATCTGTTAAGTTATCTCAAAAATTAAAATTAACAGTTCAGTTAGTAACTTATACTAACACATGTGATGTAATACACTTGTAAATATCTTATTAGTTGTTCAGTTAGTATAGGCAATTAAAGTTGGTTAGTTTGTTATTGATTGTAATGGGTAATTGCCAATTAGTTAGGTTGTTAAGCTATTAATTGTCTCTGTTATGAAGCCTTAAAAATAAAGGGTATTATTGCAAAGACGTCTACGATTCAAATTTTCCTCTCTCTTGTTGAAACTTGTATATGTTTGTATATATTATAGGCACATATGTATAGGTATTGAACTGATTCAATTAAGGTTTTATTTTTTATTCTATTAGATCCATATTATCACAATTGTTTCACTTTGTTCAGAGTAAGTAGTATTAATACAAAATCCTTTGATTCTCAGTATGTTCTCTGTAATCATCCCTATTCCGTGTACCAATCCTCCCATCCCACCTAGGTCTATGAATTTCTCTATCAATTCCTTCAATATATTTTGATCCTTAATTGACCTAGGACTCCCGAGAATCCTCAAAACAATAAATAAATTTTTTTATTAAACATCCTCACATATAGACACATGCATAGAGATTAGAGATATTTAACAAGAATATTTTCATCTTTTAACCTCAAAATTCCCTACCTAGGATTTAAAATAACATATATGGTCCCAACCTTATGCCGAAGGCCACATGAAATGCCCTCTCGGTAATAAATACGAGAGCCTCAAGGCATATCTAATGTTAGAACAAGAACTATATGGCTTTGTTTTGAAAATTTTATGGCTTCCCTTAAGACCCGGTACAAACAATAATTACTTAATATAATAAGACTTACACATGATGAGTCTAAACAAAACTTTTAAAATTAAATAGTCCAATAACATTCTTTTGGTCCTTTGAAAATTATTATACTGGTCATTTCACACTGAAGTTTGACGAAATCCTATATGACTTTTGTTTTGTTTTTTGTTTTTTGTTTTTTTTTTTTCTAGAAGGAATTTTTTAATAGTTTCGTCAAACTAAAATGTAAAATCAAAAGTTGTGTTGTTTTGGAAAATTAGAAATATACACGAATTTTCAAATCTATGATATACCCAAATTTGTGATATATGAAAAACACAAAGAAACTAACAATAAAAGACAATCACAAGACACAAGAAATGACGTGGTTCAGTAATTTTCCTATATTCATGGAGTTGCAATGATTTTATTATTTTAAGGGAAAAATATAAAAGGTAAAATTACAGTTTTTCTCTTTAAAACAACACACCAACCTTAGTCTAAAACATTGGTATTGAACACTTGCAATGTGGTGCTAAATAGCTATATAGCTATTTTTAGCACCACTAAAACTCAAAATAGCTATATAGCTATTTTGGAAAATTAGAAATATACACGAATTTTCAAATCTATGATATACCCAAATTTGTGATATATGAAAAACACAAAGAAACTAACAATAAAAGACAATCACAAGACACAAGAAATGACGTGGTTCAGTAATTTTCCTATATTCATGGAGTTGCAATGATTTTATTATTTTAAGGGAAAAATATAAAAGGTAAAATTACAGTTTTTCTCTTTAAAACAACACACCAACCTTAGTCTAAAACATTGGTATTGAACACTTGCAATGTGGTGCTAAATAGCTATATAGCTATTTTTAGCACCACTAAAACTCAAAATGTACCTTGCAATAGTGGAGCCAAAGCAATATTTTTTAACTCCACAGCTACAGTGCACACTATTTTTGGTTGTGCACTGTAGCTAACAGGTAAATTTATTTATTTATTTTGCGTTCACCCTGCTTTTCCTATTTTTTTATTCTTTTCTTCTGCATTTCATTTTCCTCTCTCCATATCTCTCTCCTCACTACCTCTCCATCTGCTTCTTTCTTCCTCCATAGACCCATTGTCGATCTGCACGAGCCCAGCCGCCACAAACCCATCGCCGCTAACCCACGCTGACCCATCTCAGCCTCTCTTCTCTGTTTTCGGCGTTTTGGCTTGTGTTTCGGGCTGGGTTTTTGTTTTGGGCATGGGTTTTGGTTTGGGTTTGTGTTTCAGACATAGGTTTCGGTTTGATTTTTCTACTTTCTATTTTTGTTATTTGTAGATGCTCATTGTTTAGAAGCCCAGCAGGCGGAGGAAGCCTAACAACATGGGCAGAAGAAAGAGGGATGGAAATACCATTAAGCCCAAGTGGCAGGAATAATGGGTAATGGGTCTATAAAGTAAACAAATGGACCCTGAAAAAGTAAATGAGCCTAAGAAGGCACGGAAAGAAAGAAATAGCAAACTCATGGGCAGTATGGATGTAGAAAAGTGAGAATTGGCCATAGCTGCCACAACAGGCCCAAGGCAATGTAAGTAAAGAGAGTAAGGGGCAATGGAGAATCCGTTAGCCCCAAAGATGAAGTATGAAGTACTTGGGCCAAGAAAGCCCAAGGAGTTAGTAAAAGTCCATGGGAAGTATAGAATTGGAAAGGGCCGAGAAGGCCTAAAAGGAAGTAAATGGGATGCAAGAGCCTGCAAGTAATGTAGTAAAAGGCCCAATGAGTCTATTGGGCCATCAGAAAAAGGATGAACAGCAAGCTCGAAAAAGGTTCAACAGTCCCGGGTTAAATAAACATCACAGCAGGCATGACCAAATAATACGGCAGGAGGTAACAACAAGGCTAGCAATAGAACACGGAGGAAAGTGCAAAGGAAGGGAAGCCCACAATTAAGCCCAGCCCCTAAGGAAGCAAGCCATAAATGAGAAGTTAGGGAAAGCAGCCCACGCCATAAGAAGTCAAGGACGAACAACAGAATGGGCAGACGGACCTTCAGACTGCGGCAAACGCATGAGCAGCAGACAGATTTTGGACGAGCATGGAAGTAAGGCACGTGCAAGGCTCAGACACCACCAGCATATACCTAACCAATACAGGAAGTGATAGGTCATGGGTCAGAGGTAAGAGGGCATGGTCTAGTGGTGGGGAGGGGGAAAACCTATTCTCGTATTTCTTACTCAAGCTCTTTTGGAGGCAATGTCTTGCTGGGATGACATACCACCTAAAAGAAGCAAAGCTAAGTTGTTTTTTTTTTTTTTAAGGAAGGAAGCAAAGCTAAGTTGGAACCACTAGATTCATGCCATGAGGGACAAAAAGGAATAGAGTATTTACACCGTAGCAGGAAAGAGTGTCACGGCAAGCAAGTAAATAAAATAGTCTTTTTTCTCTGATGAGGTGGAGTAGCGAGGCCTGTGCAGGTGAGTGGCGTTGGTTAGGCGACTGAACAATCAGTAATGGTTGGCAAGAACACCCACACCAAACAAAAACGGTTAAGGGCTAAAATGATAAAAGCTAGTCACGGCTGGCATTATATAAGGAGCCCTTGCTGTGCACGGCGGGGGTCAGAACACCTCTGGGGAGAGAATCACCATAACTAAGAGAAAATATCGAAAGATAAAGGAAGGAAAGAAAGAATTAGAGAGAATAGAAAGAAAAGATAAAAAAGAGAGAACAGATTGGCAGGCATGCACCAAATTGGTAAATCCCCCTCTCCCTCTTCAACCCATATTCTCTAATCACGGCAAAGGACCTCTCTAAATACAAGTCATTCAGGCCCGCCCCTTCAAAGCAGTTAATTTCTCCCTCAAAGAGATTATTTGCATTGAAGAGAGGGTTCCCCCTACTTGACTTAAACCCAGCAACGTAACTTAATACAGCAGATGGACATTTTTCTTTCAATAAGTTTATTGTTATTCATTAGATGCTTTTCCTCTGTTACTTTTCCATAAAACGGGTTTTCATTATCAAAGCCCATTATTTGCCTTTGTTTGGATAGTAAAAGATTTTCTATTATTATCTTTATTATATTTGCCTACTGTAACTATTGTAACAGCTCTGCTTGTCACGGCAAGTGATAAACAACCTCAGCAAATAAGGGCATCGTATGCGTACAAGCTGGACCAATGAGGGTTGCTATTGGACCGGTCTCAACTTCGTGATCCAGAAAACTTTGGGGCCAAGTGGAGCAAGAGGCGGCCCAGCCCAACATCTGCAAAAAAGGCTCCCACATTTTTCTTCACTGGTTTTGATGGGCACTGGTTACAGTGGCGGCCTTGTGGTTGTGCAGTGATTTCTATGGCTTTGATGGTGGTTGTGGTTGTGTGTTGGTAGTTGAATGAAATATTATTTTATTGTAGTGTTTATATTATTTTATTGTATTAAAAGCTAAAATAAAACCACTGTTGTTAGATGTGAGAAGGTAAAATTGATAAAGTAACTTTTTGTTGTGCTAAAAAACTAAAAATCTAGCTTTACTGCTGTGGATGCTCTAATATCCCACATAGCATATTCACAAGGGCCTATCGGTCCAAGCCTCCTGTCCATGAACTAATCCTCAAAAAACTTCCATTAAAAACTATAACACTTATATATAGGGTCGGGTCATAATTCTGATTAAACGCAATCTAAGATCCACATTGCTCAACAGATTTCAATCTTGGAGAAAAGTTCATTTGATTTCCTCCTCTTTCAATGTTTGAACCTTAGCCCATCAAAGATTTCTAAATCAGTTCTCTTTTTTTGCCTCTATAATATATAATACAATTTATTGGTATTGCCTATAAAGGAAGTTCGAACTTTGAACCATCATTCGTGGCTCAAGGCCTCTTGGCCTGATGAAAATGAGTATTGTGTACTGTGTAGTGATGTCTACAACTTCCTTAAAAGGCTGAGCACTGGTTCGACCCACTGACTGCCCATATGTGGTACACTTTACTTCTACTTATAAGTCCTAAAAAAATGGTGGATGTGAAAATTAAGGGATTAAGAATTCGTTAATCAGATTTTGGAGGGGGGAAAACAAAAACAAAGTCTATACTGGCTTTGTGAATTATTAACTTACATAAGAAATGTGTGTGAGGATTGAAGTTTCAAAGCTAATGAGGATATTTCATATGAGCTCTTGTCATTTGTTATTGCTATAAGTCATAATGATCAGTAGATGTGGGGGGATATCCATATAAAAGTACTTCTTGTTTTGTGCTACTTGCAGTGAAATTAATTGAAAGAGAATGAAAAAATTTCTAATGGCAAATCTTCTAAGACTACAATGGCAAATCTTCATAATTTTCTTGACCATTGATGAAGAAAAAATAAAAGGATGGATTATTTGACATTGAGTCCAAAAAAAATCAGACAATCCATTTTACAAAAATGTCACCTATTACTGGATTCAAGAAGGAATTCAAAGGTTCCCCAAGTGAAACATGCAAGAAGCAAACCTTAATTAGGCTAACCAAACAGAATTCTAATGGCACTTTTTTCCTCCTTTTCAGCATTCTTTATCTTTTGTCAGAGTTCAGTGCCTAAAGGGGAAAAAAATCAATCATTACCCATGCCAAGATTACAGTGAGATAATATGATAAAATATGTGAGGCCTAAAATAAGCAAATTTTGTTTCAGATCTGGATAACATTGGCATAGGAAATTCAAGAGAAAGATAAGGTTTTATAGAGTAAGCTTCTCAAACAAAACTAAGTAAGTACTTCCACTGCAGTATATAAAATTGGCATAAAATAGGACTCTTAAGTCCTATGATATTCAAACTCATAATAGAACTATAGTATATCTATAGAATTGGCATAAATATAGGACTTTTAAGTCCTATGATATTCAAACTCATAATAGAACTTCACAATCCATTACAAACCAAAAGAGAAACCTTAAAAAAAAATGAAAAAGGAAGATATACCCATCACATGAATCACCACCATCCGTAGACCACTTGAGTGTATGTGTTCTTGATCCACCTAAAGCTTTTCCTCAGTGATCCTTTCATCTTGCCCTCCACAGTGTAAACCTTGTACCCGGCAACCCTCTTCTTCCTTTGCAATTCTGGGTCATTGAAGCTCCAGTTTTTAGATACTGCCCCAACACTGCTTTTCCCTTTCTTCATCTTCAGCTCCCTTGGTACTATCTGGTTATTTGGCTGTACAGATGAACCTGCATAATTCACACTGTAAGACCTCAGATCTTGCATGCTTGTTGGGGCACCTCTTCCTCCATAGTAGCTCTCAATCTGCATCATCCTCCCATCCCTGCATGACTTGGATCTGAAATCCTCCATGAGGGAACAGGAACAAGCTCACAAGAGTTTGAAAGGTTCAAAAATGAATGAGAGAACAAATGGAGTGGGAGAAAAGAAAGGAAAAGGCAAAAAAAAAGGGGGCTTGTTGGGTTTGCTTTTCTTTGTGGCGTTTTAATTACAATTATTCATTGCTATAAACTTTTCTTAGATATTTTTCAATCATTTTTTAATGTGGGAACAGCTCAAGATTGTCTCTTTCAGTTGTTAATATAATAATATCAATATTGCTTTTCTTGAATGGGACTTTGAGGGAATGTGATTTTTCCAAGTTCGCTTCACTGTGGAGTTGCATGAGGATGAGGCTGCTTAGTTTGACTGGCTTTTTACACGTGAAATGGTTAAATTTTGACTGGTTTATGTAAGAAAAGAAAAAAGAAAAAAGAAAAAAGAAAAATAGAGTGCGTGGAGTATGAAAATTGAGATGTCTATTCAATGTTTGAAGTCATTGCCATGAAATGAATGCAGTACTACTAATCCATATTAATTTTGACCAAGGAAAATACTACTCTCTCCTGATGTGGAAACAATAAAACATCTTTGATAAATACCATATTCTATTCAGACTTGCTCACTTTGTCGGTTCCAATGAGTTTAACTCATAAATTTTCTTTGTCATGAGTAAAAGGCCTAAATTTAAAACAAAAAAGAAGGTTTACTAAATTTTCTTGGGGTAATTATTACACTCTTCGTCTGGAAGAAAACATTCACCCCCTTTGATTTTGGAAGAAAATAACACTCTTTCCATTTGTTTATATTAATAATGAAATATTCTAAATTTTTATAAGATTTTCTTTAACAAAGTTTAATCATGATGAGTAAAAACATAACTACTAAATTTATAATTAAAATGCAAAGTTTATCAAGTACCAAAAGAGTTGCAACAACAAGTCTCTTCTTAGGCCGTAGAAAAAAAAAAAAAAAAAAGGCAAAAGTTATTTTAGAATACTCTCTTCTTCTTCTTTTTTTTTATAAGCATTTTTAGAATACTCTTATTTTTAAGCAAAAGGCAGGTTATTGCATAATATTTTTGACAAAATTTATTCAAATGAATATTAATAGGGAAAAATATTTTTTCCCTTCATATTTAGGGTAGTGTCATTCTCTCAAGTTTCAAGGAAGTTGAGTGTAATTACCTAATTTTCTTTGAAAACATAGTTTATTAGATTTTGTTTTAAGAAAAATTATTATATAAATGATGATAATGTGGAAGACGAATCTCCTAATCTCACCAGTCTTATTTGCCGTATGAAATTTACAACATAAAACATAAACCATAAAGTGACTGATTAAAAAAAAAAAACTATGATTACTTTTCCATCATTTGGTCAGAACTTGCCATGAGTAAAGGCGAAATAGGTAGGCAAGGTAGATTGCACAGTAAGATCAGCAATGATCAGTTATGTTGAATTGGTTGACCATATCTAACGGATAATTATCTCAAGGAAAGTAATTATGTAAAGTTGCTTTTATATGCTATAACTATGGTTCTATGAAGCTTACCAAAAAAAAACTATGGTTCTATGAATTGATCAACACCATTTTTTTCATTAATGAAATCTTTGGTAGGGCCTGTGAAACGATCATGTTTATTGAAGGACTCAGTCTCTTCCCAATAAGACAGATCAATCCAGTAGGATCAGGTGGATAGCTTGTATCCAGACAATTGCTAAAAAATTAGTAGTGGACCTTTGTTGCTCATGGCATGTTTCACAAGTGCCATCCACAACGGCATGGTAGAATTGTCATTTATTTACAGACAACTACTACCACAACTAATTCATGAAATAGAATAAACAAGCAAGACCCCACAACATGGAACCAGAGAGAGAGAGATAGAGTTACTTTGGTATTTCCAAAATAAATTTTATACCTAAGTTCTATCCTTGTTATAAAACTGAGAGAAACCCCATGTGACACCTACCCATTTGATCCACATGTAATGTGCTAGATGGCCTCATGGATGTCTCTGCTTTCAGCAATTTCTGCAAGCATTACATCTACATCCAAGTTTTTCTTGGTAACAGGGACACGCTCACACGCCAAGTTGACACTTACCAAGACCAAGTCAATCATCCACATCACACCCTAACAATTTTCAATCAAACTCAAAAGTCAAAACACAAAGTCACAATCTCTGCCACCAACAAAATTGTATGAAAAAGATTTTACGTTCTGACTGGTATGCACATTCATCTCCTTTCTCTATAAGCCCAAACTTCAATAATCTAAGCGATTTGTCCAATCTAAGAATGGCGATTTTACGCGTTGACATGGATTTTACTTTTTTAGTTAAATAATTTGGTTGTAAGCAGCGAAAATGACAGAAAAAATAGAGCTGAATATATCATCGGTTGTTTCTTTTTCTTTTTTGTTTTTTTTTTTGAGGAAAGGTTGTTTCCTGTTTGTCAGACATTATTGGGTTAAATTAGCAATGAATTTAAACATAAATGTTTCGAAGTGAAAAACCAGTTTATTACCAAGAGGTAAAGCCAAGACCAAAATCTTGCACAACCCACCATTGCATCCCCAGATAATAGCAGATGCAGCAACAAACATAGTGCAATTTTTGCATACAAAAGATGGATGGAAAAAATGTAGGTTAACACTTCAGAAGAGGGCAGATATAAATATCATCTGGGATAGAGCCTAAGTAAAAACCAGCTCTTGAAACAATAGTCAAAGTTTAAAACATTATAAAGACAATCAGTACTAATCTAACACCTTTGATAACTCAAAAAAGAAAACAATAATAATGATAGTATAATAATAAACAAGGGGGCTTAGAATACAAACCCTACCCAAAACAAAATTTTAAATAATCCCTCCAAGCTGAAATACGAACTTAGACTGTCTTTTTGTTGCAATAATATGCAATGCCCTAAACTCAATTCATTAAAAGGTCAGATATGTTTGCCAACATTAACTTGGGACACTAGATAGGGGAAAAAAAAACAAAACAAAATTAAGAAGTTAAAAAATAAATAGTACTATGAAAGGAAGGGAACCCCATGCCTCAAATAAAACCAAAAAAGACTTCATCACAGGAGATCTGCAATATTTGATGGCAGCTCCTCAACTTGCACATTGTAGAACTTCTGAATGTCAAACAGCATTCGCTCATCGTCCTTCGTAACAAAATTAATGGCAACACCCTTTCTCCCAAACCGTCCACTTCGTCCAATACGGTGAAGGTAATTTTCTGGTTGAGTTGGCAGATCAAAGTTTATGACCAAGGAGACTTGCTGCACATCAATACCACGAGCCAAGAGGTCAGTGGTGATGAGAACACGGGAAGATCCAGAGCGGAATTCACGCATAATTATATCACGAGTATTCTGGTCCATGTCACCATGGGTGGCTGAGACTGTATGGTCACGGCCACGCATCTTGTCAGTGAGCCAGTCAACCTTGCGCCGTGTGTTCACAAAGATGACACTTTGGGTGATGGCCAGGGTTTCATAGAGATCACATAGTGTCTCAAGCTTCCACTCTTCCTTCTCAACATTCACATAAAACTGCTTGATACCCTCAAGGGTGAGTTCATCTCGCTTCACCAAGATTCTCACAGGCTTGTTCATAAACTTCCTAGTGATCTCAAGGGCTTCAGGAGGCATTGTAGCAGAGAACACCCCAACCTGAACCTTGGCAGGAAGCAGCTGGAAAATATCATAGATCTGACAACCATAATAACAACGTTAGAACAAAATATCCAAGCACTTCAAGAACTGCAAATCTTTGAACAAGAAAAGAGAGAGCACATGGAGAAAAAACACTAACAGAAGTTCAATCCTTTCATCAGTACAATTAATATATGAAGTTAGACATGGATTATTCATGAACAAAACAACTTTTTCTTATTATAAAGAGAGCAGTAAATAGTTATCAACAGGCTTTTGGACCTGAACAGCAGAATAAAAAAACCACTACACACCTAATCCAATTTAACCTAAAAACACACACAGACCTAATCCCATTATTCCTTAAAAAAGAAAGATGGGTTCATTTTCAATTATTAAACCATTAAAATGACCAAGTAACGTTATACATGACCCAAAAACCCAATAGAACTTAAAAAAATATATAGATAACCACAGAATTAGATCTGACTTGTAAATGAAACAGCACTAAAAAGAACACGAATAATTTATTGTTAATCTGACAAGTCAAGTGCCTCAAATTCAAAGTGGCCCCTAAACTGATAAGTTCTTCCTGAAAGACTCCAATTGTCTTTAATTAGGGTAACACGGCTCCAATATTTAATTTCTTACTGTGATACATGTTACTTCCCTCCCATATGTTGTTCATCAAAAACAAGATATTGCAAAATAGACACCTAACACATGCAAGCACCCATCCAACAAAAAAAAAATTAATGTCAAAGAGAAATTATGTATGGTGCATATGCATTGCAAACATAAAAAAGGATCAAGATCAAAGTAAATTTACTAACCTGGTCCTTGAAACCACGAGAAAGCATTTCATCAGCCTCATCCAGTACAAACATCTTAATGTAATCAGGACGAAGTGACTGCCTTCGCAACATGTCAAATACGCGACCAGGGGTGCCTACAACAACATGAACACCTGCCTGAAGGATGCGTTGATCCTCACGAACACTTGTGCCACCAACACAAGCATGAACCTTGACATTAAGATAATCACCAAGTGCCCGCATAACCTTCTCAATCTGTTGTGCAAGTTCCCTAGTGGGTGCCAAAACCAAAGCCTGGCACTGGACAAGCTCATAATCAAGTTGTTGCAAAATCCCAGAGCAGAAAGTTGCTGTTTTCCCAGTTCCAGACTGAGCCTGTTGAATTACATCAAGACCTTTGCAGAAAGGAACAATCCCCCTTTGCTGAATTGCAGAAGGCTTCTCAAAACCTTAAGTAGAGAATTTCATTAAAACATATCCAAGCAAAATATAAACAAGAAGCAGAAGAATAGAACCAGGGAACATGATCATAGATTCAACGATAAACCATGCAATTTCCATGATGGTACGTTCATTGCAAAAAACCATGAAATTGAAAACCACCCAAAACTATGGGGGTACAGCACTTTGTACTGAAATTATGAAAATTTGCAAATACAATTCCGATTATAACAAACTTCACAAACTGCACCCCATAGCCTGATTAACTGTAATAATTCGGGACAACAACTCAAAACAGGGCACAACAGAGAAATCAACTTTTGACGATCATGCGACTTGTATGTGATCACTAATTTTAACAGTCAATCAATTTATGAGGTGCAATTTGCAGTCTCTCTTATGGTTGGGGTGGCGATGCAAGTTTTCATATTCGGGGTGCAAAATGCATATACCCCATATTTTAGGGGTTTTCTGCAATTAAAATCAAATAAATAAACATACATATAGTAAATTGTTTTTTTTTAAATGGACCCCCAGCCCACTTGGTTTTTACCATATTTTATAACAAGTTAATAACTGGTAGCCTACAATTCATGAGTACTTAGAATGATTTTTACATAAATTTTAAAAGAAGTTTTCCAGAGGGTGATGCAGGCTAACAACTTGGGTGCCATCAAAATTTCACTTTCACTTCTTTTTTACAACCAGAAGAAAAGATATTAAACAAAAGATCTTTCTATTCCTACCGTAAGCATAGATTCCTCTCAGAAGGTTTTCCTGCAATTTCATTGAATCAAAACTTTCATAAACCTCATCATATGAGGTGAAGAACTCTTGCTCAGTTGAGAGTCTGCAACAATCAATTTGTCAAAAAATATAATTAGAATTTGCACAAATCACAAAGCATGAATTATATGATCCTATAATTTTAAGAGTAAATTGTATATGTAAATAGAAAGAACAGAAACCATGGTAAAGAATATAGAAAATAAACTTACAACTCATTCATTTTAGCATCAAACTGACGAGCATCAAATTGTGAACCTTCTGGAGCTGCACCTGCCATAGCTGTACACAAACAAATATTTAGTTAATAAGAAACTTCAGTGCGAGAGAGCGAGCACAAAGGACAAAAACAGAATAGCATATTTAAGCTCCAGAATCAATTCAGAGATCCCATGATTTGTCAAATATAAATACATACACACAAGAAAAAATAGATAAACATTATCAAACCATTATGTGTTTTCAGTGGAAATAAATAAAATTGGGCTAATTCAAGGAGCAAAGTGGTGTACAAGTAAAGATGGACAACCACACCACATGTCAAAAAGTGATAAAAAGTTGCTGAACAATGTAACAGAAGAGCCAAACTTGCAGACCAAACAAAGTGGCAAACAAGTATTAGATTTCTGTCTTAATGTCTGGGGAAGATATTCTAAGGAGCAGACGAAAATCTGTCATGATGGAAATAAATCCTTGAGCAACAGAAACCGCTTCACCCACTCCCCCAAAGTTTTGCTACATGAAATATGCATTAACATTGTTTCTCTTAAAATTAGCAGAATCCGGCACAAAATAGAATAGTAATCTTACCACTCAGTACTTAATCATAAATATGCCACTACAGTAACCTTGGAATATAGGAGAAAAAATATAACAAAAACTACTGCATGGATCAAAGTAGTGTACGAGTAATGATGGAAAACCAAACCACACGTCAAAAAGTTTTATTAAAAAAAAAGGTTGCTAAACAATGTAACAGAAGAGCCAAACTTGCAAACCAAACAAAGTGGTATACAAGTATTAGATTTCTGTCTTTAATGTCTGGGGAAGATATTCTGAGGAGTAGATGGAAATCTGTCATGATAGAAATAAATCATTGAGCAACAGAAACCACTTCACCCACTCCCCCAAAGTTTGGCTAAACATAATATGCATTGCCATTGTTTCTCTTAAAATTAGCAGAAACTAGGAAAAACTGAATAGCATTCTTACCACTCAGTACATAATAATAAATATGCCACTAGCGTAACCTTGGAACATATTAAAAAATATAACACAGACAACTGCATGGATAAAATAACATTTTCCCTTGAGAATCATAACACTCACAATAAGTTCACCCTATAGTACATGATTTGAATACATAAAACAATACTTATTTCCCAATACAGTAATTGAATCTCTGAGCTCTCAGAAAGAGATGACACTAAAACTTCTCCCTTTTCCTACATAGACCACTAAAGCCAACAGTTCCCCAGAAAAAATTCCCTCACCCTCTAGATGATTACTGAGAAAAAAACAAGCGAACACAAAACCAGGCCTTTTCACTCCTACTTCATCATATTTGTAGCTTCCCAAAAATCCCCAAAAAAACCTATCAAGCTAAATAGTCCCACAAGCCTCAATTACTAAATTCCATCAATTTCCCATGCATCAATCGTATTCTCTACCACCCTACTCTTCGCAACCACCAAACACAAGCACCCATTTAACATTATCACAAAAATCAAATATCTAACACAGAACTAGAACCATTGTCACAAACAGAACACAAACCAAACACAGCACCCAGTGAACACAATCACAAAAATCAAACAGCAATCAAACAACTACAACAATAGTCACAAGCCAAACAGACGAATCCCAGATCCCAAAAGAAACACATAGCACATGCAAAAAGCAATCACTACACACACATCCAAT
The DNA here is from genome assembly GCA_032878915.1 of Castanopsis chinensis. Classification (NCBI taxonomy): domain Eukaryota; kingdom Viridiplantae; phylum Streptophyta; class Magnoliopsida; order Fagales; family Fagaceae; genus Castanopsis; species Castanopsis chinensis. Next base: position 1,013,331 of record JAVQMG010000096.1, read on the forward strand.
ATCAAATCTTTCAACCCAAAAACACCAAAAATTTCTACCAAATTCACCGCTTTTCCAACCGACCCATCAGCCCACTCATCCACATATACAGTCCTGTACATAAAGCTACACATACACACAAATATATACATACTTTCAACCAGTACAAACAAACACAAAAATAACAACTTCACACAAATTCACCATTCTAACAACAGACCCATCACCCCATATTACCAAATACACGGTCCCATACATATATCTTTATACACCTTCAATCCCACACAGAGATATATATACTATCAAACTGTACAAACAGGAAGAAAAAATCACAACTTTTTACAATTTCAGCATTTCCCATCAAGCCCAACATCCATATACACAGTCCAATACACAGCTATATATAGCTTCACACACACACACACACACACAGATACATACTCTCAAGTTTCAACCAGAACAAACAAGAAACATGCGTATTTACAACAGACCCATCAACCCAAATATCCAAATACACATCCCTATACATACATAACATCACACAGAAACATATACACACACAGAGAAACAGTGAGAGAGAGAGAGAGACCTGAAAGTGTTGAAGAAAAGTAGAGTGAAAGATTATTGAAAGAGGCTTGAAGAGAGAGCTAGGGTTTTTTCCAAACTCCTCGGATCTGCGCCGTGGAGTTTGAATGGAAAGTTAAAGAGGAGGCGAAAGGTGGAAACAGCGAACCTTTTATATATATTCCTATGTCTCTCTCTGTGTTTGTGTTTGTGTTTGTGTGTGTTTCTGTTTGTGCTGTTGTTAGGTTAGGTTAGATTTTTTTTTTTTCCGGATTTACCCCTGGGGGTTTTGATTTATTACTTGAAGTCTGTTTGTTTGCTGAGAAAATAATGTGGAAAAGGTTGGTTTTTTTTGTTTGTTAGTTTAATAATAGAAACTGAAAGGGCTATGAATACTTGGTTTGTTACAAGTTTTGGTAAACGAATTTGCGGTTGAAAAAAAAGATTGTATAAACCTTTTTTTTTTTTTTTGTTAAATCTTGTTTGGATTAGGGTTTGTTATAAAGGTATTTTTCTTTTAAATATTGTCTTTTAATTTAAGCGATTCAATTAGTAAAACACTTAAAATTGAAAATCTATCACAAAGCACGATGACATGTACTAGTGTTTATTAGGGTGATGCATTTTTTTTTTTTTCAAAAATATTCCTTGAAGTGACATATAGATGAAAGATGATTTAATTACACCTGGATCACAAGTTGCTTCTAAAAAAAAAAAAAGGATCACAAGTATGTTACATATTAGTCTATATTCTTAAAGGGGTTAATTCTCATTAATAGGATCAATTACAAATATTTGTAATAAAAAATTTATATTTCTAAGGCTATGTAGCATCTTAAATTTTAGAGAAATGATATGTTTACAACATTTTCACAATAAATCCTAAGTGGTAAGTTATTGCTGGTTGTTATTGTTGAGGTAAAAAAGTAATCTTAGTGTTAAATTCAAATTTGAACCAATAACAACTAACCACCTACGATTTGTTATGAAAATATTATGATTTGTTGTGAATATGTTATAAAAATATTGTAGACGTAACACTTTTCTAAATTTTAAGGTAAAATACATTTTACACTCTCAAAGTCTAGGGTCACTTTCAAATCGATTCATTAGCTTTAAAAACTTATAATTTACACCATTTTCCATTACAATGATACCGATGTGTCAGTATGTTTTAGTTAGCTCAACTGGTAAAGTCTCTAATGGTTGTATAAGAGATTTGGGGTTCAATCATTGTCAACACCAAAAACTGATTGGTATCTTGATCTAATGATAATGAGTTATCATCAGGAGCAGACGTTAGGTTGAAACTCTAAAACAAAAATGATACCAATGTGTCAATTTCATCATAATCCGTAACATTTTTATGGTCAACCCACCTAAAACAATATTGTTTTATATTTTCCTATTCAAAGTGATATCTTATCTTTTTTTGAGTGTATTAGTGATAAGATTCAAATGAACGTTGATAAAAATGGCAAATTGATATAATTTCAATACTTGATTGTGTAAATTATAAATTTATTTAGGGCACGTTTGGTAGACTGTAATAGACACTGTAATGTAATAGATATTCATATGGCATAACTATTCAGTTGTTTGGTTATATTTTTATTACAATGAATAGTTATTCCTTATGAATAGCTATTCCTTAAAATGAGGAATAACTATTCCTTATCAAAAGTGCTGAATACCTATTCCTTCACCCTATGTAATAACTATTTTAAAAACTTTCCTAAAAAACCATTAGTTGCTACATCTTCAAAAGGAAAGAAAATAAATTTTCCTTATTGTTAATTATTAGCTTTATTTTGAACACCCTAAAATAGGAAATTTGACTTAAAAATTATTTAATTACACTTTTTTTTATACTCTATTAAATTGTGGATGTATATTTAGAATTCTATTCCTAAATGGTCAACAAACTAATGAATAGTAATATTTATTACATTCCAACTTAATGTATTCATTGTAATACTTATTCCTATTCCCATGTAATAATCATTACAATGTACTAAACGTGCCCTTAATATATTTGGTGTATTACACCTTCTTCTCATATTAAAGATGGAATCCATATGTTCCAGTTAGCTCAACTAGTAAAGTCTCTTATGATTATATAAGAGATCTAGAGTTCAATCCCCACTTACATCAAAAACTGATTGGTGTCTTAGTCTGATGATAAAGAGTTATTATCAGAAGCGAACCTTCATAAGTTGAAACTCTCTCTAAAAAAAAAAGAGATGGAATTCATATACTCACATTTATATAAGAAAGAGGTGTAATATTCCAGATTTAGGAAATAATTTATCATGCAAATTGAATTCTTTATAATTAATCAACCAATTTGAATATTCAAAAGTTAAGTCATTTTGAATATACACCGCTATAAGTTTTTTTAAAAAAACGTTCCCCCTTCTCTCCGTGTGTGTGTTAAAAATATTTAGTATTCTCAAAATTTGAAGGCAATAGTAAATTAGGTTGTGTGAATGGAATTTTAGCATATCTTTTAAGATTGACATCTGCCCTTACCACATGAATTGGCCTATTTATGACATATATGCCAATCACAAATAAAATCATTTGAAATCTTGAATCTTGTTGATCAAACATTACGTTACATATCATGTTTGTAAATATAATGGTTGCATACTAGGCCTCTTTAATTTTAGCCTTTCGAATTTAATGGGGTTTAATAAAAAAATATATATCAAGCAAGTCATCGACATATTTACCATGAATTGAAATCATGCTTTTCAATTTAAGAACCAAACCCTTGGTTTTTAGAATTTGTGATTATATTTAAGTATAGTCCGAATTGGTTTTTAAAATACCCTTAAAACTTTAGATATTAAACTCATACGTTATCTCTTCCATAACATATATATGCTAAATACGTGGATGATATTTCACTTTATAATGCACAATGGTTTACTTAAAAAAAAAAAAAAAAAAGGCATTTTCACATATGATTAAGGTAAAGAAATTCTTTAAAAAAAAAAAAAAAAGTCATGATAAGATAAGCAATGCTTACATATGGTGCAGCTCTAATAGCCAACCTTATCCAATGAACCAATCAGCAACATAGGTCTTGGCTTTCTATATAGTCTACAAAGCAAAAGAAAAGATGAGGAAAAAAAAAAGGAGTACTTTGCTCAGTGATTAGATGATATGATGTTATAATTTCAACACCTGGTCCTATGGCTGCATGAAATAGGTCACACCATGTGAGTCATCCACCATTATTGTGCTCACTTTTCTTGACTTTTGTGAATCATAGTTTACTGTTCAACTATGCTTTTAAATGGCTAGTGGCACTTGGAAATGCTTAAGAGATAAGTAAGAAGAGGATAATTGAAGGTCTGTCCCTATCTACCTAGAAGAAAATATTGAGTAACACGTGTGAAATTATTTACTAGCAAAATTTATTTATTTTATTTACTTGATAGCCACATTTTTCGTTTTAGGTTTAAAATGTTAGGCTTGGCATTTTCGTGGGATCTTTGAGAAAAGATCCAGACTCTCGTAGTTCCTAATTATCCACAAAATCATTAACCAGACCCTAAATTGCATTATCTTTAAAATAATAAAAGTAAACATAAATTTGCATTACTTTCTGGTCTTGTCTAGGCCCAAATTACTATTCCACACACAGTTGAGGCCCAATTGCATAAGAAGTTTGGCCCAACAACCTTGCAAGGGAGCATTTAAAAAATTAGAACGTGCATGTAAGGCCCTTTTAACATTTAATTGAAGTTGGGCCCATGGGCCACAACTTATCTCTCTCTCTTTCTCTTCAATCCCTGACGACATGGTAGAAAACAGAATTAATATTTGTTTTTTAACCAGTAAACCGTAACATTACAAATTTATATTGTAATTATCCTAAATTGACAGGTACTTTGTAGGAGTCTGTTGCACTTTTTGAGTTACAAAAAAGAGTGAGTTTGAGGTGGAGGAAATATTTATATATATATATATATATATAAAACAAATGGAAAAGGGGAGACTTTAATTTTTTTTTCTCATCATAAAGGAAATTAGTTACATCACTAAGCTACTAATTACAAGACTCTTGGTAATATATTGATAATTGAGGGTAGGGATATTTGAATTCTAGATGTTTTTGTTAAAAATAAAAGAAGAAAGTATCATTTTTGGCCTTACCATCACCTATTAAAATGTCCCTTTTTTGAGACTTTAGGATCACTTTTGGCCTTACCATCACATTTTATGGTAAATACTAATGAATGAAAAATAAATCTAATGATACCAATTTTTTTTTTTTTTTTTATAATTTTGTCATAATTTCTTAGGTGACTTGTTGCGGTTAATGTATAATAAAAGTAATAATAGTGCTAGGTTAATGTGAAAGTAACATTCTTATTAAAAAAAAAAAAAGTAAAAAGTGATCTTATTTCAATCAAAACTTAGCATTTTATCAAGTTATAAAAAAATCTTTCTAAAAAAACAGTGATAACGAAATTTGTAAAAACTTTTATAAACACGAGAAATTTACTGTTAATTTGACACTAACACACAAGTCCAACCGAAATTTTACTGTTAATAAATAAACGGAATTTGGTAGAAAGACAAGTCCAAATGCCACGACCATGATGACAACGATGATAATTCCATCGTCAAGATTGACCCCTAGCTCCGCTACAACTTTCAACTCTCAATTTTTTGAATTTTCATTTTTGTTTCTTTGTTATTTTTGCTAACCCAGTTGAGAGAATTCATGATTACTTGTATTAAATTGTGTTTCTTTGGTTACCCAATTCTTTAGGGCCCATTTGGTAGTAGTGTTTAAGTATTGTTGTTTAGTTTTCAGCATTGTGAAAATACATGTTTGAGTGTTATAAAAACTAGCCACAAACCTACGCGTTGCGCATGATAATTATTTTTATGGTAGTTTTATTAAATTTTTTTATACAATTTAAACTAATTTAATAAAGAGTAATGTATTTTTGTAATTATATTTTTATTTATTATAAGAATAATCATAAATGTAATATAGGAACAATCATAAATCATAAATTTAATCATTTTTGTCGTACTAAAATGGAAAAAATACAATTTTTCTCAGAAATTCAAAAGGCAAGGTAACGAAAATATTTATTTTTTAATAAAAGTTATTTATAACATTTTGTGAATCATTAAAAAGAATATAAAATTTGGAAATTAATCTTTTAGTTTTAAACAAACTTTCTCAAACTTATTTTTTCTACCTACAATCCAAAACACTGAAAAAAGTAACTAAAAAGATTAATAAAACTTAACTATGATTAATTGGACCAATTTGGAAAAAAAAATTGTTGTTTATAATCTACTAAGGTTATTTTCTTTACAGAAATTGTAATTTCATTCACCCAAAACATATTATCAAATAAACAATTATTAGCAAAATCTAAGAATTAAATTTCTATATATGCATTGTTATAAAATAATAATAATAATAATAATAATAATAATAATAATTAAAGTAAAATTGTGAAAGATAAAATTTGTTTCTCATCCAATAATTTTTCGTTTAGCCAGAATTTGCTTTTCTCTAAATAATTAGTATTATAGAGTACTTCTAATACAATGATTAAGAGTACTTTGTCCACCACAAATGTTTAAAAAAATAAACAACAATTATTAAAGTCTCATAGTTTAACTAAATTGAGCACTATAAAAATCATACTATCAAATTACAATAAATACCAAATTAAATTATCCAAATCATGCTATGTAGTAGAATAATATTATATTTTTATATGCTATATTTAATCCTTTATAATGCAATTGGATAACATTTAACAATCAAAGAGAGGGAAAAAAAAAACACAATAATTAAAAAAAAAAAATGAATCGCATTAACCTAAAGTAGATTAAAGAATATAAAAAATTATCAACCTAAAGCGAGGATGAGACAAAAATGGGGGGGGGGGGGGGAGAGAGAGAGAGAGAACCTTTTTTTTGTAAGGAAAAATTTGCATAGAATGAAAGAGATAGTGACAAATTTATAGTAAGAGGGTGTGAATAAGAAGATACAAAAATAGAAGAAGATGAAGGGAAAAATGAAGAATAATATTAATGTAGAGGGTAGTGAGGAGATGAGAATGTGAGGAAAGGAGAAAGGTTAGAGAAGTAGTGAGGAGATGAAAAGGTAAGGGAGGAAGAAAAGTTGGAGAAATGTAAATATAAAATAAAAAAAAATATAAGAAAATGGAAAGAAAAAAAATAATGACGTGGACGCTGACGTGGCTCAACGTGAGCATAGCGACATTAAATGCTACGCTTCAGCTTTTAGTAATATATAGATATAGATATGTATTAGAAGTATTATTGTTATTTAAATATTGAAAACTATTGCTTAAACAACAATGCCAAACATAGCCTAGTTTCTTGTTTACTTGCTATTGGTGGTTTAAAGACCATGTCTTTGTCAGTAGTACTAGCCCTTTTGCAGTGTTGGGAGATTCTTGGTTGTTCTTAATTATTAATTTTTTGTTTAGAGATAATTTAGGAATTCGAGCTCCCACTAGTTGGCAAATGTGTTTAAGGAACTTAGTATAATAACAACAACAAGAAGCATTAGTCTCAAATTTTGGGGTTGACTATGTATCCTTACCACAATAAACCAAGTTAGATATACAATTGGGGATAACCCATTGAAGTGGTGGATGAGAACTTCAACTCAATAGAGAAAACTGCAAAACAGAAGGAAAGAAGAAGAAATTCATTCTAGTAGCGGTCTTAGCAAATGAGAAATTTTACCCAATATAGAGTTTCAAGTTGATAGACCATGACAAGTCATTCTATTTCAAACCATTAATATAATAGGTAAATTATTAGGTTCACCATTTTCTAATAGTTTAAAATTTTGGAACAACTAATAGTTTATCATAGTATTAAAGTAAGTGGGCTTGAGTTCAAATCTTATCTCTACTTTACCTCCCATTTAAGAAAGTTAAAAATCACTTGTGTTGGATCCTACATGTTAAAAGGGAGTATAATCTCACACGTTAGAGGGAGTGTTATAATAATGATTAAAAGATTAAATCTATAATTTCTTAACCGTATAAGCTTTTGGTATAAGTGGTAAGGTTGTTAATGTATGGTTGCAGCCTCTTATTATTGAGGCTTAATATTTTTTACTCCTAAAATTGTTGAAGCCTCAGATTTATGAAGTGAGGTTACTTATTTGTGCCTTCCATGATTGTAGATCACTAAAATTGATTGAAAATTTTTATTTGTGAAAGCCATATATATCCACATTGTTATTTACGGGCATAGGCATGTCTGCAGGATGTATATCAATTAATTGATATACTCTAAATATATTGTATTCACTACTGTTGAGAGTGGACTAGTGGCCTTAGATCCTGGGTTCGAGTCCTTTCCCCACTAAGGAAGTGGTGTTGCCCCTTATACTTCATAAAAATGAGGCCCTGCTTGGAGACGGTTAAGGGGTGCCACAATCCCCTCCCAACCATTTTTCTTTTCACCAAAAAAAAAAAAAAATTTATGTTATGTTTTTCCGTCAATTGACACTCTTGACATTTTTTTAGTTATCTGTAACTCACTTCTTGGAATTATACAGCTTACATCTATGTTTATTTGGCTCTCAATAATTTCTTTACTCTTATTCTCTTCTTCCATTTGCTTCCTTTGTATAATTTTACATCTAAATCTGTTCATAATTGAGTTTGAGATAGGATACTTCTTTTGTGCATACATTTTCTTCAAGTAGTATTCAGCATTGACACCGTCGTGAAACCTCTTCCGCCAGCAATGAACTAAAATGTTTCCTGCAACTTGAACTTCTTCATTCACTCAGTTCTTTGGTGAGTTTTGATTTCTTTGTGCCTTTAATAGTTGCCCCCCCCCTTGACCCCCTGGGCGGCTTTTCTCTCTTTTATTTCTCTTTTTCTAATAATTTGTTTCTTTCACAGAACCTAGAGTTGTGAAATTTTTGCATTGTCTTTTCTCTCTTTTATTTCTCTTTTTCTAATAATTTGTTTCTCTCACAGATCCTAGAGTTGTGAAATTTTTGCATCACAATGATTTATATCTTGGTTTCGATCATTTCAAACAATAGCTATCTTGGTCTCACAATTGCACCCAAGTTCTTTGAAAGTCAAAGGATTATGTCATGCAATCGTTCCTTTGCTTCGTTTCACTTCCATTAATGAATTGATGATTGTTACAGACTAGGAAATTTTTTATGTGTAATGTAGTTTATGTGATTTGTTGCATTGCAAATCCAAAAGGTATAGCAAATGCCTAGAAATCGTTGATAGGACAGGAAGAGAAACCTTGTTGTGTTTGTTGAAAGAGAGAGAGAGGAAAAGAAAGAGGCAGGGGATTTTGAAAGGCAGTTGAAGTTTTTTTTTTTTTTTTTGGTAGATGAACAAAAGGCAGTTGAAGACATTATTAATGGTTTTAGATGTAACCATTTTAAAAAATGAATAATAATAAATGAAGATTGAAAATGTAATCTAAAAAAATTTAGTGGGAACCCCATCTTCAAAATTCGTGACTTTGCGAATGGATTTGCGTCATGAGGTATATGAGGTTTTCGATAAGTTCACTAATGACTTCTAAATTCTCTAAGCACTAATGAGATTTCTCAATACATTACCAAGTGTCGTGAATTCCCTATAACTGTTTGTGTTCCCACTTCCTTGGCTGAAACCAAAATGATCATGTTATGCAGCATAGCAATAATTCACTACTACACGCTTGAAAAGACTAGATGGTTTTGCCCTAGCTAGATCCTTTTAAATTGGAACTAATTATGCAATTTTCATCATTCCATTAACAAACAAGAGAAGCTATTCTAAACTTTATTTATCTTCTTATTTTTACCGTTCTAACCCATTTGAGCAAAGTTTTTCCATTGGAAATTTATATAACGTGACTCAAGAGACGAATATATCTTGTTGATGCACAACAAAAAATGTATACAATAGTTACTCCGCTAGAGCCATTACATGGTCAAGTCTTTTTTCTTTTTTTTGAGAAACCAGACAGGAAGCCTGGGCTTTTATTGAAAAAGAACAAGAACTTAATGAACATCAAATAACAAGGAGGCAATATCCTTATAGGTGGATCATTGAGCCACACCTGGGTACCCCGACTGCCTTTAGCTTTTTTCGCTAAAGCATCAGCAACACAGTTACAAGAACAACTAGCATGATTGAAAACAGTGGACTGAAAAACCATAGCTTGACAGCGAATGTCTTCAATGACGACTCCATAGGTTGATAATCCAGCACTGCCTTGATTTAAAGCATTGATAACTATGGCTGAATCCCCTTCAAAAAATACTCTCTGCAGACCAATCTCAGCAGCAAATTTGACAGCTTTTCGACACGCTAAGGCTTTCCATATCAGCAACGGTATGGGACAGCAGCACAGAGATAGACAACGCGCCAACAAATTCACCTCTCCAGTCTCTAACAACTACTCCAATTCCAGCTGAATTTTTAGCTCTGAATATTGAAGCATGAAAGTGACTTTGTGCTGGTTTAGCTCCAGAGGGCGCCATTGTTGCAGGATGGGAGAGCGATCCACCACCAGGTCCAGTTCTTGAGTAGCCAAGAAATCTTGCAGCAAGTTACCCGTCAGTAAGATGATATGAGCCGAAGGTGCACTGGTCGGCCAAAATGGATAGCGTTTCTCCAATTCCATAAGAACCAAGCTGATATAGCAAACACCTCCTTTCTGTAATCTTCCTGAACCTGCAAAAACCACGAGAGTAAGTCACAAAAATTCAGGGGTTTGGGAGCACTCGATTGGTGGAAGCATTAGGCTGAGCTCCAAGTACTCTTAACATCCTTGCAAGACCAAATGGCATGCAACGGATCTGTTGGGCAGAGTTAGCAAAGTTCACACTTACCAGAGGACGTAATCTGCCGGCGAAAGAGGTTGCTCATAGTTGGCAGACCGTCATTACAAGCTCGCCAAATAAAATGTTTTATCTTGTTAGGAACCCGTAGCCTCCAAACTCCCTTCCAAAAATGTTTTTTAGTATCCACATTCGAGCTTCCTGCTTGACTGACAGCATCACGGGAAACAAGGAGCTTATAGGCGCTGCTTGTGGTGAACAAACCCAATGGAGAGTAAGCCCAAGCAATTTATCTGGAGGGCAGCGATGACTCAGCGGAATACCCAGGATGGCAGAAGCTTCATGAGGCAAGAAAAGCTGGTCTCAAGCAATATTAAATGGTCAAGTCAATTGCGCTTATTTGCTTTAACAGGAATTTACACAAAGAAACAAATCTCTTATGTAATGTCTTAAAATGTTAATGAATGAACACAAACATATGCCCAAGGCTTAAATAAGTCGAAAAAAGGTATAAAGATAACATTTTTTTGGTTTGGTTTTTAGATACAATAATGTCAGAATGGTTGGCTATTAGTAGAGTCCAAAAATGTCTATAAGATTAGAAAGCAAGAGTAGCTGGAGCCCCAAGATCTGCAATGACTCTCTTATGCACAACATACATAACCACTAGCACTTGTGGTCTTCAATCAGCACAAAAATTTGCCAAGGGACTTTCTTTCTCAAAAAGAGGTCCTCCACTCTAGATATCGCTGAAATAAGTCTGCAAAAATCAAGCTGTATAGCCTCGGTTAATGCTTTTTGCACAGCCAGGCATCTAGCTACATTCCATTTGGTTGCATTTGGAAGAACTGCAACAGCTTGCCATCACATGATTTGGCTTCATAGCCAAAACCACCCCATCCACACCATCTCTGCTAGTGTCCCTCAATTGTCTACAACATCCACAACCCTCCAGAACAGGATACACTTGCCTTGGTACTTTCCTGCAGTCACTCTGATCTGCCTGATGTGCAATAGAGGCTTATGCATACCTGCAAAACAAAGCATTATCACTTCTTAAGCACACTCTTTTGCACCCTTAAACATCAATCTATACAAATTTGGATCCTCCATCCATTGAGCCAACCACTGCATCAAAGAGCCAGGAGAAATTAACTCAGTTCCATGGCTCAAATCTAATCCAAACAAGATAGCATAAGCACTTAAGGGATAAAAGATCCAAGTTTTCCTCTTCCTCATTGCATAAGACACACTGTCACTCACTATGTTTCGTTTCACTATTTTGTTTTGATGAGTAAGTCCTCATGCGTTCCACACAAAAATTATTAACTTCAAAGGAAGCTTCAATCCCCACAAACACATCTCCTATAACCTAAGTTCCCCTACTTTCAATGGCAGCTTATTTTGACCTTATATCATTGAGGCCATATCAGCTTATCAATAGCTCCTTACCTTGAGATAGGGGTGACTAAAATTTGACCAGACACCTCAGGAGAGTATCACTCCCTAACCTGGTGCTGTTTCCAAGTCGCAGTGTCAAGATAACTTTAAATTCCCATTAATAGATGCAGATTGTTTTGAATGACAAAAAATATAAGATTTTCAAAAAATGAATGACAATGATTATGAAAGTTTAACATCTTTCCACTATGATTATGATACATCCTTCTAAATAATAAACCCAATGGGAATAATATGAGAAAACTTTAATTCTAGATGTAATACAACAATTATAGCAAGTAAAACAAGAGGGCTTACCAATCTAGGCACTAAGCAGGCTACCTTCTACAACTTTCAACCTTGTTGTTAACACAGTTGTTTGCCTTCTCGAGTCTAATTACTGTAAAGATGAATATGTCTCAGATGATATGCTTAGTAATATAGAATCAAGTTTGTTGTATGGTCAGGTTCGCTACCGTCTATTGCTGTCCTTTTAATTTAAATTCTAGTCAAGACTCTTTGCTGGGTATAATCTAATTAAGGTATATTGCTGTCCTTTTAATTTAATGATCTGAACTGGGTATGGACAACCTTAAGCCAATAATTTGATTCAGAGTGAAAGTTTTAGAAAGGTGGAAAAACTGTCAAGTACATTAAGAGGCAAAAGCACAAAAATCTTATGGTAAAAACTTACATAATTAAGACTTTTAAACTGTGAATTTTACATAATTCATATCGTAGCAACCGTGTTCTTCTAGTTTCGATCAAGGTCTCATCAATGCTTCTACACAAGCAATACATAGGCGATAGGACAATGATGTGAATGATGATTTCCTTACATTCCAGAACAAAAGCTGCACATAGCTGAGGCCATTTAGTACTACTTACTATTCCATATTCTATTATCATAAATCACTGATTCATCATGTCTAAAAATTGAGCAATATATAGTCATTCAAAACATGTTGTGGTGACAGATAAATCAAAATTAAATGCTTTTAGCATAAAAGATTGTCTCCGGCGAGAGCTTTTTCTTTAGTTGTTTATCACACACCTGTTTACGTATGGGTACCAGCTTAGCTTCCTAATTATGCTAGCTTAAGAATCTTACCAAAACCGCTACTGATGTGGATATAGATTCTTTTCAGTTGACCCACAGATCAATTATGAAGAATGTAGATGATATAGATCCTTTTCATTTGAACCACGAATCACATTAACATCCAACTTAAAAAAAATAAGAATTTCAGAGCAGAGCAGAACATATATATATATATATATATATATATATAAATCAGTTGAACTCATTTAAACAGAAAAAGAGCATTTTCTTTGGTTGACAGGTAGTAAACAACCGCATAAAACCTTCGAGAAAGCAAGATGCTACGTCTAGCTAGAGTAATTATTCCGATTGTGATCTATACATGAGTTAACGATGGTGAATTCAACAAAACTTTAATTAAGAAGAAAAACAGCGACTTACGGGCAATCAAGAGAAAAAAGTTGATTAAGAAAAAAACGAGTTCAACAATCTTCAATGATGCCCCTTTTTGGAATAAGTGCGAATAACGAAGCTAAGCAATATACTATTTAGAATTTAAAATCAAATCAAACAAAAGTACAAATATATACCAAAAGATAAAAAAATAGGAATTAATTTTGATTCATTGACTTACAGAGTATTTGAACCCAATTCCCAACTCCATCTAGATTCCTGCTAATCATTGATCTCCTCACCACATTCGAAGTACTCCTCACAATCCGAGTCACCATAGAGCCTTTCAATCCTGTTTGGGTGTGGCACATCATTACAGCTTCCTTCTCCACTAGGTCCAGCCCCATCGAAATTGTCACGAATTTGCTTTGCTTTGTTATCTTCCGCAACCACTATTGAATTGTCAAGATTATGATGGAGAACACCCAAGTACTCACAAGGAGTGATGCTGGTGTTGCTACTCTGAGCCATAGTTCGGTTGAGTTCTTCTACGTCTTTCTTGTATACCATTCGGAACCCGCATTTCTCCACCTGCGTGTCTGAATCATCGGTATCAATTTTAATGCCAATCTGACTCAATTCATTTGCTTCACATTTGTTCAGTAATTGTATGTCCTCCTCGTTGAAGTATTGAGGAAGCAAATAACATAGCCAAATATGATCAGAAAATGAATCACAACGCATGCCAGGACAGTGTACTGTAGAAGACATTACTTTTCCATTTGCTATGAACTGACAAGATGGCAAAGATCCGAGAAGAGAAGAAAATACAATGCAAACAGCAATCCCCATCCAGTCATCACACAAATGAGAAGAAGGTTCTTTTATATTCACTTCAGCCCCATTACTTTGATGGATAAACCAATTCGGTATTACACTTCCAGGAATAATCATATCATATCTCCAATTGTAATTTCGATCATCAAATCTGCCGTGACGAAAGAGTCCCTAAAACATACAAAACAAGTTCTTTATAACACAGAGAGAGAGAGAGAGAGAGAGAGAGAGAGAGACCTGATGGTGCCTTCTTATCACAGCCAAAAAGATGTCAATGAAATCTTGATTGTCAACCAGTTTCCAGCAATTTGAAAGATAAAGCTCTCCCTTACAAAAAGAATTAGGTTTTTGGAGATCTGGTACCATTTCCAGTGAGGTACAACCATCTCCCCAAATATGTACGATCTCTACTGGAAGCTTTGGCAATGATCGAAGACTCGTGCAATTCTTCAAATCCATCGTTTCCAACTTACATAGCTGACTGATGCTATCAGGAAGGCAAACAAAACTATTCTCACTTAAATCTATTTTTACTAAAGAGAATAAGCAACCAATATCATTAGGGATTTCCCTGAGATTGCAGTCTTTTAGATTCAATTCAGTCAAAGAACACAAACCCAATAGAGAGGACAACCCCACGGGATCTACAATTTTTGGCCTTGAAGAAAATGAGAGGAGATCATACCAAGATGTAAAATTATATGACGATAAACCCTTACATCCATTCAAAGATAGCACTTTAAGATTTTTTAAGAGACCAATGGAAGAAGGCACCTCTCTTATTGCAGTTCCACTCACATCTAGCTCCTCTACACTTTCAGCGTTCGCCACATTCTCAGGCAGTCTCTCAAGTTTTGAGCATCCCGAAATATTCACATCTTTAAGCAACTTCAAATTAAAAATGCTGCTAGGCAGACACGTAAGACTTTTGCAATCACTTACATTTAATAAAACAAGGTCGGTCAAATGCCCAATTGATGTGGGTAATTTAGTAATAGCAGTTCCACCCAAATAAAGCTTTAATACGCGTTGCATGTTTTCTTCAAATTCTGAAATCTTTTTTAGTTTTGAGCAACCAGAAAGAATAAGAACCTCAAGAGACTCCATTTCGAACTTGCTTGGAAGAGTTTTGACATTTACACAGCCTTTTAGATTGAGAAGAGTAAGCCTATTATGAACCACAGTTGAAGGGTGAATTTCCCGTAAATTTAAACAATCTTCAAGAACCATTTCCTTAAGATTTGGGACTCTGACCAAATCAGGGGTTTCTTTAAGGTTTGTAGACCCATTCATTTGGATGATTTTTAACTTCTCAAAATACTATTAAAAGCAACAACAACAAAAAGAACAATTAGCTTCAACAAATCCCAAAAATTTAATGGAACTTAAATATAAATAAGTACAAGGATGCTTAAATTACCTTTGCTCCTTTCCAAAGTTGTTCGATGCAGCTACCACACATGTAAAGTTCAACAAGCTCAATTGATTGGAAATTTAATGGCAAAGATTTTGAAGGGTACTCACTCCACTCAAGAAATCTTAAGCTACTAGGAAGGTGTTTGGGTTCGTGCAGAAGTTGAACATTATTGATTCTAAGCAATTTAAGATGATGCATCTTTGAAAATGAATCAGGATTCCAATATGCCTCTTTTGATTCAGGCAAGTCTAGGACTATACCTTGAATTGCTTCTGTTCCCTAATAATCATGAACAAAAGGGATTAGAGAATTGCAAAATGTATGATTACCAAAGCTACTCTAAGTTGAACTTTTAATAATATGATAGGGTATGTGCTCAAGTTTTCTATATAACCTCTTACCGTATTATTTGTTAGTACACTGTTAATGTCTTCAAATGACCATAGAATGCTACGCTTTCCAGGCTCTTCAGGAAACTCTTCATGAACTATTTTCTTGCCCATATCTTGTAGCAAATCATGCATCCACACATGAGGGTCATTCATTTTTATGAGAGATTTCTCAACTAGAACCTCCAATCCAACAGCAGGGCAAAGGCCAAGATAATCTAGTTTTTTTACTACACTATCTATGTCCTCATGATTAAAGAAACATGCAATATAGAGGAATATTTTTTTCTCCGTTTCGTGTAGTCCATCATAACTTATTCTAAGTGCTTGGTGAATTGTACGATCAGGAAATTCTTTAATCCTAATTAATGTACTTTTCCATTGAATGATGCTTCTACTGAACAAAAAGGAACCCATAATCTTAATAGCTAAAGGAAGGCCTTTAGTATATTTTACGACATCTTTGGATAGCTCTAGATAATCTTCAGGAGGATGGTCTTTTTTAAAAGCTTTCAAACTCAAAAGATGTAGAGCTTCACCATCACTTAATGCTTCAGCTACACATATTTCATCTACTTCAAGTATACGTAGTAAATGCTTATCCCTTGTTGTTATGATAACCCTACTACCAGAACCAAACCAATTATGCTTCCCAACTAAATTTTTCAACTAGTCTAATTGATTTACATCATCAAGAACAAGAAGAACTCTTTTATGACATAATCTAGTCTTGATAACGTAAGCTCCCTCAACAACATCTTGTAAACTCATACTTTCATTAAATATTTTTTTAATAAGTTGTTGTTGCAATGGAATTAAACCATCTTTTTCAAAAACCTCCCTGACATTAGAAAGAAAGCAACAACCTTCAAACTTATTAGAAACCATACGAAAAACAACTCTGGCAAGAGTTGTTTTACCTATTCCCCCCATCCCCAAAACCCCAATAATGCGAACATCGTTAGAGCCTATAGCCAAACATGACTTCAATTCCTTCACTCGAGATTCCATTCCTACAAGGTCTTCAGTATCTTCAAAGAATGCGTAATTCAATTTATGCCATAACTCTCCCACAATATCTTGGATAAGTTGTGCCTCAGACCTACAATGAAGGGAGAATGATATCTAGTGACCATAAATAGTACCAAAAAAGAACGTACACATCCAATATTCTATTTTGTTGGCTAAACTAAGAAAATGTAAATAACTTGGTGCGAGAAAAAATTTAAAGAAGTACAAAATTAATTAAATCAAGTCAAAATATAAAAGAAGCGTGAACATGTTTGTTGCTTTTCATAAAGTTCAAAACAAGACTCAAAGATAAGAAGAGTATTTATTTGAAGTTTGAACATTTAAAATCAAGTAGTATGTCAAATTGGTTTACCTATCCCGCAAGTGCCACCCTTTGAGATTTGCCACTTCTCTTAAAGCAGCTCTCCATGTTTGCACCGTCGCTATGTCGTCCTTAAAACGTTCTTCATGTTCAAAAAAGGCTTGGGCAAAGGTGCCTATTTGTTTTCGTACATCAGATGGATCCACATCATAAAAAATTGGCAAAATAGTCATGGTCATCTCTTTCATGCATCCAATAATCTTTGTAATTTCATCCAAACACCATGTTGAAGATGCAAACTTTCTTGAGAAAATGACAATTGCAAATCTTGATTCTTTTATTGCTTTCAAGAGCTCCATTGAAATAGATTTTCCTATCTCAAGATTTTCCTCGTCTCTAAAGGTTACTATGCCCCTTTGTTTCAAAGCAACATATAGATGGTCTGTAAAACTAGTGCGAGTGTCCTCACCTCTAAAACTAAGAAAGACATCATATTTCCACCGAGGTGTTGATGATGAAAATGATGATGAAGAGGAGGCCTTTTGAAAGCTAATGGAAGACATTGGAAATATGTTGGCGGCAACTATTGAACTACAATAAAGATTAAAAAAAATGTAGTTTTCAATTAAATTTAAAAGAAAAATTAAAAGGAAAAAAAATTAACGAAAAAAGGAATGATTTGATATGGATTATTCATTTTAAGGAGGGAGTGAAAGGATAGAATTAAAGAGATGGACCTGTATGAAAAGTGAAAAATTACAGATTTGAGAAATGAAATTGCAGCAGTCATTTTAAAGCTCAAAAATATCTTAGAAACAACATGATTCAATATCTATTATATAATTGATTTTCTAATAAAGAAATGACCATTATTTTTTCTTTTGTTTGTTAGTATGTGAAAGAGAGACGCAAGGCATTAATACAACTAAGGTCCCAACAAAATTCACAATAATCTTACAACTACACCCAATTTGCTAATTACTTCACACAATTTAATTTACTTTTTTAAAATAATAATTAAAAAAAAACAAACAAACAAACTAACTAACTAATTACCTAATGGCAGCGATCCTAGCCTTGCTGACATTCACATCCTCTGTTTCCAGTAAAGTCAACATTTTTTTGTTTGTTTATTTATAAAACAAATCACGTTATTATGATTATTATTTACGCAGAAATTTATTTAACTAACGTTAAATCATTACAAAAGCATCCTCTGTGTTTGTAATTTCACAATCGCTGTTGGTATAAGACTGGAGAAATTCAGATACTATAAAACAAAAAGTCAAAACCCAGGGAAAAAAAAAAAATCTGTCTGTTCCTCCCCTTTCCCTCTGCTTAGACTGCTTTCTCATAATCCAAAAGAAATCAAAACATATAAATAAATATAAAAAGAATGAAATAAAACAGAGAATTCACACAAAACATTGCATAAGAGAAGAGATAGGATCTTGAGGATGCGAGTAGGCTTGAACGATTTGTGCTAGAAAAAACTCTCTGTGTGCTCAGTTTGAGAAAGAAAAAAAAAATATGGAGACAATAATTGAAGAGGAACACTATGATAGTTTCATGTTGGAGAGTCAAGGAAAGTCGTAGGAAGTTTTGTTATTGGAATTGCCTTTACTCGTGGGACCGAATAATTCATCCACTATTATTATGGATGAATAAAATAGGACACACCATGTGAATGTGAGTCATCCGCTATTATTATGCTCACTTTTCTTGACTTTTGTAAATCTTATTTCACCGTTCAACTATGCTTTTAAATAGCTAGTGGCACTTGGAAATGGATAAAGGTAAAATAGGTAATTGAAGATCTTGACCCGATCTTATTTTAATGTTCAACTATACTTTTAAATAGCTAGTGGCACTTAATTTA
Source organism: Castanopsis chinensis (assembly GCA_032878915.1). NCBI lineage: Eukaryota > Viridiplantae > Streptophyta > Magnoliopsida > Fagales > Fagaceae > Castanopsis > Castanopsis chinensis. The sequence goes on from JAVQMG010000096.1 coordinate 1,032,445, forward strand.
ATTAACACCTGTTAAATTGTCGTTCTTTTTAGACTTTAAGATCATTTTGGCCTTACCATCACATTTCATGGTAAATACTAGTAAATTAAAAATAAATCTAATGACACTTAATTTTTTTTCATAATTACTTAACGTGATTTGTTGTGCTTGATATATAATAAAAGTAGTATTAATGTTAGGTTAAAGTGAACTCCAATCACAACTTTCCATTTTATTAAGTTATGACCAAAGTCAAAAACTTTTATCTCTACTCTCTAACATTACTCATAATTTAATCATTTTTAAGTAATGACAAATTTCAAAAACTTTTGCCTCTAACATTACTCATAACTTCATTATTTATTGGTAAATGGAATTTGGCCACAATAATATAAAACTATTATAACATAATCATGGAAATTTGCTGTGAGTATTTTATTCAAGAAGCTTAATGAGGTTAGGAAAAGATGATTCATTTAAATAACTAATGAAATTTTGATTGGGAATTTAGAACTTTAGCAAATTGGCCTCCATAATAGTATTTAAGCCATGAAAAAAAAAAGGGAAAAAACAAGAAGAAGTGAGGAGATACAACTAAAACTTTTTTTTTTTTTTGAGATAATTACAATATACTGCTAACTTCGGAGTTCAAACCCTTTCCCTCCTAGACCCCCAAGCACTTTATACACGAGAATGTGCCAATTCAGTTACAAGATATTTGGCAGATACAACTAAAACTAAATAAACAATACTAACAAACTAGTTAACAAATAACAAATTCTAACTTTTTACAAAAGACAAAAATGAAAAAAAAAAAAAAATACAAAGCACATGTAAAAATGTGTAGAGAAAAATGAAACCTAAAATACAATTTCTAATTAGTATTAATTTCAAACAAATTCACGGTCAAAACTTCAAATGATAAATATACCCCTTGAACCATCAAGATTATTAATTAATTGTTCTTTCTCCAAAAAAAAAATAATAATAATAATAATTGTTGGCATCATAAAGCATCTTTTTCCATCAAGTTGACAATGAAATCAAAATCACAAATGAAATATATTCCCTTTAGTTTCTCAATATATATATATATATATATATATATATATATATTCCCTTTATGCAAGGAAGCTCTCCTTCATCAAATTCCATTTGACGTTGAAATATATTATCGTTTGAAAAAAAGATAGCAAATATTATGTACTGTCTAAAGTGATAGATTATTGTAAGATCTGACTATGAATGAGAAGTTTATTATAAATTACTTAGCCTAGAAACCTCACCTTTTTTTTATTTTTATTTTTATTATTATTATTTTTTATGGAAAACGATCATGTCTGTTTAAAATCAATTTATTTCATAATTTAAATTAAATTTTACAAATTTAAAAATCTATAAATTTCAAGTTATTTGAAATTTTAAATGACATAATAGTTTATAAATTATTAAATTCAAAAATAGAAGTTTTAACTGTAAAATTGATAAAATGAAGAGGATTCTATTAGGAGACGCATTAGAATTCAATGGACTTAAATAAAAATTTTCCCCTAGACAAAGAGGATAAAAAATTAGCTCAGTATCCACTAAGTTAAAACTATGGTCTACTTTTTTTTTCTCACCTAACCTTTTGACTTTCTTCGTAAGAGTTTTAGGTTCAAATTCTGAAACAATCTCATGAATAGAATCCTCCACATTTCATTAAGTGGCTCATTAATCAATTATTAATACAATTTGATAATATTTATAAAATATTTTTTCTATTTTACTTAAAACTTTTAATTAATTTAAGGCTATACTACTAGTAGTGTTTGAAAATAGTTTACCCTATTGGAGAGATAAACACCTTAGGGAGCTTCTTTGAATAATTTAATAGTTTACTACTAGCAAGAGTTGTTTTGCCCATTCCCCCCATCCCCCCAAGCCCCTATAATGCGAACATCATTTGACCTTATAACCGAACATGACTCCAATTCCTTCACTTGAGATTCTATTCCTACAAGATATTCAGTATCTCCTAAGGATGCACAACTCAGTTTATGCCACAACTCTCCCACAATATTTTGGATAAGTTATGCCTCAGACCTGCAACAAATAGAGAATGATATCTAGTGAGTACCACCCATATATAGGACCAAATAAGAAAGTAGACATCCAATGTTATATTCTATTGGCTAAACCAAGAAAATTGAAAGAAATAAAAAAAATATAAATGAATTAAATCAAGTCAAAATAGAAAAGAAGTGTGAAGATCTATGCTGCTTTACTTAAAGTTTAAAACAAGGCTTAAGATAAGAAGAGTATTTTTTTTTTTTTTTTTTTTGAAGTTTCAACATATAAAAGCAAGTAATATGTCAAATTGGATTACCCATCCAATAGGTGCCACCCTTTAAGATTTGCCACTTCCATGTTTGCTCTTTCTCTATGTCGTCCTTGAAACGTTCTTCGTGTTCAAAAAAGGCTTGGGCAAAGGTGCCTGTTTGTTTTCGTACATTAGATGAGTCCACATCATAAAAAATTGGCAAAACAGTCGTGGTCATCTCTTTCATGTATCCAATGATCTTTGCAAGTTCATCCAACACCATGTTGAAGAAGCAAAGTTTCTTGAGAGAATGACAATTGCAAATCTCGATTTTTCTATTGCTTTCAAGAGCTCTGTTTAAATAAATTTTCCCCTCTCAAGATTTTCTTCGTCTCTAAAGGTGACCATGCCCTTGTCGGGGGAATAATACATTGGGGAGCTTCATTGAGTAATTAATATAACATATAGAGATACACTTTAACCCAAAAGGTCTAAGCCTAATGGGTATGTGCTCAATTATGTTATATTAACCACTCATTCTTCTCATCTTTATTCAATGTGAGACTTCACTCACACGTGTAACCCAACAACTCTTTTGTTTCAAAGCAACATATAGATGGTCCTTAAAACTAGTACAGGTGTCCTCGCCTCTAAAACTATGAAAAACATCATATTTCCACAGTTGTGTTGAAGATGAAAGTGATGATAAAGAGGAGGCCTTTCGAGAGCTAATGGAAGACATTGGAAATATGTTGGCTGCAAGTATTGAACTACAATAAAGATTTTTAAAAAGGGTAGTATTCAATTAAAATTGAAAGAAAAAGTTAATGGAAAAAGATATAGACAAAATGATTGATTTGATGTTGATATTTCATTTTAAGGAGGGAGTGAAGGGATAAAATAAAAGAGATGGACATGTATGAAAAGTAAAAACTTACTGATTTGAGAATGAATTTGTAGTAGTGATTGTAAAGCTCAAAAGTATCTTAGAAACAAGACATGATTCAATTCCTATTAATATAATTAGTCACAAACCCAGACAATGCATGAAAAATTTTGATATAATTATTTTTAATAGTCAATATGTGTTATTTGAACTTATGTTTTAAATTAGAAGTTTTTTGGTGGTGTAACATAATAATATATTTTGTAGTTTTTTGGTGGTGTAACATAATAATATATTTTGTAGTCGAATATTATATATAGTGAGATATGTATGAAAACACAATGCAATAAAAAAGTTTTCTTTTTATTTTGTAGTGTGAGAACTATTAGACCAAGTTGTAATCATGTATACTTTGTTAATTACTATACAAATGCATTTTTTTGTTAATTACTATACAGATGCATTTGAATAAACTCTTATAGGTATATATTTCTCCAAAACATAGATCGGCATCTCTTTCTTTCTCATAATCAATAAATCATACATCATAAAGTGGAAATATAAAATAAAATAAAATGCAAAAAGCAAAATTTTTTTTCATCATATGAACATATGAATAAATCTCGCAATATATAACTCTTCAAATTCATAAACCACACGATTACTTATATTATATAGTAGAATAAGACAAACCTATTTATCAAATATTGCAATATCATCATGATAGAATTATATAACAATCATGTTTTGTGATATTGTCTCATAAACCAAAAGTACCATCTATACAATACAGCTAATAAGATCTTTAGAGAGTAACATATGACAGAGAATTCTAATTGAACAGCCAATTTTAGATATATATGCTAACACAAACTTCTATTAGAAGATAAAAATCTATAATTTTAATACGAAAATTTGGCAAAATGATTGAATAGTATACTACCGTCAAGTTAGTGAGATTATGATATTGTTTTATATGGAGTGTATATGTTCAAACAAGAGGAATTAATTAAAGAATTTTTAATCACTATCAACTATGTTATTTTGCTCTTTGTTTTTCAAGGTTTCTCACTTTTTTAGAATAAAGACGACATTGATATATTTAAACTATGACAATTACAAATTACTAGTACAAAACTGTTAAATACATTATTGTTCAAAACTTTACATAAATTCATTTTCCTGTTCAATGTGATGTACATACTTGTGGAATTTAATAGTTCATTCCCCGTTAAGGCTTGCATTACAAATACCAATGATTTCATCATAAAAACCAATCCTATTGAGAAGTTTATGTGGTGTAATGCTTAATTAGACAAAAATAGGGGTACCTTAGGCATTGCGTCTATTGTTCCCACAACATAAGCTTAATGTTGTGCTATGTAATAGAATTTGTGTAAAAGGGGGAAAAACAAAAGATTAATTAAAAAATATTAAATGATTAAGCATTGCATTTATGAAACATTTAAGCAAATAATGGGACATCAAATGTTATTCAAACTAAGGAAAACATTAACCTTTTTATTTTTTTTCATATGTAGATAGTGGTGGAGACTAGAAAGGGGGATGGTAGGGTTTAAACCACAAACATGAGACACCACAATGAATGTCTTTATGGTTAGACTATCATTTGAACCCCCAAATATTAATCTAAGAGGCTAGATATAAGGATAATTGGAATTCCAACAAAGAATTAATCAAGTTCCTCAAGTATCTATACATAAAAACATTAATAGCATAATGATGCTCTAGAGTAAATTATATTTTGTCTTATTCTCTTTTTGGTCTTTTCCCTAAAGATGATCAACTAAGCAAAGTAAAAACTTTCCAAAAAAGCTCTGATTAGCTAAAAATCTAATGGCAGACAGGGGCAACGCCACCTTAAGGCTAGGGTGGTCCCAGGACCACCCTGACTTGAAAAAAAATTATATATAATAATTTAAAAATTTTTATTTGTCTACTGTTCAAAAAAATTTGAGAACAACCTCAGTTTTTTTATGCCGATAAAATTAAATTTTACTCCATAATTTGTTCTACATTTAGTGGATGAATGACTGCTTAGTTGTGTATATTGAAAAAGATATAGCTTGTAGTATTGATAATGAGACTATCATGCAATGATTTCAAAATAAGAAAACTTGTAGAAGACAATTGTAAACTTTATGTATTTGCATGTTTTTTTTATTGTTGTTGCTGTCAATATATGAATTTTTCTTTTTATTAGATTGTATAATTTATACTTCTTAAAGAACACCCTGAAAAAAAAACTCCTGGAGCCACCACTGAGGCAGAGATGCCAATTATTTGTAATAGAATGGCCACACACACACAAAAAAAAAAAAAAAAAGATTTGAGAATAACAGATAAGATTTCTAAAAGGAATTTTACCAAACACATGGGATGCAAAATTAACAAAATTACTACACTGAGTATTTTTTTTTAAAACTTTTTTGATACTCTACAAAAAAAAAAAAAATCATTATCAATATGTTTTATATCAACATCAAGAATTTTCACAACAATGATGGGCCAAACTGAATTGCATTAACAAATCTAAGTTAATTAACAACAACAAAAGTCAATATCATTGAAAAATTGGGGAATGAATACAACAAAATCACTTCACAAAGACTAAATGCAAGAACACCAAAAGAAATGAAAAAAAAAAGACCATTCCTGATTATGCATTTTGTTCACCTCAATGGTATTCTTATTGCCGACTTAACTTTGAAAATCTCTGACAAAAACAATCGATGTTTTCTCAAAATGGTGAAAACTAAAGCATGATTGAAAATGAGGAGAACAATTAGTATTAAGCTAAATTTTTTGTTGTAGATGATGGGGTGATCATATATAGAATGTGCATTGGTAGATATAACATTTTAAAACTTAAATAAATAATTGATGTGTGAGTGAGAGAGAGAGATAAGCGTGATAAAAAAAAATTGAAAATTTGGAATAGAAAACATTGTAACGGTAGATAAACAAAGAGACACAAAAAGCATCTTTGGGATGGAGCTTTGGGTGCTACAGTTTGCTTTGGTTGCTTTGGATACTTGAATTTTTAATTGTGTCAACTAAAAAGATAATGAATTATTCAATTTAAAAATCACTTGAAATTAGAAAGAAGAAAATGAAAAGATGAAATCAATTTAAGTGGTTGGATAATCAAACATCTGTATGTAATGAATAGTAACGTTTGTAATTTGGAACAAAATCATTTTTATTTAAGACAAAAAAATATTATCGGTTGAATAGTAATAGAGTGCATTAATAGGTTTGTCCATGATTTATATTTAATTATTTTATAACAATAAAAAAAGAGAAATCATAAAGGAAAAAAAGGATTAAAAAAAGAGAGTATGCATGGTGGATGAGGTGACTCAATAGGAGTGTAATAACATTAAATGCTACGCTTCAGCTTTTAGATATATATAGATAGATTGCTTGTTTAATAAAGGAATGATAATTATATATACTACTATTGAAGGGGTTTTCCTTGTTTGGATTGGACATTTTGTTGGTTCAAAAATACCCCCAACACTCTTAAGTTTAAGTAAAAACAAAACTGGTTCTCAAAAAAAAAAAAAAAAAAGTAGAGAAAAAACTAGAGAATAGTAAAAATACATGTCTAACTTGTACTAAAACATTGCCTACAAAATAGAAATACTCTCTATTCATGTATTTAAAATGAGAGGTGCTTCGTCCACAACATTTTTACAATAACTTATAGGTGGTTAGTTGTTATTGCTTCAAATTTGAACTTAACACTAAGATTACTTTTTTATCTCAACTATAATAATCAGTAATAACCTAGTACTTAGGATTTGTTGTAAAAATGTTGTGAAAATGTTATGAACATATCATTTCTCATTTGAAATGCTCTAACTACCTAAACTCATGTTTTCAAAAAAAAAAATTCACTTTTTATTTTATTTTATTTTTTTACCTTTAATAAATCTTAACCATTTCACATCAACAAAAAATTTTAACCTTTAAAAAAATTAAAAGAGCCTCTAAGCACGCATGTGAGCGCGTGCTTATAGGCTAGTTATTATTGTTATTATTATTATTATGTGTGAGAGATCACAATAAAATTCTCAACAATCTCACTTCTCACAACTACATTCTAGTTGCCCCAATTATAACAATCAGTAACAATCTATTACTTAGGATTTGTTGTAAAAATGTTGTGAAAATATTGTGGACATATCATTTCTCATTTGAAATGCTCCAACTACCTAAACTCATGTTTTAAATTCACTTTTTTTTTTTTTACCTTTAATAAATCTTAACCATTTCACATCAACAAAAAATTTTAACCTATAAAAAAAAATAAAAGAGCCTCTAAGCATGCATGTGAGTGTGTGCTTAGAGACTAATTATTATTATTATTATTATTATGTGCGAGAGATCACAATAAAATTCTCAACAATCTCACTTCTCACAACTACATTCCAGTTGCCAACTACCTTGCACACGGGCCATTTTAAAAAATAAATATATGAGAAAAAAAGAAGCTAGTAAGTAGTGTCAGACTTAAGTGGGAAAAAAAGTATTTTGTATTATCAAATTCAATAAAAAAGTAGTAATTATTTTTTGCGTCTCATTTATTGGTACCGTAAACTCTTGGGAATTCTGTGGTGGTCCTAGTATTGCTGGGCATTCACATTCTCTGTTTGAAAAAGAAAGAAAGAAAACAGAGAATTCACGCAAAACATTGCATACGAGAAGAGAGAGGACCTTGAGGATTCGAGTAGCCTTGAATGATTGGTGGTAAAAAAGGTAAAACCTTCCGTGTGCTCAGTTTGAAAAAGAGAAAAATAGAGAAACAATAATTGAGGAGGAAAACTATTATAGCATATTGGAGAGTTGAGAAAAGCTGTAGGAACTAGGAGGTTTCATCATTGGAATTGCCTTTACTCGTGGGACCGGATAATTGATCTTTTTTCCATTTTCTCCGTATCTCCACTCCTAAAAATAGAATTAAAGTTATTGGTTTTTTTTAGTTGGAAAAGGTTAATCAATTAAACATTTAAATTTCTATAATTTAAATTTATATAAAAATATAAGCTTATTAACCAAATAATAAATAATATCATATTTGAACGAAATTTGATATAACATAAAAAGTTAGGCATCCTTAATTTTTTTTTTGAGAAGCACACACACACATATAGGGGAATGGAGATGAGATAAGAAAATGCACTCATACGTCAATATCAAAACTGCATGTGGCAGTTAGTATCGTGAAGCAAATGATAAACCCCTTCTCAATATCACACCTTACCGATGTGGGACAATTCAACAACACTGAGTATCTTTTTTTTTTTTCTTTTTTTTTTTTTTTTTGAGAAACACACACACACATATATAGGGGAAGATGATGAGATAAGGAAATACACTCACACGACAACACCAAAACTGCATGTGACAGTTAGCTAGTCAATTTTGAAGTGTTTAATAAAAAACATTGTGTAACAAGTCATTGACATGATTGCCATGAATTGAATTTAGATTATACTTTTTAATTTTTAATTTTTTTTAAGTATGCTTTTTAATTTAAGAACCAAAACCTTGGCTTTGTTTGGTTGTGTGATAGATGAGAGTTGAAGTTTAGGCGCTACTCTTCAGTATTGTAAGTTCTAGCACGATCGAAGAGAAAGAAATAGATTAGCTCACGTTTAGCTAAAATAGTAGTTTTATCTGTAGACACAAAATATATGGGTAGAATCTCTACCTAGTAATTTGGATATTGTTTTTCAATTGGATTTAGTTCAACAAAATTTATTTACTTTTTTCTCAAAAAAAAAAAAAAAGGGATGTGTGTGACTATATATAATTATAGTCCGATTTGGTTTTAAAAGACCCTTAAAACTATAGATATTAAATCCATACATTCTCTCCTCCCTAGAGTACATATGCTGAAGAAGTGGTTGATGAGTTGATCTTTCACTTAGAATTTCCAATAGTCTACTTGGAGAGAGAGAGAGAGAGAGAGATCTTAATATGATTTAAGTTAAGAAATTTTAAAACAAAAAAGTTATGATGATAAGATTAGCATGTTTGCATGTGGTGCAGCTCTAATAGCCATCAACATACGTGTTCGGCTTTCTATAGTCTACAAAGCAAAAGAAAAGGAGGAGTAATTCTTTTTGAGGAGGAGTTAAAAAAGAAAAGAAAAAGAGAGAGTACTTTGCTCAGTGTAATGATGATATCATGTTATAATTCTAACACCAGTTCCCTATGGCTGAATGAAATAGGACACACAATGTGACTCATCCACCATTATCATGCTCACTTTTCTTCACTTTTGTACAACTTATTGTACTGTTTAACTTTGCCTTTAAATAGTTAGTGGCGGGGTTGGACCAGTGGGGGCCCAAAGGTCGGGCCCTCTAACCCTAAGAAATTTTCTTTGTTAAGGCATGTTTTTATCATTATTACAGTTGGCCCTTCCCCTCTAATCATGAATCAACCCAGTTAGTCCAACCCAGCCCAACTGACAACAACAAACCTAAAACACTGGATTATCGCATAGAGGAGGAAAAAAAAAATAAAAAGAAGAAAAAGAACGAGATGAAGCAGAGTTGGGTTGAGAGAGAAAATACAAAGAAGAAGGAGGAGAAGAAGAAGAGAAAAGAGACTGCAAAGACTCAGAGCACATATCATAAAGCCACAGACGTTGGAAATGAGAACAGGAAGAAAAATTGTCAAGAGATGAGAAATAAATTGACTACGTCACGTGAGTTGGTTTGGGGAAATGGAAAAAGTGCGTGGATGGAAACTTTTTGGAACGTTCTTCTGTATAATAACTCAACTTGTTTATTTTATTTACAAAAAGATTGTTCCAAATATTTTTGTAATAATAATCAGAATCTATATACTTTATTTTTATTTATTTTTTTCAAAAATATATTACTAATTGAGCTACAAAGCTCTCTAAACAGTTATCCATTTAATTCAACATCTATTAAAATGTCAATTTTTTTTTTGAGACTTTAGGATCACGGTTGGCCTTACCATAACATGTGGTGGTAAGTAGTAAGTACTAGTAAATTAAAAATAAATCTAATAACACCAAAATTTTTATACCCTTTGTACAATCAATATTAGCTAATTGTAGGCATCTTTAACAGTAGCGGCTTCAGGAATTTTCTCCAGGATGTGCCTTGAGTACGTGGTTTTCTTATCAAATATTCGTCCATAATTCTAGTAAAAGAATAAACAATAAACTATAAGTTCATTTGAAATATTAATAAAATTATTAATTATTGTTCTTTAGTTGTTTCATTAATTTGTTTGTTTTTTATAAACTATAATTTGTTATATTGTTGTTTCATTAATTATAAAATTATTAATTGTTGTTTAGCCTAACATAATTTAATTTGTTTGTCTTTTATAATGTATTAGTTAATTAAATTATAAATTATTATTTATTAGTTGCTTCTCCTAATTAATTATTGGTTAATTAAATTATTGTTTATTAGTTACACTAGCACACACCCCATGTGCCTTTACTTCCCCCAATTCAAATTTCTCACTCTGGCCCCATGCCCCCATCCACCTCCTACCATGGTTTTAAAAACCGGTACGGTGAAAGATCTGGAAAAGGGACTGATTACCGGTTTTCTATTCGGACTAGGGTTCAATCGGTGGTCAAACCAGTGACGTCATAAATAATTTAATTAATAAATAAAAAATTATAAAAAATAATAAAATTAAATAAATAAGAATATAGCTACTGATATTTACTAAAAAAAGATATAAAATTTTAGAAGTATTTTCATGTTAAATTTAACTGAAATTAAAAGAAAAATAAATTATCATTTTTTCAGAGGAAGAAAAAGAAGTTAACCTAAACAAACTACAAAAAAAATAAATGTTATGGTTTTAAAGTTTTCTAATCATATATAATTTTCAGTATTTTTAACAAAACCATTATTTAATTTAAAAATATTTATCTATGTTAATATAATTTCACATCTAAATATTTCTTCCAAAAAAATTATATTTATTATAAAAATATTTTATGCTTTTCTTGAAAAGAAATGATATATCCACAACATTTTTATAACAAATCTTAAGTGGCAGGTCGTTATTGTTGGGACAAAAAAATAATCTTAGTGTTAGATTTAAATTTGAACTAATAACAACTAACCACTTATAATTTACGCTCCGTTTGTTTCAATGGAAAACCTTGTGTAAAGATAGTTTTCCTTATTTTCCAATGTTTGGTAGCATAAAAAAATATAAGTTAAAGGAAAACTATCTTTGGTCAACATAAAAAGTATGGCTTATTTTTAGAAATTGTTTTCCATTAAATTTTTTTAGAAAACAACTCTATCTCACAGCAAGCTAAATAAGGGAAGTTAAGATGGTGTTTTTCAACTCATTTAAAGTTGCTACCAAACATTGGAAAATAAGATAGTTTTATAGAAAATGCTTCTTAGAAAATTACTCATTTTCTAGAAAATATCATTGTTGAAACAAACAGAGCGTTATTGTGAAAATATTGTGAACATAACATCTCTCTTTCTTGAATATTGCGATAACCTTACCGGTGTACGAAGTGCAAATAATTCAGATTCTTTGCCTTTGAATCTTTGATTGACCACTCAAACCCCCCACTATCACAAACGTATTTCTCATAAAAAAAAATTAAAAAAAAAAAAGTAAAGTGGTTTGCCCCTCCCTCCTAACCTCAACATGGCCAAAGGATATCCACCCACATTTATACCATACTATTTAAAAAGATTGTCCTCTCCTCTTCTTATCTAAAAAGTCTAAACAAATAAGTGCTCAAATCTCTTTCTCTCACTTTGAAGAAGAAGCAACGTTAGAGCTGCTGTTTCCTATCTCTCTGTGTCCTCCAAAGCCTAGTTCGGCTCCTTGCCCAAATTAAGAGATATTTCTTATTTCATAATCATTTTCTCAGATATTCTCACATGTTCTCTTCTACAAATTTTTTTTTTTCCAGATTCTCTATTACAAATTTTTTTGTTTTTTTAGATTTTAGTTCAAAATTTGTTCGGCATAAAAAATTTTTGAGGGTATTCCTGATTTATGTGAGGGTGTTCCTAATTTTTTTTAAGGGTAGATAAATAAAAAATTTTAAATTATTAGATATAATTTTTTTTTTTTTTCAGGTCAAGGTGTTCCTGGGAACACCCTGAACCAAACGTGACGCAACCACTTTTAAGCATGCTTCTCCATCAAGTTGAGTTGACAATCAAATCAACATCACAAATGAAAAATATTCCTTTTATGCACCTTCAAGGAAGCTCTCCTTCATCCAATTCCATATGATGTGGAAATATATTATCGTTTGAAAAAGGTAGCATGAATCATATATGGTATAAAGTGCTAAATTATTGTAAGATAGGACTATGAATAAGAAGTTTATTATAAAATTACTTAGGCTAAAAACCTCACTCTCTTTTATGGAAAATGATAATCTCTATTTAAAATCAATCTATTTCATAATTTAAATTAAATTTTACAAATTTAAAGTACATGAATTTCAAGTTGTTTAAATTTTTAAATGAAGATATTTTATCATTATTAAATTCAAAAAATAGAAATCTTAACCATAAAATTGATAAAATGAAGAGAATTCTATTACGAGACACATTAATATTCAATGGACTTAAATGAATTTTTTCCTCTAGACAAACATAAATAAAAAATTAGCTCAGCATTCACTAAGTTAAAAGTTAAAACTATGATTTTCTCTCTCTTTTTTCCATCTAATCTTTTGACTTTCTTCGTTAGGGTTTTAGGTTCAAATTCCGAAACAACCTCATGAATAGAATCCTCTACATTTCAGTAAGTGGCTCATTAACTAATTATTAATACTGTGGGGGGATAAAAAGCCTAGAAATGTATATTGGGCTGTGGGCCTCGTCCGAGGACAAGTAGATGTTAGTGAAGAAGTATGAATCAGTGAATTATGGAAAGATTATGACCAAGAAGGTTTGGGAAGGTAGTTCGAGGATGAATGCCTCCTCGGCTAAGCAAAACAGAAGCCAGAAGGTCTGATTTGCCATCTAGAGCAACACTCAGGACGATTCTACTGAAGAGGATAAATATCGGGAAGGAATAGGACAAAGGAAAGCTGAGAAATATGTAAGAGAAAGCTGCTACCACCGCATTGAATGCTCTGCAGCTAACTCTCTGGTCACATTAATGTGGAGATGATACCTGAACAGTGATATTCAGCCTTACAACTACTTCCAAACACTTTAGGAAGGTGTTGATGGGGCAAGGATTAAAGCCAGCAACTTGACTACCCGTGGAGGGTGGAGATAAAGAAAAATAGGAGAATATAAGGGAGAAAAAAGCCCTTTACAAAGGGATCATCTGAGAATCTGTAGAAAAAACATGGTACCAACAAGAACTGAAATTGTAATCAAGTCTAAAAGAAATATATTCAAGAACTATTCACCTCAGACTTTGCCGAGGAAGGATTTTCTTTGCATACAGCTTAACTTTCTTTCCTTTCTTATCATCTTTAGTCCACTATTTAAAATCAATCTATTTCATAATTTTAATTAAATTTTACAAATTTAAAGTATATGAATTTCAAGTTATTTAAATTTTTAAATGAAGATATTTTATCATTATTAAATTCAAAAAATAGAAATCTTAACCATAAAATTGATAAAATGAAGAGAATTCTATTACGAGACACATTAATATTCAATGGACTTAAATGAATTTTTTCCTCTAGACAAACATAAATAAAAAATTAGCTCAGCATCTACTAAGTTAAAACTATGATTTACTCTCTCTTTTTTCTATCTAATCTTTTGACTTTCTTCGTAAGGGTTTTAGGTTCAAATTCCGAAACAACCTCATGAATATAATCCTCTACATTTCAGTAAGTGGCTCATTAACTAATTATTAATACAATTTGATAATATTTATAAAATATTTTATCTATTTTGCTTAAAATTTTCAATTAATTCCAGGATATACTACTAGTAGTGTTTTAAAATTGTTTACTCAACTAAATTTCCAAGCGCCAGTATTTTCAATAGAAACCTTCAAATCTATATTCCCTTGTAATAACTATTGAAATTATATATATTTAAAAAAAAAAAAAAACAATGTTTACTCAAATGGACACTTGTAAAAACACCACTAATCTACTTCTTCTCAAAAAAAAAACACCACTAATGTACTATTAATTGTCACATAAACCACCAAATCCACCATGAAATATTCAAAATGACACGTATACCCATTCTGTTAGTCTAAAATTACCACTAAAAAAACAGAAAAATAGTACGGAGTAACTCTATTTCCACTCTTTCATTTTTCGCTATTTCCAGAGCTCAAAGAGAGCAGTTTGATCCTTTAATTTTCAATCGTACACTTATACAGAAACTACTGGTATTAATTATTTTATTCAATTTTTCATTTTTGTATATTTTTCTTAAATAAAAATTTTGGTAGAATTTAGTTTTTTTTTTTTTTACGTTACATTTGGTTACTTAGAAAATTAAAAAATTGAAAAGGGAAAATAAAGTGTGATTTTAAATCTTGTGCCTTTAGTTTATTTTTTCGGTGTTTTTTTGAAAGAATGAGAAAAAGAGTTAATGATGATCGTGTTAATGGTGTTGTATTGGCGATTAAGCGGTGCGTTTTAGTTAAATTTGTTGTGTAGATCTTGGAAGTAGTGTGTTTGTACGTGCAAATTGGAGTTGCATGGAATTGGGGATGTGTTTGGTAGCTAAGAAAAGCAATGAAAAGTAAAGAATATAATGGAAAAGAATTAATTTGAGGAGTTTGATTGTTTTCTCTGTTTGCTGATTGGTTTTGTGATTTCAATGGTGCTTGGCTTTTGTTTTTGTGATTTGATTCTATTCTTGAGCTTATTTTCTGTGATTTGGATATTTGTTTTGTTGTTC
The DNA here is from genome assembly GCA_032878915.1 of Castanopsis chinensis. Classification (NCBI taxonomy): domain Eukaryota; kingdom Viridiplantae; phylum Streptophyta; class Magnoliopsida; order Fagales; family Fagaceae; genus Castanopsis; species Castanopsis chinensis. Next base: position 1,047,527 of record JAVQMG010000096.1, read on the forward strand.
AGGTTTTGTTGGTTTCCTAACTCTCTATTTGGTAGCCAAGAAAATTGAGGAAAAGAGAAGGAAAGTAAAAGAATTGAATTGAGGAAAGAACCTTACTATTTGACTAGTTTGAATTTGTGATGTAAGTAGAATGAAAAGGATAGAAATGTGAATATAATCTTATTGGCTTCATTATTATTGGTTTGGTTGCTGAGAAAGTTGAGGAAAATAGAAGAAAAGTCAAAGAATTGAATTGAATCTTAGTTTGAGTTGTTTGGCTTAGTGTATATGTATGTTAAATGAAAAGGAGAATAAATTTATACATTGGTTAGCTAAATGATTAGAATAGGCTCACTAATCACTATTGTGAATTTTCATTTAGATTGCAATGGGGTTGCTCATATTTATAAGTATTTAAGTTTTTTTTCAAATTCATGCTCATTGGTCTTAAAAATTGGTTGATCCCCAAGTAGAAAACTTCTATTGAAAATCCTTGAGCATAAGTTTTGTAGCTAAAAATATGGAGGAATATGTATATAATGTAGAAATTTGAATCTTCGAATCTTATTTTAGCTGTTTTTGTTTTTTGAGGACTGAAAAATAACTAAATACATAAACTAAGTGCTTTAATGTGGCAGCACCATAACCTCACATGAAAATGGACGGTTCACTGGTTCAGCAATTGATTGAAACTTTTCTTAAATTTTTTTTCTTACTTTGCTGTTGAAGATTCTTTTTTAGATGAACAAAAGGCAGTTGAAGACATTATTACTGATTTTAGGTGCAACCGTTTTTGCAAAATTAGTAATAAACTAATAATAACTGAAGATTGAAATGTAATATAAAATTCATTGGGAACTATATGAGGGGTTTCAATAAGTTCACTAATGACTTTTTCCCCTTCTAAGCACCAATGAGATTTCTCAATACATTTAGTAAACACTTAAAATTGAAAATCTATCACAAAGCACGATGACATTTTCTAGAATTTATTAGGGTGATGCTTTTTTTTTTTTTCAAAAATATTCCTTGAAGTAACATATAGATGAAAGATGAGTTAATTACACCTTAAATGGATCAAAATTCTGTTACATATTAGCCTATATTCTTAAAGGGGTAAATTCTCATTAATAGGACCAAATTAAAATTTCTAAAGCTATGTAGCATCTTAAATTTTAAGGTAAAATACATTTTACACTCTCAAAGTCTAGGGTCACTTTTAATTCGATTCATTAGCTTTAAAAACTTATAATTTACACTATTTACGATTACAATGATATCAATGTGTCAATTTCATCATAGTCCGTCACATTTTTGTGGTTAACCCACCTAAAACATTTTTTTTTTTTTCCTATTCAAAGTGATACCTTATCTTTTTTTTTTGAGTGGATTAAAGACAAGATTCAAATGAACGTTGATAAAAATGGCAAATTGATATTATTTCAATACTTGATTGTGTAAATTTCATCATAGTCCGTCACATTTTTGTGGTTAACCCACAAAGTACCTATCAATTAGCCTAAATTGATAGGTACTTTGTAGGAGTCTGTTGCACTTTTTAAGTTCCAAAAAAGAGTGAGTTTGAGGTGGAGGAAATATATATATATATATATATATATATATATATATATAAAACAAATGGAAAAGGGGAGACTTTAATTTTTTTTCTCATCATAAAGGAAATTAGTTACATCATTAAGCTACTACTTACAACACTCTTGGTAATATATTGATAATTGAGAGTAAGGAGATTTGACTCCTAGATGTCTTTGTTTAAAATAAAAGAAGGTATCATTTTTGGCGTTACCATCACCTATTAAAATGTCACCTTTTTAGACTTTAGGATCACTTTTGGCCTTAACATCACATTTTATGGTAAATACTAGTGAATGAAAATAAATCTTGTAGTGCCAATGGGCCCAAGATACGTACTGGGCTAGCCCAGAGGCTCTCACAAGGAGGGAAGTCCAACCCAGTATCATGAAATGGTCCGAGGACATAATAAGTTTAGCCTATGAAGTCACGTGACGAAGAAGGGTGCCATGCATGAGCAAAATACCACGAAACATGACATCCGAGGACGACCTAGTCCTCGGCAGTATGCTGCCGAGGACAATGTGGGTGATTTGGCGGTTCAAGGGCGTCTGTATTGAAGATCTCAGATACAGAAACTGAGAAAGCGAGAATAAAGGATAAAGGATAAAAGGAAGTGACAGACAAATATCAAGGAAAAAGCTGCTACCATCGCATTGAAGGCTCTACACCTACCTCTCTGGCGACATTAATGAGGAAGTGACGCCTGAACATTGAAATTTAACCTCACACCTACCGCTAGAGACTTTGGTAAGAAGGAACGATGGGACAAGTGTCTAAAAGAAGGATCTGAACCACATGTGGAAGGAAGGAGAAAAGGATGCAAGCCTATAAAAGGCAAAGGAGGAGGAAAACATAAAGGAGGTGAAAAACACAGGAGAGAGAGAGAGAGAGAGAGAGAGAGAGAGGGAGAGAGAACTTGTAAGAAAACACCATGGATTGTCCTTGGCATCAATATATAAAGCAGTATTACATCTATGTTTGGGACGTGTGCATGTGTTCTGTGATTTAATCCAAATTTTGTGTAATCTGCTGTCCAAAGAACCTAGATTAGAAGCCCACTCTCTATAAATTCATTGTTTAGGGCTCATTGAGCTAGTCTGAAAGTCCAACTCTGATTCAGCGCGATTTGTGCTCTTACAATTGGCGCCGTCTATGGGAATTCTTGTGTTTAGGCGCAGATAACGTAATGGCGGGTTTGAATCCAGACCATGCAGAGTCTCTAGGATCTCAGCATGAAGATCCTTTTCAACAGTTAGAACAGATGGGAGATCGAGAAGGCAATGTGCACTCGGGGCGAACCGTTGGAAATCATCCACGGGGCAGAAGCAAGAGCTCTAATGAAGGCAGTACTAGGGCCATGCAGAGGGAGATTGATCAGTTGAAAAGGAAGCTGGGCCGTGCTAAGCGGAAACGAACGCCATCAATATCTGATCCTTCCTCGGACGACTCCCAGAGTAGTGGTTATAAGCCCAGGTCTAGAACCCCTCCTAGCGAGACTTTCTCGTGCCAAGAGGGAAGTCTTCATGGCAGGAGGAGCAAAAGGGTGACTCCCAGGGGCTTGGGCAGTGAAGCCATGGGAAAGGCGTTGCACCAACTTTTGAAATCACCTTTCACGCGTCGGATTGAGAAAGGAAGACTCCCTCATCATTTCACGCAACTAAACTTCACCATTTATAATGGCAGAACAGACCCGGTGGAGCATGTGAGCCATTTTAACCAATGCATGGCGGTCTATTCCCAGAACGAAACCTTGATGTGCAAAGTATTCCCCTCAAGCTTAGGACCCGTCGCGATGAGATGGTTTAACAGCTTGAAGGCAGATTCCATTGATTCCTACATGGAACTTACGATGGCATTTGGGTCCCGTTTTGTTACATGCAGCAGAGTACCTCGGCCCTTAGACTCGCTGCTATCCATGACCATGAAAGAGGGCGAAACGTTGAAAACATACTCGGATAGGTACTGGGAAGCGTTCAATGAGATTGACGGTGATTTTGATGAGGTAGCAGTTAACACTTTTAAGGTCGGCCTTCCAATTGAACATGATTTAAGAAAGTCCCTGACCAAGAAACCTGTAAAAACTGTTCGTCGGCTTATGGATCGTATTGACGAATATAAGCGAGTTGAGGAGGATCAGCAGCAGAGCAAGGGGAAAATGAAAATTGTCCCTCAAGAGAGTAGGGATTTCAAGACAGAGAGATACAATGGCAAATGGCCACGGAGGGATTTTGCTAGCCAGTCTAGGTCGGCCCCTTCTCAGACGGTAAACGTTGTGTTTTGCGAGCCAGTACAACAAGTGTTGGAGAAGATTTGTCATGAACCGTATTTTAGGTGGCCCAATAGAATGATAGGAGACCCTATAAAACGTAATCAGAATCTCTATTGCAATTATCATCAGGATAAGGGTCACACGACAGAAAACTGCAGGAACTTGTGGATTTACCTGGATCAACTGGTCAAAGAAGGAAAATTAAGGCAATTCATGAATCGGCCTAACAAACAAGGAACACAATCTAGTTCTGTGAATCAAAGCAGGAACACTATGAGACCCCCATTGGGCACAATTAATGTCATTTTTGCTGCACTAGGTCGGACGGGATCTTGCCCGACTAGAGTAATGTCAGTATTGCGTCCCTCTGCCGAGGACCTCAGCTCTGAGCCGAAGAGGATTAAGAGGAATCCTCAACCCATTTTGGGATTTTCAGAGGTAGATAAGCTTGGCACCATTCAACCGCATGATGACGCGCTAGTCATCACGCTAAGGATAGGAGGATACGCCGTAAAGAGAGAGATGGTTGACCAAGGGAGCGGGGCTGATATTATGTACCCGGATTTGTTCAAGGGGCTTAATTTGAAACCTAAAGATCTCACAGCCTATGACTCCCCGTTGATAAGCTTTGAAGGGAAAGCTGTCATTCCGACGGGGTTGATTCGACTACCTGTACAGTCAGGGCCGGTAGTGGTAGATGTGGATTTTATTGTAGTAGACGCATATTCCCCTTATACAGCCATAGTAGCAAGACCGTGGTTGCACGCCTTACGTGCCGTATCATCAACTCTACATGTTAAGGTGAAGTTCCCGTATGAGGATGGAGTTGAGGAGATAGTTGGTAGCCAGTCCATGGCAAGGCAATGCATAACAGCAGCTATTATGCATCTAACGAGACAGGAAACCCAAACCTTAGCCGAGAAAGGTTTATAGCAACTAACGTCCTCGGCCAAACCAAGTGTGGCTGAGGCTGAAGAGCCTGGATGTGAGGACTTAGAGAAGGTGATTATTGCAGATGATTTGGAGAAATTTTTCTAGATAGGGAGTCAATTTCCCCTACAGGAAAAGGAAGATCTGGTTACGTTTTTGAAACAGAACATCGATGTGTTTGCATGGGATGCTTACGAAGCTCCAGGGGTTGATCCGAGATTCATTTGTCATCACCTCAACGTTAGTCCAGCCGCAGTGCCACGGAGGCAACCACCTCGGCACTCATCTAAGGAACACGCCGACGCCGTCAAGGAAGAGGTACTGAAACTTAAGAAGGCGGGGGCAATTAAGGAGGTGTTCTACCTAGAGTGGTTGGCGCACACAGTGGTAGTAAGAAAGAAGAACGGAAAGTGGAGGGTATGCGTGGACTTTACAGACTTGAATAAGGCTTGTCCAAAGGATTCATTTCCAATGTCCCGTATAGATCAGTTGGTGGACGCTACTGTAGGTCATCCTCGGATGAGCTTTTTAGATGCCTTCCAAGGGTACCACCAAATACCTTTAGCTCTAGAAGACCAGGAGAAGATAGCCTTTGTCACACCCACGGGAAAATACCATTATAAGGTGATGCCCTTCGGCTTGAAGAATGCTAGGGCTACCTATCAAAGAATGATGACGCGGATGTTTGAACCACAATTGGGAAAGACAATTGAGGTGTACGTAGATGATATGGTGGTTAAGAGTAAGACTATCTCGGCTCACATACCAGACCTGGATAACACATTCCAAATGCTGAGAAAGCATAAGTTACGCCTTAACGCATCCAAATGTTCCTTTGAAGTAGGGTCTGGTAAATTTTTGGGTTACATGGTGACACACAGAGGAATCGAGGTCAATCCCGCTCAGGTCAAGGCCATCAATAGCTTACAGTCACCTCGGAATCCGAAAGAAGTGCAGAGGTTGACAGGGATGACTGCTGCTCTCAACAGATTTATCTCACGTTCTGCTGATCGGTGTAGACCATTCTTCCAGCTATTAAACAAGTGGAAAGGATTTGAATGGATAGATGAGTGCGCCGTTGCCTTTCAGCAACTTAAGGAATACCTTTCACATCCTCCTATCATGTCTCGGCCCGAGGTGGATGAAGTTCTATTTGCCTATATTGCAGTCGCGAGCCATGTCGTCAATTTGGTGCTGATAAGGGTCGACAGGGGTGTGTAGAAGCTGGTTTACTATGTGAGTAAATCCCTACATGAAGTCGAGGTGCGTTATCCACCATTGGAGAAGGCAATCTTAGCCGTGGTGCATGGGACACGTAAGCTCCTACATTACTTCCAGTCTCACACGGTGGTGATTTTGACCCAACTTCCTCTTAAAGCTATACTTCGAAGTGCAGATTATACAAGCAAGATTGCTAAATGGGGAACCATTTTGGGCTCTTTTAACATCAAGTACATGCCCCACACATCAGTAAAGGGTCAGGTGTTAGCTGATCTAGTTGCAAAATTTACTGAGCCCACAATAGAAGATAACGTCAATAACATGGACATTGATGGAAAATCAGTTGGCGTAATTGCATGCAAAGGTCCTCCACTATGGACAGTTTACGTTGATGGGGCCGCTAATCAAAGGGGATCAGGTGTAGGGTTAGTAATTACGACCCTAGAGGGTCTCACACTGGAATAGTCCTTAAGACTGGGGTTCTCGGCCACTAACAATGAAGCGGAGTACGAAACCCTGCTAAAAGGGATGGATATGGTTCAGAAATTGAGGAGAAAGACCACGCAAATGTTCTTAGACTCGCAATTAATTGTGGGCCAGGTGGATGGAAAAGTGGAGGCTAGAGATTCGAGGATGCAGGACTACTTAAACCAAGTCAAGGTTTTGCAACGCAAATTCGAGTCCTTTACTTTATCGCATGTCCCCAGGAGTAACAATGCTCATGATGACTCTCTAGCAACTCTTGCCACGTTGTCGGCACAAGGTCTACCCCAGATTATCCTTGTTGAGGACTTACCCAAACCCTCAGGAATGACTGGAAGTGTTAGCCATGTTCATCATATCAGGGTGGGTCCTAGTTGGATGGATCCCATTGTATCCTTCCTTAAAGATGATATTCTGCTAGAGGAAAAGGTCGAGGCGGACAAGGTGCGTAGGAAAGCATCTCGTTTTTGGTTAGCCGAGGATCATAAACTCTACAAACGATCCTTCTCTGGGCCATACCTGTTATGCATACATCTTGAAGCGATGGAACTACTTTTGGAAGAATTACACGAAGGGATTTGTGGAAGTCACACGGGGGGTAGATCTTTAGCTCACAAGGCTCTAACACAAGGATATTGGTGGCCTAATATGCAACGGGAAGCTCAAAGCTATGTGAAGAAGTATGATCAATGTCAAAGGTTCGCACCAAATATTCATCAGCCTGGGGGTGTGCTCAATCTTCTGACAAGTCCTTGGCCTTTTGCACAGTGGGGTTTGGACATTGTGGGTCCCTTCCCAAAGGCACCTGAAAACAGAAGATGGTTGGTTATCGGCACTGACTATTTCACCAAGTGGATGGAAGCCGAGCCCCTAGCAAACATTATGGATGTCGATGTGAAGAAATTTGTGTGGAAGAGCATTGTCACTCGATTTGAAGTTCCTCATACTCTCATTTCAGATAATGGTTTGCAATTTGATAGTAAAGCGTTCAGGAGATATTGCTGTGATCTCGGCATAACTAACAGGTATTCCACCCCAGCTTATCTGCAAGGAAATAGGCAGGCCGAGGCGGTCAACAAAGTTATAGCCAACGGGCTTAAGAAGAGGTTGGATGATGCCAAAGGGAGCTGGGTAGAGGAACTGCCTCATGTTCTGTGGACGTATCAGACCATGCCCCGCCGATCAACGGGAGAAACGCCCTTCTCAAAGACTTATGGCGCCGAGGCTGTTATCCCTTTAGAAACAGGTTTCCAACAATGAGAACGAGTTCCTTCACTCCAAACAGTAATGACAGATTATTAGAAAGAAGCCTAGATCTAGTTGAAGAACGGAGAGAAATAGCCATGATCCAATTGGCTCGCTATCAACAAAAATTGAAGCAGGGGTATGATTCACACGTGAACTCAAGACCACTTGCTCCTAGAGATTTAGTGTTGAGAAAGGTTGTAGGTAATACCAAGAATCCAGTATGGGGGAAGTTAGGACCGAACTGGGAAGGATCGTATCGCATTACTGCAATACCCAGAATAGGAGCTTACTACCTTGCGGATTTGGATGAAAAGATTGTGCCCCATCCTTAGAATGTAAGTAATTTACGATGATATTATTATTAATAAAAAGCACCTTTACCATTTTGATTCTATTGCTGTTATGTTGCACACAATGTTATGTTTAAACTGCTAATAGGGATTGTCAAACAAACCCAAGGTTACGCCGGATCCTCGGATCCTTTACCTTAGTAAAAAATAAGAATAAGGTTACGCCAGATCCTTAAATCCTCTACCTTGTTCTAAAAATGAAAATAAGGTTACGCCGGGTCCTCGGATCCTCTACCTTAGTAAAAAATAAGAATAAGGTTACGCCGGATCCTTAAATCCTCTACCTTGTTCTAAAAATGAAAATAAGGTTACGCCGGGTCCTCGAATTCTCTACCTTAGTAAAAAAAATAAGAATAACGTTACGCCGGATCCTTAAATCCTCTACCTTGTTTTAAAAATGAAAATAAGGTTACGCCGGGTCCTCGGATCCTCTACCTTAGTAAAAAAAATAAGAATAAGGTTACGCCGGATCCTTAAATCCTCTACCTTATTCTAAAAATGAAAATAAGATTACGCCGGGTCCTCGGGTCCTCGGATCCTCTACCTTAGTAAAAAAATAAGAATAAGGTTACGCCGGATTCTTGAATTCTCTGCCTTGTTCTAAAAATGAAAATAAGGTTACGCCAGGTCCTCGGATCCTCTACCTTAGTAAAAAATAAGAATAAGGTTACGCCGGATCCTTGAATCCTCTACCTTGTTCTAAAAATGAAAATAAGGTTACGCCGGGTCCTCGGATCCTCTACCTTAGTAAGAAATAAGAATAAGGGTACGCCGGATCCTTAAATCCTCTACCTCGTTCTAAAAATGAAAATAAGGTTACGCTAGGTCCTCGAATCCTCTACCTTAATAAAAAAAATAAGAAAAGGTTGCGTGGATTCCTTGGAGTACATGTACGTGTCCTACAGCTACAATTGCTCTAGCAGATGCTCAACAGGTACGTGCTCATAATAAGTACAATGTAACTTCATTTGCTACTAGATATTAAGCACAATGCTTGAGCCACTCCTCGTTCAAGGGTGGAACGTATCAAAAACGTTAAGGTTTCATATCTTGGTATTTTGTTGCGAAGATAGTTTTTAGAACAATTCCTAAACAAATTGGTTTCACACAAATATTTTGCGCCTTTAAGTGTCTACTTAATCGCCATAGTGAAATGAAAACTTGTGGCCATCACTTAAAGCATTTGCAAGTATATGAGTTGCACAAATTTCCCTTTTCCTCACTTGGTTATTGGTAGGGAATTATTAATATATGCCATGAATCCAAACTGTTGTTTTGTCATATTACATGAATGACAATGGAATAAGTTGCCAACACCAAGTATAACACGAAGCAGTAGTTCAAATTGGAAATTCTTCTCATTAAGTGAAAGATCTATCAGTACATTCGTAACCAAATTGTTAAATTACAAAGGAAGGAAAGTAAAAACTGAAACTAATTAATAAGAGTACAAAAAGCAAAGGCAACAAAAAAGAAAGGGAAACAGCTGAGACACAAGCTATCACGGCTGGGGCTGGATCTGGTCCTTAGGGTCAGAAGGAGCTATTGTTGAGGCCGAAGACTCTCTAGCATCCTCTTTGCTTTTGGGGCCCCCTTTTTGCACTATAGGCAAGGTCGCTAAAACCAACTCCAAGGTCCCACTAGCCTTAGGGTTGGGGGGCAACTCCTTTAGGGCGAGTGGAAGCTGAGCATCCTCAGGTTGAACCTCGGCAATAATATTCGTTGCAGCAGCTTCTTCCACTTGTATCCCAGCCGCAAAAGAACCGGTATCATCCTCGGCTTGACCAGGAGTGGCTACTCGGATTGCAGGAGGGACATAGGCATTCTCTACTTTCTATAGAGGAGAGGAAGCATCAACCCCAGCTCGGGAAAGGGCTTCCTTCCACACTTGGAGGCAGTAATCCCTACAGATCTCCGGCACTTGAGCTTTGAAGGTGTCAGTGGTTTCTGGCACCCCCACCTCATAGCCACTCTGCTCAGCCTCGTCAACCATCGCCTTGGCATCCTGTGCCTTGACGAGTGCCTCCTCCTTGGCCTTCAGGGCCTCTTGCCTGGCTTCCTCGGACTTTGTGAGATCTTTTTTGAGATCTTCTACTAATTTCTTGGCCGAGGCAAGGTCTTCATTGGCACGTTTAAGCTGCAGCCTCTAATCCTCAGCTTGCCGGGTAGTAGTCCTCAGCTAGGCCTCCAAACCCGACCTCTCACTTTCTGCCTTGCCGAGGCTGGTTGTCACATCCTGTAGCTTCTTCTCCTTTAGCTCCAGGATCTTTTGGGTGTGGTCCAACCTCACCTCTTCGGCCCTTAGTGCCTTATACGAATTAGCGGCGATCTCCTCTGCTCTATGTGCAGATTGGACAGTCTGCACACAAAATGTTGTCAGTTAATAGCATGCAGAAGCAATTAATGCCAAATAAGACACAAGTGCAATAACGAAAAGCATGGATACCAAGGAACAGTCAATTGAAACTCTTACCATGGCTAACTCTTTCTTGAGGATCATGAAGACATTTTGATCCCTCATCCTTTGTAGCTTACCCATGTCCTCTGGGCAGCAGAAGTGCTTGTTCCAGTGCATCGGCGATGCATGCTGCTGTGCCCTCATCGGATCCCCTTATGGATGCGTCGGCAGTAACAGTTTGATCATCCACCTTCATCTCGGGAGCCCAAATGGGCGCATGGATGGCTACGGGAGGATCAACTCGTCTTTCAGATCTCGTCTGAGCATGACGAGCATACTTCCCTCCCCTTTCCTGGTCCATCTCTTTGGCGGGGAGGTCTTTGCCTCCTTCAATTATCTCCTTTCCCCTAGCTTGATCCCTCTTCCTTTTGTGGTCAACTGGGTCAGGATGTTGAGTTTGGGTTGAAGGAGGAAGAGTGAGTTTAATTGAAGGAACCTTCTCGGTGCCTTTATCCTTTGGTTTTACCGGGGGCACCTTGGGAAGCTCTTGCGCTTCAGCTTGACCTTCTAACACGTCCTCGAGGCTGGGCTTGGGCCTACGCTGGATGCCCATTCTTACTAATGGTTGGTCGTCGTCGTCCGAGGATGTGATGGATGGCGAGCCGACGACAGGAGGTGGATTCCTGGGCGATAGAACCGGTCGAAAGCTTCGAATTCTTCGTTTGAGTCCGAAAGCTCAACGATTTCTTCTCGTCTTTCTTCTTCTTCTTCTTCCTCTTCTTCTTCTTCTTCTTCTTCTTCTTCTTCTTCTTTTGTTTCTTCTTCTTCCTTTGTGATTGGTCGGGAAGAGGAGCTTTCACCCAATCTGGGCCGGGCCGAGGATGCGGCGAGAGGAAAGGCTCTTGGGGTAACCCTCACAGGCTCAGTAATAAGGACCCCTCGAGGAACTGGGGTACCCTTAGGGAGCAAGAAGCCCTCTACCGCGACGCTTATCCTGGGCAGCCGAGGATCCTTCTCTTTGATAACGCAATTCGGCGCTTAAAAGGGGGACGAGATCGGAGTATACCCAAGAATTAGGTGCGCCGCTCGGAGCTGGCCGTCCGAATGTACATACACCTCGGCCTTCAGAATCTTATCCAAGCGGGCAAAATCGACAAGATGGGCATGGTGAGGGAGAGCACGACGATCTGCGCAATTGTTCAAAAAAAAAAATAATAAGTGAAAGAAAATAAATAAATAGCAAATAACGAATAATGATAGCAAGAACAAAATAGGAAAAGTATATATGCATGCATAAGTATACATAGCTAAGTGCGGTGCAGTTATTCACCTGGTTCCCCCTCTGTCGTCGGACAGGGGAGACCGTCATGCCACTCCCCGGATAGTAGGAGGAAGTCTTTGTTCATACCCTTGTTGGAACTAGGGAGACATTGAATTAGCCTCACCTCAGGGTGCCTAGATTTTAGGCAGTACCCTTGTCCGGTTAAGTAGTGAAGGTTGTAAACCCAGTTCACCTCGTGGTGGGTAAGCCCTAACCCTAATCTTTCGTTTAGAGCGTCTACGGCCCCAAGAATCCTAAACATGTTTGGGGCACACTGTGTGGGTGATAATCTCGTCGCTCTGAGGTAACTCCTAGTAATTGGTTTCATGGGAATCTTCATTCCCCCCTCTATAAAGGCTATCATGGGAATCACTACCTCACCGGCCTTTCTCTCAGTGTGCCAAGCTCCCTGATTGCAATATTTAATAGTCACTCCAGATGAGATCTCGTACCTAGCCTTAAATTCCTCTATTTTTTCAAGGGTATCTACTAAGGGTGCAAATCTACCCATTTTCTAAAAACAAGGAAGGAATACTATAGAGAGGCTAAGAGGTTTATGTGGCCGAGGACGAAAAAATTAGGAATAACGAAAGAGATGGAGAAACAGTAATGAAAGTAAAAAGTTGGAGGACTTACTTTAAAGTGGTAAGGCCACCTTGGCTTAGAACTGAGAAAGTTTAAGGACGCGTGTAGATTGCAGGAATATCTAAATTCGTTGAACAATTTCTGAAATGAATAGAAAGCCTTTGAACTGTAGATATTTATATCATTGAAAATCGTAAAGCAGATAATCTCCCGCCTACTTCCCCTTGAAATGCGCCTACCCGTTGGATGAGCATCACGCGGTTGGACGTGGGGAATAGAGAGCCGCCAACATTTAATTGAATCGCGCTCTGCAGACCGAAGCGTCAGAAACGGATTGTCCCGCGTGCGTATATTGAAACCCTCATTCCTCTCAGTAAGGTAGAAATAAGGGTTTCGAGGGGCTATTGTAGTGCCAATGGGCCCAAGATACGTACTGGACTGGCCTAGAGGCTCCCACAAGGAGGGAAGTCCAACCCAGTATCATGAAATGGTCCGAGGACATAATAAGTTCAGCCTATGAAGTCACGTGACGAAGAAGGGTGCCATGCATGAGCAAAATACAACGAAACATGACGTCCGAGGACGACCTAGTCCTCGGCAGTATGCTGCCGAGGACAATGTGGGTGATCTGGCGGTTCAAGGGCGTTCGTATTGAAGACCTCAGATACAGAAACTGAGAAAGCGAGAATAAGGGATAAAGGGAAGTGACAGACAAATATCAAGGAAAAAGCTGCTACCGCATTGAAAGCTCTACACCTACCTCTCTGGCTGCATTAATGAGGAAGTGACGCCTGAACATTGAAATTCAACCTCACACCTACCGCCAGAGACTTTGGTAAGAAGGAACGATGGGACAAGTGTCCAAAAGAAGGATCTGAACCACACGTGGAAGGAAGGAGAAAAGGATGCAGGCCTATAAAAGGCAAAGGAGGAGGAAAACATAAAGGAGGTGAAAAACACAGGAGAGAGAGAGAGAGAGAGAGAGAGAGAGAGAGAGAGAACTTGTAAGAAAACACCAAGGATTGTCTTCAGCATCAATATATAAAGCAGTATTACATCTATGTTTGGGACGTGTGCATGTGTTCTGTGATTTAATCCAAATTTTGTGTAGTCTGCTGTCCAAAGAACCTAGATTAGAAGCCCACTCTCTATAAATTCATTGTTTAGGGCTCATTGAGCTGGTCTGAAAGTCCAACTCTGATTTAGCGTGATTTGTGCTCTTACAAATCTAATGATAGCAAATTTTTTTTTATAATTTTTTCATAATTTCTTAGGTGACTTATTGCGTTTTTTTTTTTTTTTTGATAAGATGACTTGTTGTGGTTAATGTATAATAAAAGTAATAATAGTGCTAGGTTAAAGTGAAAGTAACATTCTTATAAAAGAAAACAAAAAGTAAAAGTAATCATATTTCAATCACTACTTAGCATTTTATCAAGTTATAAAATAACAAAAAAATCTTTCTAAAAAAAAGTTATAAAAAAAAATTTGTAAAAACTTTTATAAACACAAGAGAAATTTACACAACACCCAAGTCCAAACGGAATTTTACTGTTAATGAATAAACGAAATTTGATAGAAAGACAAGTCCAAACGCCATGACCATGATGACAACGATAATGATTCCATCATCAAGATTGACCCGCAGCTCCGCTACAACTTTCAGCTCTCAATTTTCTAAACTTCATTTCTGTTTCTTGGTTATTTTTGCTAACACAATTGAGATAATTCATGATTACTTGTATTAAATTGTATTTCTTTGGTTATCCAATTCTTAGGGCCCGTTCGGTAGCAGTGTTTAAGTATTGTTGTTTAGTTTTCAGTAATATGAAAATACGTGTTAGAGTGTTATAGAAATACGTGTTAAAAGTATTATTGTTATTTAAACACTGAAAACTATTATTTAAACAATAGTGTAATCTAAATGTAATCATTTTTAAAAATGACTAATAATAAATGAAGATTGAAAATGTAATCTAAAAAAATTTAGTGGGAACCCCATCTTCAAAATTCATGACTTTGCGAATAGATTTGCATCATGAGGTATATGAGGGTTTCAGTAAGTTCACTAATGACTTCTAAATTCTCTAAGCACTAATGAGATTTCTCAATACATTACCAAGTGTTGTGAATTCTCTACAACTATTTGTGTTCCTTGGCTGAAACCAAAATGATCATGTTATGCAGCATAACAATAATTCACTACTTACGCTTGAACAGACTAGATGGTTTTGCCCTAGATCCTTTTAAATTGGAACTAATTATGCAATTTTCATCATTCCATTAACAAACAAGAGAAGCTATTCTAAACTTCATTTATCTTCTTATTATTACCATTCTAACCCATTTGAGCAAAGTTTTTCTATTGGAAATTTATATAACGTGACTCAAAAGACGCATATCTTGTTGATGCACAACAAAAAATGTATACAATAGTTACTCGGCTAGAGCCATTAAATGGTCTAGTCTTTTTTTTTTTTTTTTTTTTGAGAAACCAGACAAGAAGCCTGGGCTTTTATTGAATAAGAACAAGAACTTAATGAACATCAAAAACCAAGAAGGAGGCAATATCCTTAGGTGGATCGTTGAGCCACACCTGGGTACCCCCGACTGGCTTTAGCTTTTTTGGCTAAAGCATCAGCAACACAGTTACAAGAACAACTAGCATGATTAAAAACAGAAGACTGAAAAACCATAGCTTGACTGCGAATGTCTTCAATGACGACTCCATAGGTTGATAATCCAGCACTACCTTGATTTGAAGCATTGATAACCATGGCTGAATCCCCTTCAAAAATTACTCTCTGCAGACCAATCTCAGTAGCAAATTTGACAGCTTTTCGACACGCTAAGGCATTCCATATCAGCAACGGTATGAGACAGCAGCACAGAGATAGACAACGCACCAACAAATTCACCTCTCCAGTCTCTAACAACTACTCCAATTCCAGCTGAATTTTTAGCTCTGAATATTGCAGCATCAAAGTTGACTTTGTGCTAGTTTATCTCCAGAGGGCGCCATTGTTGCAGGATGGGGGAGCGATCCACCACCAGGTCGAGTTCTTGAGTAGCCAAGAAATCTTGCAGCATGTTACCCGCCCATAAGATGGTATGAGCCAAAGGTGCACTGGTCGGCCAAAATGGATAGCGTTTCTCCGATTCCACAAGAACCAAGCTGATATAGCAAACACCTCCTTTCTGTAATCTTCCTGAACCTGCAAAAACCAAGAGAGTAAGTCACAAAAATTCAAGGGTTTGGGGGCACTCGATTGGTGGAAGCATTAGACTGAGCTCCAAGTACTCTCAACATCCTTGCAAGACCAAATGGCATGCAACAGATCTGTTGGGCAGAGTTAGCAAAGTTCACACTTATCAGAGCACGTAATCTGCCGGCGAAAGAGGTTGCTAATAGTTGGCAGACCGTCATTACAAGCTCGCCAAATAAAATGTTTAATCTTGTTAGGAACTCGTAGCCTCCAAACTCTCTTCCAAAAATGTTTTTGAGTATTCACATTTGAGCTTCCTGCTTGACTGACAGCATCACCGGAAACAAGGAGCTTATAGGCGCTGCTTGTGGTGAACAAACCCAATGGGGAGTAAGCCCAAGCAATTTTATTTGGAGGGTAGCAATGACTCAGCGGAATACCCAAAATGGCAGAAGCTTCATGAGGCAAGAAAAGCTGGTCTCAAGCAATTTTAAATGGTCAAGTCAATTGCTCTTATTTGCTTTAACAGGAATTTACACACAAAAACAAATCTCTTATGTAATGTCTTAAAATGTTAATGAATGCACACAGACATATGCCCAAGGCTTAAATAAGTCGAAAAAAGGTATAAAGATAACATTTTTTCTGGTTTGGTTTTTAGATACAATAATGTCAGAATGGTTGGCTATTAGTAGAGTCCAAAAATTTCTATAAGATTAGAAAGCAAGAGTAGCTGGGGCCCCAAGATCTGCAATGACTCTCTTATGCACAACATACATAACCACTAGCGTTCACCAACTTGCATGCACTTGTGGTCTTCAATCAGCACAAAAATTTGCCAAGGGACTTTCTTTCTCAAAGAGAGGTCCTCCACTCTAGATATCGTTGAAATAAGTCTGCAAAAATCAAGCTGTATAGCCTCAGTTAATGCTTTTTGCACAGCCAGGCATCTAGCTACATTCCATTTGGTTGCATTTGGAAGAACTGCAACAGCTTGCCATCACATGATTTGGCTTCATAGCCAAAACCACCCCATCCACACCATCTCTGCTAGTGTCCCTCAATTGTCAACAACATCCACAACCCTCCGGAACAGGATACACTTGCCTTGGTACTTTCCCGCAGTCCCTCTGATCTGCCTGATGTGCAATAGAGGCTTATGCATACCTGCAAAACAAAGCATTATCACTTCTTAAGCAAACTCTTTTGCACCCTTAAACATCAATCTATACAAATTTGGATCCTCCACCCATTGAGCCAACCACTGCTTCAAAGAGCCAGGAGAAATGAACTCAGTTCCAAGGCTCAAATCTAATCCAAACAAGATAGCATGAGCACTTAAGGGATAAAAGATCCAAGTTTTCCTCTTCCTCATTGCATAAGACACACTGTCACTCACTATGTTTCATTTAACTATTTTGATTTGATGAGTAAGTCCTCATGCGTTCCACACAAAAATTATTAACTTCAAAGGAAGCTTCAATCCCCACAAACATGTCTCCTATAACCTAAGTTCCCCTACTTTCAATGGCAGCTTATTTTGACCTTATATCATTGAGGCCATATCAGCTTATCAATAGCTCCTTACCTTGAGATAGGGGTGACTAAAATTTGCCAGACACCTCACGAGAGTATCACTCCCTAACCTGGTGCTGTTTCCAAATCGAAGTGTCAAGATAACTTTAAATTCCAATTAATAGATGCAGATTGTTTTGAATGAAAAAAAATATAAGATTTTCAAAAAATGAATGACAATGATTATGAAAGTTTAACATCTTTCCACTATGATTATGATACATCCTTCTAAATAATAAACCCAATGGGAATAATATGAGAAAACTTTAATTCTAGATATAATACAACAATTATAGCAAGTAAAAACAGGAGGGCTTACCAATCTAAGCACTAAGCAGGCTACCTTCTACAACTTTCAACCTTGTTGTTAACACAGTTGTTTGCCTTCTCGAGTCTGATTACTGTAAAGATGAATATGTCTCAGATGATATGCTTAGTAATATAGAATCAAGTTTGTTGTATGGTTAGGTTCTCTACCGTCTATTGCTGTCCTTTTAATTTAAATTCTAGTCAAGACTCTTTGCTGGGTATAATCTAATTAAGGTACGATTTGGAGATAGGTCTTTTGGTTTGTTTCAGCTCTGCCTAGTCTAGTAATGATCTGAAATGGGTATGGACAACCTTAAGCCAATAATTTGATTCAGAGTGAAAGCACAAAAATCTTATGGTAAAAACTTACATAATTAAGACTTTTAAACTGTGAATTTTACATAATTCATGTTGTAGCAACCGTGTTCTTCTAGACTCGATCGAGGTCTCATCAATGCTTCTACACAAGCAATATACATAGGTGATAGGACAATGATGTGAATGATGATTTCCTTACATTCCAGAATAAAAGCTGCACATAGCTGAGGCCATTTGGTACTACTTACTATTCCATATTCTATTATCATAAATCACTGATTCATCATGGCATGTCTAAAAATTGAGCAATATACAATCATTCAAAACATGTTGTGGTGACAAATAAATCAAAATTAGATGCTTTTAGCATAAAAGATTGTCTCCGGTGAGAGCTTTTTATTTAGTTGTTTATCACACACCTGTTTACGTATGGGTACAAGCTTAGCTTCCTAATTATGCTAGCTTAAGAATCTTACCAAAACTGCTACTGATGTGGATATAGATTCTTTTCGGTTGACCCACAGATCAATTATGAAGAATGTATATGATATAGATCCTTTTCATTTGAACCACGAATCACATTAACATCCAACTTAAAAAAGAAAAAAAGAATTTCAGAGCAGAGCAGAAAATATATATATAAATCAGTTGAACTCATTTAAACAGAAAAAGAGAATTTTCTTTGGTTGACAGGTAGTAAACAACCGCATAAAACCTTCGAGAAAGCAAGATGCTACGTCTAGCTATAGTAATTATTCCGATTGTGATCTATACATGAGTTAACGATGGTGAATTCAACAAAACTTTAATTAAGAAGAAAAACAGAAACTTACTGGCAATCAAGAGAAAAAAGTTGATTAAGAAAAAAGACGAGTTCAACAATCTTCAATGATGCCCCTTTTTGGAATAAGTGCGAATAACGAAGCTAAGCAATATACTATTTAGAATTTAAAATCAAATCAAACAAAAGTACAAATATATGCCAAAAGATAAAACAAATAGGAATTAATTTTGATTCATTGACTTACAGAGTATTAATTCCATCTAGATTCCTGCTAATCATTGATCTCCTCACCACATTCGAAGTACTCCTCACAATCAGAGTCACCATGGAGCCTTTCAATCCTGTTTAGGTGTGGCACATCATTACAGCTTCCTTCTCCACTAGGTCCAGCCCCATCAAAATTGTCACGAATTTGCTTTGCTTTGTTATCTTCTGCAACCACTACTGAATTGTCAAGATTATGATGGAGAGCACCCAAGTACTCATAAGGAGTGATGTTGGTGCTGCTACTCTGAGCCATATTTCGGTTGAGTTCTTCTATGTCTTTCTTGTATACCATTCGGAACCCGCATTTCTTCACCTGCATGCCTGGACCATTGGTATCAATTTTAATGCCAATCTGGCTCAATTCATTTGCTTCACATTCGTTCAATAATTGTATGTCCTTCTTGTTGTAGTACTGAGGAAGCAAATAACATAGCCAAATATGATCTGAAAATAAACCAACACGTGTGGCAGGATAGTTTACTGTAGAAGACATTACTTTTCCATTTGCTATGAACTGACAAGATGGTGAACTGAAATGAAGAGAAAATACAACGCAAACAGCAATCCCCATCCAGTCATCACACAAATGAGAAGAAGGTTCTTTTATATTCACTTCAGCCCCAATACTTTGATGGATAAACCACTTCGGAATTACACTTCCAGGAATAATCATGTCATATCTCCAATTGAAATTTGCTAGGTCATGTCTACCGTGACGAGAGAATCCCTAAAACATACAAAACAGGTTGTTTATAACATATACAGAGAGAGAGAGAGAGAGAGAGAGAGAGAGAGAGAGAGAGAGAGAGAGAGAGAGAGAGAGAGACCTGATGGTGCTTTCTTATCATAGCCAAAAAGAGGTCAATGAAATCTTGATTGTCAGTCAGTTTACAGCAATTTGAAAGATAAAACTCTCCCTTACAAAAAGAATTAGGTTTTTGGAGATCTAGTACCGTTTCCAGTGAGGTACAACCATGTCCCCAAATTTCTACGATATCTACTGGAAGATTTGGCAATGATCGAAGACTCGTGCAATTCCTCAAAAACATCCTTTTCAACTTACATAGCTGACTGATGCTATCCGGAAGGTAAACAAAATTATTCTCCCTTAGATCTATTTCTTCTAAAGAGAATAAGCAACCAATATCATTAGGGATTTCCCTGAGATTGCAGTATCCTAGATTCAATTTAGTCAAAGAACACAAACCCGATAGAGAGGACAACCCCACGGGATCTGCAATTTTTGGCCTTGAAGGAAATGAGAAGAGATCATACCAAGATGTAGAGTTATATGATGATAACCCCTTACATCCATTGCAAGATAGCACTTTAAGATTTTTTAAGAGAACAATGGAAGAAGGCAACTCCCTTATAGCAGTTCCACTCACATCCAGCTCCTCTACACTTTCAGCATTCCCCACAACCTCAGGCAGTCTCTCAAGTTGTGAGCATCCTGAAAGATTCATGTCTTTAAGCAACTTTAAATTAAAAATGCTGCTTGGTAGACACGTAAGACTTTTGCAATTTCTTATGTTCAAAAAAACAAGGTCGGTCAAATGCCCAATTGATGTGGGTAATTTAGTAATAGCAGTTCCACTCACATCCAGCTCCTTTACATTTTCAGCGTTCCCCACATTTTCAGGCAGTCTCTTAAGTTTTGAGCATCCCGAAATATTGACATCTTTAAGCAACTTCAAATTAAAAATGTTGCTTGGCAGACATGTAAGACTTTTGCAATCTCTTACGTTCAAAAAAACAAGGCCCGTCAAATGCCCAATTGATGCGGGTAATTTAGTAATAGCAGTTCCATCCAAATAAAGCTTTAATACATGTTGCATATTTTCTCCAAATTCTGGAATCTTTTTTAGTTTTGAGCAACTAGAAAGAATTAGAACCTCAAGAGACTCCATTTCAAACTTGCTTGGAAGAGTTTTGACATTTACACAACCTTTTAGATTGAGAAGAGTAAGCCTATTATGAACCAAAGTTGAAGGGTGAATCTCCCGTAAATTTAAACAATCTTCAAGAACCATTTTCTCAAGATTTGGGACTTTGATCAAATCAGGAGTTTCTAAAAGGTTTGGAGACCCTTTCATTTCGATGATTTTCAACTTCTCAAAAGACTATTAAAAGCAACAACAACAAAAAAAAAGAACAATTAGCTTCAACAAATCCCTACAATTTAATGGAACTTAGATATAAATAAGTACAAGAATGCTTAAAGTACCTTTGCTCCTTTCCAAAGTTGTTCAATGTAGCTACAACACATGTGAAGTTCAACAAGATCGTTTGAATGGAAATTTAATGGCAAAGATTTTGAAGGGTATCCCCTCCACTCAAGAAATCTTAAGCCAATAGGAAGATGTTTGGGTTCATGGAGAAGTTGAACATTATCAATTGTGAACAATTTAAGATGATGCATCTTTGAGAAAGATTCAGGATTCCAATATGCCTCTTTTGATTCAGGCAACTTTAGGACTATGCCTTGAATTGCTCCTGTTCCCTAAAAATCATGAACAAAAGGGAATAGTTAATTGCAAAATGTATGATTACCAAAACTACTCTAAGTTGAACTTTTTTGAATAATATTATAGTGTATTTGTTCAAGTTTTCTAAATAACCTCTTACCGTATTTTTTGTTAGTACACTATTAATGTCTTCAAATGACCACAAAATGCTACGCTTTCCAGGCTCTTCAGGGCACTCATCATGAACTATTTTCCTGCCCATGTCTTGTACTAAATCATGCATCCACACTCCAACGTCATTCATTTTTATGAGAGATTTCTCAACTAGAACCACTAATCCAATATTAGGGTAAAGGTCAAGATAATCTAGTTTTCTCACTACACTATTTTTGTGCTCATGGTTAAAGAAACATGCAATACACAAGAATATTTTTTTCTCTGTTTCGTGTAGTCCATCATAACTTATTTTAAGTGCTTCGAAAATTGCAGGTTCCAAAAATTTTTTAAGCCTAAACAATGTACTCTTCCATTGATTGATGTCTCTATCGAACAAAGAGGATCCCAAAATCTCAATAGCTAAAGGAAGGCCTTTAGTATATTGTACAACATCTTTGGATAGCTGTAGATAATCTTCGGGAGGGCGGTCTATTTCAAAAGCTTTCAAACTCAAAAGATGAAGAGCTTCATCATCCCTCAATCCTTCAGCTTCACATATTTCATCTACTTTAAGTATACGAAGTAAATGCTTGTCCCTTGTTGTTATGATAACTCTACTACCAGAACCAAACCAATTATGATTCCCAACTAATTTTTTCAACTGGTCTAATTGGCTTACATCGTCAAGAACGAGAAGAATTCTTTTATGATGGAATCTATTTTTGATCACGAAATCTGCCTCATTGACATCTTGTATACTTTCGTTTAATATTTTACTAATAAGTTGTTGTTGCAATGGAAGTAATCCTTCTCTTTCACAAACCTCCCTAACATTATGGAGAAAGCAACGACCATCAAACTTCCATGAAACCCTATCAAAAACAACTCTAGCAAGAGTTGTTTTACCAATTCCCCCCATCCCCTAAACCCCTATTATGCGAACATCATTAGACCCTATAGCCAAACATGATTCCAATTCCTTCACTCGAGATTCTATTCCTACAAGGTCTATAGTATCTTCAAAGAATGCATAATTCAGTTTATGCCATAACTCTCCCACAATATCTTGGATAAGTTGTGCCTCGGACCTGCAATGAAGGGAGAATGATATCCGGTCAGTACCACCCATAAATAGTACCAAAAAAGAAAGTAGACATCCAATGTTCTCTTATGTTGGCTAAACCAAGAAAATGAAAATAACTTTGTGCAAGAAAAATTTGAAAGAAATACAAAATGTAAATTAATTAAATCAAGTCAAAATAAAAATGAAGTGTGAACATCTATGTTGCTTTACTCAAAGTTCAAAACAAGGCTTAAGATAAGAAGATTACTTATTTGAAGTTTGAACATTTAGTAGGTGCCAGCCTTTGAGATTTGCCACTTCTTCTAAAGCAGCTTTCCATGTTTGCACTTTCTCTATGTCGTCCTTGAAACGTTCTTCATGTTTAGAAAAGGCTTGAGCAAAGGTGCCTGTTTGTTTTCGTACATCAGATGGGTCCACATCATAAAAAATTGGCAAAATAGTCGTGGTCTTCTCTTTTAAGCATCCAATTATCTTTGTAAGTTCATCCAAACACCATGTTGATGACGCAAAGTTTCTTGAGAGAATGACAATTGCAAATCTCGATTCTTTTATTGCTTTCAAGAGCTCCGGTGAAATAGATTCTCCCATCTTAAGATTTTCCTCGTCCATAAAGGTAACTATGCCCCTTTGTTTCAAAGCAGCATATAGATGGCCCGTAAAACTAGTACGGGTGTCCTCACCTCTAAAACTAAGAAAGACTTCATATTTCCATTGAGGTTTTGAAGATGAAAATGATGACGAAGAGGAGGTCTTCTAAGAGCTAATGGAAGACATTGGAAATATGTTGGCTGCAAGTATTGAACTACAAGAAAGATTAAAAAAAAAAAAAAAAGAGGTATTTTTAATTAAACTTTGAAAGAAAAATTAAAAGAGAAAAAGAATGATTTGATATGGATCTTTTATTTTTAGGAGGGTGTGAAAGGATAGAATAAAAGAGATGGATGTGTATGAGAAGTGAAAACTTACGGATTTGAGAAATGAATTTGCAATAGTGATTGTAAAGCTCAAAAATATCTTAAAAACAACACATAATTCTATTCCTATTATATAATTGCCTTTTTAATAAAGAAATGACCCTTATTTTCTCTTTTGTTTGTATGTGAAAGAGAGATGAAAGGCATTAATAAAACCAAGGTCCCAACAAAATTCACAACAATCTTACAACTACACCCAATTTGCTAATTACTTCACACCATTTAATTTAATTTTTTAAAATAATAATAAGAAAACAAACAAACAAACTAACTAACTAATGGCAGCGATCCTAGCCTTGCTGACATTCACATCCTCTGTTTCCAGTAAAGTCAACATTTTTTTGTTTGTTTATTTTTAAAACAAATCACGTTATTATGATTATTATTTACGCAGAAATTTATTTAACTAACGTTAAATCATTACAAAAGCTTCCTCTGTGTTTGTAATTTCACAATCGCTGTTGGTATAAGACTGGAGAAATTCAGATACTATAAAACAAAAAGTCAAAACCCAGGGAAAAAAAAAAAATCTGTCTGTTCCTCCCCTTTCCCTCTGCTTAGACTGCTTTCTCATAATCCAAAAGAAATCGAAACATATAAATAAATATAAAAAGAAAGAAATAAAACAGAGAATTCACACAAAACATTGCATAAGAGAAGAGATAGGACCTTGAGTGTGCGAGTAGGGATTGAACGATTTGTGCTAGAAAAAACTCTCTGTGTGCTCAGTTTGAGAAAGAAAAAAAAAATAGGGAGACAATAATTGAAGAGGAACACTATGATAGTTTCATGTTGGAGAGTTAAGGAAAGTCGTAGGAAGTTTTGTTATTGGAATTGCCTTTACTCGTGGGACCGAATAATTCATCCACTATTATTATGGATGAATGAAATAGGACACACCATGTGAATGTGAGTCATCCACTATTATTATGCTCACTTTTCTTGACTTTTGTAAATCTTATTTCACCGTTCAACTATGCTTTTAAATAGCTAGTGGCACTTGGAAATGCATAAAGGTAAAATAGGTAATTGAAGATTTTGTCCCTATCTTATTTTAATGTTCAACTGTACTTTTAAATAGCTAGTGGCACTTAATTTAATTAACACCTGTTAAATTGTCATTCTTTTTAGACTTTAAGATCATTTTGGCCTTACTATCACATTTCATGGTAAACACTAGTAAATTAAAAATAAATCTAATGACACTTAATTTTTTTTCATAATTACTTAACGTGATTTGTTGTGCTTGATATATAATAAAAGTGGTATTAATGTTAGGTTAAAGTGAACTCCAATCACAACTTTCCATTTTATTAAGTTATGACCAAAGTCAAAAACTTTTATCTCTACTCTCTAACATTACTCATAAATTAATTATTTTTAAGTAATGAAAAATTTCAAAAACTTTTGCCTCTAACATTACTCATAAATTCATTATTTATTGGTAAATGGAATTTGGCCACAATAATATAAAACTATTATAACATAATCATGGAAATTTGCAGTGAGTATTTTATTCAAGAAGCTTAATGAGGTTAGGAAAAGATGATTCATTTAAATAACTAATGAAATTTTGATTGGGAATTTAGAACTTTAGCAAATTGGCCTCCATAATAGTATTTAAGCCATGAAAAAAAAAGGGAAAAAACAAGAAGTGAGGAGATACAACTAAAACTTTTTTTTTTTTTTTTGGTGGAAATAATTACAATATACTGCTAACTTCGGAATTCGAATCATTTTCCTCCTAGACCCCTAAGCACTTTGTACACAGGAATGTGTCAATTCAGTTACAAGATATTTGGCAGATACAACTAAAACTAAATAAACAATACTAACAAACTAGTTAACAAATAACAAATTCTAACTTTTTACAAAAGACAAAAATGAAAAAAAAAAAAAAATACAAAGCACATGTAAAAATGTGTAGAGAAAAATGAAACCTAAAATACAATTTCTAATTAGTATCAATTTCAAACAAATTCACGGTCAAAACTTCAAATGATAAATATACCCCTTGAACCATCAAGATTATTAATTAAATGTTCTTTCTCCAAAAAAAAAAAAAATTAATTGTTGGCATCTTAAAGCATGCTTTTCCATCAAGTTGACAATGAAATCAAAATCACAAATGAAATATATTCCCTTTAGTTTCTCAATATATATATATATATATTCCCTTTATGCAAGGAAGCTCTCCTTCATCAAATTCCATTTGACGTTGAAATATATTATCGTTTGAAAAAAAGATAGCAAATATTATGTACTGTCTAAAGTGATAGATTATTGTAAGATCTGACTATGAATGAGAAGTTTATTATAAATTACTTAGGCTAGAAAACTCACCTTTTTTTCTTAATTTTTTTATTATTTTTTTTTGGAAAACGATCATGTCTGTTTAAAATCAATTTATTTCATAATTTAAATTAAATTTTACAAATTTAAAAGTCTATAAATTTCAAGTTATTTGAAATTTTAAAGGACATAATAGTTTATAAATTATTAAATTCAAAAATAGAAGTTTTAACTGTAAAATTGATAAAATGAAGAGGATTCTATTAGGAGACGCATTAGAATTCAATGGACTTAAATAAAAATTTTCCCCTAGACAAAGGAGGATAAAAAATTAGCTCAGTATCCACTAAGTTAAAACTATGGTCTACTTTTTTTTTTTTCTCACCTAACCTTTTGACTTTCTTCATAAGAGTTTTAGGTTCAAATTCTGAAACAATATCATGAATAGAATTCTCTACATTTCATTAAGTGGCTCATTAATCAATTATTAATACAATTTGATAATATTTTTAAAATATTTTTTCTATTTTACTTACAACTTTTAATTAATTCAAGGATATACTACTAGTAGTGTTTTAAAATAGTTTACCCTATTGGAAAGATAAACACCTTAGGGAGCTTCTTTGAATAATTTAATAGTTTACTACTAGCAAGAGTTGTTTTACCCATTCCCCCCATACCCCTAAGCCCCTATAATGCGAACATCATTTGACCCTATAACCGAACATGACTCCAATTCCTTCACTTGAGATTCTATTCCTACAAGATATTCAGTATCTCCTAAGGATGCACAACTCAGTTTATGCCACAACTCTCCCACAATATTTTGGATAAGTTATGCCTTAGACCTGCAACAAATAGAGAATGATATCTAGTGAGTACCACCCATATATAGGACCAAATAAGAAAGTAGACATCGAATGTTATATTCTATTGGCTAAACCAAGAAAATTGAATGAAATAAAAATATATATATAAATGAATTAAATTAAGTCAAAATAGAAAAGAAGTGTGAAGATCTATGCTACTTTACTTAAAGTTTAAAACAAGGCTTAAGATAAGAAGAGTATTTTTTTTTCTTTTTTTCAAGTTTCAACATATAAAAGCAAGTAATATGTCAAATTGGATATCCCATCCAATAAGTGCCACCCTTTGAGATTTGCCACTTCCATGTTTGCACTTTCTCTATGTCGTCCTTGAAACGTTTATCGTGTTCAAAAAAGGCTTGGGCAAAGGTGCCTATTTGTTTTCGTACATTAGATGGGTCCACATCATAAAAAATTGGCAAAACAGTCGTGGTCATCTCTTTCATGTATCCAATGATCTTTGCAAGTTCATCCAACACCATGTTGAGGGAATGACAATTGCAAATCTTGATTTTTCTATTACTTTCAAGAGCTCTGGTTAAATAAATTTTCCCCTCTCAAGATTTTCTTCGTCTCTAAAGGTGACCATGCCCTTGTTGGGGGAATAACACGTTGGAGAGCTTCTTTGAGTAATTAATATAACATATAGAGAGACACTTTAACAGAAAAGGCCTAAGCCTAATGGGTATGTGCTCAATTATGCTATATTAACCATTCATTCTTCTCATCTTTATTCAATGTGGGACTTCACTCACACGTGTAACCCAATAGCCCTTTTGTTTCAAAGCAACATATAGATGGTCCTTAAAACTAGTGCAGGTGTCCTCGCCTCTAAAACTAAGAAAAACATCATATTTCCATAGTTGTGTTGAAGATGAAAGTGACGATAAAGAGGAGGCCTTTTGAGAGCTAATGGAAGACATTGGAAATATGTTGGCTGCAAGTATTGAACTACAATAAAGATTTAAAAAAGGGTAGTTTTCAATTAAAATTGAAAGAAAAAGTTAATGGAAAAAGATATAGACAAAATGATTGATTTGATGTTGATATTTCATTTTAAGGAGGGAGTGAAGGGATAAAATAAAAGAGATGGACATGTATGAAAAGTGAAAACTTACAGATTTGAGAAATGAATTTGTAGTAGTGATTGTAAAGCTCAAAAGTATCTTAGAAACAAGACATGATTCAATTCCTATTAATATAATTAGTCACATACCCAGATAATGCATGAAAATTTTTGATATAATTATTTTTTAATAGTCAATATGTGTTATTTGAACTTATGTTTTAAATTAGAAGTTTTTTGGTGGTGTAACATAATAATATATTTTGTAGTCGAATATTATATATAGTGAGATATGTATGAAAACACAATGCAATAAAAAAGTTTTCCTTTTATTTTATAGTGTGAGAACTATTAGACCAAGTTGTAATCATGTATACTTTGTTAATTACTATACAAATGCATTTTTTTGTTAATTACTATACAGATGCATTTGAATAAACTCTTATAGGTATATATTTCTCCAAAACATAGATCGACATCTCTTTCTTTCTCATAATCAATAAATCATACATCATAAAGTGGAAATATAAAATAAAATAAAATGCAAAAAGCAAATTTTTTTTTTCCTCATATGAACATATGAATAAATCTCGCAATATATAACTCTTCAAATTCATAAACCACACGATTACTTATATTATATAGTAAAATAAGACAAACCTATTTATCAAATATTGCAATATCATCATGATAGAATTATATAACAATCATGTTTTGTGATATTGTCTCATAAACCAAAAGTACCATCTATACAATACAGTTAATAAGATCTTTAGAGAATAACATATGATAGAGAATTCTAATTTGAACAGCCAATTTTAGATATATATGCTAACACAAACTTCTATTAGAAGATAAAATCTATAATTTTAATACGAAAATTTGGCAAAATGATTGAATAGTATACTACCTTCAACTTAGTGAGATTATGATATTGTTTTATATGGAGTGTATATGTTCAAACAAGAGGAATTAATCAAGGAATTTTTAATCACTATCAACTATGTTATTTTGCTCTTTGTTTTTCAAGGTTTCTCACTTTTTTAGAATAAAGACGACATTGATAAATTTAAACTATGACAATTACAAATTACTAGTACAAAACTGTTAAATACATTATTGTTCAAAACTTTACATAAATTCATTTTCCTGTTCAATGTGATGTACATACTTGTGGAATTTAATAGTTCATTCCCCATTAAGGCTTGCATTACAAATACCAATGATTTCATCATAAAAACCAATCCTATTGAGAAGTTTATGTGGTGTAATGCTTAATTAGACAAAAATAGGGGTACCTTAGGCATTGCGTCTGTTGTTCCCACAACATAAGCTTAATGCTGTGCTATGTAATAGAATTTGTGTAAAAGGGGGAAAAACAAAAGATTAATTAAAAAATGTTAAATGATTAAGCATTGCATTTATGAAACATTTAAGCAAATAATGGGACATCAAATGTTATTCAAACTAAGGAAAACATTAACCTTTTTTTTTTTTCATATGTAGATAGTGGTGGAGACTAGAAAGGGGGATGGTAGGGTTTAAACCACAAACATGAGACACCAAAATGAATGTCTTTATGGTTAGACTATCATTTGAACCCCCAAATATTAATCTAAGAGGCTAGATATAAGGATAATTGGAATTCCAACAAAGAATTAATCAAGTTCCTCAAGTATCTATACATGAAAACATTAATAGCATAATGATGCTCTAGAGTAAATTATATTTTGTCTTATTCTCTTTTTGGTCTTTTCCTTAAAGATGATCAACTAAGCAAAGTAAAAACTTTCCAAAAAAGCTCTGATTAGCTAAAAATCTAATGGCAGATAGGGGCGACGCCACCTTAAGGCTAGGGTGGTCCCAAGACCACCTTGACATGGGAAAAAAATTATATATAATAATTTAAAAATTTTTATTTGTCTACTGTTAAAAAAAATTTGAGAACACCCTCAGTTTTTTTATGCCGATAAAATTAAATTTTACTCCATAATTTGTTCTACATTTAGTGGATGAATGATTGCTTAGTTATGTATATTGAAAAAGATATAGCTTGTAGCATTGATAATGAGACTATCATGTAATGATTTCAAAATACGAAAATTCGTAGAAAACAATTGTAAACTTTATGTATTTGCATGTTTTTTTTATTGTTGTTGCTGTCAATATATGAATTTCTCTTTTTATTAGATTGTATAATTTATACTTTTTAAGGAATACCCTGAAAAAAAAAAAAAAAAAAAAAAAAAAAAAAAAAACTCCTAGAGCCGCCACTGATGCAGAGATGCCAATTATTTGTAATAGAATGGCCACACACACACACACACACACACACACACACACAAGATTTGAGAATAACACATAAGATTTCTAAAAGGAATTTTACCAAACACATGGGATGCAAAAATAACAAAATTACTACACTGAGTATTTTTTTTTAAACTTTTTTGATACTCTACAAATTTTTAAAAAAAAATCATTATCAATATGTTTTATATCAACATCAAGAATTTTCACAACAATGATGGGCCAAACTGAACTGCATTAACAAATCTAAGTTAATTAACAATAATAAAAGTCAATATCATTGAAAAATTGGGGAATGAATACAACAAAATCACTTCACAAAGACTAAATGCAAGAATGCCAAAAGAAATGAAAAAAAAAAAAAAAAAAAAGACCATTCCTGATTATGCATTTTGTTCACCTCAATGGAATTCTTATTGCCGACTTAACTTTGAAAATCTCTGACAAAAACAATCGATGTTTTCTCAAAATGGTGAAAACTAAAGCTTGATTGAAAAATAAGGAGAACAATTAGTATTGAGCTAAATTTTTTGTTGTAGATGATGGGGTGATCATATATAGAATGTGCATTGGTAGATATAACATTGTAAAACTTAAATAAATAATTGATGTGTGAGTGAGAGAGAGAGATAAGTGTGATAAAAAAAAATTGAAAATTTGGAAGAGGAAACATTGTAACGGTAGATAAACAAAGAGACACAAAAAGCATCTTTGGGATGGAGCTTTGGTTGCTTTGGATACTTGAATTTTTAATTGTGTCAACTAAAAGGATAATGAATTATTCAATTTAAAAATCACTTGAAATTAGAAAGAGGAAAATGAAAAGATGAAATCAATTTAAGTGTTTGGATAATCAAACATCTGTATGTAATGAATAGTAACGTTTGTATTTGGAACAAAATCATTTTCATTTAAGACAAAAAAATATTATCGGTTGAATAGTAATAGAGTGCATTAATAGGTTTGTCCATGATTTATATTTAATTATTTTATAACAATAAAAAAAGGGAAATCATAAACGAAAAAAAGGATTAAAAAAAGAGAGTATGCATGGTGGATGAGGTGACTCATTAGGAGTGTAGTAACGTTAAATGCTACGCTTCAGCTTTTAGATATATATAAGCTTTTAGATATATATAGATAGATTGCTTGTTTAATAAAGGAATGATCATTATTTTTACTACTATTTAAGGGGTTTTCCTTGTTTGGATTGAACATTTTGTTGGTTCAAAAATATTCCCAACACTCCTAAGTTTAAGTAAAGACAAAACTGGTTCTCAAAAAATAAAAAATAAAAAGTAGAGAAAAAACTAAAGAATAGTAAAAATACATGTCTAACTTGTACTAAAACATTGCCTACAAAATAGGAATACTCTCTATTCAGGTATTTGAAATGAGAGGTGCTATGTGCACAACATTTTTACAACAACTTATAGGTAGTTAGTTGTTATTGGTTCAAATTTGAATATAACACTAAGATTACTTTTTTGTTTCAACTATAACAATCAGCAACAACCTATTACTTAGGATTTGTTGTAAAAATATTATGAAAATATTGTGGATATATCATTTCTCATTTGAAATGCTCCAACTACCTAAACTCATGTTTTCAAAAAAAAAAATTCACTTTTTTTTTTTTTACCTCGAATAAATCTTAACCATTTCACATCAACAAAAAATTTTAACCTTTAAAAAAATTAAAAGAGCCTCTAAGCACGCATGTGAGCGCGTGCTTAGAGGCTAGTTATTATTATTATTATTATTATTATGTGTGAGAGATCACAATAAAATTCTCAACAATCTCACTTCTCACAACTACATTCCAGTTGCCCCAACTATAACAATCAGTAACAACTTACTACTTAGGATTTGTTGTAAAAATGTTGTAAAAATATTGTGGACATATCATTTCTCATTTGAAATGCTCCAACTACCTAAACTCATGTTTTCCAAAAAAAAAAATTAAATCTTAACCATTTCACATCAACAAAAAATTTTAACCTTTAAAAAAAATAAAAAGAGCTTCTAAACACGCATGTGAACACGTGCTTAGAGATTAGTTATTATTATTATTATTATGTGGGAGGGATCACAATAAAATTCTCAACAATCTCACTTCTCACAACTACATTCCAGTTGCCAACTACCTTGCACATGGGCCACTTTAAAAAATAAATATATGAGAAAAAAAGAAGCTAGTAGGTAGTGTCAGACTTAAGTGGGAGAAAAAGTATTTTGTATTATCAAATTCAATAAAAAAAAGTAGTAAATATTTTTTGCGTCTCATTTATTGGTACTGTAAACTCTTGGGAATTCTGTGGTGGTCCTAGTATTGCTGGGCATTCACATTCTCTGTTTGAAAAAGAAAGAAAGAAAATAGAGAATTCACACAAAACATTGCATAAGAGAAGAGAGAGGACCTTGAGGATTCGAGTAGGCTTGAACGATTGGTGGTAAAAAAGGTAAAACCTTCAGTGTGCTCAGTTTGAAAAAGAGAAAAAATAGAGAAACAATAATTGAGGAGGAAAACTATTATAGCATATTGGAGAGTTGAGAAAAGCTGTAGGAACTAGGAGGTTTCATCATTGGAATTGCCCTTACTCGTGGGACCGGATAATTGATCTTTTTTCCATTTTCTCCATATCTCCACTCCTAAAAATAGAATCAAAGTTATTGGTTTTTTTTAGTTGGAAAAGGTTAATCAATTAAATATTTAAATTTTTATAATTTAAATTTATATAAAAAAAATAAGCTTATTAACCAAATAATAAATAACATCATATTTGGACGAAATTTGATATAACATAAAAAGTTAGGCATCCTTAATTTTTTTTTTGAGAAACACACACACACATATAGGGGAAGAGGGATGAAATAAAAAAATACACTCATACTCTAATACCAAAATTGCATGTGACAGTTAGTGTCGTGAAGCAAATGATAAACCCTTTCTCAATATCACACCTTATCGATGTGGGACAACTCAACAACACTGAGTATCTTTTTTTTTTTTGAGAAACACACACACACACATATATAGGGGAAGAAGATGAGATAAGGGAATACACTCACACGCCAACATTAAAACTGCATGCGGCAGTTAGCTAGTCAATTTTGAAGTGTTTAATAAAAAACATTGTGGAACAAGTCATTGACATGATTGCCATGAATTGAATTTAGATTATACTTTTTAATTTAAAATTTTTTTTTAAGTATGCTTTTTAATTTAAGAACCAAAACCTTGGCTTTGTTTGGTCGTGTGATAGATGAGAGTTGAAGTTTAGGCGCTACTCTTCAATATTGCAAGTTCTAGCATGTTCGAAGAGAAGGAAATAGATTAGCCCACGTTTAGCTAGAAGAGTAGTTTTATCTGTAGACACAGAATATATGGGTAGAATCTCTACCTAGTAATTTGGATATTGTTTTCCAATTGGATTTAGTTCAATAAAATTTATTTACTTTTTTCTCAAAAAAAAAAAAAAAAGGAATGTGTGTGACTATATATAATTATAGTCAAATTTGGTTTTAAAAGACCCTTAAAACTATAGATATTAAATCCATACATTCTCTCCACCCTAGAGTACTTATGCTGAAGAAGTGGTTGATGAGTTGATCTTTCACTTAGAATTTCCAATTGTCTAATTGGAGAGAGAGAGAGAGAGAGAGAGAGAGAGAGAGAGAGAGAGAGATCTTAATATGATTTAAGTTAAGAAATTTTAAAACAAAAAAGTCATGATGATAAGATTAGCATGTTTGCATGTGATCCAGCTCTAATAGCCATCAACATACGTGTTCGGCTTTCTATAGTCTACAAAGCAAAAGAAAAGGAGGAGGAATTTTTTCCGAGGAGGAGTTAAAAAAAAAAGAAAAAGAGAGAGTTCTTTGCTCAGTGTAATGATGATATCATGTTATAATTCTAACACCAGGTCCCTATGGCTGAATGAAATAGGACACACAATGTGACTCATCCACCATTATCATGCTCACTTTTCTTCACTTTTGTACATCTTATTTTACTGTTTAACTTTACCTTTAAATAGTTAGTGGCGGGGTCGGACCAGTGGGGGGCCCAAAGGGCCCGGGCCCTCTAACCCTAAGAAATTTTTTTTGTTAAGGCATGTTTTTTTCATTATTACAGTTGGCCCTTCCCCTCTAATCATGAATCAACCCAGTCAGTCCAACCCAGCCCAACTGAAAACAACAAACCTAAAAACTTTACAAAACAAAAGCTTAAAAAAAAATAAATAAATAAAAATCTATTAGCCCAATAGTTACAAATAGAGGAGAAAAAAAAAATTAAAAAGAAGAAAAAGAACGAGATGAAGCAGAGTTGGGTTTAGAGAGAAAATACAAAGAAGAGGGAGAAGAAGAAGAAGAAGAGAAGAGACTGCAAAGACTCAGAGCACATATCATAAAGCCACAGACGTTGGAAATGAGAATAGGAAGAAAAAATGGTCATGATTTTAGGTGAGATGAGAAATAAATTGACTACATCACCGGAGTTGGTCTGGGAAATGGAAAAAGTGGGTCGATGGAAACTTTTTGGAACGTTCTTCTATATAATAACTCAACTTGCTTGTTTTATTTACAAAAAGACTGTTCCAAATATTTTTGTAATGATAATCAGAATCTATTCACTTTATTTTTATTTTTTTTTTAAAATATATTACTAATTGAGCTACAAAACTCTCTAAACAGTTATCCACTTAATTTAACATTTATTAAAATATCTTTTTTTTTTTTTTTTTTTGAGACTCTAGGATCACGGTTGGCCTTACCATAACATGTGGTGGTAACTAGTAAGTACTAGTAAATTAAAAATAAATCTAATAACACCAAAATTTTTATACCCTTTGTACAATCAATATTAGCTAATTGTAGGCATCTTTAACTTTAAGCATGCTTCTCCATCAAGTTGAGTTGACAATCAAATCAAAATCACAAATGAAAAATATTCCTTTTATGCACCTTCAAGGAAGCTCTCCTTCATCCAATTCCATATGATGTGGAAATATATTATCGTTTGAAAAAGGTAGCATGAATCATATATGGTATAAAGTGCTAAATTATTGTAAGATAGGACTATGAATAAGAAGTTTATTATAAAATTACTTAGGCTAAAAACCTCACTCTCTTTTATGGAAAATGATAATCTCTATTTAAAATCAATCTATTTCATAATTTAAATTAAATTTTACAAATTTAAAGTACATGAATTTCAAGTTGTTTAAATTTTTAAATGAAGATATTTTATCATTATCAAATTCAAAAAATAGAAATCTTAACCATAAAATTGATAAAATGAAGAGACTTCTATTACGAGACACATTAATATTCAATGGACTTAAATGAATTTTTTCCTCTAGACAAACATAAATAAAAAATTAGCTTAGCATTCACTAAGTTAAAACTATGATTTGCTCTCTCTTTTTTCCATCCAATCGTTTGACTTTCTTCGTAAGGGTTTTAGGTTCAAATTCCGAAACAACCTCAGGAATAGAATCCTCTACATTTCAATAAGTGGCTCATTAACTAATTATTAATACTGTGGGGATAAAAGGCCCATAAATGTATATTGGGCTGTGGGCCTCGTGCAAGGACAAGTAGATATTAGTGAAGAAGTACGAATCAGTTAGTTATGGAAGGATTATGACCAAGAAGGTTTGGGAAGGTAGTCTAAGGATGAATGCCTCCTCTGCTAAGCAAAGCAGAAGTCAGAAGGTCTGATCTACCATCTGGAGCAACACTCAGGATGATTCTATTGAAGGGGATAAATATTGGGAGGGAATAGGACAAAGGAAAGCTGAGAAATATCTAAGAGAAAGCTGCTACCACCGCATTGAATGCTCTGCAGCTAACTCTCTGGCCACATTAATGTAGAGGTGATACCTGAACAGTGATATTCAGTTTTACAACTACTTCCAAACACTTCAGGAAGGTGCTGATGGGATAAGGATTAAAGTCAGCAACTTGACCTACACGTGGAGAGTGGAGATGAAGAAAAATAGGAGAATATAAGGGATCAGGGGCCCTTTACAAGGGGATCATCTGAGAATCTATAGAAAAAACATGGTACCAACAAGAACTGAAATTGTAATCAAGTCTAAAAGAAATATATTCAAGAACTGTTCACCTCAGACTTTGCTAAGGAAGGATTTTCTTTGCATACAACTTAACTTTCACTGCTTTCTTATCATCTTTAGTCCACTATTTAAAATCAATCTATTTCATAATTTAAATTAAATTTTACAAATTTAAAGTATATGAATTTCAAGTTACTTAAATTTTTAAATGAAGATATTTTATCATTATTAAATTCAAAAAATAGAAATATTAACCATAAAATTGATATAATGAAGAGTATTCTATTACGAGACACATTAATATTCAATGGACTTAAATGAATTTTTTCCTCTAGACAAACATAAATAAAAAAATTAGCTCAGCATCTACTAAGTTAAAACTATGATTTACTCTCTCTTTTTTCCATCTAATCTTTTGACTTTCTTCGTAAGGGTTTTAGGTTCAAATTCCGAAACAACCTCATGAATAGAATCCTCTACATTTCATATGCTGGAATTAATTGAAAATTTTAAGCAAAATAGATAAAATATTTTATAAATATTATCAAATTGTATTAATAATTAGTTAATGAGCCACTTACTGAAATATTTTATCTATTAACTAATTATCATTAACTAATTATTAATACAATTTGATAATATTTATAAAATATTTTATCTATTTTGCTTAAAATTTTCAGTTAATTCCAGGATATACTACTAGTAGTGTTTTAAAATAGTTTACTCAACTAAATTTCCAAGAGCCAGTATTTTCAACAGAAACCTTCAAATCTATATTCCCTTGTAATAACTATTGAAATTATATATATTTAAAAAAAAAAAAACAATGTTTACTCAACTGGACACTTGTAAAAACACCACTAATCTACTTCTTCTCAAAAAAAAAAAAAAAAAAAAAAAAAAACACCACTAATGTACTATTAATTGTCACATAAACCACCAAATCCACCATTAAATATTCAAAATGACATGTATACCCATTCTGTTAGTCTAAAATTACCACCAAAAAAAAGAAAAATAGTACGGAGTAACTCTATTTCCACTCTTTCATTTTTCGCTATTTCAAGAGCTCAAAGAGAGCAGTTTGATCCTTTAATATTCAATCGTACACTCATACAGAAACTACTGGTATTAATTATTTTATTCAATCTTTTCATTTTTGTATATTTTTTTTAAATAAAAATTTTGGTAGAATTTATTTATTTATTTTTTTACGTTACATTTGTTTACTTAGAAAATTAAAAATTTGAAAAGGGAAAATAAAGTGTGATTTTAAATCTTGTGCCTTTAGTTTATTTTTTCGGTGTTTTTTTGAAAGAATGAGAAAATAAGAGTTAATGATGATAGTGTTAATGGTGTTGTATTGGCGATTAAGCAGTGCGTTTTAGTTAAATTTGTTGTGTAGATCTTGGAAGTAGTGTGTTTGTACGTGCAAATTGGAGTTGCATGGAATTGGGGATGTGTTTGGTAGCTAAGAAAAGCAATGAAAAGTAAAGAATATAATGGAAAAGAATTAATTTGAGGAGTTTGATTGTTTTCTCTGTTTGCTGATTGGTTTTGTGATTTCAATGGTGCTTGGCTTTTGTTTTTGTGATTTGATTCTATTCTTGAGCTTATTTTCTGTGATTTGGATATTTGTTTTGTTGTTCAGGTTTTGTTGGTTTCCTAACTCTCTATTTGGTAGCCAAGAAAATTGAGGAAAAGAGAAGGAAAGTAAAAGAATTGAATTGAGGAAAGAACCTTACTATTTGACTTGTTTGAATTTGTGATGTAAGTAGAATGAAAAGGATAGAAATGTGAATATGATCTTATTGGCTTCATTATTATTGGTTTGGTTGCTGAGAAAGTTGAGGAAAATAGAAGAAAAGTCAAAGAATTGAATTGAATCTTAGTTTGAGTTGTTTGGCTTAGTATGTATGTTAAATGAAAAGGAGAATAAATTTATATATTGGTTAGCTAAATGATTAGAATAGGCTCACTAATCACTATTGTAAATTTCATTTAGATTGCAATGGGGTTGCTCATATTTATAAGTATTTTAGTTTTTTTTCAAATTCATGCTCATTGGTCTTAAAAATTGGTTGATCCCCAAGTAGAAAACTTGTATTGAAAATCATTTAGCATAAGTTTTGTAGCTAAAAATATGGAGGAATATGTATATAATGTAGAAATTTGAATTTTCGAATCTTATTTTAACTGTTTTTGTTTTTTGGGGACAAAATGAAAAATTATTAGGTATTTCCGGAATACAATAAATGCGTACTCCCTTCTCTCACATTAATAGTGGGTCCAACTATAAATTTAATTAGTAGGTCTCACATTTCATGTGAGAGGAGGGAGTACGCATTTATTAATACATAAGTGCTTTAACGTGGCAGCACCATAACCTCACATGAAAATGGACGGTTCACTGGTTCAGCAATTGTTTGAAACTTTTCTTAAATTTTTTCTCTTACTTTTCTGTTGAAGATTCTTTTTTAGATGAACAAAAGGCTGTTGAAGACATTATTACTGATTTTAGGTGCAACCGTTTTTACAAAATTAGCAATAAACTAATAATAACTGAAGATTGAAATGTAATATACAATTCATTGGGAACTATATGAGGGGTTTCAATAAGTTCACTAATGACTTTTTCCCCCTATAAGCACCAATGAGATTTCTCAATACATTTAGTAAAACACTAAAAATTGAAAATCTATCACAAAGCACGATGGCATTTTCTAGAATTTATTAGGATGATGCTTTTTTTTTTTTTCAAAAATATTCCTTGAAGTAACATATAGATGAAAGATGAGTTAATTACACCTTAAATGGATCACAATTCTGTTACATATTAGCCTATATTCTTAAAGGGGTAAATTCTCATTAATAGGATCAATTACAAATATTTGTAATGAAAAATTTATATTTCTAAGGCTATGTAGCATCTTAAATTTTAAGGTAAAATACATTTTACACTCTCAAAGTCTAGGGTCACTTTTAATTCGATTCATTAGCTTTAAAAACTTATAATTTACACTATTCAGGATTACAATGATATCAATGTGTCAATTTCATCATAATCCGTCACATTTTTGCGGTTAACCCACCTAAAACAATTTTTTTTTTTAATATTTTCCTATTCAAAGTGATACCTTATCTTTGTTTTGAGTGGATTAAAGACAAGATTCAAATGAACGTTGATAGGTACTTTGTGGGAGTCTGTTGCACTTTTTAAGTTCCAAAAAAGAGTGAGTTTGAGGTGGAGGAAATATATATATATATATATATATATATATATATATATATATATATATAGATAGATATAAAACAAATGGAAAAGGGGAGACTTTAATTTTTTTTCTCATCATAAAGGTAATTAGTTACATCATTAAGCTACTACTTACAAGACTCTTGGTAATATATTGATAATTGAGAGTAAGGAGATTTGAATCCTAGATGTCTTTGTTTAAAATAAAAGAAGGTATCATTTTTGGCCTTACCATCACCTATTAAAATGTCACTTTTTTTAGACTTTAGGATCACTTTTGGCCTTAACATCACATTTTATGGTAAATACTAGTGAATGAAAAATAAATCTAATGATAGCAATTTTTTTTTTTTAATTTTGTCATAATTTCTTAGGTGACTTATTGCAGTTTTTTTTTTTTGATAAGATGACTTGTTGTGGTTAATGTATAATAAAAGTAATAATAGTGCTAGGTTAAAGTGAAAGTAACATTCTTATAAAACAAAACAAAACAAAAAGTAAAAGTAATCATATTTCAATCACTACTTAGCCTTTTATCAAGTTATAAAATTAAAAAAAAAAAAAAATCTTTCTAAAAAAAATTATAAAAAAAATTTGTAAAAACTTTTATAAACATGAGAAATTTACACAACACCCAAGTCCAAACGGAATTTTACTGTTAATGAATAAACGAAATTTGATAGAAAGACAAGTCCAAACGCCACGACCATGATGACAACGATAATGATTCCATCGTCAAGATTGACTTGCAGCTCCGCTACAACTTTCAGCTCTCAATTTTCTGAATTTTCATTTCTGTTTCTTGGTTATTTTTGCTAACCCAGTTGAGAGAATTCATGATTACTTGTATTAAATTGTATTTCTTTGATTATCCAATTCCTAGGGCTCGTTTGGTAGCAGTGTTTAAGTATTGTTATTCAGTTTTCAATGATATGAAAATACGTATTAGAGTGTTATAGAAATATGTGTTAAAAGTATTATTATTATTTAAACACTGAAAACTATTATTTAAATAATAGTGTAATCTAAATGTAACCATTTTTAAAAATGAATAATAATAAATGAAGATTGAAAATGTAATCTAAAAAAATTTAGTGGGAACCCCATCTTCAAAATTCATGACTTTGCGAATAGATTTGCATCATGAGGTACATGAGGGTTTCAGTAAGTTCACTAATGACTTCTAAATTCTCTAAGCACTAGTGAGATTTCTCAATACATTACCAAGTGTTGTGAATTCTCTACAACTGTTTGTGTTCCTTGGCTGAAACCAAAATGATCATGTTATGCAGCATAGCAATAATTCACTACTTACGCTTGAAAAGACTAGATGGTTTTGCCCTAGATCCTTTTAAATTGGAACTAATTATGCAATTTTCATCATTCCATTAACAAACAAGAGAAGCTATTCTAAACTTCATTTATCTTCTTATTATTACCATTCTAACCCATTTGAGCAAAGTTTTTCTATTGGAAATTTATATAACGTGACTCAAAAGACGCATATCTTGTTGATGCACAACAAAAAATGTATACAATAGTTACTCAGCTAGAGCCATTAAATGGTCTAGTCTTTTTTTTTTTTTTTTTTTTTTGAGAAACCAGACAAGAAGCCTGGGCTTTTATTGAATAAGAACAAGAACTTAATGAACATCAAATAACAAGGAGGCAATATCCTTAGGTGGATCGTTGAGCCACACCTGGGTACCCCGACTGCCTTTAGCTTTTTTGGCTGAAGCATCAGCAACACAGTTACAAGAACGACTAGCATGATTGAAAACAGAAGACTGAAAAACCATAGCTTGACAGCGAATGTCTTCAATGACGACTCCATAGGTTGATAATCCAGCACTACCTTGATTTGAAGCATTGATAACCATGGCTGAATC
This sequence comes from Castanopsis chinensis, assembly GCA_032878915.1. Classification (NCBI taxonomy): domain Eukaryota; kingdom Viridiplantae; phylum Streptophyta; class Magnoliopsida; order Fagales; family Fagaceae; genus Castanopsis; species Castanopsis chinensis. Next base: position 1,088,804 of record JAVQMG010000096.1, read on the forward strand.
CCCTTCAAAAATTACTCTCTGCAGACCAATCTCAGCAGCAAATTTGACAGCTTTTTGACACGCTAAGGCTTTCCATATCAGCAACGGTGTGAGACAGTAGCACAGAGATAGACAACACGCCAACAAATTCACCTCTCCAGTCTCTAACAACTACTCCAATTCCAGCTGAATTTTTAGCTATGAATATTGCAGCATCAAAGTAGACTTTGTGCTGGTTTAGCTCCAGAGGGCGCCATTGTTGCGGGATGGGGGAGCGATCCACCACCAGGTCCAGTTCTTGAGTAGCCAAGAAATCTTGCAGCATGTTACCTGCCAATAAGATGATATGAGCCGAAGGTGCACTGGTCGGCCAAAATGGATAGCGTTTCTCCGATTCCACAAGAACCAAGCTGATATAGCAAACACCTCCTTTCTGTAATCTTCCTGAACCTGCAAAAACCAAGAGAGTAAGTCACAAAAATTCAGGGGTTTGGGGGCACTCGATTGGTGGAAGCATTAGACTGAGCTCCAAGTACACTCAACATCCTTGCAAGACCAAATGGCATGAAACGGATCTGTTGGGCAGAGTTAGCAAAGTTCACACTTATCAGAGGACGTAATCTGCCGGCGAAAGAGGTTGCTCATAGTTGGCAGACTGTCATTACAAGCTCGCCAAATAAAATGTTTAATCTTGTTAGGAACTCGTAGCCTCCAAACTCCCTTCCACATTCGAGCTTCCTGCTTGACTGACAGCATCACCGGAAACAAGGAGCTTATAGGCGCTGCTTGTGGTGAACAAACCCAACGGGGAGTAAGCCCAAGCAATTTTATCTGGAGGGCAGCGATGACTCAGCGGAATACCCAGGATGGCAGAAGCTTCATGAGGCAAGAAAAGCTGGTCTCAAGCAATTTTAAATGGTCAAGTCAATTGCTCTTATTTGATTTAACAAGAATTTACACAAAGAAACAAATCTCTTATGTAATGTCTTAAAATGTTAATGAATGCACACAGACAGATGCCCAAGGCTTAAATAAGTCAAAAAAAGGTATAAAGATAACATTTTTTCTAGTTTGGTTTTTAGATACAATAATGTCAGAATGGTTGGCTATTAGTAGAGTCCAAAAATGTCTATAAGATTAGAAAGCAAGAGTAGCTGGGGCCCCAAGATCTGCAATGACTCTCTTATGCACAACATACATAACTACTAGCGTTCACCAACTTGCATGCACTTGTGGTCTTCAATCAGCACAAAAATTTGCCAAGGGACTTTCTCAAAAAGAGGTCCTCCACTCTAGATATCATTGAAATAAGTCTGCAAAAATCAAGCTGTATAGCCTCAGTTAATGCTTTTTGCACAGCCAGGCATCTAGCTACATTCCATTTGGTTGCATTTGGAAGAACTGCAACAGCTTGCCATCACATGATTTGACTTCATAGCCAAAACCAACCCATCCACACCATCTCTGCTAGTGTCCCTTAATTGTCAACAACATCCACAACCCTCCGAAACAGGATACACTTGCCTTGGTACTTTCCTACAGTCACTCTGATCTGCCTGATGTGCAATAGAGGCTTATGCATACCTGCAAAATAAAGCATTATCACTTCTTAAGCACACTCTTTTGCACCCTTAAACATCAATCTATACAAATTTAGATCCTCCATCCATTGAGCCAACCACTGCTTCAAAGAGCAAGGAGAAATTAACTCAGTTCCAAGGCTCAAATCTAATCCAAACAAGATAGCATGAGCACTTAAGGGATAAAAGATCCAAGTTTTCCTCTTCCTCATTGCATAAGACACACTGTCACTCACTATGTTTCGTTTCACTATTTTGATTTGATGATTAAGTCCTCATGCGTTCCACACAAAAATTATTAACTTCAAAGGAAGCTTCAATCCCCACAAACATGTCTCCTATAACCTAAGTTCCCCTACTTTCAATGGCAGCTTATTTTGACCTTATATCATTGAGGCCATATCAGCTTATCAATAGCTCCTTACCTTGAGATAGGGGTGACTAAAATTTGACCAGACACCTCAGGAGAGTATCACTCCCTAACCTGGTGCTGTTTCCAAGTCACAGTGTCAAGATAACTTTAAATTCCCATTAATAGATGCAGATTGTTTTGAATGACAAAAAATATAAGATTTTCAAAAAATGAATGACAATGATTATGAAAGTTTAACATCTTTCCACTATGATTATGATACATCCTTCTAAATAATAAACGCAATGGGAATAATATGAGAAAACTTTAATTCTAGATGTAATACAACAATTATAGCAAGTAAAACAAGAGGGCTTACCAATCTAGGCACTAAGCAGGCTACCTTCTACAACTTTCAACCTTGTTGTTAACACAGTTGTTTGCCTTCTCGAGTCTGATTACTGTAAAGATGAATATGTCTCAAATGATATGCTTAGTAATATAGAATCAAGTTTGTTGTATGGTCAAGTTCTCTACCGTCTATTGCTGTCCTTCTAATTTAAATTCTAGTCAAGACTCTTTGCTGGGTATAATCTAATTAAGGTACGATTTGGAGATAGGTCTTTTGGTTTGTTTCAGCTCTGCCTGGTCTGGTAATGATCTGAACTGGGTATGGACAACCTTAAGCCAATAATTTGATTCAGAGTGAAAGTTTTAGAAAGGTGGAAAAACTGTCAAGTACATTAAGAGGCAAAAGCACAAAAATTTTATGGTAAAAACTTACATAATTAAGACTTTTAAACTATGAATTTTACATAATTCATGTCGTAGCAACCGTGTTCTTCTAGACTCGATCAAGGTCTCATCAATGCTTCTACACAAGCAATACATAGGTGATAGGACAATGATGTGAATGATGATTTCCTTACATTCCAGAACAAAAGCTGCACATAGCTGAGACCATTTACTACTACTTGTTATTCCATATTCTATTATCATAAATCACTGATTCATCATGGCATGTCTAAAAATTGAGCAATATATAGTCATTCAAAACATGCTGTGGTGACAGATAAATCAAAATTAAATGCTTTTAGCATAAAAGATTGTCTCCGGTGAGGGCTTCTTAGTTAGTTGTTTATCACACACCTGTTTACAGATGGGTACAAGCTTACCTTCCTAATTATGCTATCTTAAGAATCTTACCAAAACCGCTACTGATGTGGATATAGATTCTTTTCAGTTGACCCACAGATCAATTATGAAGAATGTAGATGATATATATCCTTTTCATTTGAACCACGAATCACATTAACATCCAACTTAAAAAAAAATTAAGAATTTCAGAGCAGAGCAGAAAATATATATATATAAATCAGTTGAACTCATTTAAACAGAAAAAGAGCATTTCTTTGGTTGACAGGTAGTAAACAACTGCATAAAACCTTCGAGAAAACAAGGTGCTACGTCTAGCTAGAATAACTATTCCGATTGTGATCTATACATGAGTTAACGATGGTGAATTCAACAAAACTTTAATTAAGAAGAAAAACAGCAACTTACGGGCAATCAAGAGAAAAAAGTTGATTAAGAAAAAAGACGAGTTCAACAATCTTCAATGATGCCCCTTTTTGGAATAAATGCGAATAACGAAGCTAAGCAATATACTATTTAGAATTTAAAATCAAATCAAACAAAAGTACAAATGTATACCAAAAGATAAAAAAATAGGAATTAATTTTGATTCATTGACTCACAGAGTATTTGAACCCAATTCCCAATTCCATCTAGATTCCTGCTAATCATTGATCTCCTCACCACATTCAAAGTACTCCTCACAATCAGAGTCACCATGGAGCCTTTCAATCCTGTTTGGGTGTGGCACATCATTACAGCTTCCTTCTCCACTAGGTCTAGCCCCATCGAAATTGTCACGAATTTGCTTTGCTTTGTTATCTTCCGCAAGATTATGATGGAGAACACCCAAGTACTCACAAGGAGTGATGCTGGTGCTACTACTCTGAGCCATAGTTCGGTTGAGTTCTTCTATGTCTTTCTTGTATACCATTCGGAGCCCGCATTTCTTCACCTCTATGCTTGAATTAAGGGTTTCAATTTTAATGCCAATCTGACTCAATTCATTTGCTTCACATTCGTTCAGTAATTTTATGTCCTCCTCGTTGTAGTACTGAGGAAGCAAATAAACTAGCCAAATATGATCTGATAATAAACCAACATTTATGCTAGGAGAGTATAGTGGAGAAGACAATACTTTTCCATTTGATATGAACTGACAAGATAGTGAAAAACCGAGAAGAGAAGAAAATACAACGCAAACAGCAATCCCCATCCATTCATCACACAAATGAGAAAAAGGTTCTTTTATATTCACTTCAGCCCCAATACTTTGATGGATAAACCACTTCGGAATTTCACTTCCAGGAACAGCCATGTCATATCTCCAATTGTAATTTGCCGTGTCATATACACCGTGACGAGAGAATCCCTAAAACAAACAAAGAAGGTTTTTTATAATGTAGAGAGAGAGAGAGAGAGAGAGAGAGAGAGAGAGAGAGAGAGAAACCTGATGGTGCTTTCTTATCACAGCCAAAAAGATGTCAACGGAATCTTGATTGTTAGCTAGTTTACTGCAATTTGAAAGATAAAGCTCTCCCTTACAAAAAGAATTAGGTTTTTGGAGATCTGGTACCGTTTCCAGTGAAGTACAACCATCTCCCCAAATATCTACGATATCTACTGGAAGATTTGGTAATGATCGAAGACTCGTGCAATTATTCAAACACATCGTTTCCAACTTACATAGCTGACTGATGCTATCAGGAAGGCAAACAAAACTATTCTCACTTAGATCTATTATTTTTAAAGAGAATAAGCAACCAATATCATTAGGGATTTCCCTGAGATTGCAGTCTCGTAGATTCAATTTAGTCAAAGAACATAAACCCGATAGAAAGGACAACCCCACGGGATCTGCAATTTTTGGCCTTGAAGAAAATGAGAGGAGATCATACCAAGATGTAGAGTTATATGACAAAAACCCCTTACATCCATTGAAAGATAGCACTTTAAGATTTTTTAAGAGACCAATGGAAGAAGGCACCTCTCTTATTGCAGTTCCACTCACATCCAGCTCCTCTACACTTTCAGCATTCCCCACAACCTCAGGCAGTCTCTCAAGTTTTGAGCATCCTGAAAGATTCAAGTCTCTTAACTTCAAATTAAAAATGCTGCTTGGCAGACACGTAAGACTTTTGCAATTTCTTACGTTCAAAAAAACAAGGCCGGTCAAATGCCCAATTGATGTGGGTAATTTAGTAATAGCAGTTCCACTCACATCCAGCTCCTCTACACTTTCAGCGCTCCCCACATTCTCAGGCAATCTCTCAAGTTTTGAGCATCCCGAAATATTGACATCTTTAAGCAACTTCAAATTAAAAATGCTGCTTGGCAGACATGTAAGACTTTTGCAATCTCTTACATTTAATAAAACAAGGCTGGTCAAATGCCCAATTGTTGTGGGTAATTTAGTAATAGCAGTTCCACCCAAATAAAGCTTTAATATGCGTTGCATGTTTCCTCCAAATTCTGGAATCTTTTTTAGTTTTGAGCAGCCAGAAAGAATAAGAACCTCAAGAGACTCCATTTCGAACTTACTTGGAAGAGTTTTGACATTTACACAACCTTTTAGATTGAGAAGAGTAAGCCTATTATGAACCCAAGTTGAAGGGTGAATCTCACATAAATTTAAACAATCTTCAAGAACCATTTCCTTAAGATTCGAGACTTTGATCAAATCAGGGGTTCCTTTAAGGTTTGTAGACCCATTCATTTGGATGATTTTCAACTTCTCAAAAGACTATTAAAAGCAACAACAACAACAACAACAACAAAAAACACACACACAATTAGCTTCAACAAATCCCAACATTTTAATGGAACTTAAATATAAATAAGTACAAGAATGCTTAAATTACCTTTACTCCTTTCCAAAGTTGTTCAATGTAGCTACAACACATGTGAAGTTCAACAAGATCATTTGATTGGAAATTTAATGGCAAAGATTTTGAAGGGTATCCCCTCCACTCAAGAAATCTTAAGCCAATAGGAAGATGTTTGGGTTCCTGGAGAAGTTGAACATTATCAATTATGAGCAATTTAAGATGATGCATCTTTGAGAAAGATTCAGGATTCCAATATGCCTCTTTTGATTCAGGCAACTTTAGGATTATGCCTTGAATTGCTTCTGTTCCCTAATAATCATGAACAAAAGGGATTAGTTAATTGCAAAATGTATGATTACCAAAACTACTCTAAGTTGAACTTTTTTGAATAATATTATAGGGTATATGTTCAAGTTTTCTAAATAACCTCTTACCGTATTTTTTGTTAGTACACTACTAATGTCTTCGAATGACCACAAAATGCTATGCTTTCTAGGCTCTTCAAGGCACTCTTCATGAGCTATTTTCCTGCCCATGTCTTGTACTAAATCATGCATCCACACTTCAACGTCATTCATTTTTATGAGAGATTTCTCAACTAGAACCACTAATCCAATATCAGGGTAAAGGTCAAGATAATCTAGCTTCCTCACTACACTATTTTTGTGCTCATGATTAAAGAAACATGCAATACACAAGAATATTTTTTTCTCTGTTTCGTGTAGTCCATCATAACTTATTTTAAGTGCTTCGAAAATTTCACGTTCCGGAAATTTTTTAAGCCTAAACAATGTACTCTTCCATTGATTGATGTCTCTATCGAACAAAGAGGAACCCAAAATCTCAATAGCTAAAGGAAGGCCTTTAGTATATTGTACAACATCTTTGGATAGCTGTAGATAATCTTCGGGAGGGTGGTCTATTTTAAAAGCTTTCAAACTCAAAAGATGAAGAGCTTCATCATCCCTCAATCCTTCAACTTCACATATTTCATCTACTTTAAGTATACGAAGTAAATGCTTATCCCTTGTTGTTATGATAACTCTACTACCAGAACCAAACCAATTATGATTCCCAACTAATTTTTTCAACTGGTCTAATTGGCTTACATCATCAAGAACGAGAAGAATTCTTTTATGATGTAATCTATTTTTGATCACGAAATCTCCCTCATCGACATCTTGTATACTTTCATTTAATATTTTTCTAATAAGTTGTTGTTGCAATGGAAGTAATCCTTCTCTTTCACAAACCTCCGTAACATTATGGAGAAAGCAACAACCATCAAACTTCCATGAAACCCTATCAAAAACAACTCTAGCAAGAGTTGTTTTACCTATTCCCCCCATTCCCCAAACCCCTATTATGCGAACATCATTAGACCCTATAGCCAAACATGATTCCAATTCCTTCACTCGAGATTCTTTTCCTACAAGGTCTGTAGTATCTTCAAAGAATGCATAATTTAGTTTATGCCATAACTCTCCCACAATATCTTGGATAAGTTGTGCCTCGGACCTGCAATGAAAGGAGAATGATATCCAGTCAGTACCACCCATAAATAGTACCAAAAAAGAAAGTAGACATCCAATGTTCTATTATGTTGGCTAAACCAAGAAAATGTAAATAACTTTGTGCAAGAAAAATTTGAAAGAAATACAAAATGTAAATTAATTAAATCAAGTCAAAATAAAAATGAAGTGTGAACATCTATGTTGCTTTACTCAAAGTTCAAAACAAGGCTTAAGATAAGAAAAGTACTTGTTAGAAGTTTGAACATTTAGTAGGTGCCACCCTTTGAGATTTGCCACTTCTTCTAAAGCAGCTTTCCATGTTTGCACTTTCTCTATGTCATCCTTGAAACGTTCTTCATGTTTAGAAAAGGCTTGAGCAAAGGTGCCTGTTTGTTTTCGTACATCAGATGGGTCCACATCATAAAAAATTGGCAAAATAGTCGTGGTTTTCTCTTTTAAGCATCCAATTATCTTTGTAAGTTCATCCAAGCACCATGTTGATGACGCAAAGTTTCTTGAGAGAATGACAATTGCAAATCTCGATTCTTTTATTGCTTTCAAGAGCTCCGGTGAAATAAATTCTCCCATCTTAAGATTTTCCTCGTCCCTAAAGGTAACTATGCCCCTTTGTTTCAAAGCAACATATAGATGGCCCGTAAAACTAGTACGGGTGTCCTCACCTCTAAAACTAAGAAACACTTCATATTTCCACTGAGGTTTTGAAGATGAAAATGATGACGAAGAGGAGGTCTTCTGGGAGCTAATGGAAGACATTGGAAATATGTTGACCGCAAGTATTGAACTACAAAAAAAAAAAAAAAAAAAAAAAAAAAAAAAAAAAAAAGTATTTTTAATTAAACTTTGAAAGAAAAAAAAAAAAGAATGATTTGATATGGATCTTTTATTTTAAGGAGGGAGTGAAAGGATAGAATAAAAGAGATGGATGCGTATGAGAAGTGAAAACTTACGGATTTGAGAAATGAATTTGCAATAGTGATTGTAAAGCTCAAAAATATCTTAAAAACAACACATAATTCAATTCCTGTTATATAATTGCTTTTTTAATAAAGAAATGACCCTTATTTTTTCTTTTATTTGTATGTGAAAGAGAGATGAAAGGCATTAATAAAACCAAGGTCACAACAATCTTTCAACTACACCCAATTTGCTAATTACCTCGCACCATTTAACTTTGTTAAAAAAATAATAATAAGAAAAAAAAAAAAAAAAAAACAGCTAGTGTCAGTGATCCTAGCCTTGTTGGGCATTCACATCCTCTAATTTCAATGAAGTCAAAATTTTTATTTTTATTTTTATTTTTTAAACAAGGTGGATAAGTCACGTTATTATGATTATTATTTATGCAGAAATTTATTTAAGTAACATTAAATTATTACAAAAGCAAAACCCAGAAAAAAAAAAAAAAAAGTCAAAACCCAGGGAAAAAAAATGTATTTAACTAACATTAAATCATTGCAGAAATTTATTTGTAATTTAACAATCACTGTTGGTATAAGAGGAGAAATTCAGATACTATAAAACAAAAAGGTTAAAACCCAGGAAAGAAAAAAAAAATCTGTATGTTCCTCCCCTTTTCCTCTGCTTTCTCGTCATCCAAAAGTAATCGAAACATATAAATAAATATAAAAAGAATGACAGAAAGAAATAAAACAGAAAATTCACACAAAACATTACATAAGAGAAGAGATAGGACCTTGAGGATGCTAGTAGGCTTGAACGATTTGGTGCTAGAAAAAACTATCTGTGTGCTTAGTTTGAGAAAGAATAGAGAGACAATAATTGAAAAGAAACACTATTATAGATAAAGTTGCAGAGCTAAGGAAAGTTGTATGAACTATGAAGTTTCGTCATTGGAATTGCTTTTACTCATGGGACCGGATAATTCATCTTTGTTTAATTTTAGTTTATTGGCTTTTTTGTTTTTTAGTTGGAAGATTCCTCTCCATTATGTTCAATAGTCTACAAAGCAAACGAAAAGAGGAGGAAAAAACGAAGAACAGTACTTTGCCCAGTGTAATGATGAAATGGGACACACCGCGTGAGTCATCCACCATTATTAACTATGCTTTTTACCTGGAAGATTCCTCTCCATTAGTGATCAACTATGCTTTTAAAAAGCTGGTGGCACTTGGAAATGCTTAAATATAATTGAAGGTCTTGTGCCTATTTGCCTAGGAGAAAATATTAGGTTCGCATTTAAAATGATTTAGGACCTATTTGTATTTTTAACGTTATTTAAATGATGTAAAAATATGTGTGAATAAAAAAGTATTGTGAAAATATACGTTGTGTTAACGAAAATTGTTATTTAAAAAACATTATTAGATACAGACCCTAATAGACAAATTTATTTTATTTACTTGATAGTCACATTTTTCGTTTAGGTTCGGCATGTTAGAGGCTTGGCATTTCCACGGGATCTTTGAGAAAATATCCAGTTATTGTAGTTCCTAATCATCCACAAAATCATTCATCAAACTCATAAATTGCCTTACTCACTCGGCTTGTCTAGGCCTAAATGTAACTATCCCGAACACAGTTGGGACCCAATGACCTCGTAAGTGAACATTTTATATATAGAAAGGAGACGTAAGGCCCATCTAACATTTAATTAAAGTTAGGCCCATGGACCATAACATACCTCTCTCTCTCTCTCTCTCTCTCTCTCTAAGAAGATATATCATGCATCCAATATATGTATCGCCTATTTCACATTGAGTGGGGCAATACATGCATCGAATACATGGTCTAATACCACCTCCCTTCAACCCTTAACTACATGGTAGAAAACAGAAATAAGAACTTTGTTTAACCACTAAACCATATAATTGCCATATAATTATCCTAAATCCATAGGTATTTCATAGGAAAAAAAATGCTAAAACCATAACAAATTACACTAGTTTTACTACAACTCGCCACGTATTATCTATATATATATATATATAAGCTAAAACGTAGAGTTTAATGTTACTACGCTCCTGTTGAGCCACATTAGCACCACATCATCAACCTATTATCAATATTTTTCTGTGGTTTTAAATTATTTTTCTCCTTATTAATTTGCCACTTTACAATTATACCTTCTCTAACATGTACTTACTTTTACCTTTTTATCTCCTCACTACTTTATACTTTAACCTTACAATTTCTCCATCCCTTCATCTTCCTTTTATTTTGACTCTTCTTCTCCCCAATTTTTTTACTATAAAAAATTATTATTTTCTATTTCATTCAATCCATATTTTGCTTACACAAAAAGGTGAATACTCTCTCTCTCTCTCTCTCTCTCTCTCTCTCTCTCTCTCTCTCTCTCTCTCTCTCTCTCTATATATATATATATATTCTTTCTTTTGGTGGATTTTTAATTCTTTAGATTGATGAATTTTTATGTTTAACTATACTTTAGGTTGATATGATTTGCTTATATTTTAATTTTTTATCCTTTTTATTTTATTTTTTTTGTTTGTTACATGTTATCCTATGAAATTACGGAATGATTTAATGTCATTCTATTACATAGCATGATTTGGATACTTTGGTGTTTACAAGTATACATTTTCTTTTGAATATTCTTCTACTCATATTCTTTTATATAATTTTGTTATTTGTCTCACATTCTCTTCCAAAAAAGGTGATTGTTCTCTCTCTCTCTCTCTCTCTCTCTCTCTCTGTGTGTGTGTATTATTAATTCTTTAAATTGATGAATTTTTTTTTTTGTTATTTTTTTTGTCCCTACTTTTGGATGATACACTTTGGTGATGTGTTTTTTGAGTTATTTATCACATGTACTCTCTATCCCTCTTATAGTTATGGTTTGAGTTAATTTTTAGATATTTTAGAAGTGACATGATTATGTATTTGAATGTCTCTATAAATTATTTGAGTAATATCAATTGTAAATATGTGATGAGGTTTGGTTATCATGATAATCTTCTTAAAAGAATGAGAAATTCAAATAATTAACCATAACACACTATACAAAAGTTTGAATAATATAGACCACTTGAAAAAAAGAATACTATTTCTATCTTTTATCTCAAAAAAAAAAAAAAAGGAATAATATGAATCAAATGCACCTAAGTTTTTTTATATTAAAAAAAAAAAAAAAACTCAAATTAATAGAATTCTATATTTTTAGAGATGGAGAGATGAAAAATAATTTTAGAAATAATATATTCAATACGTTTTATAGAATAAATCATACATTATACCACATTATAAAATGGTTGCATATTCTCACGTATTGCGTGGATCTGTAACTAGTTACAATATAATTATTCTAAATCCGTAGGTATTTCATAAGAAAAAATGCTAAGACCACAACTTTTTGCCGCACGGCGAGTTGTGCTGGAAGTTATATAATTTGTTGTGCTAAGTGGTGTGTTGTGGCAAAGGTTTTGTAATCTATTGTGGTCTTAGCATTAAAACATAAGCATTTGTGTGCACCTTTTGAATTCCAAAAAGTGAATCTAAGGTAGAGGTTATATATATCTGCTTAAGTTTTTTTTAATATATTGATAATTGGGGTGGGAGATTTTAATTCTAAATATCTCTATTAGAAATATCAAGAGGTAGCATTTAAGCTATAAGACTCTCAGTAGTTGTCCACTTAATTTAATTAACACCTATTAAAATGTCATTTTTTTAGACTTTAAGATCACTTTTGGCCTTACCATCACATTTCACGGTAAATACTAGTAAATTAAAAATAAATCTAACGACATTTAACTTTTTTAAATTAAAAATAAATCTCGAAGTGCAAGACCATTCTTGGAAACATTTTTTCATAATTACTTTTTTTTATACATATTTCATAATTACTTACGTGACTTTTTTTATATACATATTTCATAATTACTTACGTGACTTGTTGTATTTTTTTTTTTTTGATGAACGACTTGTTGTAGTTGATGTATAATAAAAGTGGTATTAGTATTAAGTTAAAATGAAAGTAATGTTACTCTAATCACAACTTACCATTTTATCTTTAAAAAAAAAAAAAAAAACTTACCATTTTATCAAGAATTATGACAAAAGTCAAATACTTCTCTCTAACATTACTTATAAATTAATTATTAAATTATAAGTAATGTTAATGACAAAAGTCAAAAACTTACTAATAAATTAATTATTTATTGGTAGATGGAATTTGGCCACAATAAATATAAAACTATCATAACATAATCATGAAAATTGTTGTGAGTATTTTATTCAAGAAGCTTAATGAGGTTAGAAAAACTGATTCATTCAAATAACTAATGAAATTTCGATTAGGAATCAGAATATTAATAGAGAGGCCTCCATAATAGTATTTTTTTTTTTAAAAGGAAACAAAAAAGAAGAATGGAGGAAGTACAACTACAATTAAATAAACAATAGTAGCAAACTAGTTAACAAATAACTAATTCTAATTCGTTAGACACATATGAAAAAAAATACAAAAGCATATGTCAAAAATGTAAAAAAATTTGTAAAGAAAAATCTAATCTAAAATACAATTCCTAGTTTAAAACTACACTTTATAATAGTATTGTTTTTCTATAACGAAGAATTCGACTTATGAGTGTTCAACACTATTTATTTTTTTATTCTAAAGAAAATCCTCATGATTTGCATCAATTTCATACAAATTGTCAAAAATGGCATCTCGATCTCAAACATCCCCTCCGATCAAATTGATAATCAGAATTACAAATGACAAATATACCCCTTGTACCATCAATATTAATTAATTGTAGACATCCTAAAGCTTGCTTTCCCATCAAGTTGACATCAAATCAAAATCAGAATTGAAAATTATTCCCTTTATGCACCTTCAAGGAAGCTCACTTTTCATCAAATTTCATAGACATTATCGTTTGAAAAAGATGGCATGAATCATGTATTGTATAAAGTGCTAAATTATTGTAAGATGTGACTATGAATAAGAAGTTTATTATAAGTTTACTTAGGCTAAAAGCCTCACTCTCTTTTATGGAAAATTATTATCTCTATTTATAATGAATCTATTTTAAAACTTAAAGGTCTACAAATTTAAGATTATTACTAAAATTTTAAATAAGCGATACTTTTGTACACTACTAAATTCAAGAAATAAAATTGTTAACCGTAAAATTAATCAAATGAAGAGGATTCTATTATGAGACACATTAGAATTCAATGGACTTTAATAAATTTGTTCCTATAGAAAACATGAATAAAAAATTAGCTCAACATCCACTAAGTAAAAACTATGGTCTACTTTTTTCTTTTCTTTTTTTTCATCTAGCCTTTTGACTTTCTTCATAAGGGTTTTAGGTTTAAACTCGGAAACAACATGAACATGACTAGAATTCTTTACATCTCATTAAGTGGCTCAATAATTAATTATTAATCAAATTTGATAATATTTATAAAATATTTTATCTATTTTACTTAAATTTTTTAATTAATTTGAGGATATACTATTAGTAATGTTTTTAAATAGTTTACTCAACTACCAAGAGCTGGTGTTTTCAATAGAAACCTTCAAATATTTCTTTCCGATTGTAAGTATTGAAATTATATATATATAAAAAAACAGTGTTTACTCTAAGGGTGTCCATGCCACTCCTAGACTCGCCCAACCCGCCCAACCTGACCGTACCCAACTTGTCTCCACATGATTTGATTGCTTCGGCTGGCCAATTGTGGGTTTCCTCTCCAAAACCAAAACCAGAGCAAACCGACTCAACCAAAACGCAAGGCAAATTTGGCAGGAAAACACTAGATCAAACATATATTCATAAAATTCGAAGAGTTCTCCACTAGAAATGGTGGAAATATCTTCGAATCTGATGAGAACTTACCAGATTTAGTAAGAGATCTCATCACTCCACTTTTTTTGGCGATTTTATGCTTCACCTGAAACTGACCGCCACTCTAAGCCTTAGCCTGAACTAATAAACTTGATACCCTTATAGGTTGACTTCAAGTCCGGCAATTCCCCACCCAATCTAATTAGGTTGGTTGCAAGTTGGGCACAAACCCAATATGTGGACAGTCCTAATTTACTCAATTTAGACACTTATGAAACTCTTGATTATGATAATTATTAATTACTACTAATCAATACCAATAATCTTTTCATGATAATTATTCCACAACATTTTCACAATAAATCATAATCAATACCAATAACCAAATCTAAGATTACTTTTTTACCCTCAATAATCCAAAAAAAAAAATGTTATACCATTTCTAAAAAAAAAAAAAATACCACTAATCTACTAGTATTAATTAATAATTATCACATAAACCACCAAATCCACCATCAAATATCCAAAATGACAAATATACCCATTCTATTAGTTTAAAACGATTAAATAAAAAATTAGCTCTATTTCCACGCTTTCATTTCCTCTATTTCCAATGCTACCCTCACTCTCTCTCTCTCTCTCTCTCTCTCTCTCTGTGAAAACCTAGATCTCTGAGAGCTCAAAGAGATCAGCTTGATTCGTTAATTTTCAATCGCACACTCATACAGAAATTACAGGTATTATTAATGGTTTAATTCATTCTTTTCCTTTTTTTTAATATTTTTTATTTTGTTAGAATTTAGTTTTTTTTAACGTTACGTTTGGTTACTCAGAAAACCAATGAAAATTAAATAATTGAAATAGAAAGCGAAAGTACTTCATATTAAATCTTGTACCTTTGGTTTATTTTTTCGGTGTTTTTGAAAGAATGAGAAACTAAGAGTTAATCATGATCGTGTTAATGGCGTTGTATTGGCGATTAGTATTTGCTGCGTAGATCTTGGAAGTAGTGCTTTTTTTTTAATTTTTTTTTTATATGTGCAAATTGGAGTTGCATTGAATTTAGGATGTGTTTGGTAGCTGAGAAAAGCAAGGAAAAGTGAAGAATATAACGTAAAAAATTGGTTTGAGGAATTTGATTGTTTTGCTGTTTGCTGATTTGGTTTTGTGATTGCAATGGTGCTTGGATTTTGTTTTGGTGATTTGATTCAATTCTTGAGTTTATTTTCTGTGATATGGATATTCGTTTTGTTGCTCACGGTTCAGGTTTTATTGATTTCTTTACTTTCTGTTTGGTAGCCGAGAAAATTGAGGAAAAGAGAACGAAAGTAAAAGAATTGAATTGAGGAAAGAACCATACTATTTGAGCTGTTTGGTTTTGTGACGTATCACGTATGTAGAATGAAAATGATAGAAATGTGGATTTAATCTTATTGGCTTCATTAATATCAGTTTGGTTGCTGAGACAGTTAAGGAAAAGAGAAGGAAAGTCAAAGAATTGAATTGGATTTTATTGTTTGAGCTGTTTGGTTTTGTGTGTATGTTGGTTAGCTAAATGGTTAGAATAGGCTCACTAATCACTATAGTGAATTCTCATTTGGATTGCAGTCAGGTAATTAAAATGGACACTAGGGGTTACTCATATTTATAAGCATTTTGGTTTTATTTAAAATTGATGCTCCTTGGTCTTAAAAATTTGTTGATCCAAGTACAAAACTTGGATTGAAAAGCCTTTAGTGTCAGTTTTGTAGCTAAAAATATGGAGGAATATATATAAATATATATAAAAGATAGAAATGTGAATCTTAGAATCTTATTTTAGCTGTTTTTGTTTCCTGACTGAAATATAACTAAATAAATAAATTAAGTGCTTAATGTGGCAGCACCATAACCTAACATGATAGTGGATGGTTCACTTGTTCAGCAATTGATTGAAACTTTTCTTTAATTTTGTTCTTACTTTTTTGTAGATTTTGGGATCTTTTTGTATAGGTAGACTATTACTTAAATGGCTGTTTATGTATCCTTTGTTGTGTCGTCTAGAAAATTGAGGGAAATATAGAATGTCGCTATGTTACTTCTTGTTAGGTCATCGATGAAAAATGGTGCAGCCTAGACTCAGCCGAGCCAAAATGGTTCTATAAGGCACATTTGAGTGGAGGCTCATATTATAATGGAAACCTAGGACAGTATGTAATTTTTTTCTTATTTTGATTTTCTGTAGCAATGGAACTACGTTTAAATTGTATCACTGTTTCAGTTGTTGTGCTAAATGAATATAGTGAAGGTTTTTTTGGTGGTGTTGTCTTGCTGACTTGCTGTTCAAAATAACTCAGAATGGTTGATAGCAGTGCATCATCTGGATCACCTGAAGAAACGCAAAACCCTAATCCTGATGGGAATGAACCTTCTGAGAGTGACCTCAGACTTGATGCTTTAACTCGAAAGGTTCAAGAATCTCTCTCTCTTGGAAAGAAACATAAGTTTTGGGAAACCCAACCAGTTGGGCAATTTAAGGATGTAGGGGATTCCAATTTGCCTGAGGGCCCGATTGAACCCCCAACTCCTTTATCTGAAGTCAAACAAGAACCCTACAACCTTCCCAACCTTTATGAATGGGTTACTTGTGATATGGATTCCGAAGAGACGTGCAATGAAGTGTATATCCTTCTCACTAATAACTATGTTGAGGATGATGACAGCATGTTCAGATTTAACTATTCAAAGGAGTTTCTTCGCTGGGCTTTACGCCCTCCTGGTTATTTCAGGAGTTGGCACATTGGTGTTCGTGTCAAAAGTTCAAAGAAGTTGGTTGCTTTTATAACTGGCGTTCCAGCCAGAATCCGGGTCCGTGATGATATTGTCACCATGGCAGAGGTTAATTTCCTTTGTGTGCATAAGAAGCTTAGATCAAAGAGACTTGCTCCTGTCATGATCAAAGAGGTGACCAGGAGGGTTCACTTGGAGAATATGTGGCAAGCAGCCTATACTGCAGGAGTGGTTCTTCCAACGCCAATTTCAACTTGCCAATATTGGCATAGATCTTTGAATCCAAAAAAGCTGATTGATGTTGGGTTTTCAAGACTTGGTGCAAGGATGACAATGAGTAGAACAATCAAGCTCTACAAGTTACCAGAGTCAACAGTCACTCCAGGTTTCAGAAAGATGGAGCTCCATGATGTTCCTGCAGTTACACGGCTACTTAAGACCTATTTGAGTCAGTTTGCTGTTGCACCAGATTTTGATGAAAATGATGTGGAACATTGGTTGCTTCCAAAGGAGGATGTTGTGGATAGTTATCTGGTTGAAAGTCCTGAAACTCATGAAATAACTGATTTCAGCAGTTTCTACACACTTCCTTCATCTATCCTGGGGAACCAGAATTATTCAATTTTGAAGGCAGCTTATTCGTATTATAATGTTGCCACGAGCACTCCTTTGCTTCAACTGATGAATGATGCTCTTATCATGGCAAAACAGAAGGACTATGATGTTTTCAATGCATTGGATGTCATGCAAAATGAATCTTTCTTGAAGGAACTGAAGTTTGGTCCAGGTGATGGAAAACTGCACTATTATCTTTACAACTATCGGATAAAACAACCACTGAAGCCATCAGAGCTTGGACTTGTGCTTTTATAGTCTGAGCTCTGAAATTTTGATTGTGGCAAGGATTAGAACTGCCTTTGGTAAAGTTTTTTTTAAGGTTGCATTGTTTTTGGAAATCAATGTAGATTTTATTGTGCCAGTGAAACTAACAAATATTGTGAACTTTTTTTATTTTTTGCTTGATTTTTCTAGGAAATTGTGGAATTTCATGCGCTTCATGTATTGTTAGGACCGAAAGATGATTGGAAAATTGAAAATCAATTTTGTTCTTAGTAATTGCTGCTTGCTTGTCATATTTATTCATTGTTGCCTTGCTGAATTATGTTAGAGTTTGGTTGAACTGATATCTTTTGAACAATTTTACTATCAATTCTACTACATAATGGCTCTTTGGAGAATATTTCTGTGTATTTGGTGGTTGGGGAGACATGATAACATTGCCTATTGAAGAAGCTAACAGCTGGGAGATGAGACTGTATTCACTAGGAAGAAATTTATCGTGTATGGTATACTTATCAAGTGTGATGTATAGTAAAGAACTATGCTAAACACATCTTTATAAGGGCTTACCGAGATAGTAAGTTATGATTGGTTTAGCATTATTTTTACACAGGTATATTGCGTGTGAATAATTGTGTACTTCAAACTTTTTGTATCGGAAATTATTAGAATTGAAGGGTATTGCAGAAAAAGATGCACGGAACTTGCTCCCACTTCCCATGTCCTTGTCACTGCCAAGTGCCAACAAAGAAACTGTGAAAGCAAATTCTGGGAAGCCTCAACTCCTGCATGTTTCTATCTTGTTTTGGGCAGAATTGCTCAGAATGGATTCTTATATTTTGTACTTAGTATTCGTGTCGGTGAGAAATATTAAGGGATACGTAAAAGGATATTTGATTGCACAGCATATCTGCCGTTCTTCAACATGTCCAACGCAATTTTCAGATTGGGTGCAAATATCGTAGAACGGGAAAAAAGAGCTTGGAAGCTCAAACATGGCAGATGGCTTGGTATTATCTACCCGCCAAAGAAAAACAAAGGTAAAAGAATAAAATTACCATAAGAAATTAATATGTACCAACATGCCAGAAATGATGCCTGTCGATCAAAAGCTAGGAAACTTACTGCCCACATTTATTTACATGTAAGGTGTACCTCACCTTTTGCTTTCAGTCTGGGGAGAATTACAACCAGGAAGGGGATATTAAGAATTTAAAAATAAGCATAACCAAAATGCAAAAGACAAACAACAAGCAGTTAGATTCTTCTATGTAGCTCCCTCAGGAATAATTCCAATTTTCCCCCTTACCCCAACCTGGCTGTATTTATAAAAATGCTGAGGCATAGACACATGATGAACAATTTAAGACTGTTGCATTGGATCAATGAATTTACATACACATCCAAAAAACTACAACAATTTCACTACTCATTCTATTGATGTTTTACCCCTAAGAAAGAACAGATTACAACCGATAACCTAGGCCAAGAGGACAATTTCACCACGCGAACCTGCAACAATAAGCCCAAAGAAACATATCAAGGTTAAATAAATTAAGACATTAGAAACATAACAATGACTACAGTAGGGAGGGCAATGTCAGCTTTACATCTTTCATAAATATCTTTCACCAGCTGTAGCATTGAATCGCTATCTTCTGCCATCTTCGAAATTCTTTCTGCCTCTTTAACTGCTTCGGCAGCCATATACGCTTTGTTTTCCGCATCGGCCACTCTGTAGGCAGCAGCATTAGCTGCATCATCCACACTCTCACTAGTAGTCATTAGCCCAGAGCTCAGTAGCTGCCGTGACCTGACATCCTTTTGTTTTGGGGCAGGTGATTTTGTTCCCAACGAGGTATCTTTTCTGATCCTGTAGCAATTTTCGACCTGCATTTTATATGGAAGAAAGTTGGAACTTCAAAAAAACAGGCTTCCTTTCCAGAAATTCCACAATATTGATGCTGATAATTCACATTCGTGAACAGAACATGCTGCAGATGCATGACATCATTGATAATTATACCTACTTCAAAGATCAACAATGCCAAATCTAAAAGTTGCATTTGAACCTTGTTGTCACACACACACACACCATAATCATATATATTTTATAAATGAAACATAAAAATAAATTAGAATTTGTGTAACAGTAAGGTTGTTCAAGTCCTTGACATCATGGAGTAGCAGGAGCTGTTGTTCAAATCCCTACCAATTTTCCCCCCGGGGAGGGGGGGGGGGGGGGGGGAAGGGGTGGGGAAGCAGTGAAAGAGAAACAAAAATCTTTGTCATATTGATATGAAAGAAGTGAAGATGACAATATTTGCAGGTCTCAACCTCGAATAATCTTCTAAAATTTGATGAATGTGTGAGAGAAGAATATTCAAGAAAATCAATCACCTTTTCAAGTTTGCCTTGCGCAACAAGCCTCCTCAACTTTGAACTCAATAATCTTCTAAAATTTTGTGGCACCTCCTGCCTTTGCTGCAATATGTAAATCAAGAGTTACAATCTCTTCCAAACTCACGTATAATGAAAATTTGTCTGCAAGAGAGAGTATATGTTGATTGGAAAATAAAGTGAACTGCATGAAACAAAGTGATCTGATCAAATGTATTTTCTTTTTCTTATAGCCAATACTACAACCCTGTGGCTGCTGCTCAGCTCAACTAAGTATAATCGCATCAAGGTAATAGATAGGTGATGATCCATGACAATCTTTTTATTTTTTTGGGATAAGTAATAAATTTTTATTGAAGAGGAGCTACCTCATGTACGCTGGATGTATACATAAGGTGCTCCTAGATGATCCATGAAGGTTTAATAACCCCATCACACTGCAATTTACATTTGAAGTTAAGAATTCATCATTCATTATGTGGCCAATAAAGGGAGAAATATGTAGAAATCACTTCGGCTGATGGTAAGAGTTTTTCTTTTACGAAGAAAACACTGTTCCAAAGTCCAAACATTCTGTAGTTGATTTGATAAGTAATCTCATAAAAGGAAAAAAGATAGCAAAAAGTTAGCATATACTTTCACTTGATCTGATATTGTCAACATTACCCCATCCTAAAGGAATTGACTTCTACTTACTCTCTTGCAATAGAGCACTAGACAATACTTAAGCTGTGAAGCATTCACTGGGTCTACTGGGACATGGCCAACATATTCACAACATTGTATTTTAATGCCAAAGCTTGCAGTAAATAGTGACTGCAGAATTAGATTCAAAGTGTGCAACCAAATCAGTTTGATTTTAAGTTCCTGTCATCTTGAAAGGCTTTGAAGAAGTGCATTTCATGTCTTTCTAGTGCAACTTCAATGTTTGTTAGAATTTGGTTTCTTCTCTCATTCTAATTGTATGCAGGGATGGCTTTTTCAACCATGGCAGGGAAGTTCTACATCCTAATGGAGCTTCCTTCAGGACAAAATATTTTCCAAGATATACAAGGATTAAAAATAAGAAGAGACTTCCATCTGACCTCAATATAGTGAACAATGGCACCTAAATCACATCCATTTGTATCTTTTGTTGTTGAAACAGCCTCAAAAATCATTGCATTGTACCTGGTAAGAAAAAGAAAACAGCATCAAGTGCCCCGTGAAGAGACCTTGATAAAATAAAAAAGTTGTGAAAAGATGTTTGTTATTCTCATACATAGCCAGAAGGCTTCAAACTAAATGCAAAAAGAATTATAGTTATGTAAATGTTGTATAATTGTGACAGTAAGGTAGCAAAGTTGTAGCATGTCAAAAACATATGAACAACAGGCTTTCCACTTCAACTTTTTTGAAACTAGATTCATGAATCATAACTTGCTTCAAAAGTATAAGAATAACAACTGATGAAATCAGTTTATCATATATTAAATGAATTGTCTCCAAATCCTGGATTGAACATGTGACATGAAAAGCAGAGTAATTTAAAATCTGAATTGTAATAATAGCTGCACGTAACAATGTAATCAAATTGGTTATCAAATAGGTAGCTCCCCGTTCCTTTCCATTGTTAACCTTCTAGAAAGTACCTTCCACCACATTCATGTCTATTATCTATTATACTATATTAAAGCGGATGCTAAGAGAAAGTTCAATTCCAAACTCTAGAGTGTCACATATTATGCCAAGTGGCATAGCTAACTTTACACAAAATATAGTCCTACAATTAAAAAATTCTTTAAAAAAAAAAGCCAAGCTAACTAAAACTCAATTATTTTGAGAAAGGATAGAGTGAGTTCCAGGATAAGTTAACTTTTACTTGGCTAATAATAAATCTTAGTCCCACAACTAAAAGATTTCTTAGAAAATTTACTTCTGAATATATATATATATATATATATGTTACCATAACTGTAGAATAAAGCTTTTTGATGTGGCTTAAATCAAGTTGGGCATGAACGAGCTCTTGGGATGTTTGATTTTGAATCAACCATTAGTTTCTCACACATGTATTATTCTTACAAAATATAGAGATTAAGTGGTCAACTATACATTAACGAAAGAAAACTTCAATACATTTCTAATAACAAAAAGATCACGATAACAATATAAAAAAAATTAAGAAGAAGAAAAACTAGAGAGAAGAAAATAACTGCTTAAACCAATTTGAAATTGAATGCAAACTTATCGTCATGAATGTGAAATGAAATTACATGCAAATGTACATTCACATGTATTAATTTAGATGATCTTTACAAATTACAACTTACTTTACAACAAAGCGTGTCCCCAATTTTTTTATTCATAAAAAAAAGTCCCCAGTTTTTTGGGTTCAGCTATGGATCCTCAATAAATTAGTCCGGGTCAACCATATGTATTATTTTCCTTCATTCTATTCCCTCCGAAGTTGTACTCTTTATTACTTCCTTAATTGACAACCCTTATTCTACCAATAATTAATTAAAAATTGAAACCATTGTTCTGATTTAAAATTATCACTTCGAATAGCAATAAATCTATCCTTCAGATTTATGATTCACATGGATGTGCTAAGACTTAAATAACTCCTAGTTCTATAATAATCAAATAATCAACTATCATTCCACAATTTCAATTTTATTTTCAAGGAAAAAATTAATTTATGTTTTGCTTCCTTTTCTTTTGATAAACACTTTTGTGTCTACTTTTGCTCATAAAAACTGGGTATATGGGCTAAAAATAATGGGATACTTGGACGGGCTCGCACTTTAAACCCTACCTAAACTAAGTTACAAAAGGTGATGTTTTGGAAACACATGTAAATTTGAATTCTACTCCTATCATACTAATAACTGCAAAAATTGATCCCATCGTTGAAATTAAGATAGGCTGTGTGGATTAATACTAACATAGTTTGATTACAACTTAATTTCCATGGATTTTTTTGACTTTGACTAATGTAATTCATCTTGATTATTGATATTGTGTTTTTAATTCGGTATTCTTGATATGTAGATCAAGACCGATGTTAATTAATATTTACTAAATTATGACAATCATTAAATTTAAAACAATTATAACTGATAATTTGTTTGAATTCTTTTGTACTTATATTGCAATTTTTTCCCCTTTGCTTGCTTTGATTTATATACCTTTGAAATGATCTTGATGGTGATGGGTCTAGATACTTAGTGAAAATAACATTATTTTACAAATAAGATTTCATTTTGGTTTTTAGGTATTAAACATACAAATAAAAGAATTGGATTTTACATATTTTGTCGACAAGATATTTAAAACTGAATAATAAAGAAAACTACCTGTGCATTGCACGAGTTGTTAGTTATATACAAATGTCAAAGTGACACTACGCCCTTATTTAAAGATATTTTGGTAAGCATTTATTAGAAATTATAGTGGCCATTTAGCCAGATTTTCCAACCAAGTTATGAGGAATTATAAGATAACAACAACAAAAAAAATAGCATTTATAAAAGTTTGAGAACACCATATTTTAGAAAATCTTCTGATAATTACTTACCCAAAAAAAGAAAAGAAAAAAGAAATAGATTTCTTCTGATAAGTACACACAACTCATGATATATGGGAAAAAAAAAGAGATAAATAAAAGGACAGCTAATTCTTGGCATAACATTCACATACTATACATGTCATATAAAGGAGTTGGAGAAGAGGAGGAAGACAAACACTTACCGTGGAGCATTTTTCCCCTCATGTGTGCTATTAGGGGCATCATCCATGACAGTATCAGGGGGTGCAGTAAGAAGAAGTGGAGCAGCAGGAGCAGAATGTTGAACATTGGGGAGTGGAGCAGCTGTTATAGCCTTTATCTTTGGCGCCCTCGATTTCTCTTTAGAGCCTTGACCAGCAGTACTAACACTCAGGTTTCGCCATTTGTCCTGGTAGGTAAGCAAGAATGAGTCAGATAAACAGCACTGAGGTTCAAATTGATTTTTGCTAAGTAGATCAAAATAAACTACACTAATACAATAACTCAAAGGTTTGAAACACCTCTCCATATTTGAAATACACTTCTTCCTTTCCTTATTAGCTCTACTTCACATATTTGAAATATATATATTTTCTGAATTTTTGATACCATTAAAGTTTCTCAGAACTAGATACAACAAATATAAATAAATTCAATTAAGAAAACTAAAATGCTGAAAATTTAGAGTTTCAAGTAAAACAGTCCAGGATTAACATTTTAACATAGAATAAATGAGTTCTCAGTTCTGAGAACAAAGTTAGGGTTTTTTTTTTTTTTTTTTTGGATGACATAGGAGAACTTCACTCAGATTAGTTCACGTCACATAGCATACTGACCCCACCCGCTAGAACCAGTTACCGGGTAATCCAGGGGCTTTTCACCCCTGAAGGGCTAAGCAATTTATCCTCACTGAGAACAAATTTGGGGTTTTTGCTTTATATGTATTCTATAATACCATTTCTAGGTTAGGTTTAAAACACATATAGCTCAAACTCAAACGGTCAAACACCTAGGATTTTCACCAAGCAATAACAGCCTATCAACATAAATACACAGGACTATACACTACACCAAAGTTCCCGGCAAAATAAACAAACACTTTCTCTCCTAACCAAACATACCTTAGGGTGAAAAATTTAAACAAACAAAAAAAACCCCTAAACTTAAGCGGATAAGGGAAAATTTGCAAAATAATTTTAATAATTATTTAAATTGACATTGTTTTGAAACTATTTGCCAATGGTATGCTTTTACAAAATCTTGTTTTGAAAATACAATTTTAAGCGATAAAAGTGATGAAATCAAGTTTAAAACGATCTTTAGAAAAGTTTTAGATCCCAAAAACCTTCAAAACAGTGTCAAATTTATATAATTAATATTAAAATGAGATTATTTTCCAAATTTGCCCCGCGGATAAGTTTGATATACATATAACAAAATCAACAATGCTATGGAAAGTGGAAACCCCTATTTTCACAACTTGCAAACTTGTGTGTACAACATTTTAAACAATTCAATTAAGAAATCTACAAAGCTGAAAATTATTTAAGGTTTCACATTGGGACCTAATACAAGCATAAATTGCACAAATTTTCTCAAGAAAAAAAGAAATTCAAATTTTCCCTAGAACCAAACAGCACCTTAGCTGCCAAAAAAAATCCTACAAATTGAGTGCTAAGAAGTCATTTTATATAAATAAATTTCTCTCACTCTTCTCTGTATTATATATGTGTATGTGTCTGTGCATGAACAACAATTCTGAAGAATTCAAGTAACAACATTACAAAGCCGAAAATTTAAGGCTTCACACTGGGGCCTAATAGAAGCGTAAATTGCAGAAGTTTTCTCGAGAAACAAAAAATCCAAATTTCCCTCGAACCAAACAGCACCTTAGCTGCCAAGAATAAAACAAAAATCCTACAAATTAAGAGCTGAGAACTCATTCTATATAACTAAAATTACTCTACGTTGATGAGCATAGAAGAATTCAAGTAACGACACTTCAATGCTGGAAATTTAGGGTTTGATAACACCATTACAGGCCTAGAAAACCCTAATTTGCAAAAAAAAAAAAAAAAAAAAATTCCCGAGAAAAAAAAATTCCAATTTTTCCCTTAGAACCAAACACAATTTACAAAAAAAAAAAAAAAAAAAAATCCCTAAAAGTGAGAGTGGATAAGCTAAGACAAAGGGAGTGGCATGAAAAGGTAAATAAGGAGTGACCTTGAGGTCAATGTTGGAACGGTTAGTGAGGAAAGGAGCAAACTCAGGATCTTTGAGAATGTTCTTCCATTTTCCAGGGCCGTGCTTCGCTACTCCGCCCAGTAGAGCTTCTTCCTCCTCCGCCGTCCACTTCTGCTTCTGATTCCCCATTCTCTCTCTCTCTCTAGAAAAACTCTCTCTCTCTCTCTATATATATACGTAGAGAAGAAGAGGTTTGTTTGTGAGAGCGTTTGTTTTGGGGGTGTAGTACTATTCCTCACTCCTTCTTCCCCTCCCGTTCCTCGTGGTCCGTAACCGTAGCCAGCAGAGCACCGCTGCCACAAAAGAAACTCATAATAAAAATGTTAAAATTTTTCATTACATTTTTTAAATTTTGATTTGCTGACGTGGCAAGATGGTCGAATATTTTACGGTATAATACTGTTACTACAACAAAACTCACAACTTGGTCATGCAGCGAGTTAGGGGGGTAAAGATGTAGACTCGTTACTTTTACTTTACTGGACATGAGTTGCAGTGTGGGTAGATTGTTGTAAAAGTTGTGAATTTTATACGTGGGACTATCATTATTCATATATGTTGTGTTATTTTTATGAGTCACAACTTTGACGTGGGCATGAAAGTTGTGACAAAGAAGTCGTGAAATGATCTGTGGTTTTAGATTTTTTTTTTTTTTTTAATTTTTCAAAGCCTGTTCCAAACAAATTTGACTATGGTTGACATTGCATATAGTTAGCATTAGTAGCAAATTGCCTAAAATGGGATAAAATGATGAATATATGTTACCAAATACCTAAAAACTTTATATATAGGAGTGTGTATGAGTTGAATTAGGTCAAGTTGAGAGGTTTTTTCAACTCATTGGTGAGTTAAAAAAAATTTAACACAACCCAACCCATATGAATTGAGTTGGATCTATGGGTTGGAAAGATTTTTTTTAAAAAATTATTATTATTAATACTAAATTGAGAATTAGAACAACATCACCATAAATAAGAGCAAGGTTATAACCAAATAATCTTGAATATAACACCAAATCAACACAAACTATATGAGAAGAACTCAAGGTTTGGGTTTTATTTAGAAAGCAGGGTAAAAAAGTAAATAAAAAAATTGTATAATATATAGTAAATATAGGTGGTTTGCGTTGAGTCGAGTTAAGTGGATTTGTGAACCTTATGACCCAAACCCAACCCGAACCACCATAAAAACAAATTTCATAACCCAACTAACCCATCAACCCCTAAAAATTGACTCAACTTGATGGGTTGAGTTGAACTAGGTTAGTTTTGGTAGATTGGCTGCAAAGTCATTAACTTACCCATACCCATTTACCAATAATTGGGAAATATGATGTGATGCCCATTAAAATGAAATATGTTTTAGAATAGAAAATTCAATATAGGTGAAAAAAGAGTGGTTGGCTAAAATAGGGAAAGTAACAAATAGGAAGAAAATATAGGTAACCTACCACTATTGCTCTTAGTGATAGGTTAAAAAATGCTATAAATGGTGGACCTGTACGAGAATAAGTAAAAGCATGCAAGCTTAACCATTGTGAAAAATATTGTAAAATTTTTTTAAATATGTAGCAGTGCTCTACTTTTATTATTTGTATTTTTAAGGTCAAGATTCAAATCTTCATTCCCGACTATTGAATTTTAAATTCAAATTCTAGCTAGCACTGCTACATAAAAATCCAAAATGAAGTTTTCATTCCCTTTTATTATGATTAATTTTTATTGTTATATTAATTTTATTATAGATTGATTATAATATGCCATCTTTATCGCCTCTTCAAGAATATTATAACTCAACTTGTAGTTTTTCGTATATTCAAAAGAATTGTTTAGGATTAAGTAATAAAAACACAAGAAAAAGGGATTAGTGTGAAAAGTTAGGTGATATTATTAGTGTCAATAGATGTAATTTATTTTTTTATGTAATAATTGTATTAGAAACTAGAAAAGAATTGAGTAGACAGTTGAGACTTAGATCATTAGTATTTGTGTAGGCATTTGGCTAATATGCTAAATTTACCATCAAAATATAACAAAAGTGGGCTACATCAACGGAGACAAAGCCAAATTTTTTGACTTTTGAGCCACAGTGCACAGCTAATTAAAGACAGTTGTGCTTGGTAGCTAAGATGGTAAAAGAAAAAAAAATATTTTATTAAAAATATATTATTTTATTGTATTGGTGGTAGTAATTGTTATTTATTGTAGTTGTAAGGTCACAATTTGCACCCAAACCCAACAGTGTGAAAGGGATAGACCCAAAAGGCCCAATACAATGAAATTTGTAAAGAGTGAGCTTGAAATCTAGGTTCTAGGAGTGTTGGATTATAAAGATGATGGGCTAGATTACAACATTACATACAATGAACTGTTCTGTAACAAGTTATGTAACAGAATTTCTCCTCGGACACAAGCCGAGGACAATTTGTATTATCTTTCCTTTTTCCACATATAGATTACAAGTATGGATGGTAGTATGTACAATATTTTCTCTCTCTCTTCTCCGATCCCCTATCCTGAATGCCTTTTTTTTTTTCTTTTATATCATCCTCCTTCTTTTCTCCATCTTCCACATACAGATCAGATCACCGATCAAGATACTTGTCCCATCCACCCCCTCTTGAAGTTTTCAAACAATAGTTGTAACGCTGATCACCACTATTTAGATGTCATTTCCTCATTAATGCGGCCAGATAGGTAAATGTAGAGTTTTTAATGCGGTGGTAGTAGTTTTCTCTAAGATACTTCTCATTCGTTCTTCCTCTCTGTGCCCTTATGGAACACATCTTCATCCGCAAGTTCTTCTAGAATATCATTCTTATCACCATGGCATACTATCTGACCTTCACTTTATTTAGCCGAGGAGTTGCAAATTCTCGGACTATTTCTATCAGTCTTTTTCGCAACAGTTTATTTGTGGGCTTTTAAGTTTAATATCATTACTACCACTAACCCTCCTCGAACGAGTAAATACTCTCGGATTAGGCCCAAGGCCCAAAAACATGCCTTGGACCTTTTGTCCTCACAGTAGTAAATATATTATTTTGTTGTGTTATTTATATTATTTTATTATGTTGAATGCTAAAGTAAAACTACTAATATTGGATGTCTTGTAAAGTGAAGTGATAAAATAGATAAAGTAAGTTTTTGTAGTACCAAATTGCTAAATTTTTAGCACCACAAATGTTGATTCTCTTATGAACATTATCCTGATGTTGTCACCCATTCAAATAGAGTTCATAAATAGAGGCATGTGGTACAATTTCTCAATACGTTAGCAAATCTTAATTCTAAAGTGAAAAATAAATACCCAAACATTGGGTCCAGGATGGGCCAAAAAACAAACCTGGTACACATAGCCCAACAAAGTTTTGCCCTATTTTTCGTTTCTCAAAAAAAAAAAAAAAAAAGAAGTTTAAAGTTTTGCCCTTTTTTTTTATTACTATTGTGAGCTGCACGTGCAAGGCACGTGCTAGCCTATGCATTGGGTATTTGTAAATACATCCTGAGCTTTAAAATTTAAAGTTGACAACTTAAAGTTGACAACTTATTTTAGTGTTAAATTTTCAATTTCCATCCCATTGTCTATATTAGAGAAGAAATTTAAAGTGTAATGGACAACTAACTAATCCTTAAAATCCCATATTAATCTATGTTGTAAATCCAAAAGTACCAATACATTTAGTAAAAACAAGTCCATAAAATCCTATAATAATCTATGTTGTAAATCCATAAGACCCCATAAAAGAAGAAGAAAACAAGATTCTAGCTGATCATTGATGAAATTTAAAACACCTTGACAAAGTATCACTACCAAATACAGTTTTTTTTTTTATAAGTATATATATGAAATAAAAATGTAACCAGGAGTCTAACAATCAAATATAGTTAGACACATCCACTACCAAGCACTATGTCTACCTTGTAATCATAGTTGACTATAGCCAATGGTTATTTACAAAATCAAAAAACAAGGCATGTTTTCCAGCTAAATTCAACCACTCTAGAAACTAAGCTTTTAGATATATCTCTATGCTAGAAGGTGATAGTATGCTGCACACATTCACATTCTAATGAGTTTGTTTACATCTCTAACCTTCAATAGCACAACACTATGATTTTCTATCATTGTGAACCACTTGATTTTATTGCACTTCATCTTCCACTCTTGCATAAAACCAAAGCTTAGTATCAAGCCAAGGAAGGGTGCTTCCACATCTAATGTGAGAGGAATCTCCTTGATCCTACACAACCTCTCTTTGGTATGCTTCATACATCAACCTCTTCACTACCTGTTCCAGCTCCTAGATTGGTTTTAACCAAAGCAATAGCCTAGGAAAGGGGAAGGAATTAGAGAGTTGAAGCTTTAAAGGTTAAGAGTAATAGCATGTTTGATTAATTCAAAAGTCAAGCAAACACCTGACACCCATTCAAAAATTGATAAAATAATAAATAACATTTTCTCCCCTGTAAATGATAAAAATGCTAGATTAATCTCCATTGTGTTAATAATGACTGCAATAAACAGTTTTTTGAATCAAGGCACAATAACCACTTTTGGCCTTTCACAATACACAAGGATCTCAATAAGACGGGAAAACTTAAAAACAACAACAACAATAATAATTACAGAATCAGAAAGCATGACAAACCTCATATGTGACAGCATCCCACAATTCGTCATTAGTAAGGATAAGATAAGCACCTCAAGGGAAGCATCAATCTTTTCCTCCTACAAGTTTTATAAGGATGTCAGTAGCTAATTATTCACACAAAAAACTGAAAATAAGAAGCATGAAAGGGGCACTCTTAACCAGACTAAATGTACCAACCAAAGCTCTCTTAAAGAGGGACTTGTACTACTATTGACAGGTGTGAATAAACAATATTCCTCTAGCAGAAAGCTAATTCACATATGTAGGTACATTGAGAAATGCCAGTATAAATTTTGTACATTTTCAAATTAAAAAAGATTATTAGTACACATAATTATTCTAGCACACACGAAGATAATTACGATGCAGGCATAATAATATCAGCAAATTCATTTGTCTTTCTTCTTAATAATAATAAATAAATAAAGGTGATCTTAGGTTTTCATTCGAATCACCATTTACCATAGTAAGGAAGTAAAACTTCCTTTACATAGTAAGCATCAAAAGTCAATGTTAAGAAAAACCCACACCTAAAATTCTGGATCAGCAGCAACATATTACATCGAGAGTCTATCACCAAATGCACAAGAGAGAAAGAAAGAACTCCTTCAACTCTCCTAGTTGGTGTGGTATAATTTTATTCGCCAAGACACATGCAATTTACTAAATCACCAAAAATCTTGAAAATTAATGTATGATAAGCCTACCAGCCCACATAACAAATTCACCAGCATTCCTTAATCCATTATGGCTCATTAGTTTGATCTAGCTTGTGATCAAAAGAAACAAAAATAGTTGCAGAAAATCACAAGATGATAAACAAATGAGATAAAAAGTTAGCAGAATAGGAAACGCGTAACATTTTAACCGAATCCTCTCACATTAAAAAGATTTTCTATATTATATATTGTTTGCTACTCTTCATTATTAAATGGTCAATACATCATCTACAGTGGCGCACTTATCAAAGGAACTCATACAATTAAATCAACTAAGTCTCTAAGATAATGAGAAACAAATCCTTGAAGGGATTTCAAAGTAGCAACAAATAGCACTCAACTATTCAGAAGTGAATGAAAAAGAAATGACACAATTGAGTATTTTCCTATAGCAAGCCAGAGCTTTGGTAGTGGAAGTAGCTCCAAAGAAATTGGAAATTTGGTAGTGTATCTCTTGACATAATTCAAAATGAATAAACTTAACTCAAGGGATCAGAATGCATTTTTTGTTTTATCCTTTTTTGTTCTTCTTTCCATTTGAATAGATAATGAGGGTCGATTTTTTTGTTCGTTAAACATTACCTAAAGCATTCAAACACATATGTTGAAGTATTTTTATAGTTGATCAATCTTGATATAGGGTCGCATGGATGAAAGCTCCAAACTAATTTATTCTCTAAAAGCTAGTTTCAAAGTGGTCTGCATCACTTAAGTCCCAATATTGCTAGAAAATACATTCACATGGATTATAAATCCAAACACAGAGAGATATGATTATATAGTGTTCCCCAAATAATAGAATGAGACAGAATAATTAGCTGATAAGGAATACCGCGTCATCGATTTCTTGGTGTTATAATGTCAGCGAAGATGGTTTAAACATGGTAAAAGCTGCTGAATCTAGTTTTTTTTTTTTTTTTTGCCCCTATTTTCTCTCAGCTGGGATGGTAAAAATAATAATAAAGGCACATTAAACTTTAATTAATTCTTTAAATCATAAGAAATATATAACCATTCCATATCACATTAGACATCATAGGGCCTTTTCACTTCAAGTTATATAAAAGTCATGCAATTTTCTCTACATATTGGTAAACTTATAAAAATTTTAATTCGAAAACCATGGGGTTTGTATGAAAATACATAATTTTCAAATGGGTAAAATCAAGAACAATTACCATATGTGTAGCTATATAATTGGGCACAATTTTTCTCCCTAAACATGGCCATGAACACATCTAAAAATTCATGCAAGACAAAAAAATTAGCTCATTAAAAATAAAATAAGCTAATACACATCTATTTTTCTAAGATAAAATAATTTAAGTCAAAAATTCGGACTCACTATAAAAATAAAAACTTGAAATATAAAATACCAAAATTTTAAGGAACTAATTTTAGAGCCCACACAACTCAGCATGAGATTTGATTCCGTGCACTGTGAATAATGGTCGATCACGCTGTCTCTAGTGTCAATCGCATTGGAGTTTCATCCAATTTTTCACCATTTCCATAACTCGAAGAACAAAGTCTCCTATTTTAACAAATATGTGCTTTGAGGCATGTTGTTTCATTGCACCTTTAATTGTGTTAACACCAAAAGTGAGAAACTTTTTCACATCTTAAACAAAGAGATGAGCAAGAAAGAAATATAGAATAGGAAAAGAAATACACATTATAACAATAATTTGAGGAGAGAAAGACGAAGTACGCCATTGACATCTTAGAGATATTTATGAAGATCTTTTCCTTTGTGTTCTCTGGGGAATTTTGTGAAACATATATAGGACTGGGGTGTTATCATAAGGTTGTGGGCTTTTGATTTGGAGGGTTCCCTGGGTTAATCAAGAATTGCAAACTGTGTATCAAAATCTTTGGGCTATAAATATAAAAATGGGACCACCCGTTGGTTCATTTTACTCTACTTTTTCTTCACAGATCAGCAATTGAACCATGGCAAAGCTAGAAGGAAGTGAAATTGAAAGACAAAACTTCAGGCAAAATTCAAATACCAACACAAATTAAAGAAGGATATCTAAAACAAGAATGAAAAACCCACTGAAATTTCAGAGAATTGGGTTTTGGCGAAATTCCCAGCCTTGAGATGTCAAACTTTCATCAAAAATATAAAAGGCTCACTACCAGTTATGTGAAATCAGTACCTCAGTATAATAAACAAAAGAAAAAGAGAGATAGAAATCAATCAAACTATAAAGAAATTTAGAGATAGAAAATACCTGTCGTGTGAGCTGAAAGAAAACCACCGAAGCCACAAATCAGTCCTCTGCTTTTCCATTTCCTTCTCTCAACCTTCAAAAAAACCATCATTAATATCTGGTGAAAGAAAATTGGCAATTTTGCCTCACTCGGTCTTGTTGCTTCATATGCTTGGCTGTGATCTTGGAAGGGACAGAAGAGGGTATGAGAAGTCTTGGGAGGGTCCTTTCCACACCTACCCATAACACATATCAAAGATCCGGAAGAAAGAAAGAAATAAAGAAATAAATAAAAGCGAAGTATATAGAAGCAAAAGGAAGAAAGCAAAAGATCATACCTTTCAACTTAAAGCCTTCCCTCACTCCGATCTACCCATCCCCCTTTGCTCTATTCAGATCGGCCGATATACCACCATAGACGTCCAAAAAAACCCATCGGCAACCACGGCTTGCTCTCTCGTTCCAAAAATTCTCTAGACATTGAGAAAGAGAGAAAAATAGAGGTTGAGAGGCAGAGAGAATTCCAGATTCCCGAACTCTCTAGCCCTCTCGCTCTCTATCTCTGCCTTCTTCTTTTTTTCTTGGTTGCCAAACGAACCGTTTTGGCTTCAGAAAAAGACAACAGACTATACTAAACCAAAAACACTGTAGAAAATACTGTAGAGGCATTGCCTCTTTTTATATAGCTAATAGATTATTCATTATGGCCTTCAAACTTGTCTAGTATGAGTCGTTTCAAAAGATTGTATAATAGTACCACCTGCCTCTATATGTTTGATCCTTCACCCTGCTTTGTAATGGATGCTTAATCTATATTTAGTTGAACATGTTTACCTGTTTGAGCTATTTTATTTTGTAATCATAGGTAACAAATCAGTGATGTTAACTATTTTGTAAAGTAAAATAGTAAAATATATAAAGTAACTTTTTATAGTATCAAATTGATAAATTTTTTGGAACTGCTGATGCTCTTATGGACATTATGCTAATGTTGCATTGTCACCTATTCAAATAGAGTTCTTAAAAAATCCGCTTTGGACTCTAGAATTGTCCTCTGAAACCCGTAAAGCTTATTGCATCTTCATATGCACCACAGTAAGTAGTGAAGGATAGCTAGCCCTCCATATTAGGACTATTCTAATGTCAAAGATAGCAAAATCCATATTCCAAAATTTTCTTTCAATATGACAATGCAACATCAAGTGATTAGTGATCATGATCAATTAATAAGATAAATAGAATTGTATTGTTTCACCACTTCCCTTCCACGTACAACACCAATTCTCCCCAATACAGTGTTTCTCTTCCTCAAATTTTAGTAGAATTGTAAATTTCTTGAAACATAAATAATAGAGTTTAAATAATTAAAATTATCATATCAATTAATAAGATAAATAGAATTTTAGTTGGAGTATAATTTTTAATTTCTTCAAACTTAGTTCATAGAGCTTTAACTAAATAAAACTATCCTGGCCAAGATAAACTAATTTAATCATTTAAGAAAGTTTAACTCTAATAAATGAATAGAATTTTAGTTGAAGTAGGATTTTTAATTCCTTGAAACCAAGGTAATAGTGTTTTAATAAATTAAGTTTACCAAAAAAAAAAAAAGAGTTTCAATAAATTACATTATTCTAATAATTAATGACAGTGTACCTATGGCAAAGAAGATAGCAATTTGATGCAAACACAACTTCTAAGACCCAACTTATACATTTCAAAGATGATGTGATACATCCCACAATTGTTACTTCGATAGGATCGATTGATGATGTTATACATCCCACGATTGTTA
This sequence comes from Castanopsis chinensis, assembly GCA_032878915.1. NCBI lineage: Eukaryota > Viridiplantae > Streptophyta > Magnoliopsida > Fagales > Fagaceae > Castanopsis > Castanopsis chinensis. Next base: position 1,124,160 of record JAVQMG010000096.1, read on the forward strand.
ATTTGATAGGATTTGTATTTTTTTTTACGAGAGATTGTAGAATAATTATTGTACACGACTAAACCAAGAAACTGTTTTAAAAATACTATTCTATCCACCCCTTTATTACTAAGAAGATAAGATTAGTTGGTCTAGCTTATATAAACTAGATTCTATACATGTCTTTCTGAAAAAACTGGTTATATGTACGTGAAAGCGCTAAACCCAGAATAATTTTTTTCAAAGTTTTCTCATGGATACCCTACTAGAAAGTCTCAAAGTCGAAATTCTCCATAGACTCCCTCTTCAATCCTTGGCTCTATGCAAGTGCATCTCCAAGTACTGGCTCACTCTAATAACCTCTACGCCCAGAGTTTTCGCGGCTCGTCACCACAACGAGTTGCCAGTGACACTTCTTTTTCAGTACCCAGATAAGCAACTCGGCAAAAAAATCTATATAATCAAAACAAAATTCAAGGACAGTGAATTCAATACTAGCTCTATCGGAGAATCTGTTGATGTAGTAGCTTCATGCAAAGACTTGTTGTTGTGCTTCGGTAGAGTTTCTTCTAATAATTACTACATCGTAAACTGTATTACCATGCAGTGGCTGAAACTTCCTCCTGTTCGTGAAGTACCTGGAAAGCTCCATGTTGGGTTGGTTTGTGATTCTGGTTATAATAACCATGATAGAATGGAGAGTTGGTACAGAGTTGTACGTCTAATTCTTGATCTTCATAATAATATCATAGTGGAAATCTTCTCATCGGATACAGGTGAATGGTGTAAGTTACAGATGTCATCACGCCCACAACAACAACCTTTTGGTTTGGAGAGCGCAGCTATGGATATAAGTGGCCATAAAAGACTGCTTTTGAGGAGTACTGGTGGTGTTGTTGTATTTGGTAGAATGATTTTCTGGCAGAGTTCAAAGTGGAGCATTGTTGGGTTTGATCCAAACAATTGTGAGTGTTATTTCATTCATCTAGGAATAGGCCTTGATGAAATAGTGGATTGCATGGGAGTGTGTAATGGGTGCCTGAGAATCTGCATGGTTTTACGATTCTTTGATCATTTAGAATTAACTGTGTTGGAGTTGAAGGATTATAAGGAAGGCGGCATGTGGCGTTCGGAGCACATGGTTGAGTTCCAGGATATGGATTTAAGCAACACTTGGCTGAGAGAGATTGTGAAGAAGAAAGATTTATTGGATTATGGATTAAGGGTGCTAGCTCATGACCCTAGAGATGGGGATGTTGTGTATTTGGAAATCGAACAGCAGTTGATAATGTGCAACATGAAGAAGAAAAGGCTAATACTGATCCATGATATTGCTGATGATTGCTTTAATAAGTTGGGCAGTGTCTACACCTTTGTGCTCCCATGGTGCCCAACTCCAATTCCTTCTCTCCCACAAAATATTATTATGAAAGAGAGAAAAGTATAATGGGCAGTGTTTGTGTGCGTACATAGTACATACACACTCGGCCTATTATAACCGAATATTTTTTTAGGTTTGAAATCACTATTTAAAGTCACGTTTTCAGTCAAGGACGAAGTAATGACTTGGAATTAAGGGTGGCAGCTTTGTACGTTATTGGTTGTGTGGTTGTTGTAGTGGCTTCCGCTTTTACGTGTGTAGATTGTAGAGTGTGTTTCTTATTAGTAAAGACAAAATTTTTTAATTTAAAATTTTTTAAAGAGTCAAGTTATTTGTTTTTGGCAGGGACGGACCCATGTTAAGGTGGAGGGGGGCCATGCCCCCCTCCCCCCCTTAATCCAATTTTGGAATATATATATATATATATCACTATATACAAAAATTTCTCCTAAAAAGTATATTTTTGGCCCCCTTCTTTCAAAATCTTTACATTTTAACTCATGAAAACTAAAAATAAAATTGCAACATCTTTTTGCCCATTACATATTGATCCAAAAATATGAAACCCATGGGAACTATGATCAAATGTGTGCAGTAAATACTAATGCTTATTTGCAGGTTTATTTTTATGAATTATTAACTATTTTTAGAAAATATTTTATTACCATTAATGTTGTTGTAGCTTATGGGGTATGTTTGTTTGGTTTATTTTTTGAACTAAATTTTGAAACGATAGAGCTATATAATATGGAAATAACGGAACTTTTACTTGAATTGTTGATGATGGGAAAATTATCTATAATATTTTATTTTTTTAAAGAGAAAAAAATTACAAATAATTTGACGCTGATAATGCAACATTGCCTCTAGTGTTGATGTCCCAATTCATGAAAATTTTTAAACAAAATTCCAAAAAATCACCACCAATTAAATTAGTATTCGGTCCAAATTGTGAAAATATGAGATCACAATGTTAATGAATGTGATGAAATTCAACAAAGCTTGAGTAGATTTTAATTTTGATTTTTATAAACTTTTTTGGGTTTATACTTTGGCCCCCCTCAACTTCGAATTCTGGTTCCGTCCCTAGTTTTTGGTAAAATCGATTGATTGGTTTTAATTTTTTTAGCTGTGTTATTGATAATTTTTCTTATTAGACTTATTTTTAGGATTCTTATACTTTGTCTTTGATTTAGATCTATAAAAAATTTTATGGCCTTTAAAATATTAAAAATACTAGATTTACAAACTTTTTACAAATTGTTATTGTGCTGAGTGGTTATTAGAAAGTAAAAATGTGATATAAATGGTGAGTCCAAATACAAACTAGTAAAAATTTACCACCTCAATAATTTGTAAAAATATTCAAAAATTTTTTGTATCAATAGCATTTCTCTTATAATAATAAGTAGTATTATTGAGGGTTCAAAAGGTAAGCTAAAATTAGTACCTACGTACATATGTACTTCTATTCTTTAAAAAAAAAAATTAGGGGGGTAATCCACAAATGGCTCCGTCCATGTTTTCAGTTATAATTGGCTGCATGTGTAATAGATTTTACCAAAGTATAATTGTTACAAACCCGTTGAGGTTGGAATTAATGGATCTATTATTGCTGAATGATTTTTTATTTTTCTTCTTGTTCTTTGTTTTTTAATAATTTTTTTTTAAGTATTTAAAAGCTTTTTTAAAGACCGAACCAATTACCTTCATGCAAACTCTTTTTTTGCTGTTCTATGATTCTATCATCTATGTGCCGGCGTGTCTTATATATCCAAATTTTCTATGCCACACTTTGTATGAAAAATCTTTGGAATTGAACAGTACTTGATAATCTGCAACATGCAGAGTCACACTCTAGAAGTGATCTGTACAGTTTCTGACATGAACTTTTATCTGTGTGGCAGTGTCTACACACCTTTGTGTACCCATGGTGGCCAACTCCTATTCCTTTTCTCCCAGAAACAGAGAAAAATAATTTTTGAACAAAAATCCTCTCCATTCAATGCAGTATATGTCATGTGTTTAAATAGTTTTTCCTTTATATACTTTGCTTATTTTATAAGAAAAATAATGAAACAGGCCAAAGATAGCGGATTTTTGTTCCTAATTGTTGCACTTTCTATTGAATTTTACAGACACTAGCTAGTTTTCTAGGGAATGATCTGTCTTTTGTGATCTGCTTGCTGAACTAATAGTCTTTGTGCATCTCTCTTGTTATAACGAGAGATTTGGGCTCAGTCTGTTAGGTAGCATAGGATTATGGATTATTTTATTGTTTGAAGTTTGAACAATTGAAAAAACAGTGTATAAACACTATAAACTATGTCCAATTAATGCTGGTCCTGTTGTTATTGCTAATTTGAGATATAATAATATATTTTTATTGTTATTTTAAAAAAATTTCTCTGTATCTGTTTCATTGATAATTGGAATTTAGTTAGAAAAACTCGTGATTTCTCTTTTTGTTGAATGTGGTTATGATATATGGTTTTTATTCTTTAGGTCGAGAACCATATGGGTTATGTACTATTAGCAGTGGTTACTTTTATTGATTATGATGTGAAATTTGACATCTCTATTCATAAAGTTGCAAATACAGATCTGGGCTTTTATTATTGTTGGATTAGTTTATGTTATACTGGGAATGATTTGAAGGACCCAAGTTGAGTGTGATTAGTGTTAGTTTGTTTAGTGAGCAAGAAAAGTTATGTACTATTGTGTTCATTTGTACAATCTGTAATGTGGGGCATCAGCCTGACGTAGGTATTGTAAATTAAGTTCTTTAATTATATTCAAACGCATAATTACATTAAATTTATTTCTCATAAAAAGATAAAACTACAATGCAGTTATGTTTGAATTTAATTTGAGAACCTAATGTACTACACCTAAAGAATTATAGCTAAGTTTGTTGGGCTACATGGAGTTTGGTTTGTTTTTGGTTCAAGGGTATTTATTTATCACTTTAGATTTAGGGTTTGTTAATGTAATGACAAACTATATTGCATGCCTCTGTAAAATCTCTCTAACACAATAAAATCCCTACAACCAATATTAGAGCTTGGTTTGGGTGGGAACGAAGAGTTTGACTACACAGATTTTGGATTTTGGATAATTTAGATTGAGAATTATATATCTGGGAAGAAATTACATCTACCACTTTAGGGGAGCTTCCAAATGATATGGAAGATACTAATTGACAACTTCTTAATAGACAGGTTTGTGGGTTATTTGATTTACCCTGTCCAGATCAACACAATATTGTGAAGGTGAAGACCACATCAAATGCACCTTGTTGTTTACTGACAGCTCTTCATACAGACCAAACAAAGGTGCATCTGATGTGGTCTGAAGAGCTGTCCGTAAACAACAAGGTGCGTCTAATATGGTCTTCTCCTTAACAATGTTGTGTGTAGCTGTTCTTGACAGGGTTAATCGAATAACCCCCAAAACATGTCCATCAAGAACCTGCCAATATGCATCTTCCATATCATCTTGTTGCTCCCCCAGAAGTGGTAGATGTAATTTCTTCTCATACAAATAATCTTTAATCTGCATTCTCCAAAATCCAAAATTTGTGCTGTCAAACGTTCTGATTCCTAACTTCTTTCCTTCATCTTCTACCATCGCCTTCCACTCAAACCAAGCTCTAATACTAGTTGTTAGGAATTTACTAACATTCCTGGATTTGTGAAAGAGGAAAAATAGAAGAAAAATAGCACAAAGACAATTACATGATACAAGATTTACATGATTTGCCAATTTGCCTACCTCTACAGTGTTGTAATAATTTTACTATGTCAAAGAGATTTTATAGAGGCATATGGTACAGTTTCTCAATACATTAGCAAATCTTAATTCTAAAGTGAAAAATAAATACCCAACCAATGGGTCCAGGATGGGCCAAAAAACAAACCTGCTGCACATAGCCCAACAAAATTTTGCCTTTGTTTTATTCATTATGGTCTTCAAACTTGTCTAGTATGAGTTGTTTCAATAGATTGTATAATAGTACCACCTGCCTCTATATGTTTGATCCTTCACTCTGCTTTGTAATGGATGCTTAATCTATATTTAGTTGAACTTGTTTACCTGGTTGAGCTATTTTATTTTGTAATCATAGCTAGCAAACACCATTATATACATTGTCCTTTTTTTTTGGGTAATTCAGTGAATATTATTGAAGAAAACAAATAAAAAAGGAGTCAAAGACTCAAACCAGATACAAGCACACAGCCCAGGTTAAAGGCCTCTGCACCAAAGCTAAACAAAGAGCATAGCACTTTGTTTCCTAAACAAAACTAGAATAGAAACAAAACTCCAACACCAAGAATACTTAAGCAGCAGCTAAACAAGTAATAAAACTAAGAACATAGCATCGCAACAGGATCTAGTCCCCAATTTTTGCAAATATTGGAGTTCATTGCAGAATACTGGAAGTTTGCTTTGAAATCCAATCGAGCACTAACATTTCTTCTAATGCTTTTCAAACTTGCTCCTCACACCAGACTGTGCTAGCATGCATAATGGCATTCCTTTGGAGCCATATATGGTAGAGGGAAGACCACCAAGCCAATTTACACACACACTCTTAAAACTTTTGCCTTTTAGGTGAGCAAGCCCCCATGCTACCAGTTCATCCCATTCAAATTCAGGATCTGATACAAGGAAGAAATTCATAACACACTCCCAAATTCTTTTAGCAAATGGGCACCCAAGGAATAAGTGGTTCCTATCTTTGAGACAGTTTCTGCAGAAAATACAGGCATGCTCTAGTATAATCCCATTTAGCCGACCTGTATTTAGTCAGTAACTTACTACTCAAACCTAACCAGCCTATAAAAGCATGCTTTGGGATGGACAGATTGAGCCAGACCAGTTTCCACCATTTCACTACTTGAGATTAGTCCCTAATCTCCTCAAAATCCTATGCACACGAGAATTTTCCTGAAGCAGAAGCTAACCATATGCATTTATCTTCATCTTTGAGCTTCAATGAGCACAATTGACTATGACTATTCTTGAGCGCACAGAATCTAACTTTTCTTGAAAGCTGCTGGCTGCATCATAGATGATTCTATAGCCATCCTTTGGGAATAAGGCTTCGTCTGCGTGCCAATGATCATGCGAAAGAAAAATTTTTATCCCATTAACCCGCCTTGAACTGAATAAATCTTCTTACTACTCATTTTGAGATCTCTGGAAAGGTGATGTTTTCATTGTTATGCTAAAACTGGTTGTTTTAGCCTCTCGAACCCTTTCAGCTTGGGGCCATTCTGGCTCTGATGGAAAATCTTTGTAGGTTATTGTTTTGTGATCTATAAGCTTCCTTGATTAGCAAAAAAAAAACTTGTAAACAGTCTTTTTTTTTTTTTTTTATCAAGTAAGGCTTTCTTACTATGTGTATTTTTATTACATTTATACACGTAATTATTTTCTATGATTTAACCAGCATGCATCCCTATTAATCCTTATACTGTGCATAAAATGGCAATCTTTTTTTTATCAAGTTTCTTTCAAAGATTTTTCTCAAAAAGAAAAAAAAAAATTGAATGGTTTCTTTCGAAGACAATGCTAGCTGCAGAGAGTAATCCTCGTATTTCATGAAATTGTTCTTGCGCTACTAATTTCCTTATTTATTATTTTATTTTCTTAAAACGAAAACGGTTATCATTGTATGTAACCCAAAAGTTGGTCGAAATCTAAAAATGGGAGTGATGACCAATGGGCAATGGACCGTGTATATTTCCATGTCTAGACAAATTAACTTACATTCAAATATGAGTAATGTTAGATATCAAAAAAAATTAAGTAAATTTCAATTAACTCAACTTCATGGTAATGTGTTTTTTTTTTTTTTTTTTGAGAGGAAAACTTTAATTCATTAAAGCTGAAAAGAGAAGAACAACAGGGGCCAAATAACTCAAAGAAAACTATCTGAGACCAGATTGATACAGAGGCAGCACAGGGGCCGGAATAGCATCTACCCAGACCTTTGAACTATGAGAAAATTTGGCAAATTGGGCCAGCTCATGAGCTGCCCTGTTGCAGTCTCTTTTCACATGCTGGAAAGAACAAGAAGAAAAGCGGGACTTTGCTTGGAGAATGCCTTGAACAAAATGGCCGAAAATACCACCAGTGAGGCCATGGGAGATAGCAGAGATGACCTCAGAAGCATCAGATTCAAACTGAACCATTGAAAGATTCAATTCAAGAGCCAGCAGCACACCTTGCTCCAACGCAAAAAATTCTGTCACTTCAGCAGGATAGTGAACAGGCAGAGGTTTACAAAGGGCAGCAACCACCCTTCCAAAATTGTCTCTAATGATCACCCCAATACCAGAAGCTCCATTATCACCAAGGGAGGAAGCACCATCAACATTTACCTTAAAGAAGCCCGCTGGAGGAGCAGCCCAGGAACAATGAGCAGATTGAGGCCGAGGAAGATCAAGAATGTTTGACTCATGGAAATCCTCCACTACGTTTTTTGCCCTTTCCCAAATCTCCAATGGCGGCAGACCATGACCTTCATGCATGATATTGTTCCTGTTAGACCAGATTGACCATGAAACAGCGAAGAAGAATTCCAATAGCAAGACAGCCGGGGAGGAGCAAAGATTAAATACAAGATCAATGAAGTTTGTTGCCTTTAGAAGAGAATCAAGGGGGCAATCTGGCCAGAGAGACCACACTGATAGGGCAGAGTCACAAGATATTAAAGCATGGAGAGTGTTTTCTGGTTCATCCTCACAGACCGGGCAGATAGGGGTGGTTTGAATGCCTTTTGACGCCATTTTAGTGAGCACAGGCAGACCATTCACACAGGCCCTCCAAGAGAAAATCTTGATTTTTTCCGGAAGCTTTAATGACCAAATTCTCTTCCAAATCCGAGCATTAGGATCTCCTAAAGAGCTTTCCCCTTCAGATTCCGAAGCAATGAGGCTTGAAGCAATAAAGTATGCGCTCTTAACAGAAAAAACACCCCTTTTATTCCCAATCCAAATGATTTTATCTTCAGGCAGATTGGAACTTAAGGGAATTTTCAAAATCAATGCAGCCTCAAACGGAAGGAAGGCAGCTCGAACAAGATCAAAGTTCCACCATTTAGAAACCGGGTCAATGAGAGAAGAAACCATTGGGTAGATTAATAAGGGGCAAGGTGGAGAGATGACTTTGAAAGTTGAGGGAGTTGGGAGCCATTTGTCATCCCAAATGTGAATGAGACGCCCATTTCCGACCCTCCATCTTGTACCCTTCCGCAAGACTTCAAGGCTATTGAAGATACTTCGCCAAGCATATGAGGGGCTGCTGCCTAAGCTGGCATGAAGAATATCATTGTAGGGAAAATATTTCGCTTTGAGAATGCGAGCTACCAAGGAGCGTGGATTTAATAGAATTCTTCATGGTAATGTGTTTTATAGTTGAATAAGAGATTTGAAATTTAAACTTTATCTACTAAAAAAAGTGATAGTTGTTTTGGTATAATAATTGATGATAATAACTTTTACATAAAAAAAAATTCCCTTTTTCACAACTTGAAGTCATAAGTTGTAAGTGGTGAAATATTATCACTTTTGAATAGAAATTATTATTGAGACAAATTTTATTATATCATATATCACCTCGACAATTATGAATGATAAATAAACTTGTGCCTATTAGACAAGTCATTCAAATTTTTCCTATATACATATGTGTGGGCATGAAATTTACACAATTGGAGTACCTACAAAATTTAATTTTCCATTACACAAAAGGAATTTTTATATTTTGTTTATTGAACTTTTTGATACAATAGTAACAATACTATATATGCCAAAGTTTTACAAAAAAAAAAAAAAAAAGTGCACCTACAAAAATTATTCTATACTTCTTAACAATTTTTATTCTATACTTCTTAACAATTTAGCTGTTTTTTTCTAGCCACATGTAAGAATATGACGGAAAGATGGGACCAACTCCCACCAAAAGTGCATTTGATTATCAACAGACAAGCATGATTTTACGCCATTTTTAAAACCCCATCAAATCAAAGTTGATGGGAAGGACGTTCTTGACCCAGAAAGTATTTACTGTGATGTTTAAAAGTAAATCAATAAAGGGATGAAAGTAAAATTTTTGTTATAATTTGTAGGGGAAGATAATCATTATTTCATGTGCCCACAACATTTTTCATCATTTACCCTCAATCATTTTAACAAATTGTGACAAAAATTATATTTCTACTACAATTTTCGTTTGTTTCAACATTAATATTTTATATATAGTGGCGGTTTTAGGTTTTTTTTAAAGAGGGTCAATAGTGTCTTTGAGCTAAGATTTTGTTGTGGGGGGTAAAAAATAAAATGATTAATTTTTTTTGTATATACAATTGTCATATTACATACAATAATCTAGCATAGTATTCTAAATAGTGTACAATATAACTATATTGTACAATAGTCTAAAAAATTTATTAATAATTTAAAAATTGGTAAGAAAACAATGATAGAATGTATAAATAAATAATTATAAATAAATGACTAATCATAATATTTGTCAAATTAATAATAATTTATTATAATCATATGTAATATCAATTAAATAAAAATATATGATAAAGAAGAATAGTAATACCCTAAGAGTAGATCTGGGAGTAAAAGTTAAGGAAAAAAAATAGTAACTTATATAAGATTTTGCTTTTGAAGTGTATGGATTTTTAACCGTACATGTAGTCATTCTCTTAGAATTGGACCAAGCACTAAATCACTTTTTGGACTTGAAAAACTATAGAACACTTATCAAACCACTTAATTAGATAAAAAGAAAATATAGAAGGGAGAAAGAGAGAATGAGAAAAGAATCATAGATGTAAATACAGATTAGTTAGTTGTACGAATGGTGTAATTTTTTGTTGACGAAGAAAGAAAGTACAGGAAAAAATAGTTTCATTCGATCATCAATAGTAAAGTAGGTCAGAGTCCAGAGAGGACGTTTATTTATTTTTTAACAAATGAGCAATTTTAAGAGTAGTGCTACTAATAAAATATTCACGCAATAAAATCTAAATGGCAAGTTGTTAAAGGAATATAAAAAAGTGATGTTAGTTATGGGTTTAGATAAAAAGCCAAGTACAACTTGTCACTTAACCCTTAATTGTAAAAATATTGTGAAAATAGCACTAATATAGTCATATTTCAAGTTCTTTTCAATTAAGTTTAAACAAAATTTAGGGATAGCGTGTTCAAAATTTTATTTTAGGGGTCAAAATTTTTTTTATATATTATTATATATTTTTTTGGGGCCAAGCCAAGCGGTTCATTTGAACCCCCTAGGCTGGCTGTAGAGCCGCCCTCTGTTAGGGAACATGAATCGTTTTTCAAAAGTATTTTTTAGAAACAATCTTAAAATGAGTTGGAAAACTATCTCTTTATGCTAAAATTTTATGAGAAACAACTCTATCTCATGCCAAAGTTAAATCAGTTAAAATAGGTTTCATTTTGAATTTTTTTTAATACTAAGGAAAATGTTTTCCATTCAAACAAAGTATATACAAACAAATCCATACATTTGTGAACCCTCCTTTTCTGAGTCACCTTATTGAATGTAATGGTTGCCTACTTGCCCTGGATATCTCTTGTTCGTTACCATAAAACAGAAGGTTATTCCCACATGCCAAGTCATGGCCTCAGCTATCTGTTCTCCCCCTTGAACCCCGTATGATTATTATTATTATTATTATTATTATTATTATTATTATTATTATATTGCCTCAATAAACCTGTGTGGTGAATTATAATTTATAAACTCCAAAAACTGCATATTTTAAGAGTTTAAGAATTGTTATTATTATTGTGATATTGACCCGAAGGCAGGTGAGCATGAAACGACACATCAGTGAAGTATCACAATCTTTTTCTGGAGTTCTGAGAAGGAAAGAAACTCTATCCTCCACCTCCAGCTATTTTCCAAATTGCATGGTTAATTCCTCAAATAATTAATTCACTTATTTGGCCACAAGGTTTTAATTTACCATAAAATTTGCTGTGTTAATAGACTTTATCAATCTTAAAAGAAAAAGTTTTTTTTTTCTTTAATTGGTTCGTTGGATCAATAGAAAAAATTTTAGGATGTTAAGCTGTTCTGCATATTAATTTTACCAAGAAAAGACAAACCTGCATAAATTTTTTTGTTTTACCCCAATTAATTATACAAATTATCATAGGTTGTTGAACTCTTATTCAACAATTAAAAAAAACTTTAACAATTGAGGTAATTAAAACTCACATAAATTTAATATTAGAGAATTGGTGGCTAAAAGCACAGTAATGGTTGACATCTTTTGCATTGTTTTTTTATCAAGTTGGACCTACAATCATTTGTGTTATTAAAGATTGATCTAGAGAAGGTGTATGACAAGCTTGAGTGAAGCTTCATTAGGGATATGCTCATTAGAGCGAATTTGCCGGCTGACTTGATTGATATTATTATGAGTTGCATTTTCATTGTTTTGACATCCATCTTGTTTAATGGAGAAGCCTTGGAGCCGATATACCCTTCTAGAGGGATTTGGCAAGGAGACCCACTATCTCTATACTTGTTCATTTTGTGTATGAAGTTCTTAGGTCAGCTTATTGAGGAAAAATGTAGTGCTCATCTTTGGCAACCTATGAAGGCCTCCCATGGTGGACTGGCGTTCTCACACTTGTTTTTTGTGGATGATTTGGTTTTATTTGCTAGAGCTGATGGTAGCAACTGCTCCACCATAAGAGATGTTTTGGATGAGTTTCGCAGCATGTTCGGGCAAAAAATTAGCGATTCAAAGTCGAGAGTTTACTTCTCGCCCAATGTGGATAAGGATACTAGGGAATCACTTAGGCTGTGTTTGGTTCGATGCAAAATGTTTTCCAAGTGTAAAATATTTTCAGGTGAAAATATTTTTCAGAAAAGAAAATATTTTTAGGTGTTTGGTGTTATTTTAAAAAATACTTTGAAAAATATTTTTTAGTGTTTGGTTGTGTTCTTGAAAATACCATAGAAAATACATTTTCTACTTGTTGCTCACATTTTCTCAACATCCAAACAAAGATATAACACATTTTTTAACAAAGAAACATAAAAGAAACAAAACCCAAAAAAAAAAAAAATTCATCAAATCCGATCAAGTTGAGAGAAGAAGGAAGAGAGAGAGACGAGATCGTGCGATTTTAGGCGAAGGCGAGATCGGGGGCGACTGGGTTCGATCATAGGCTAGATCGCGCGGCAGAGGCGAAGGTGAGATCGTGCTGCGTTGGAGTTGACTAGGTTCATCGGCGGTGAGAGGCACAACCTTGACCGCAGGCTCTCTCTCTCTCTTGGTTCTCTTCTTCTTCTTCTTCTTCTTCTACTTCTTCTTCTTCTTCTTCTTCTTCTTCTTTTGGAAATGGTTTGAAGGTAAAATAGAACTATAATTGATTTTCCGTTCAACCAAGCTCATTTTACAATCAATGGAAATGATTTTCCGTTTGACCAAATTTTTCATGCGCAACCAAACACACGGCAGGGTGTAAATTGTTTTCCCGAAGCCATTTCAGTCGAAACAAACGCAGCCTTAGTGATATCCTTGGTTTTGCTTCTACCCCTTCTCTTGGTAAATATCTTGGGATTCCTATTAAGCATCCGGGTTGCTCCTCCTCCCATGAGTACAATTTTGTTTTGGATAGGGTTAAACAAAAAATTGCAGGGTGGAAGGCAAACATGCTCTCTCTTACTAGCCGCACAATTCTTATTCAAGCTTCATCGGCGGCAATCCCATTTTATGTTATGTAGCACACAAAGTTACCTGGGAGAATTTTGGATGGAATTGACCAGGTCAATAGGAACTTCCTGTGGGGAACCACGGAGATCACCAAAAAAATTCATTGGGTGGGATGGCAAAAAGTCACAAAACGCAAAGAGGAAGGAGGACTTGGTTTACAGGCAGCAATAGGAAGCAACACAGCCCTCCTTACTAAGCTCACTTGGCGTTTGCATTTGGAAAAAGAAGCGTTGTGGGCTCAAGTCCTTTGGCAGAAGTACTGCAATAATAGAAGAACTAATGCTATTAACTCTGACAGACTACCTTGTTCCCAGGTTTAGACAACCATAAAAAGAGGTAGGGAGACTTTTAACAAAGGTAGCATGATGACAATTAGTAGAGACAGTAATATCAGCTTTTGGTGGGGTAATTGGATGAGTAAAAGTCCTCTATGTCAGCTGATTCAAGGCCCGCTAACTCTAGAAGCAGCTCATTTGGAAGTTAAGGATGTCTTAATAGATAGGGGGTGGGATTGGAGGCAAATCCCATTTGATTTGCCGTTGGACATAAAGTCAATGATGCAGGCAGTACCTCTTCTAATAACTAGCAAAGGAAGGGATAGAATCTCATGGATAGGTAATTCGAAAGGCACCTTTGATTTAAAGAGTGCCTACTCTTTTTCCATGGGCTCGGAAGATGATATGCTCCCTCTTGATTTTGGGTGGATTTGGAAGATGGTTTCTCTGCCCTGAATTAAGACTTTCATGTGGATGTGTGCTCATGAAAGTATAGGTGTAAAGGCATGTCTTGCGAGAAGAGGAGTGCTTGATGAGGTTCTTTGCCCAATTTGTTAAAGGGAGCTGGAATCAATTTTATATGCCCTTAGGGATTGTCCTAAGGTAAAAGAAGTGTGGAAGCAGCTGGGAGTTAAAGTGACGGACCGAGTTTTTTGGACAAGTAATTTGTAGGAATAGCTTAGGATGAATGGGAAAGTAAGTAAATGCTACATCCAAGGCAAACCTCCATGGAAAGTTACCTTCCCATTGGTAGTGTGGAATTTATGGAAGAGTAGGAACATGCATGTTTTCAATAGGAAAAGCCAAAATCCAAAGCTTTCAACTGAGGTTATTAACCAAGCTATGGAGTTTATGTGCTATGTGTCTTCTCCTAAGAATCCAGTCCAATATGTGGTCAGAAGCATCAGATGGGAGAGGCTAGCTGCGGGTTAGAAGAAGCTGAACACTGATGGCTCCTTTATGGGAAGCTCTGGACAAGCGAGTTGTGGAGGTGTCATTAGAGATGAGCATGGGGAATGGGTAGCGAGTTTCTCAAGGCATAAGGGGCAGTAAGTAGTTTTGTAGCTGAAATATAGGGGCTAAGGGACGGGCTAATGATATTGCATGCCTTATTGTGGAGCTAGATGCTAGAGCGGTGGTGGAAGTCCTAACAACGTAATTTCTCCAATCTTGGACAATTGCAAGCAGCTGGTGTCCAACTTCCAGCAAATCTAGATCAAGCATTGTTTTCGACAAGCTAACCGATGTACCGACGTGTTGGCAAAAATGGGTGTGGAGCAGGACTTAGATTTAGTTAATTATTTTAGTCCACCTGTGGATGTTTTGGATGCCTTTCAGGATGATAGGAATGGCTTAGCTGTGAATAGGCTATGCCATGACTTTGATGTAAGTTTTTGAGTTTTGATTGATACATTGTCGTTTACCGAAAAATAAAAACTAATTTTCACATTTCTTTTATTTAATGCACTATTATTTTAAAATAGATTTATAATGTAAAATAACATTTTAAAGTTTACTCTATTTGTCACCTAATGTGATTTCTTTGAAATTTAAACAAAAAGAAGATTCAAAAATAAAATTGACTTAATTTTAAAAACTAATGAACTTAATAGTTGACTATTGACGGATCAAAAAATCAATTTAATATACGTGATATGATTTTGCACTACTACGTTCCTGCTCAAAGTGATTGTTTTTTTAATCGACTACTAAAAATATCAATTGATTTATTTACAGTATTTTTCTAAAAATACTGTGAATAACCAAAAAAAAATTTGATATTTTAAGCAAGAATCATAGAAGACTAAGAAGAGTACTTCGAAACAGTTAATAACTGATTTTTTGACTAAAACTTTGTAGTGTATTACTTAAAAAGCTAAAAGCGAAATGAAAAAAGCTTAGGTCAAACAAGCACTAACATCAATGTAAAAAAGGATTCAATCCCTGGTCCTTACTTGACACTAAAATATTCCTAGATTGAACTAACCCATGATGAGGAATCAAACAATTACCTGGAGCTTATTTTTCTACTAAATCTTTGCAGTAAATTACGTGAAATACCTTTTTGATACAGTTACGTGAATAAAAATGTTAAGTTCACAATATTTTTATAATATTTTTACAACAAATTACAAGTGGTTAGTTGTTATTGGTTTAAATTTAAACCTAACATTATGATTATTTTTTTGTCCTAACAATAACAACTAGCAACAACTTGCTATTTAGAATTTGTTATAAAAATATTGTAAAAATATTATAAACATATTATTCCTTTTACGTGAAATACTAAACCAAATAAGTTTGGGTTTTGTAAATAAGTTTACCAAAAACCGATGCCAAACAAGCACTTTAATGTAAAAAGGACTCATAATCACTAGTCCTTATTTGATGAAATAACCCACGAGCAATCAAATTAAACTTTAGTTAATAATTGTATGATTAAATTAATAGTTTGACTTTCTTTCTTATATATTAATTAATAATAATTTATGAGTTTCAATTAACTCAATTAATAAAATTTTTGATATAAAAAGTACTCATAATCCCGAGTCTTTATTCCATGAAATAACCCACGTGGAATCAAATTAAACTTTTGTCAATAATTGTACGATTAAATTAGTAAGTTGACTTTCTTTTAATATATTAATTAATAATAATTTGTAATCTCTAATTAACTCAATTGATAAATGTTAACGAATGCCCTTAGGATATTGTTTAATAATTCATTTAAAGAAAGTTTTTATAGAGAAAAAAAGAAAAACAATTAATATTTTGATAATTTTTTTCATTTTTCATAAAAATGATGTCAAAATTTTCTTAAAATGAATTATTAACCAATACCCTAAAAACACTCATTAATATGACCTAATTTTTTATAGTTAAATAAAAAATTTGAAACTTAATTCTCACCTACCTAAATAGCTAATTGGTGCTTTAGTGATTATAAAAAATTACCATCTCTCTAAAAAAAACATTTAATAATAATTTAACGTAGCAGAAAACCATAAATGACTCTAGAAAAGCAAAATTTCGTCTGAGTCCAAAAAAGTGGGCAGTAGCCACACACGACTGCCTACCTATCAACAGTACAAACTACAAACCCACAAAGCCCAGTCCTTTTTTGTTTTTTGGGTTAAAATTAAATCCAATTTTATCACTTCAGTACCTCATTCATTTTTTTAATTTAAAAAAAAAAAACCCAGAAGGCAAAAAGTAATTTAAATACAAAACAGAAAATAAATAAATATTTTTTAAAATAAAAATAAAAGCCAGAACAATCTATATGACTATGGCGATCTGAAACCAAAAACCCTCAAAGGTCAAAACTTTTCACCGAACCAAACAACACGGTCCCCTCTGTTTCTCAACTTGTCTTTCTCTCTTAGCTACAAATCCTCTTTTTGTAGCAACTTTTATTTTGGTGTTTTTTTTTCCTTCTGAATAATTTGATCAGAGTTTCAGAAAATGGCTTACGCATCTCATATTATCAATCACTCCAAAAAGGTTTACCATTACTCTCTGTCTCTCTCTTTGACTCTCTCAATTTTCCATTTTGGTGTATATATAGTAGTTTTGATTTTTAAGTGTTCATTTTTAATTGTATATATATGTTGGTGATATTGATTTGTTTGTGGTTTTTTTTTATTTGGATTTAGATTGTGGTTGTGATTTTTGAATTCTAGACCCAATTTCATTATCTGGGTATTTTAGTTTTAGCTCTAATTCTAGTGATATAGCTTAGTTATACTAAGCTATAGGCATTAGATTTGTATATAGTCAGTGAATAAAGTTCTACTGTGTAAATGGGTCTTTATTTTTAAGTTCATAATATGTGAATCCTAGCCCAATTTCATCTCTGGTTGTTATAATTTTGGTTGTAGTTATAGGCAGTGATAATCTCATTTCAAGGCTTATTGTGAAGATGGGTCATTTGTTTTGACAGTAGTTGTGGCGGCATCACCTTTGTTTTCATGGATTATATTACTTCTACGCTTAATTGATTTGTGGGTAATTAAGAAAGACTATGTTTTTAGTGTTCTTGGTGTGGATTGGCCAAGTTTGGAGTTGTAGATACATATTTTTAGTCATGAAAATCCAATTTTTAACTGCTTATTTAGCCTCAATTGGTGACTTTCATATGAATTGAGTGCTTAACGTTTGGTGATTACTGGGACATTTTGTGCGGGAATTGTTAATAGAAGCTTAAATTCCTAGTGACTGCTATAAAACTTTGAGCCATGCTGTTCTAAATCAGAAGCGTACATCTTCACTGGTATTATGCCCACCAATTCAAAGAGGTTTTGTTTTGCACTTTACTTGTCCAAACAGGTTCAAGTTAGTACTGCCCACTAATACCTCCCCCCCACCCCCAAAAAAAGGGAAAATGCTCTCTTCTTAAATAAGGCTTCATCTTGCTCTTGATTTAAACAGGGTTCAAGATCTAAGTTTATATATATATATAAAATTCTTTGTGCTGTTTTATTTGATGTATTATATATATTTTCATTGTTTTTGTTTTTTTTTTTTTGCAGTTAAGAAATGTGCCCAATTTTCTACGACATGAGCATTCCATTTTGGTTCGTTGGTTTTCAAATGGCACTCAACCCTCTATTGGTAAAAGAGATGGTATGCTGATTATCTTGACTATTTGATGTCTACTTTCTTGTTCATTAGTCATAAAGTGAACTAGTGTTTTCTATCATTCTTGTTCTTTGCGTATCTACAAACAAATCATGCCATGAGTTTTGCTTAGATGTTTCTAAATAATTGTTTCGCAAGTGTTGAGGCATTTGATCCTTCTCAGTATAATATGTATAGATTAAATGGAGAAGGTAGTTGTGTCGTGGCTAGATTTATGGAGCCAATACTATATCCTTTTTTTTTTGTGTGTCATGTTATGCCTCAAACCTGAATTGCTTGTGATGTGCCATTTGAGCTAGAACTCATTGGCCTAAGATGTACTATCATACCTTCACGTATCCATATCTGAGCTTCACTTGGCTTTTATATTAATCTATCTTCTAAGTTGCCATTTTTGTTGAAAAGTATTTGAAATAATTTTATTTGCTTTTTTTTTGTTGTCTACCACCTAGAGATATTATCATTTAACATGATCTGCGTAACTTACTGATAATGTAGTATTAACTGGACGATCCATATCATGGTTTTGTGTATAATAGATAATTCATTACCTCTTATGTTGGTAATGATATAAGTTTATAAAAACCTTGGTGTATTTTTCAAGCAAAGGTGATTATTTTTCTCAGATATTCGGAAGATCCATCGTCGTCATTGTAATGTGCCTTCAGAAAGAGAGACAGTAACCAGGACTGCCACCAATGGCGTGGTAAGTGCAGCCAGCTTCAATAACATTAATGACCAATCAATTATGGCATCATTGAAGACTTCCAGTCATTTTGTTGCACTTTTTGCATTCTTTCTTCAGTTTGCCTCTGCCATTTCTTCATAATTTCCTGTCAAAATTTAGTCACTCATTTCTTTTCAAAACTCAAGTTTAGAGTTAAATTTGAAATGCTAACTGTCACTCTTAATGCATTTTAGATGTCAAAGTTTGGCGTACAGAAGAGAAATCCAATTGCGGGGCTGGCATTCAACCAAGGCCTTTCAAGGTATGCTGTCCACCCTGTTTTTCCTTTTATTTAATAATTTTGTGGGGGGGGGGTGGGGGGTGGAGAGGAGGGCGTTTCAGATCTTCTCTTGATGCTTAGAGTTACCTGATTTTTCTCTGGTTTTCCGACATCAGCTCACAGGTATACATGAGGAGAGGTTTTTCATCTAATTCAGGTAAATTTTATATATTCTTCTAATTCCATAGTTGCCTGATGATAATTATAATCAGAGTTACCTGTTTGATATTTATAATTAGATCTGGCATAGGGTTTTGAACAATTGCATTTTTATCTGCTGTGGGATGAACATACTCATTAGATTAATCATGGGGATTTTATTATTATTATTTTTGGAAACATAAGAAAGATGTATATTTAAAAGGCTCTAATCATGGGGATTTATGCATGGTGGATTACATGCAAAATTAAAAATTTATGAGCTTCACTTTTCTTTGTCTGACCTTTTGTAACACAATATTGTTCCAAGGCTTTTTAAGGTTTAAACTTGCTGGTTTGTTCCAATAGTTCATCTATGATGTTTAAGCCTTGAAGACTACTTGCATAAAGTTAATATATGAGCGGGATTTAAGGTGGAACATATTGTTTTTACTTTGTCTTAAACAAATTAAATTAGCTGAGAACTTGGTAGTTGTCTATTTGATACTTTTTTGCTATGTTTTATGTAATCTTTATCCCTATTGATTAACTTTTTGCTTTGATTTTTTGTTTCCTCTTAGCAAATTTGTATAGCGTGGTTAATAAAGGAACTACCTATTATGTACTGTTGTGTATTGTGTATTTTCGACTTCATTCAGTAATGAAAGTACTTGTGCTTTGCTTCTGTTGAAATGTGATGATCTTGTCAAGTATGGTCTTTTCTCCAGTTTGCTCATCTTTAAAAGCATTATTCACATTCATGTTCTGTTTTGACTTATCATGGATTCTGTTCAATATCTTTCAGGCCTTCCTCCACACCAAGAGATTGGAATGCCCTCTCTGTCACCTACAATGACAGAGGTCTGTACCTTTCTGAAGCTTATGGAAACATCACAACAATTTTAATCTACTGTTTTCTGCTAAGTGATTCTTTACTGGCATGCAGGGTAATATTGCAAGGTGGTTGAAGAAAGAGGGTGATAAAGTTGCTCCTGGTGAAGTGCTTTGTGAAGTTGAAACAGTAGGGTCCTTGTTTCGTCTATTGGTTGAAGTCAAGCTGTTGATTAAAATTTTGGGCTCTGTTCTTTACTCATTATGGAAATTGACAGTTTTCTTTTAATATTCATATGATTTTTAAAGGATAAAGCAACAGTTGAGATGGAAAGCATGGAAGAAGGCTATCTTGCCAAGATTATACATGGAGACGGGTCAAAGGAAATTAAAGTTGGTGAGGTAATGAGTTTATGCTACTGTACTGCAACTCAAGTGCATCTGTGTGTGTGTGTGTGTGTATGTGTGTGCGTGCATAAGGGATTTACAGAATGAAAAGCAAAGTAGGTTGAGAAAGGAAAATACACTGTGGCTGTGGAACTTAAATAATAATCTTCATCAAATTTGTTCAAAATTAGAAGGTTATGTATGTTGGAGTTCTGTATTGAATGTTGATTACATGTTTATGATTTTGAATAGGTGATTGCTGTGACTGTTGAAGAAGAGGGTGATATTGCAAAATTTAAAGACTACAAGCCTTCAGCATCAGATGCCGATACTGCTTCTGGGTCATCTGCTCCTGCTACACCAAAAAAAGAGGTCGTTGAAGAACCTGTCAGTTCGCCAGAACCAAAGACTTCCAAGCCTACTGCAGCAATTCCTGCCGAAGATCGTGTTTTCTCCAGCCCTCTTGCCAGAAAATTGGCCGAAGAACACAAAGTTCGCTATCATAAATTCTATGACCAGAAATTTTGTTCAGTGATAGGAGACATTTAATATTGAGCTATATCTAACTGATGTGTTGTAACTTTATTTGTTACTTAATTTAGGTGCCTCTCTCAAGCATCAAAGGAACAGGTCCTAATGGAACCATTGTGAAGGCAGATATTGAAGAGTACTTGGGTACTGTAGTTATATTATCTATGATTGGTGTTGTAGTGCTATATTTGTTTTGTTTTCTATTGCTCGAAAATTTGATGGTGCTTTATCATTTACAATGTGAATATTGTTTCTTTCTTTTAGCATTTGTTCTTTTAGATAGCCCATTGAGTTGATGATTAAATAATTGTCTTCTCCTTATGATGCAGCTTCTCGAGGAAAGGAAGTATCAGCCGCAGCTCCTTCAGCTAAGGCTGGCACACCTGCAGCATTAGATTACACTGACATACCTCATTCTCAGATAAGGAAGGTAATATATTGAATAAATTGTTTTTTTATCATCATCATCATCATCATATTCCTAGGATTAATTAGATAACTTTCAGGGTATCCAATTCATGAAGTTGATTCTACAGATCCACTCTGTTTAAGCCCAGGACTTTTTATTTTTGATAAGTAATGTGTTTAAGCCCAGGACATATTATTATTTTATTATAATGTTCTGAGCTCATCCCGGCCCAATTAAACCTGGAGTGCCCGGTACCGGGATTGGCTGCAAGGATCAAATGTGGTCATATAGCCAATAAATTTCAACTAATATGCAACTCCCTTGTCTCTTATTATTCTTCACTTTTTTCCTTGCTTATGGCATTCTTTCATTGTTATTAACATATTTATTGCTCTCCGGTTTAAGTCTGAGAATTAGCCTCTCCAAAATTGGGGTTAAGGTTGCTTACCAACCAAATCTCTTAGGCCCTATAGAAACATGAAGAACAATTTAAGATAATAATTGGTCATCCTGTTCTTAGTCAATGTCACATAATTCTGTACAACTTTTGATATAGATTTTGTTAAATTTTACAATTAAAGTTTGGCTTTCTAATGCTTATTCCTGGTGTTGTTTTGGCAGATCACAGCTTCACGCTTATTATTCTCTAAGCAAACTATTCCCCATTATTATCTAACAGTAGATACATGTGTTGACAAACTCATGGAGTGAGTATTTGTGCCTGCCTCCTCTTCTAAAGTGAGCCATTGCTTAATATTTTTTTGATTATGTAACTGTTTCTTTTTTCTGCAGTTTGCGGAGCCAACTCAATTCATTACAAGAAGCATCTGGTGGAAAACGGATATCAGTTAACGATCTTGTAATTAAGGTATTACATCTTGCTTCCACATAATTCGAGCAATGAATGTGTAATTATTTATAGGTCTTCTTTAATGACCACTAAACTACTTACTATGGAAAGTTTTGGGCCATTCTAGAAGAATCCTGAACACCATATATTTCCAGCCATTACTTTGAATCCACTTTTTTCAATTTTTCATGAGATTATATGGTACCAAATTCTGAGAAGTTCTAGTGTTACTGTGTTAGCGAATATTAAACTTAACATATCTTTGATTTTTTACGTTAGCAATTGCAATTTAAACGGAAGTCATGATTTAGTTGTTCAGTAGTTCTTTTGAGAAGTTTGTATGGTGTCCTTTGAACTGTTTTATTGTTGCACATAATGTGAACATCTTCAGCTCTTAGATGTTTGGTAATTGGTTTGGCTGTACAAATTCTCGCTTTTGGACATGCAAAAGCATCTTCACTCTGAGAAGTTCTAGTGTTACTGTGTTAGTGAATATTAATCTTAACATATCTTTGATTTTTTACATTAGCAGTTGCAATTTAAACGGAAGTCATGATTTAGTTGTTCAGTAGTTCTTTTGAGAAGTTTGTATGGTGTCCTTTGAACTGTTGTATTGTTGCACATAATGTGAACATCTTCAGCTCTTAGATGTTTGGTTATTGGTTTGGCTGTACAAATTCTCGCTTTTGGACATGCAAAAGCAACACAACATGCACGTATTGAAGGGGATTGGGAGAAAAAAATGAGGGGGGTTGGGGAGAGGGGGGGGGGGAGAGAGTGTTTAGATGTCATTGGGTTAAGATGGACACAAACTCCATACATATGCCTCCAGTGTCATGCTGTTGAGGTTTTACCACGTAGGCTGTCATTGATTAAATATAATAATTACTCATATCTGCAGGCTGCTGCTTTGGCTCTTCGTAAAGTTCCTCAGTGCAATAGTTCATGGACAGATGATTACATCCGCCAGTAAGTATAAAAATGATTGACATTGTAATTAAGTTTTCTTATTAAATTAAATTTTAACTCTATGGTAACCCTTTGTGGTTTCTTATGCAGGTATCGCAACATAAATATAAATGTTGCAGTACAGACAGATAACGGACTCTTTGTCCCAGTCATAAAGGTGAGTTGTCATCAGTCTAGTGCTGTCAATACATTTTCTTGCTAGAGTTCCTCACTTATAGTTCATCTCACATGAATGTTTATATGTAAAATTTTCAGGACGCAGACAAGAAAGGTCTATCCAGGATAGGTGAAGAGGTCAAGCAATTGGCCCAAAAAGCCAAAGAAAACAGCTTAAAACCAGAAGATTATGAGGTCAGAATAGCGTTTTTGTGTTTGTTATCGCTTATGGATGGATAATTGTCTCATGAGTTCGGTTGTTGAATACTGCATTTACTCTCTTTGCAGGGAGGTACATTTACAGTGTCAAATTTGGGAGGCCCCTTTGGTATCAAACAATTTTGTGCCATCATTAACCCTCCTCAGGCAGGCATTCTTGCAGTTGGGTCTGGTAAGTCAGAAACTTCAATTATATCTTTTCAGCAGAAAGTTGTTATCCTTCTCATCTTCATAATCATCATTGTGATTATCTTACCTTGTCCTTGTGCAGCTGAGAAACGGGTCGTACCTGGTTCAGGCCCTGAACAATTCGAGTTTGCTTCCTTCATGTCTGTAACGTTAAGCTGTGATCATCGTGTTATTGATGGTTAGTAGCTCTGATACTAGTCTTTAAAAAACGTCATTAATTTAAGCCAGCTTTATATGTCTGAGATATGAAACCCTAATGCTTTGACTTCGTCTACGTGCACAGGTGCAATTGGTGCCAAATGGCTGAAGGCATTTAAAGGGTACATTGAGAATCCCGAGTCAATGTTGCTCTAACTTCATGGCTTGCTTATTTCTCATCATGTATTTTTCTGCCTTGCTGTAATCAACCAACAAGAGGGGTGTGAAAGCAATTCAGCTGTTCCAATTCGCTTGTGATGATTGTATCACTGAGCAGGTTCCCTTTGTAGCATTTACGAACCGAAAAAGTTTGCATAAAATTCTTTCCTGGGAATAAAAGAGGGGGTGGATCAGGCATGAGTTATGCACTGAATTTTGGTCATGTACTATATAATTTCCCTACATGAGCTGATATAAAGAGATGACTTTTTTGCGAGTCTAGCTTTTATAAAGAGCTGATATAAAGAGATGATATGTAGCTCTTCCTTGTCCCGCTTGAACGCCAACCAAAGTACACTTCAGTGTGAAAAGCTTTGATTGTTTTGTTTAGGACTGTTAGAATTCAGCTTTTCTGTTAATGCAATGGTGCTCAGTTTCATTATTCACCATCTCTTGGAGTGTACAAGTTTTATTTGTTTACTTCAACTTTTGGCGGGTTCAGTGTCTTGGCCCCGGATGAGGTTTGTAAAATGCAAAATAATCTATTACCACAGCCATTTTCCAAGTCATGGTTTTGCAATTGTTGAATATCATCAAGTTTTCAGGTTTGAATTGAGATCTTTGAAAACCAAAATGGGAATGGCAAACTTGAAAAAGAAGATGAAAACTAGAATTGAATTTTCTTGAGTTCCAGATTTTCCATTTCTTGGGCAGTTTTATTGACTTTTCTTGGTAGAATCTTGCTGTGCAGACTAATCTTCTCTGGCCAGTTGGTCTAAGCTTCCAAGTCACGGGAGATGCGGTAGCTTCATTGGATCTACCTTAGGATAGGTGTACCATCTACCATGTGAGAGCTATTACACCTAACCATCTCCTAAGCTAGGCCTTTTTTTTTTTGGTTAATAAGTGTATGTAGGGTACAAGTTAAAGTGTACCTTACACTGTTATTTTTTTTGGGATAAATTCAATAGTTACAACAAGAAAAGGGGATTGAAAAATGTCTTTATTAGAAACACCTAGTAGTGCTAATTGAATTGCAAAGCTCTTAACAATATTTAAGTGTATTTAATACTTATTAAAAAAATTTAAAATTTTAAAAATAAATGGAGTCAAATTGTACACAAATATCATCAAAAAAAGAAAATTGGACTGATACTCCTGGGTCCATCCCAGTCATAAGAGCTTCGCCAACGAAAGAGCAACTACGTATATTGTTTTAAGGAATTCATATACAACCTCCATACCCAAAAAAAAAAATCGTGCTCTTTCTCAAAAATTAAAAGAGAGGGTTAAAATTTTTGCCTAAGCTACGCAACAAACAAAAGAGAGATTTCCATACTTATCCCATTAAATAAGTAAATAAAAAGGCAAAGAGTACATTCATGGGTCACAAGAAGTCACAACCAAGAAGCTTAATATGGAGACTGATACGATAAACAAACGAAGTTTGTCACTACAATTCTTCTACCGAACAAATAGTATTGGATACTCTGATACTCAGATATCAGATTATGGAGGTTGGGCGTTTGGCAATGGATGAATATGATGATCCCGGGGGATTTATTCTCTTACAAAATTCAAATTGCAGACTATCACACCTTAACTCTTTTACGGATTTTTTGGATCTTAGAAAAGAAAATATACAATCCATTCATCCCACATCCTGACTTGAAAGAAAATGTCATGTTTTGGTGGTCAAAAGCCTTATGGTGACTTTTGAATAACTTGCAGTCGACCTGCATATGAATATATTGACTAGCAATTGAAGATATGCATTTTACAATGCAGGATAAGGGTCTCACCAATATCAGACTTTTTTACATAGGTCACTGAATGATTTTTAACATATTACCAACACAAATAAGTAAATCACTTGAATTGGATCATTTATTTCAAGAAATATAAATCCTAATAAGTAAGATCTTAACCCAGATACTGCTGCTAAACCTCTAAAATTCAAGATGCAATTTTTCAATACCAGTAACATCCTAGTCCATATCAATCCCAATCAGTCAAGATCACAAACCAAGAATCTACATAAGAAAGCAAAGCCATTGCCAAAGCGTATTTCTCCTCAAAAGGCAAACAAGAAAGACTCACAAAACATCTTATACATCATGCACACACTTCAGCAATAACCACCCAGCTTTCTTAAAGATTAACTTTACCAAAGCTCAAGCAATAAACAGTAACCTTTTTCTAAAATCAGATTACCCTCAATGATGCTCAAATAATGGTTGATACACATTGAAGAACAACATATACCAGCAAATATACTGCGAATGACACCTTTTGTCAAGAACTTAAACAAAAACAGAACACTCAACTCACACAACCCTGATATTCATTTGAAAGTAAGAGCAATATCTATCTTTAAATAGATATTGTTTGATCATTGTTTGGGTATAGAATACATCACACCCGGGTTTGATCATTGTTTTCTATTTCAAAAAATAAAAAGTAACTTTTCTCACTCACACACGTCACATCACTAAAAAAAAAAAAAAAAAACTGTTTCCATAAGAATTACAACTATGCCACTGTATTCATATTCACAGAAAACGAAAAAGCAGAAAAGTTGTATTCATTTTTTGTATTCAAATCCAACTTTTAGGATACTGAAAATGAAAACTGAATATAAATACCAAAACTAAACCAGTTTTTTAGTGGTGGGACCCACTAAAAATTGAAAATGAAAACAAAAAATGGTGTTTTTTTCAGCTAACCAAACAGGCCCTAAGGAAACTTGAGAAACAACTTAACATCAATTAAATGCCTCACCATTTCAGCAACACAACAACAATTTGACTGATCAAATAACAAATGACCAACACACATATAACAAACCCTTCTAATTATGTATATGGGTTGCTAAGTAAATTAGTCTGAACATCTTGTCCCAAATAACCAGGCCATCATATTTAAGCAAAAGAACGTGAGAATAACACAAGCTACCAATAAACTACTAGCCCTTGAAAATTCACACACCATTAACCATATTACCAATCCACAACCATTCAATATTTCAATATCACATTACACACACAAAATTATTCACTTCCTTGTTGTACCAAAGTCCACCATTCATCCCAATTCTTATTCATTACCCAACAATTCAAAACATTACATTCAATAAAAAAATGATAACGCAACACAAATAGCACCAGAGCATGTCTCTCTCCCACGTCTCAAACATTCATTAACCAATGGAATTCCAAAATAGTCACAAAACATAAACTATCAAACATTTTAATATTCAAAGTACAAATAAGTACAACACAAGCTATGAATAACACACTACTCATGAAAAATTTACAAATCATTAGCTAAATTACCAACCCACAACCATCCCCCATTCACGCAAACAATCCAAATTATTTACTCTCCACATTATACCCAAGTCTTATCCATGACCCTACAATTCAACAAATTACATTATCAAAATCTAAGATAAAAACATCAACAAAGTATACCACTAAATCATGGCCCTCTCCCATGCCTAAACTATTATTTTTTCAATTATTGGTAAGTTTACACACACAGCCAATTAGTCCTAAACCCACAACCTTAAACTCCACCCATTTACTTCTAGGGGGTAGATATTGTGAGCTAGAACTCATTGGCCTCATGTTTCAACTATTAATTAATCGAATCAGATTTTAAATACTTGTCACACACCATAAACCATAAAATTTTCCAATCAATGAAGTAAAAAAAAAAAATATAACAAGTTACCCACAAAAGGATCACACATCATTAGCCAAATTACCAACCCATTCCATTCACATAAATGATAAAACACGCAAAACCATTCACTTTCCACATTATATTGAAGTCAGTAATTCATCCCAATTCTTATTAATTACCCAACAATATAAAAATTAAGTAAATATATAACAAAACAAAATTTCAAGAAAGCACGTCTCTCTCCCACTTCTCAAACTAATAAATAAATCATATCCAGTTCTACAGTACTTTCCACATACCAGAAACTATCAAATTTCCAATCTTTGAGCTACAAAAACATAAAACAAAAGCTACCCACAAAATATTCACACATCATCAACCAAATGACCAACAGATAACAAATCCATTCGCATAAAACACAAAAATTATTCACTTTCAGTCCATTCATAAACCATCAATAATTTCAAACCTTTGAGACCAAAAACATAATAGAAAAGCTGCCCGCAACAAATTCCGACATCATTATCTAAATTACCAACCCACAACCATTCCATCCACGTAAAAACAAACTACACAGGCTCTTTCCCAAAAACCTCAACTATTCATTACTCCAATCAAACTCCACAATACTATGGCCAATCACAAGCTATAACATCTAATCATTAGCCAAATTACTATTCCAATCACATAAAACACACAAAAAAAAAAAAAAATTCATTAGTCTAATCATTACCCACTTTATGATTCATCCCAATTTATTCATAACCCAACAATTTTTCACAAAATTGTATTAAAAATCATACTAACAACAAAACACTACCCACCAAGGCATGGTCACTCTCTCCCATGCTTCAAACAATTCATTAATCCAATCAAATTCCACAATGTTTACTTGTCAACTATCAAAATTTTCAATTCTTTGATACCCCAAAGACATTATATTAAATTTGATCAAAAGACTCACATAGCAATCAAATTCCCATCTTTCTTTTTCATATGGGCACATATCGCTTCAACGCCTGCTTCGCCGTCACGGCAGCTCCAACCAAAACTCCCCCAACGGCACCCGCCACCGCAGCCGACCTCACTCCACGCGCCGCCCTATACACGGCGCCGGTGCCGAGCCCCGCCGCCACGCTGTTCCACACATCGTCCACGTCCCTCAGCGCCATGGCGCCGCTCTCCATGCCGGCGTAGATGAGCCCGATGATCCCCAGCCGGTTCCCCCACGCCCGGCCCGCGTGACCCGAAGCGTTGAGCACCCGATTGACCCGGAGCTTCGAGGTGTCGCCGGGCTCGAACGACTTGACTCCGGCGACGAGGCCGGAAGCTCCGCCGCCTACAGCTCCGAGAAGGTAGCCGCAGCCGGTGAAGAAGGTGAGGTTGTCGCTGAGATTACGGCGGCTCCGGCGAGCTTCTTCGTCGAAGAGGTATTGAGGGGCGGTGGGGAGTTGGTAGACGTTGCGAACCGGGATCGGGACTTGGATCCCTTGGTACGGGTCGTAGAATCGGGTCTGGGTGTTATTCGGGTCGGACTTCCGTTCGCTATCCATTTCGTGGGTTTGTGGATTTTATTCTGGGTTTAGAGTTAGGGTTTGGAAATCTCTCAAACACAGAGAGAGAGAGAGAGAGAGAGAGAAGAGAGAGAGATTTCACTTTGCCGTAGGCTTTTTTTTTTTTTAACTTTTAAATCTCTTTCAATTTATATTTTCTTTTTTTTTTAAAAAAAAAACCTCTGTTTATTGTTTTAGACTTTTATAATATGTTTAATTATATTTTTATATTATTGAGATGAGAAAAAGAAAATATAGGATGTAAAAAAATTCACATAAAAATTATTTAGATATTTTCAGTAAATACTATGAGCTATGAGACTATAACAATTATTGTTATTATTATTAGTTTTTAATTATTTATTTATGATGTCACGATTTATTCTAACTACTATCAAACGCGTGAATCAGTTTTCATTTCGATTCTTTGTCTGTACCGATTTTTAAGAACGTGCTAAAATGTAGAGAAGGAAAAGAGTTTCATTGAGACTTGGCTTTGGGAAGGAAGGGGATTCCTCATTTTATGCTTTGCTGGAAAGAGTAGAAATGTGTGCTTGGGCTACATACATGGCATCTTTTATAATTTTTTTTTTTTTTTTACTTTTTTTTTTCCCTCTTTCTCAATTGACTTTGTGGAGAATCCCACGTCACGGACAGCACAAAGCATATGCCAGAATGTTCCTTTAATGTTTTTTTATTTTTATTTTTAAGATAAGACCCATTTGGTAATGTTGTTTTGTAACGTTGTTTGTATTTTTTAAAAATATATGTGGGTAAAAAAGTGTGTGAATATATGTGTAATATTGTTTAAAAACTGAAAAATGACATTTAAATTGTGATACCAAACACCCCCTAATTTTGTTAGAAGTATACTTCAATTTTTGTTGAGAAACAAGAATACTTCAATTAAATGTATATTTCAATATTCAATATTTAAAAAAAAAAGGGTAATTCTTTTCTATTTTATTTATATCTATATATAATTTGACTTCTTTTTTTCACGTCCACTTTTCATTATTTTATCTCCAAAAGTCTCATCTTCTAACTAAATAACATGATTTCTTGTTTGGATTTCATCAGTTTGCATACTAAAATATCCTCACATAAATTCTTAAATTCTCTCAAATGACTCTATCTTTTAGTTAAATAATTTTAAATTTAAAAACACAAACGAGTTAAAAGAGTAATTACCATTTGTAAAAAAGTTCCTAAATTTTATACTTTTTTATTTCTCTTTTCCAATTTGAATTACAACCTTTTATTTTAAATTCAAATTTTCAAACCTATATCAACTCTCACATAGAGAAATATTCTAAAAATTACGACCCTATCACTATCTCACTTTTAAACACTATTCTAACCTTCTTAAATAAATAAAAAATACTCACGGTAATTTTATATATTTTTAGGAAGAGAACTTCTCCTAAAAATATAGTTTAAAATAGTTTATTTCAATCATATCAGCCACTAACTTACAAACAAATAACTAATTAGAAGAAAGAAAGAAACAAAAAACTCACATAGAGGATGATCCTAAGAATTATGAAACTTGCTCTATCTCACTATTAAATATTATAACTCTAAACTCAAAAAAAAAAAAAGTTTCTCATCTCACGCACAAAGTGCATATGATGAGGCTTGTAAAGGCAAGAAAAACTTAAAGCCCACAGCCCGCTTAGAACAATGGCTAGATCAATTCATTTATGCCCCAAAACAAAGAATTTGTAGAGAAAGAACAACACAACAAAGAAATGGCTTAATCCGAGGGTCCGGACAAGAAAGAAAAAGGCAAAATACGTTTATTAGGTGAACCAATCTATCCCTTCAAGTCTTCCCGAGGAGATTAAAACTACAGTGTTTACATACTATTCATTCTTCTTTCTCTCAATGTTCTTCTCGTTTCTATCTTCTATCCTCCTCATTTTTTCTTTTTATATTTATTTGGAAATATATTAAGTCTTAAAATTATTACACTTACTAAGGAATAGCTAATATAACCGTTTAAAGAGGAATAATTATTTCTCATTTTGAAGAATAGCTATTTATAAAGAATGATTATTTCTTGTAATAAAAATATAACCAAACTAAAGAATAACTAACTATAGGAATAATTATTATATTACAGTACATATTACAGTTTATCAAACATGCCCTTAAGGTTTAAAGGGTATATTGGTAAAATGTCATTTAATTAAACAGGTGAAACAAGTCAAATGGGTTCTATATGTTAAACTTTAACCCAACCCGTTTATTAAACAGGTTAGTTGTGTCAACCCAAATATGACACGAATCCATTAAGCCTTAATCCATAACCTACTAATTTCGTGTCGTGTCATATCCAGTTCGTGGGTCATGTCCAATTTTGTCACCCCTAGTTTTTGCTTTTAAAAAAGAGATCAGCTTGAGTGCTATTCTTTGGTATGCTCAAGGTTTTATGAATGCTGCTCTGAGTAAGAAGATTAAAGCTCCTTTGGGTGCCATTGAGATTGAGACGAAGGCTTTTGAAGTTGGACTTCAATTCGCCAAAGAGATGAGGATCCAGTAGTTTGTTATTTAGGGAGATTCATGAACTATTTTCAATGCACTGGTCGAACAGCTCTTGCTCCTATTTCGGTTGCTCCTATCATATATGGTATATTGTCCTCCATGCATGAGTTTTGAAGAGTTGTGGTCTCCTATGTCCACAGGGAAGGTAATAGGTCTACTCATTTGTTAGCAAAACATGTTTTCAACATTGATGAAATATCTGTGTAGATTGACAAGACTTCTTGTTTTATTAAACAAACTCTTATCCATAATGTAATTTCCATTTTTTAAGTGCAATAAAGTTCACTCTTCTCATAAATAAATAAAAAAATAAAAAAGTAAAGGTTGTCAACTGTATTACAAGATTCTTGTTGTAAGCGTAAGAAAAACTTAAAGCCCACGACCCGCTTAGAACAGTGGTTAGATCAATTCATCTATGGCCCAAAACAAAGAATTTGTAAAGAGGGAACAACACAACAAAGAAATGGCTTAGTTCGAGGGTCCGGACAAGAAAGAAAAAGGCAAAATACGTTAATTAGGTGAACCAATCTATCCTTTCAAGCCTTCCCGAGGAGGTTAAAACTATATGATAGGCCACAAATGCGTTGACCCCTTGTGATGAATTTAATTGATTAATTAGCCAAGTTTTTAATTAATCAAGTTAACATGCAAATTTATGTGGCAACATAAACAAATCACCAATAAACTAAAGTATGCAGTGAAAATAAAATTGACACGGTAATTTGTTTACGAATGGAGAAAACCTAATAGCAAAAATCCCACCGGGTGATTTAAGGTCACCACTCCCGAAACTCCACTATTATCACAACAAGCGATTACAAGTAAAGGAATCCCAGTACCTTACCAACCTACAGTTGAACCCTTACCCCAATACCC
Source organism: Castanopsis chinensis (assembly GCA_032878915.1). Taxonomy (NCBI): domain Eukaryota; kingdom Viridiplantae; phylum Streptophyta; class Magnoliopsida; order Fagales; family Fagaceae; genus Castanopsis; species Castanopsis chinensis. The sequence continues at coordinate 1,156,921 of JAVQMG010000096.1, forward strand.
AATTAGACTTGTTCTGTAGTAACAGTTTCTCTTTTTGATGCACGGCTCCCAGTACGTGACTAACCAATTGTGCGAATTCCAGTACGCGACTTCAATTCACCAACTAGAGAGAGTTGTTGGCTGCAAAGTTCTTCAATTCATTCACACGATGAAGATCACGAAGATATTTGGTTACAAAACCCTACGGTGCACATTACACAGCAGTTTTTTCACAAGAAAAATGAACTAGGCATGAACTTTGTCTCGAATCATAAATTGCTTGAACAAGAATTTCTCAATACTTATGCAACCTGTGTACCTAATGACGGCCTTTAAAATAATCCTTATATATATCTAGGGTTAGAAGAAAAGAAGTCCCAAAGACATATCCACGGGTTGGAATCAAAACAGAACTTAGAATCTGTTTTCCTTAAATTTCGACAGATAGAGGTGTCGAGGTGCTGTCGAGAAGCTGTCGAGCCTCGGGGTTGAAACAGTTTCTTAAAGCTCGATAGATGCATGTGTCGAGACTAAGTGTCGAGTTTTAATAACTTGCACTTTTCAGCTTCTTTCTTGGACAGACTTAATGACTTCAATACTTGATCTTGAAACACAGTTTCTTGAAGCGTTAAACATATCCTAATTCTACCAAATTACAAGTAAAGTGCGTTTTGTCAAAGGATAAGCCAATTACATAAAATAATGACATATTGTTCAAAAGAACTTGAACCACATATGTCTTTACACTATAGTGTAAACAGTACTGTTCATTCTTCTTTCTCTTAATGTTCTTCTCGTTTCTATCTTCTATCCTCCTCTTTTTTTTCTTTTCTTTTTCTCTACAATCTCTTTTTCTTATATATATATATATTATATATATATATATACTTCTCTCTTCCTCACATCTCAACCATCCATTTCTCACCTAACTAGTCCCTTCCCTTGACTTTTGTCCCTTCCCATAGTTTGGAGAAGATTGTGGAAAGAGCCTGCTTAGTTGTGATTTGCACTGCTCAGGTCACTTTCTCATCAATGTAGTTGATAAAGTTGTTCCAGCATTTAATGCAACCAGGAGGCTAGATGCAGGGCATTCAATGCGGAGGCCACAGGCTATCCTAAATTAGAAACTTCCCCCCTTGACCTTTGGCTCCCACTTGGTAGGCCATAGAATGCTTTTGGATTTACCTCTACACCTCCCCGTGCAGCCCTCCTCTTCGGACCCGTAGCCTGTGGCCTTGTCACCCTATACTGCAACTCTTAAACTTCATTCTTGGTCTTCGAGTCCCCTCACACTGCAACTCTTAAACTTCATTCTCAGTCCTCGGGCCCCCACAAGGCTATTATGGTTATAACTTAATTCGTTGGCACTTTCAGGTGTTTTTGAAACATTCAAATTCTCTATTATGTTGTAATTATTGAATTATAAATAAATAAATAAATTATTCATATTATTTAGTTCAAATTATTTTTTTCAAAAAAAAAATTATTTTACCAAATGGTGGAAAGATTTTTTCCTTTTTTTTGAGAGAAGGTTAAAAGATAAATTGAGATAAAATAAAAAGATAATGGGTAAAATAGTTAAACTAAAAATATATCTTAAAGATATATAGCTTCATTCCTTATGTTTTAAGTTATAACTTATAATATAACTACCTACACTTTTAAAACTTTCATATTTTGAATAGCTATTATTTATTTTGAACAAAAATAATATCATAGTGCTTGCATGAAACTAGTAAAAATAAATGACTAGTTATAATTTTTTTTTTTTAATAATCAACTAGTTATAATTGTTGGATATATTTCAATATTTTACTTTTGTGATTAAGCAAAAATGAATAATATAGTAACATATTGATCTAATTGTAAGCAATAGCATAAATAGATGTGATAGGCAAAGTAATAAATGAATACTGTATATATAAGAAGAAATTTGCAAAATAATTAAAAACTTGCAGACTAGATATATAAAGGATGAATGATACAAATTAAGTCTTGTATTTGACACAATCTCTTTAAAACAAATTTCACCCCTCACACAATTTGTGACGCTTTGAGACTCAAAGACTGCCTTCTAGGATAAAATGATTTACAACACAAAAAAGAAGCACACAAGGTTTGTGCTCTGCAAACTAATCTATTCTCTTTCTCTCTCTTTGACTTAAATGTTAATGCACAAAATATTTTTCTCTCTAGAAGAATTTCTCAAAAGTTGTTTTTTATGAATGAGGGATTATGAATATATATGCTACTGAACAGATACACTATTTCATAAATAACTGTTGTATACAGACTTACTGACCTAAAAAATAGGGATAATTACAGATTACCCACCTGTGATTTACTTCTAATTTGACTTGCCTACCTATGGTTTCAATTTTGACACTTTACCCACCTGTGATTTCCTCTGTTTAGTCTCTGTTACCCACCTCTGTTAATAAAGAGGGGTAAATAAGTCTTTTTACTCTCATTTTATGTCTCTCTCATCCGAAAACAAGAAAAACAAAAAAAGCAAAAGAAAACAAGATCAAACTAAGAAATAAACCCAGAATTCCTCAAACTAAGAAACCCGTCATACAGAAAAAACCAATAAATCGACTTGCCCCTTGAGCCAAAAAGCCAATTCAATCTAACTAACCCCTGAAATAGAAATATTTGAAATAAACCCAACCATTCATACCAACAAATAACAAAATCCCAGTAAAAACCATTCAAAAAACATGAGCACCTAAGAAAAGTCTTAGCAACCCATCCTTTCCTTCATATTCATGACTCATTGGAACACAATAACAAGCCCACCCAACAAACTCCAAACGGCAAATCTACCCAATAAAATCCCAGCATACCCATTCGTTGCCGTGACTCATCAAAACCTTAAAAATAAATCCAAAGACAACCCAACCTCCCTTTCAAGTTGAAGCAAGTGACAAAGAAGAGTGGATCTGCTTATTTTTCTCTCTTGACTCAGAATCTCTATTTTAGATCCTTTGTATCGAATATATACACATAAATTTTAAACCTTTACTGCATAAACATTGATGGGTATTAGGTGTTTTTGTGTTTGGTGATTTGGAATCTTATTGGTTCCTATTAAATCCTTCCCAAATGTAAATTTTTGGGGTTTTGGTTTATAAAATTTTTCTAGGTTTTTTAAGTTTTGGTGCTTATATGATTGGTGTCAATGAAAAATGGCTTCAGATCCAAAGGGTCACGTTTTTGAAGATGTGTCAAAGCACAACAAGACCAAGGATTGTTGGCTTATAATTTCTGGGAAGGTCAAATCTTTCTTCGTTTATTTATTTATTAATTCAATTTCTGGATTGATTTATTAGCTATCTGTTTGGTTGTTGAGAAAATTGTGGAAATTGAAACTAAGTAAGCAAGTGTCTGATTAGGCTTAGTTGTGTAAAGGGAATTGACTTTTTGGTCTGTAGTATGGGAAATCTCAAGCGCATTGAATTGTAGCATCTAGGTTCTTATTTTGATGAGCAAGTTGGATGGGAGTGAGGAGTGTTTTGATCTGTTTGGGCTTTTGTTTTTGACATATTATGTGTTAGAGTAATGGCTAAAGGAGAGGTAGGTTACGGATTAGTAACGGAGGGAATCATAGGTGGGTAAAGTGTCAAAATTGAAACCAGAGTAGGCAAGTCAAATTAGAGGCAAACCACAGGTGGGTAATTTGTAATTATCCCTAAAAAATAAAAAACAAAAAAATTATTATTATTTGGACAAAAGGGCTCAATCCACACACGCCTAAAGCCTAATCCAATGTCCAACCTATGAGCATATAAACTTGTATTTTCCATCATTTCCCATGTGGGACTCAAGGACTTTCACCACTTTAAGATCATGCTCAAGTGGACATATTAGGAGTCAATTTCTTATTCACTTCACAATTTTTCTAAAAATAATTAAAAAAATTTTGCAATTATTTATGCAATACTAATCAACATAATATATGTCTAAAATGAGATTCAATATGTGTTCATGCAGTATCCCCAACCTAAGCAACACCCCAATCCATACAATCTTAAAATTCTACGGGTGGGGTTGGAGGATTTTAAACTTAAATGTCTCAATTGGAAATGTTATGAGGTATCAACCAACTAAATTATAAGGCTCTTAGTTTTCTATTTATCAATTTTTTTTTTTTTTTTGAGAAACATCTATCAATTGATAATATAAAGCAAACAACACCAATCAATTTATGTGATAGGGTCATAATCATTTAAATCGAAAGAATAAAATTTTTATTTTAAAAATAAATAAAAAGGTTTTTGTAACTATTATCCTTTTATACATATACATACATATATATATATATATATGTATACACAAGATAAGAATTTTACTCTAACCTAATCTAAATGTATATGTGTGTAACAACTTCCTCTTGGAGATTTGAACCCCGACCCTTACCCCTCCACATCCCACAAGTACTTAAACTTGTGGAGTGACCATCTTACGTAACTATTATTCTTTTGAACTTTCAGACAAGTGTCATTATTATAGTCATTCGACGTTGGATTTGAACAATTAAGCCCCTTCCATTTTAGGTTAAAAAATCAAACATTTTGCTTATATTTTCAAATTCATGTTAAAGCAATAAAGCCTAATCTAAAATCATCAATAAATGAAAATACCACTATTACTCTTTACTATAATAGATTTGGGGGGGGGGGGGGGGGGTGGGAGAAGAGAACCTTTTTTCAAACTTAATACAAGCAGATGGTTAATTAGTGACATTTCATGACCATCCAAAGACATCTCTTCCAAGAAGGAGAGTAATTTTTAAGCCATTGAAACCTAACTTCTTGTGTTAGTACCATAAAAGAGATGCCTTAATTATCTTTATAAAAAATGTCATAGGAGTTAGCTGACGTGAAAGGTAGGGAAGCCCTACATGGATTTTATTTTTCTCCACTGGCCATGATACAAAAATTAATATGTAGTTTAATAATCTTAGATCTTTCTTAGGCAATAATACCATTTTAACTCTGTATCATTAATTTATGGCCCTCTTCCTTTTGGAATAAAATGAGGAATATATCTCAAGCAGGAAAAGGACAGTGTTTGAACTTTGAAAGATTGTGACTTTCATATTATTGGAGATTTGGAGTGGCATTATATGTTCCCTAAATTATTTCCAATAACAATTGTCTCCTTCCCTCATTGCACATATATAGGACTTTCATCCAATAACAATTATTTCCAATAAAATTAAATCTAGATTACTGCATGACTTAAATCTCACACATGTTTTTACCTGTTAAAATTGCAGAGAGATATTTGTCAATCATGTTGAACTTTAATTATTTTTGTTGTGGATTAGTATCCGCGTGCTTAAAGCTCAAAACTCAAAATATTAAGGTTTAATCGTTTTGCTTGGTCAAAGCGAAACTCATTTAATGAAGTGCACCTTAGGCACGTTAATTTAATACTTTTTTTTTTGGGAGGGGAGAAATTTGATTTCATACCTTTTGAATAAACACAAAGCACACCTAGGCATGTTTTATTTTTTCTAAGAAAAATGTATGAACCATTAAAATAACTACTTTATATTAAAAGAAATGACATATATATATATACACATTGATTATATGATTTATTATACAAACATTGTTCTTAATGTGCTATGTTGCACAAATAATTATTTGTCAAACATATCAAAATTCAGGACCAAGAATAATTTACTACTATTGTGCATTTTAGAGTCTTTGTCTGTTGGATATATTTTGATTAAATTATATACTGCAATTAATCATAGCTATAATTAATTATGAATTTTTATAAAGCACAAAAAAATTATGTAAAATATTCTATTTAAATTTTGTATCATTAGATTATTATCATATTTTCCATTAATTTTATTTCAAATTTACTAGAAAAATATTAAAACTTTAAAATAGTTTATGTAAATTTTGAAATTATAAACTTTTTACAATTTCACTATTAATTTTAACTAATAGACAAAATATATTACTATTTTGAGTTTATTTAAAAAAAATTATTATATGTTCTGCATCATTCTACTAGAAATTATTATATATTATATCTTAAAAATATGCACTTTACATTAGTTAGGTGCATGTTTGTGCTCGGCACTTGGGCTCTAAGATGATTATGCACTAGTACTAGCTGTTCTGCAAATGTGTGTATATTTATATATTCCATGGTAAAAATTTGTTTTTGTTTTTTTTTTTTATACAAGATATAAATTTCACTCTAACTTAATCTAAGTGTATATGTGTATGAAAACTCCCTCTTAGAGACTTAAACCCCGACACTTATTCCCCACACTTCACAAGCACTTATACTTGTGGAGTGACCATCGCACTAATGGTGTGCAGTGGTGAAAATTTGTCATATGAAATAGACTGAATGTATAAGAGAGTTTGAGACTAAAAGGATCAAAATAGATCAGCCAAAAAGAAAGGATCAAAATAGTTAAACCATCTTCATTATAGCCTTATAGGGTTGATTCATTCCTTTCATGCGTTTTGAAAATTAGTTGGAGAGCTACTTACACAAATGGCCAACAACTTTCAACATGTTATTCAACCAAAAAAAAAAAAAGCAGTCTTCAACATGCTTCCTGTATGTGTCTGTAAGTGTGCAAAGACTGCATGACTATGACACATATATAGCTATGAACATTTTAACTCTATGAAATGTGACTCTCATCACAACAGTCCCATCCCCACAAGCCCATAAAACAGCCCCAACCTTTTCATTTTTGATAAAATTGTTATTTGCTCTGTCTAAAAATTTTCACTTTAAGCTTCCTTCCTTCTAGTGGGAGAACTTTAGAGTTGTCTTCGCTTATTCCTCTATCGAGTGAGGTTTATTGTTGCCCAAAATGGTTTATTAGTCCAAATTAAAGCTATCAAAATCAGAGAAAATTTTTAAAAGTATTATATTAGCCCAAATACTAAATTGAGTGGCGTAAAACCCATGCAGTGGAAAGTGTACCTTACACATTTTCTAATGCATGGTTTTGAGCCATTTAATCTTGTATTTGGCATGGATTGGATGGGCAAGACGGTATAGTAACTTTTATTTATTTTTCTTTGGTTTGATAACTTTAACTTTTGACTGTTATACTATTCCATTTCTTATAAATATCCATTCTATTGATCGACCTTAAAATTTTGAGACCAAGATTTAATTGTCATGGTAAGATATCATGTGTGCAATTTTAAGGACACCATTTTGATGTGAGAATTATGAGATGTGTACTGTTTGTTGATTTAGATGGTTAATGAACTTTATTATTTTTTTCATTTGCTGTTTTTGTGATTAATTGGCTAAGATCATTTGGTATTTTGCCACCGGATATTGCTACTTTGGTTTGTGATCGCAGGACCCTATTTGCCTGAGAATGGACCATCCTTCCTCGTCATGTGTACGTATCAGGAGGCTAATTATTTTGCAGTTTTGCAGACGAACTCGTAGAGAAGGGATCCGGAAGAGGGCAATTTGCAACATAGAAGAATATGACACATGCCCACCTTTTATGTAAAATAACTATGTATGAGATCTTATGCAATAGGTGACTCCTAGGGAATGCCCCATAACTGCTAATGTTGTATAGGTGCTCTTTAGTCTTTATAATAGAAATAAATAATCCCATCTTTCTACCCAAAAAAAAAAAAAGTTGTTGTTTTTGTTATTTTGTATTTCCTACTTTTGATATGATAAATCTATTTTCTCTACTAGAAGTTGTGTTTCCTACTATTTTGTAAAGCATCAAGCCATCAACTAGTCACATAAAAAGCTCAGAAGTCAGAACGGTGTTGTTTTTCAGTTTTTTTTTTTTTTACTTAACACAATATAATAAATCTCAAATCTTTCTTAGGGAATAATCTCCTTTTAACTACTACTTAACACAATATAATAAGGAATATGCCTTAAGCAGAAAAAGGACAGGGTTGAATTCTTGGGTAGTTTGGGTTTGAAAGATTGTGACTTCTTTTTTTTTTTTTTCTTTTTTGAGAAGGAGAAAGATTGTGACTTGATCCTATGGGAGTAGCATTATATAAAATATTATATGTTCTCTTAATTATTTCCAATAAACAATTGTCTCCTCTCTAGCATTGCACATGGCACACAAAACTTAGAAATGAAAATAAACAATTCATTTTAGATCACAGCATTACTTATATGAATCTCACACATGCTTTTACATGTTAAATGAACAGAGTGATATATTTGGCAATCATGATGAACTTTTATTATTATTAGTTTGTAACCTCATGTATATGCATAGATATACTTAAAAAATACACATTAAAATGCATGATATAATTCTTACATATATAATTTAAATATTATTGATAATCATTCTTATATATGTTTTTTTAACTCTTTAAAAAGTCTTGAATAATGTTATTAGATAGAAAATGTAAATTGTCTATTTTTAAAATATTTTTATGTTCATTAATTTCAGACATTTTGGTTTTTGTACAGAATAACTCACTTGATTGGATATTTATAATATGATTCCACGTTTAATTCTAAAATTAAGAAATAAAACTTTCTCCAAAAATAAATAATTTAGGACACATGGCGCAAAATTGAACTTTAATTGTAGAATCTAACTGGATTTTCTCTAAGTTTAATATATATATATATATATATATGTGTGTGTGTGTGTGTGTGTGTGTGTGTGTGTGTGTGTGTAAGAAAGCATATTAGATCCTAAGCCCAAAAAAGGTAATAGGATTAAGGTCCAACGAGTCCAACACAATGAATTTGAAGAGAGTAGGTTGGAAACTAGGTTTTAATGAGTTGGACAACAACTCTAGTGGATCCAGAAGACAAGAAAAACCAAGCCAAACAGGTTTTATGCTAAATAACTCTTCCTCAGCAAAGTCCGAGGAGAATAGCTCTTATATATATCTTTCTTAAACTTGGTTACAATCTCAGTTCTAGTTGCTACAATGTTTTCTTCATAGATTCTCAAGTAAACCTTTCACTTCTCCTGGAGGATTTCTTACATTATATAATCTCTTTTAGCTAATCTTGGCCCTCCATTTGTTGATTATGTAAGCCACTACTCGAGTGCTTGTCCTATTAGATGCGTTCCTAAATCTTCTATGAGTTACTGCAACCAAGACAGCACTGTTCAGGCGTTTTCTCCACATAAATGCGGCCAAAGGGCTTGGTAAGTTGCAATAAATGTGATGGCAGCTACCATCCCTTCAGACATGTCAGGACTAACCCCCTCTCTAAAGCCCTTCCTCTATAGTGCGACCTCCTCTAGTAATGTGCCATCGTTGTGGCCAAGGCTCGCTTCCCTGGCCTTGCCATCTGGGGTATGGTCTTTTTGGAACTGCATCGACCTCCTTGACCTCGAATATGACACGTGGCACTGTTACCTTATTAAATTTTTGCATCCCACAATAAATATATATATGGCTTTTAAAATTTGATTATTTTTAGTTATACAAAAAAAAGACTCATAAATATAAAGTAATTCAAACTCTCTCTTCCTCTAATTTTTTATATAGTGTTAGATATATGATTATGTTTTTATTGGACTCTTCTTTTTTTACATTAAATTAACTAATTTAGCACAAAAATTAAAAAATTTCGATTAAATGAGATGTGACGTAAAATTAAGCTTTAATTGAAATCTAATTTTTACACTGAATTAACTAACTTAGCACAAAAATTTAAAAATTTTGATTAAATGGGACATATGGCACAAAATTATTAATTGAATTCCAATTTAAAATCTAATGGATTTTCTCTCAACTTTAAATCTAATTAAATTTTCTCAGTTTAGATATATATATATATATATATATATATATATATGACTTATAAACTTGAATTGTTTTTAGTTCTACAAAGAAAAAGGCTCATAAATATAAAATCATTCAAAAATTATGTTTTTTATGGTGTACTTATATTAGACTTCTCGTTTTTTACACTAAATTAATTTATTTCGCACAAAAATTAAAAAACTTAGATTAATGGGACATATGTCGCAAAATTAAAGTCAAATTGAAATTCAATTTTTACTTTAAATTAACTCACTTGACACAAAAATTCAAAAACTTAGATTAGTTGGGACACGTGACGCAAAATTAAACTCTAATTGAATTCTAATTTGAAATCTAATTGGATTTTCTCTCAGTCTTTCTTATTATTATTATTATTGGAAAATGCTAACGAATGCCCTTAAGGTATTAGTTAACAATCTATTTAAAGAAAGTTTTTATGAAAAAATGAAATAAAACAATTAATGTTTTGACAGTTTTTTTCATTTTCCATAAAAGTGATGTTAAAACTTTCTTGAAATGGATTATTAACCAATACTCTAAGAACATTCGTTAGCATGACTCTTATTTTATATATATTATTGTTGTTGTGAATCAACATGCCTAAAGCTCAAAATTACTCAAGATTTAAGATTTAAGCATTTTACTTGGTCGAAGCAACACTCATTTAATTAAGCGCGCTTCAGGGTCCTTTTTTTCTTATGTTTTTTTTTTTGAAGAAACACAAAACATACCTTCAGATGTTTTTATTTTTGCTAAAATAATCTATGAATATAATATCACTATTCTTAATGACATGTAGATTGATTTATTATGCACTATTATCAATGCGCTACATAGCACAAATTTTTCTTTTCTTCTTTTTGTTTACATACCAAATGAACATGAATAATTTACTATTCTTGTGAGTTTTAGTCTTTACCTTTTGGATATATTTTAATTGAACTATATACTTTATCTGGTCATAGCTATGTTATTTATTTAATTATTATTATTATTATTATTATTATTATTATTATTATATGCTTTGTATCTTTTCATTGGAGTTAATTATATATTATATTTGTAATATTTGCTTTACTTCAATTAGGTGCACTCTTGTGCTAGCTACGCGCCTAGGCTCTAACGAGGTCATGGACTAGACTCTTACCAATATTGTTTCAAGTCTGTGCGTATATATATTTCATGGTGAAAATTAGCCATATGTAATGGGCTGCTTTACTTCAATTATGAGTGAGACTGAAAGGTCATGGATGGACTAGACTCTTACCAATATTGTTTAATATTGCGTATATATAGCATGGTGAAAAAAAAAAAAAGAAAGGATAAAAATAATAGAAACATCTTCGTTTTTAAGGGTTTATTTATTTCTTTTGTGTGTTTTGAAAATTAATTGGAAGCAAACTTACACAAATCACAAATGACTAACAACTTTCAGCATGCTATTCAACAACAAACATGCTTCTTGTATGTGTCTGTGTGTGCAAAGACTGCATGACTATGGCTCACAGCCACGATCATTTTAACTCTATAAAACTGTCCCATCCCTAGCTAGAAACCCATAAAACAACTCCAACATTTTCATTCTAGTCGAGAAATTTTCATATGCACTGGCCACTGGGCTTACATAGTATCTCTTTCATAAACTGTGAGTCCCATACTCACATGTCAGTGAGAAATATTGTATAAGCTCAATGCAGGAGTTCCAGTCCCCTTTTAGTGACAGAACTTTAAAACCCGTTGTCTTGACTTCCTCTATCAAGTGAGGTTTAGGCTGTCCAAAATGGTTTATTTGTCCAAATTAAAGGTATCAAAATCAAAGAAAATATTGAAAATTATTGTATTATCCTACTTTTACAACCTTTCCCAAATAGGGCTCAAAGCCCATGGTTTTGAGCCATTTAATCTTGTATTTGGCATGTAATAGTTTTATTTATTTTTCTTTGGTTTGATAAATTTAATTTTGGCCTACTAAACTATTCCATTTCTTTTAAATATCCCTTTTATTGACCTTCAAAGGACACAATTTTGATGTGAGACTCATGAGATGTGTACTGTTTGTTGATTTAAATGATTAAAGAATTTTATTATTTTTTCATATGCTGTTTTTGTGATAAATTGGCTAACATCATTTGATTCACACATATTTACAATTGAGATTCTTTATAATTACTTATACTACCCTTGAATATAATATATGTTTAATATGGGACTCAATATGTGCTAATGCAACAACATTACAATACACAACCTATATATAAATGTAGACTATCTTGGATATCATATAAGGGAGTTCTAATGTTGCTCTTAAATAATATTTTTTTTGGCTGTTGAGCAATGTATTCCTCCAAATTGTTTTGGAGAAAAGTTTCGTAACTCAAACAAATGTATCCACTTTCAGTCATGTGACTTACTTAATAGTGATATGTTACATGTGACTATTAAGTATGTTTGAGTAGGCCAAAAAAAAAAAAAAGTGATATCCTTAACATAAAATATATATTTTATTTGGTTTGATGTCTTTAATTCTGGACCATTAAAAAATTGTGCAAAGGGGTATCAATTTTTGATGTGGAGGCATTTTTTTTTTTTTTTAGCATTGGCATTAGTTAGAGAGATTGTGAGCACCAGCTTGCGTGTTAGAAATCAGTAGTACAAATCTTGATCCAAAACTCTTAAACACACAAGCCAGTGCTTTCGATCTCTCTAACACACTCAGTTTCAAAGCCTTTTCTTGATTTTGTAAGGATCTTTGCATTAATCATACAACAATGGATTAAGTCTGGAAATTTTGGTGCTGATGATCCTGCTGTGGATTGTACAACAACGAATTAAAGAGTGGTGTGTGATGTATAACCCTTTTGATCAAGAAAACTCACCCTAAAGACTCACAACCCAACTAGGATTTTTGAATATTTACTGCTTATCAAAGCAAAATTGTGTTGAGTACGAGGGGGAGAGTGGAAACCCTACGTAAAGAAAAAAGTAAAAAGTTGAAGAATTAATATAATATAATTGGACCTAAACCAATAGATTTAAGTTTTTGGAGTACTAACATCAGGGAATTCTAAAAAAAATACTATTTTTGATAATTCAAAAAGTTATTTTATTTATTTTTACCCTTCATTTTACAAAACATCTTATATCACATCTTCTATACTTTTACCACTTTATTTAAATATTTATTTTTCTTCTTTTTTTAATTCTTTTGTGTTCTTTCTTTTTGGTTTCCAAGTCCTAGTGCCTATAATATAAGAGAGAGAGAGAGAGAGAGAGAGAGAGCGAGAGAGAGAGAGAGAGAGAGTGAGTGTTTGAGCAATGTGATAATGTCAACCTGACAAAAAAGAGAGAAAAGTGTGAATAAAAAAATGCTAAAATATAGCACATTTGGCCGTACATGCTATTGAGCAAATGAAATTTAGAATCTGGCACACTTGATGTCAATGCTCTTATTAGTGGTGTCATATCTTCAATTATTGGTTGTTTCCGATAACAATAGTCTCATTCTTACATAATAGCATTGCAAGCTGAACTCAGCAGGAAAAATAGAAGGTTCATTTGAGATGATAGCATGATCTAAACCTATTTCAAATAATTTAAATATAAATATATTGATATACCCTTACATGTAATATAATTACTCCCTGATTCAGCATCAATCAGACAATCACTCTGACAAAGAGAGAAACAATTTTGAACTTTCTTTTTGCTAATTTTCTTTTTTGTCATTTGTGAACGTTAAACTATATGCAATTAACTAAATGCATAAGACTTAAGAATCAAGATTCTTAACGTCTCCATCTTTTGGTGCTGATTCATTCATTTCATTTGTGTTTTATGATGTGCATCTACAAACATACATGAACATAGAAAAGAGAAGAAGAACAAGAACAAGAAAAAACCATCCCATTTACATATTAAGTTACAAGAACAAGACGAGTGCACCAAAGGGGGGAAAATAATCCATTAGGAATATGTTCACAAAACAATAGCTCTTTCACAAAATGTTGTTTATGAATGTATCCACATCAAACAAATAGAAGCAAACGCCGCAAGAACCTTTAAGTTCTTTATGAAAATGACTTGACTCTCTTTAGTTGAGAATTGGTTGTAGAACAACTTACAAATGACAAACAGCCTTCAACATGCTTTTTGTTTGGTTTTCCAACTTGTTTCCTGCTAAGTGGAAAGAAACTGGCTCTTCCAAAGTCTTTTCTCATGTCCCATATTTTGCATAGTGGGGAAAAGGTGGCTTTTCCAAAACTATTCTTTGAGCTCCACATTCTGGTCAAAGACTTCCAATCCCTGCCACCTTCTTCTCATATTGATCTATGTTGGATGTTAGTTTCAATGCTAGGATCGCTATATTCATCCTGATTGTGCATAATCAAAGGAGAGTTCTAAAGTTATTTCATGGAAATTTTACATAATTCTGGTAGTTGTAACATAGAAATCTAGATTAAAGTGTATCAAAAACACCATCGAAAGAATAATTTTAGATAAATGTTAACATCAACCGTCTGAGAGAGAGAGAGAGAGAGAGAGAGAGAGAGAGAGAGAAAACCTTCAAAGCACAAAAAAAAATCTGTTATGTCTATGGACATGGATTGATTTCCTTGTTAGAAACCAAAACAAATGTAAGACCATCCCTAGCACAAAATTCTCAGAAATGATATTATCTTGCCTTTCCACAAATGTTAAATTAGTGTGTAAAAAAATACAATGGAAGAAAGGAGGTGAAAATGTGGGATCTTGTAGCCATTGCTTGCATGGGGTTGGGATGACAGTTGTAAGATTTTGAACTTTTAATCTTTTACTTCAATTTATTGAACGATCAAATGGTATGATGTGGTAGGCTATTGTGAGAGAAGTTGACTGTAAATTAGATGTATATGCAAATGCAAATTATAATAAAATGATTCCAAATGTAACTAACCTCACTCACAGTTGGTACAACTTCTGGGACTGAATTATGAGAGCTTGGTCCATAGAAAACGGTATCTCTGTTACTGGACAGATGAACCAAACCAATATCTCTTAAGCGGTTTAGCTCTGGCAAAATAACTTTACCAAGGTCCGGCCTATCTCTCTTCCTCAGCTCACAGCACTTTAGAGCAAGTTTAGCAAGTGATAGAGCCTCTTGGACGGGCCAATCTTCCACTGTGGGATCAAGTATCTCTGCAAATCTTCCTTTCTCAATGGCGTCCTGAACATGGTGGGATAACCCCATTGGAGGTTTGGCTGTAATAATTTGTAACAGCATTACACCAAGTGAATATATATCTGATTTTACACCCAATAGTCCTGTTTGTTGATATTCAGGATCAATGTAACAAAATGTACCAGCTGCTGCAGTCATGTGATATTGAGTTACACTATTAGCAACAGATGGTGGAACTAACCGGGCCAAACCTACATCACTTATCTTGCTCAGGTAATTTTGGGTTAAGAGAATATTTGCTGGCTTGAGGTCACGATGCACCAGGGGCTCCGGCTTTGTTTGGTGAAGAAAAAGAAGGGCAGTGGAAATTTCAGCAGCTATTTTGAAACGAATTTGCCATGGTATTGGGGGAGTGTTGCCTTTCCTGAAGATCCGGTCTTCTAAGCTGCCATTGTCCATGTACTCATACACAAGGCAACCATACTCTGGGCAGGCACCTAGAAGGAGAACCATGTTTGGGTGTCTGATGCAACTTAGAACTTCAACCTGCATGGACAAGATCGTTATGACTACAGAAAAGAAAAGGTCACATGAGTTTGGTACATGAGAAACAATTTCCATGTTACAATCTTCACATACCTCCTTTAGGAACAAATGTTATTATCATGCCATTTTTCATGTCTTATCTCTTCTTTGATTTGTATTTTGGCAGAGAATGTGATATTACAGCATGTGAAGGGGGCTTCTTATGTTAGAGGCAACTTCAAATTTGGTTTAGTATTTAGTAATAATCCTGCTATTTTGACATGGTTTATATAATCCAACAAAAAGAGAAGCACTGTTGTTCCAAATTTTCAAGTATAGGGGAATTTACCAGGTTTTGATTGGAAGCATGAACAAAGCATTTCAAAGCAATTGAAATCCAGGTCAACATGGATACATTCTCAGTAATTATTTCCTTTCCTTATTTATTTATTTTTTGTGGTAATTCTCACTTATCCCATGTTATAACAGTTCGTTTGTACAAACATTAGGCATCACTCAGTGATTCTTTTACCACTGTGATAACTACATATAGAGAAGGATTAAGTTGTTATTAGAAAAGACAGCAGTGCTGTGTTACTGTCAACATGGCAACTGCTAAAAACTGTAAAAACAACACTGTTTTATCAATTGCAGTCATGCCATTTGAGTCTAAGCATTTGTGAACAACTCTTCAGATATTTTGAATACAAAACATGTTTATACCAGGCATTCATAATGTTGAAAAGTTTGAGAGGTTCACTTGTGATGTGTTTGTTTAGACAAGTAACATGTTATATCCACGTTGTTCCATAAAGATTTGCACTGACGATATTCAAGTCCATCCCAAGTTCCAACTTCATGACAGAAAAGTATATTCAACAGAAATATAAACCTGTACAAATTAGAAAACTAGACTCCACAAAGATTACTTCACTAAACTGAATTTCTGCCAAAAACAAAGAAATATATAACTACCTCTTGTTGGAATTGCTTCTGCCCCTGTGGCATGTCTGGCCTCAAGACCTTAATGGCAACAACAGTGTGATCAAGCACTCCTTTAAAAACAGGTCCATATCCACCTTCACCAATCTTCAGTGAATTTCTGAAATCATCAGTTGCAGCTTCAATTTCTTCGATGGTATATATTCTATATTTAAAAATGCCGTGTGCCAGTGCATCCATTGCTTTCATCCTCTCTTCTGACTCCTGCCTGGCCCTCATTTCTGCATTCACTCTCCTCTGTACCTCCATATCTGCTAACCTTTGTGCCATTTCAGCAGCTTCAGTGGCGGCTTTTGACTTTTGCTTCTCCACTTCTGCCAAAGCCAATGCAGCCTCTTCAGCAAGCTTGGCTTGCTCTACTTTACGTTCTTCTGCTGACTTTAATTGCTGAAGTTCTCTTGCCTGGACACAGAAATATGGTCCTTCAGGTTTGCATTGAAATGGACTACTAATACGATCATCATATGATCAAAACCAGCTGATCTAGATGAAGTTATATATGATCTTACCCTACTCTGGGCTACAATGGCTTCTCTGCAAGCTGTGTTATACATTTCCATGGTTTGCATCAGTTCATGCTTTAATCTCTTCATCTCAGCTTCCAGACCTTTCTGTAAGGAAACTCAGAAAGGAGAACATGTATTTCAATTATCAATTGTGTAATTACCAAATGAAAGACTTTTAGCATACCTCTATGCCAAAGGCACATATAAACATGATTTAATGTTTGAACTGTAGTCTTTATGCATGCAAATTGCAACCAAGTCATCAGTCTTGGCAATTCATGAAAAGCTTGCTTTCACACTAGAATATTAATTTATGTGATAACATCCTGGATTTCCACATCCTGAAGCAACAAATAAGTGGAAGATTGATTTTTGAAGACTTTTAGATTCAGAATATAACAATTTGAAAACCTAGTTCTCATCTAGTTTCAGAACCAGACAAGCACAACCCTTTTAATCATAGAAACAAAATGGGTAGAGAGATTCCTATTTCCTGGAGTCCCATGATCCTTTTCTGACAGCATGGCCATAGACTCGGGAAATTACTGTTAACCACTTGAAGAATTCAAATAAGGTGAATTATTGTGTTATTTGGTAACACCCAGAAGAACCTATTTGGTTTTATAACATCTGCTTTACAGCAAGTTATTCTCAATTGATTGCCTAACATCTGAATTTAATTTCTCTTGCTTGTGATGTGATTTCCATATTATCCCAGTGATTACTGTGTACAGGTGCAATACAAACCAAATTGATGACTGATGAGTATCAATGTATGATGATCACAATTACTTACCAATTTTATTATCTACTCCTATTTTAAACATTTATATCACTACTGTTCAACTATGAATCCACTCTCTTTGACACAATTATATTTAGAAGATATTCAGATTCAATGGACAAATGAAATGACCATCCAATGACCTTTCTTTTCCTGGTCTATGATCCTACAATTGCACTGTTCAATTAGTCATGATCTTGGTAAATGATGAATACTTACTGGGGTTTGTGAGGATCCTGAGCTCCCGAGACTATCTGAGCTGACAAAGGAATCAAAAGCTTCAACAGATGTGCTGTTTGTTTGGCAGCTTAATGACCACGAAACATCACTATTTCTCTGAGAGGAAGTCGCTGATACAAAACTCTCCATTGATGGTGTTGGATCAGACCTGCTGCTAGACCTGTAGTGGCTGTTTGGTGTCATCATCAAGGAATCACTGCTTCTATCGAAAGATGCTCTGTCAGAACCTACACTTCTCCGACTCCCATGACTTAAAGAAGTTCTGCACTAGCAATCAAAAGTCAAAAACCCAGCAACATATAACTTATAACTGCAGGGGATTGCTACGATTATCAGGTGATTAATAAATCACTATTTTTTTTTTTTTTTAATTTATAAGCATGTTCTTTTGTTAAGATCACTAATATGTGGGAACAACGAAATCAGATTTTTTTAACAGACAGCCCCTGGTCTTGTAACATTTCTTGCCCCCCAAGAAAAGTGAATGAAATAAAGAAGACCATATTTTTAACAAGCTTTTCCTCCCTTAGGTGTATTCAAATTTCTTCTTTTACTTTTTTTGGTTGATAATGTCAAGCCACAAACACTATTTCATCTGATTCCACGCCCTTTTTCTCTGCTTCCATCATCAGTTCTAGCCATTATTTCTGATATATATATATATATATATATATATACAATGATATTTAACCATCATCCCTCTTAAGTCTATATAATTACAATGTAGCTGAACCATCATACCTTCCAATCTGGAAACTCAGATCAACATCTCCAATTATATGACCATAATGAGGGTCATAATTTCATGTTGTTATATTGATTATTCTTAACAATGACCTAATGGAATGCATAAGAATGGCATGTGAAATTTGACAATTAAATGTACACTTCATTACACAAAACTAATGTACCTGTTTTTATCTTCAAGGTCTTGGGTGTTAGGACGAACATTAGGTACATGAAGTCCCCTCTGTGAATGTTGCCCGGAATTAGCTGCATTAAACTTAGCTGTACCAGTAGGTGTTTGAGGTTGATCTGCTTGACGGGCAATCTGAACTTTTCCTTTTGATATGACATATACTGCACAGAATCCTGGTGCAGATTTAAGTAGGGTAGATGGCACATCTGCATTTCTAAATTTCCTGCATAGAGATAATTGCCAAGAAAATTTATTTAGAGGGGAAACAATCTTTAACTTGATTACTGAGGCGTCCTCCACCTCCTTAATAAGAGCACTACTTACCGCAGGGAACCAAAACTCTGGACCTTGCCATTTCTAATTTCTAGTTTTCTTCTAAAATTACAGATGCTGTTGTGTTTGTGTGTATGCACTAGTAGTATAATGTTAACAGATGAATATATTAGCCATATGTACTTATTAGGTGAAGCAAGGGACACTGGCTCTCTCAGTTCCGTAAACTCCTAAGTAACATTGAAATTTAGTTACCATTCAATGTGTTTGTGTGCTTGAGAGAGAGAGAGAGAGAGAGAGAGAGACCTTGTAAGAGCATTCCGGTTGGAAGCACCAACAACAATATTGCTGATGGAGTTGTTAGAAATATAATCAATAAGTGCGCTTGAGACCTCGATATCATGAAGGATCACCTCTTTTGCTTCAATCTGAAAAACTCAATTCCCCATGAAAATATATTACACCCACTTGGCAATGAGAAAAATTTGAAAATATGTTCTTTCTATGAGGCGAATTGAAGCCAGCAAAGAGGGCTTCAAAATGGTATGACATTTTACCTTAAGAGAAAAATCAATATTTTCAATTCAGATGAATTGAAACTCAAGCCGTTCATGATGTCAAATACATATTTGGTCCTGAAATTCTGTGGTAGGTACAACAGTGCAAGTAGTGCCAGACTACGTGCAAATTGTATAAGGATCAAAATGAGAGTTTTTTTACAGGTAGAGATAGCACTATCTCTTCTGTCTGATTTTGGGATGAAACCATCATGTATTTTGTTAGAAAATTCTTTAGAGTTCATGTTGCTGCCTTGCCAAATAAACCAATATGCAAAAAATAAATAGAAAGGCCCTGCCTATGAGAGCTTTGTTCTCCATTTATTCATACTGAGCCATGTATCAGATATAAAGACTTGCCTTTGAGGTCAAAAGATCTTGGTGTATTACAATCAAATGGTTATTTACTCACCCCTTTTCTAGCACAGAATCCACGGTAGGGAAGGAACAACTGTTGCAACTCAGCTTCAGTTGGCGGCCGACCTTCTTTGGGGATCTCTTCAAAATCATCTACAAAAACCAAACCACATATCAAACACATTGAGAATGAAGCTAATGCTGAATGGCCATGATATTTGCTAATGATGATGCTCTTGATTGTGTCAATGCATATAGGATGCAAAATGATGACATGCATTTTGATAGAATAATCATTACTTATTAGTACATACATCTTTAAAGGTGTGTCAACAACTCCAATTGGGAATGAAGGCATGATATGACATTTAAGATTTTGTTTGTCATGGGAATCAAATCCTTATTCCAAAAACTTATGCTGATAAGAAATGGTGAGGTGAATATCAATCATTTAACATTATTCTAACACGTTGTGCGACGTAAATACAAATACAATACAGCCATGCACATATATGCTACGTACAGTGGTGGAACCAGAAATGCTTTCGAGGATCAACCTGGCCTCCATGTAACATGATTTTAGATATGTTGTTTACTCCTATATATTAATGCCAAAAAACCATTATGTCATACCAATGAAAATGATGAAGAAAGAGAGAGATACCTACGAGGAAGGAAGCTCTGATTCCGAACGTGAATGAGAATGCAATGGGAACTTTTGCTCAAAACGTTATCAACTGCCCATTTCACAGCATATTGGCTATTCTTGTCTCTATCAATGGCAATCACTGTGGTGCTAGTGCTACCATCCAATGATGACGATGTTCGAGAGAGAGCCATTGATGGCATAGACACCACCAAAACCACCAAGCCAACTGGCCGGGGCTGACACAACAAGAATTAAGGAAATAAGGAACAAGAGAAGAAGACCAGGGTCTTTCCAAGCATTTCCTGTGGTTGTGACTCTTTTTACTAAGTTTGGTTGGAAATGGTTGTTTCTTTTATAGGAAAGGAAAACAATCAACCTTAACTAACCCAAAATATATCTCCTCATTCTTGAACTTTCTGGACTAATTAATATGTTGAGAAATAAAAATTCTAAGTTTCACTCTTTTAGTGATCCATTTTATGCTCCATCAATTCCAACATGACATGTGTCTGTTTTTTTAAATTTTAAATTTCAGATAGCTTATCCAACAAAAAAAGAAAAAAAAATGCATGGAAAGTTATTGATTGGACATTCAAAATGAGACACAAGATTTTTATTTAAAAAAGCAAATTGGTTTTTCAATGCTATTATGTGCCTTTTTATTTTTGCTCTAAGCATGCTTATAGGTCTAGAGAATATAAAGTACACTAAAAAAATTAAGTAATAATTTTTGAGTTGTCAAATTCACAAATGATAAATGATAATTGATAATTGAGGAAGAGGGGATTTGAACTCGGCTGCTTGAACCCTATTCTCCCCTAAACCACCCCAGACATTTTGTGCAATGAGCCAATGAGAGGTGTTAATTCAGTTGCAAGGCCAACCTTTAACACACACACATATTTATATCCTCAAAATATAGGAAAGGAAAGCAATCAACCTTCACTAACTCAAAATATATCTCCTTTCTGTTGAACTTTCTTGACTAATTAATAAGTTGAGGAATAAAAATTTTAAGTTTCACTCTTTTAGTGATCTATTTTATGCTCCATCAATTTAGTGTGGCATGTGTCTAATTATTTTTAATTTTTATATTTTGAATTTCAGATAGCTTATCCAACCCAAAAAAAAAAGGAAAAAAAATACATGGAAAGTTATGATTGATGGAACACTCAAAATGAGACACAAGATTTTTATTTAAAAAAGCAAGTTGGTTTTTCAATGCTATTATATACCTTTTTTTTAGCTCTAAAGGTCCGAAGAATATCAAGTACACTAATAAAATTAAGGAATAATTCTTGGGTAGTCAAATTCACAAATGATAATTGATAATTGGGGAAGAGGGGATTTGAAACTAGCTGCTGGAACCCTTTCTCCCCTCCTAGTCCCCTCCAGAATTGTTGTCCATTAAGAGGTATCAATTCAGTTACAAGGTCGGCCCTTGACATGTATATACATATATGTATACTACCCTCATCACACATGCTTTCGCACGTGCGATGAGTTTTTTTTTTTAGTGTCATAATTTTTCATTCATTCTAATTTGAGGTTTACACGTTTTCTCACTAATATTACGCATTTAGAACTATTAATACAACTAGAGTATAGGGAAAAAAAATCTTGTGTTTTTATTTTTATATATATAATTTTTATTTTGAGAATATAATTTATAAATAGATAAAGTAACTTAAAAATTAATAGGAGAGTAGCCCTATTTTTTAAACAATGTTTTAATGTGAATTAGAGTTGTATTTTTATCGGATTGTCATTTATTTTTGTCTCTACCTAAACATAGGAGTGTATAGGGGCATTTTTGAACAAAAAAAAAAATGAGGATCCTAAACAAGGAAAACCCCTTAAATAATACTAGCTTTGTTACACATACTTCGCGCGTGTGATGAGATTTTATAATGTCATAATTTTTCATTCAATCCAATTTGAGGTTTACATGTTTTTTCATTAATATTACACTTTTAGAACTACTAATACAACTAGGAGTTTTATGAGGCTAAATTCAAAAAAAATGAACAAATATTACACATTTATTTTGTAGAAAAAAAATTGTTTTTATTTTTATATATATAATTTTTATTTTGAGAATCTAATTTATAAGTAGATAAAAAAATTTGAAAATCAACAGAAAAATGATCCTATTTTTTAAGCAATGTTTTAGTAGGAGTTAGAGTTGTATTTTTATTAGACTGTCCTTTAGTTTTGTCTCTACTTAAGCATAAAGATGTAGGGGTATTTTTGAACCAAAAAAATGATGATCCCAAATAGGAGAAACCCCTTAAATAATAGCATACATATATATATATATATATAGGTCGGAAAGAAAAACAATCAACCTTAACTAACTCAAAATATATCTCCTCTCTCTTGAACTTTCTCAACTAATTAATAAGTTGAGGAATAAAAATTCTCTAAGGCTGCGTTTGGCTCAACGGTAATTCTTTTCCGGGTGTAAAATAATTTTAGGTAATCACATTTTTCGGGAAAGGAAAATATTTTCGGGTGTTTGGTGGCATTTTAAAAAATATTTTGGAAAATATTTTCAGGTGTTTGGTTGTAATCTTGAAAATATTATAAAAAATACATTTTTTACTTGTTTATATTTTCTCACATTTTCTCAGCTTCCAAACAAACATTATCACCACGATTCAGAGAAAAACAAAAGAAACAAAACCCAAAAAAAAAAAAAATTCATATCTGGGAGAAGATCGCAAGATCGTGCTGCGGCAATCGGGATCGCGAGATCGCGCTGCGGCGATCGGCGAGTCGTGATCATCGCCTCGCAAGATCGCGACTCGCGATTGCGGGATCTTTGCGGCAATCGGGATCGCGAGATCGCACCGCGGCGATCGACGAGTCGCGATTGCCACCTTGCGAGATCGCGACTTGCGATCACGGCGCGATCTCACTATCGCCGCCTCGCAATCGTGGCGCCGGTGCAGTGGCTCGCAATCGCGCTGATGTGTTTTCAGGTGGTCACACTCTCTACTCTCGCGCGATCTCTCTCTCTCTCTCTCTTTGCGCGTCCCACGGAAATGGTTTGAAGTGAAATGAGGGACTGAAAATATTTTCAGCCCAATGAAGCTTATTTTCCGGTCAAACTGAAAACATTTTCAGTTTGACCGAATTTTCCAAGCCAACCAAATACTATATTTTACGGAAAACAATTTTCGAAACTGATTTTCAGTCGAAACAAACACACCCTAAGTTTCACTCTTTTAGTGGTCTATTTTATGCTACCTCAATTCCATATGGCACATGTCTATTTTTTTTTTTTTTTTAAATTTCGGATAGCTTATCCAACAAAAAAAGAAAAAAAAAATGCGTGGAAAGTTATAATTGATGGAACACTCAAAATGAGACACAAGGATTTTATTTTAAAATGCAAGTTAGTTTTTCAATGCTATTATATACTCTTTTTTTTTTTTTGCACTATGCATGCTTATAGGTATGAAGAATATCAAGTACATTAATAAAATTAAGTAATAATTTTTGGGTAGTCAAATTCTTAAATGATAATTCATAATTGAGGAAGAGGGGATTTGAACTCGGCTGCTCAAACCCTTTTGCCCCCTAACCCCCCCCCCCCCCTAGACATTTTATTCATTGAGAGGTGCCAATTTTGTTACAAGGCTGGCCCTTGATATATATATATATATATATATATATATACACACACACACATATATATCGTCAAAATATAGGAAAGAAAAACAATCAACCTTAACAAAATCAAAATGTATCTCCTCTCTCTTGAACTTTCTTGAGTAATTAATCAGTTGAGGAATAAAAATTATAAGTTTTACTGTTTTAGTGATCCATTTTATGCTCCATCAATTCCAGTATGGCATGTGTCTAATTTTTTTTTAATTTTTATATTAAAATTTTCGAATAGCTTACCCAACAAAAAAAGAAAAAAAATGCGTTGAAAGTTATAATTGATGGAACACTCAAAATGAGACACAAGATTTTTATTTAAAAAAGTAGGTTGGTTATTCAATGCTATTATATACCTTTTTTTCGCTCTAAACATGCTTATAGATCTGAAGAATATCAAGTATACCAACAAAATTAAGTAATAATTTTTTAGTAGTCAAATTCACAAATGATAATTGAATTTTGGGGAAGAGGGGATTTGAAACTAACTGTGCAAACCATTTTCCCCCCTAAATCTTCTCAAACATTTGTGCATTAAAAGATACCAATTCAGTTATAAGGCTTGTTCTCCATAAAAATAAAAAATAAAAATAAAAATAAAAAATAAAATAAAAAGCTACGATGCCAGTCCTAAAAATCGCTTTCTAAATTTATATAGCCATAAATGTGGCAAATGGGTAGTGATATCACATCAGGGAAGTTCACTGCTCTTGGGCTAATTCCTAGTAAATGGGCCAGTTTCAGCACCTATTATATGTGATACCTAAGGATTAATGGGTTTAGTTGCCACTTTGTACCTGGCCCAAATTCATCCAAAATCATATCTCACCATCCTCACCTCAATTTAGAGTAAGAATCTCCTGGGTCTGGACCTACTCTTATTCCATGATCTATCAATCTCTGTTTCATTCCTAATTGCTCTCACATTATGAGCCTTCTAAAAGGGGGCCTCATTTGTTTTTAGTTTTAATAGTTGATAATAATGGGGAACCCACAAACTCATTTTCAACTTACTCTTACAAAATAAAGTGTTATCTATGTTACTGTCAAAGAGTGCATAAAAAAAGCTCTTTATGAAATTATGAACAAAAATTAGGCATATACAGTCTACTAAGACATGGTGGCCCTGATGTGGATTCACATGCTAGATTTGAGCCCAAATGTATTGTCTAATTGGACGGAACATGATTCCTTTGACCAATTCCTTATCCAATTCTATTTATGATCAAACAAGATCACATTTTTGGGTAAAATAAAAAAGAAATCACATTATCTAGATTCCACATTATGATGCGCATTCCATCTCAAAACAGTGTCACCAAAGAGAGGAGTCAAATCATGACTAATATGATTTTTAACTGTAGTAGTCAATATCAGTTAGATTAACAAACCTACAGATACATACATACCTGTGGCAAGTGGCTAACAACAAACCATGACCATTTTTGGTGAAATATTTATGTTGTACCTAAAAATGGGATTTGGATTTGACTCCTTTTTTTACATCAAATTTTATCAATTACCCCCCATTTAAGCATCATTTAAATGTCCTGCAAACTTATTTTTAGAATGAGTCTGATTAATGTATGCACTTAGACAAATCCGCTTTTAGAAAAATTTTATTGAGAATTAAAAAAATTTTTAAAATTTTTTTAATTTTCGATAAATTTTTTTTTTCAAAAATAATATATTATTGTATACTCTTAAGGCACATAATAATAAAATTTTTTTAGAATAGGCTGTGAAAAGTAATGTTAATAATTATGTCATATACTATATAACAATTAATAATAACTTGTTAACAAAGCAAAATTAAGAAAAAATGATACATATAATTAACCTCAACCTATGACTTATAAAAATGTAAGTGTGAGACTTGGAAGAAAATGCAAAAATGGGAAAAGGAACGAAAGATGAAGAAAGTGAGCTCATGAATGACACCGTAAAGATGCCCACATTACAGCTTTCCACCATTGAAATAGACTGCACCTCTTAGACATTGTACCACATGGGTACATGACATAATTAGTCTGTTGTCAACCTTTAAGTCCACAGACACGTGTCTTTCCCCAAAGTTTTTTGTCTCATGAAAAATCCATGAGTAGTTGTCCTCATGTAAGCACTGTCCTAACCTAAGCATTCTCTGTCTTAAAAGCATTGAATGATATTACATAATCACATGTATACGTGTCCCCTAAAGGAGTGCATGGTGAAAAGCATTTCCACATTGATAGAACTCTCTCTCTCTCTCTCTCTCTCTCTCTCTTCATGTTTTCTCTCTCTTTGAAACTAACTCCAAGCCCAGAAACAAAGGGAAAAAATCTAGGAAAGAGGCTTCACTGACCAGGTTTTCAGGTACCAAGTCTTTTCAGTTCCAACTGGTAAGCACCCCTCAATTTTCTCTTCTTGTATGTGATATTTTCCAGGGTTTTGAGGGAAACTAGATCATTTACTAGCACACCCAGATAACTGTTTAGTTCTATATGTGTGTGACTTTGATGAAAATAGATGATTAGGGGCTGTGTGAGTTGAAGAAGAGTAGGAAAGGTAAAAAAGACCCAGATTTCAAGATAGGCTGAGATGGGTTGCCTTAGATCCAGGAAACATTAAGTTTTTATGTATTAAAGGGTTTACCTTTTTAAGGTTATCCTGTGATTATTTGCGGTTGGTTTTCATTTTCTGCCTAGGTTGTTTCTTATGACTCTTTTTGGCTTTGTCTTATATTGGGCTTATAGATAAAGATTGGATTTTGGTCATTGTCATGTGTGTGTTTTTAGGGGTTGGTGGTCTGGATAAGATTTATGAATTTGTGGTCAGTTCTATGCCAGGAGGAGGAGAATTTGGTATGCTTTAGAGTGTTTGAGAAACTCAAAATACTTGTGAATGAATGGAGTATTTATAATTGGAAGTTTGATCCATTGTTCCACAGCAGATCTGATAGTCCTGCTTTATTCTTCTCATGTTTAGCTCATATATACCCATAATTTAAATTGATCTTGGTGGTGTGGTTTGTGTGCAGTATAAATATAGCTGTAAAAAGTTCATTGCTTGAAGGAGATGAAATATAACTAGTTATGTGAGAGTGTATAGAGTTTGGAAGGTAACTAGTACAGAGAGAGAGAGAGAGAGAGAGAGAGAGTTGATGGATGAGATGTCCTCAGCAGTCTCAGTGACTCTTAGTTTAGGTAATTCTATGTGTGATGACTCAGGAATTGCGACCCATGTGGAAATCACACGGCTCAAGTTGGTAACAGATGCATCAAATTTGTTGTTGGATCCTGCTAAGGTTGTGTCTGCAGAGTCTGTTTCAAGTGGAAATGGAAATTGCAATGATGTTAAGAGTGAACTTCACAGATTAACCATGTCAGCACCAGCAGGCAGTGGTGGGGGAGGGGATGATTTGTCGGGAATGTTACCAGATAATGGAAATGGTTCAATTGCTGATGATGTTGTGATGCAGGAAAGTGAGGAAGATGGGATCTTGTCTGTTGCACATGACACTAATGGGATTATTAGAGGGGAGTTGTTAACTTTGGATGTAGAGTCTGAAATAAGATTGCCAGATATTACAGAAATTGAAAAGGCTGGTCATGCTCAGATTGTTGCGAAGGCTATTATCTTGGTGGAATCAAGTATAGGGCAGGTGCCTTCTGGTGAACTGATTGTCGCAGCAGTTAGCCCAGATTCAAAGATATCTAGTAAATCTGAGATAAAGGCCTCTACAGTGGTTTTCCAGTCACACATGCAGAAGAATGTCAGTAAAGGAGGCATCCGGAGTGTTTTTGAGCTTGACTGTATTCCCCTATGGGGTTCTGTATCTATTCCTGGAGACAGACCAGAAATGGAAGATGCCGTTGCTGCTGTACCTCGATTTATGAAAATTCCTATCAAAATGCTTATCGGTGATCGTGTGATTGATGGAATGAAGCAAAGTTTGACCCACGTAACCAGTCATTTCTTTGCTGTTTATGATGGCCACGGGGGCTCTCAGGTACATCTTTATTTCTAAATGTTTATTTGATTCCTTTGAGTTATAGTGTGTTTTGTTTGCCCAACTGGATGAGTTTCATTGAAATCAGTCTGGCTTAACGGTCTGAAACAGGACTCATTTGTAGATCATGTACAACCTGATTTATTTAGCAAACTTATTGTCAAGGGTTTGAAATTGTAATGAAATTTTGTTGATTTCGCATAATTTTTCTATGCGAACATGTTGTACACTGAGCTATTATAAACAACACTAATGACAAAATGTAATCTGCCTTGGTTTCCCTGTTGATAATGATTTTTCTTCTTAAACATTACAACATGCAATCAGTTTTAAGATTGAGATATTCTTATGTTGAAAAATTATGGAATGGCATATGTTAGCTTGATTGGAGGGTCCCTCTTGCAGGTTGCAAACTATTGTCGTGACCGCATCCACTTGGCTTTGGATGAAGATATTGGAATGATTAAAGACAATTTAAGTGATGGAAGTATGGGGGGAAATCAGCAAGTGCAGTGGGAGAAAGCCTTCACCAGTTGCTTCCAAAAGGTTGATGACGAAATTGCAGGAAACGTGAGTAGAGGCATCAATGGAAACAATGAAGATGCTTCTGAGCCTGTTGCTCCAGAAACTGTTGGATCTACAGCTGTGGTTGCCTTAGTCTGTTCTTCCCATATTATTGTTGCAAACTGTGGTGATTCAAGAGCAGTACTGTGTCGTGGCAAAGAAGCCATGGCATTATCAGTTGATCACAAAGTAGGGCATGTGTTTTTATTCTGCTATCTTTATTCCATTGTGGACAAAAGCTCTTTCCTCCCATGGAAACTAATTTGCTTTCATGCTTTGATTTTATTTTTTCCAGCCAAATAGAGAAGATGAATACGCAAGAATTGAGGCATCTGGAGGAAAGGTCATCCAGTGGAATGGGCATCGTGTTTTTGGAGTTCTTGCAATGTCAAGGTCCATTGGTAGGTGTACCTTTTAACATGACCTTGTAACCATGAGTTTTTGTAAACATGTGCAGAAAAATCTCCTTGAGTATTCAAAGAAAAATTGTTTGATCATTCAATGGATCAAGCAAGGTGTTGATTTCTCTCTTTTCAAATCAAGGTCAAAGAAAGGGGGGATTGTTATGGAAGCAGCATATTGGGTAATGCTTCAATGTCCATATTGACACAAATGTCAGTCCTCAAATTTAGACATAATTCTGATCAGTTCTACAAAACTACCTTTTAAAAGATAATATTTCAAACTGTTGGTTGTTAATACAAAGGAATAGATGTCTAGCATCCTAGTGACTTGGTGAACCCTGCCTGTGAAATTATTTTGTGTAACGGTTGCATACAACACCCCTCTCACTTGGGTGTGGACTCCACAAGTATGAGATCTACTCTAATGTGAGAGCAGCGTTATTTCCAACTGTTAAACAAGAATACCGCCTGCGAAATTAATTTCTGAACTAGTTAAGCTACAAAGTTGTATATTGCCAATGGCATTCCAGAAAAAAGGGGATATTTCAAGATACCTATGTAGATTAGTTTCTGTCTGTTATTTTGTTGCTGATGTAACATTAAGCTGCACAATGTGTATTCCTAAGCTCTTATCAATTGGCTTGATAATCTCATTGGACTTTGAAATAGTCCCCTGAGATTTAATTTGGTGTAATGCCTTTGCTTTTGAGTAAATATGGTTGTTTACAATGAATATGTACCTATCTTGGTTTGTTATCTGAACAAATGCATTGCAACCAGTATATGGTACTAGAGTTGGATAAGTAACGTATGCAAAATATGACTTGAAAACAAATGAACAAATCTCAAAATTTGTACTACTTTTTTCTCTGCCTCCTACAGG
The DNA here is from genome assembly GCA_032878915.1 of Castanopsis chinensis. Taxonomy (NCBI): domain Eukaryota; kingdom Viridiplantae; phylum Streptophyta; class Magnoliopsida; order Fagales; family Fagaceae; genus Castanopsis; species Castanopsis chinensis. The sequence goes on from JAVQMG010000096.1 coordinate 1,187,172, forward strand.
TGACAGATATTTGAAACCATGGATTATTCCAGAACCAGAAGTCATGTTTCTTCCCCGTGCCAGAGATGATGAATTGCTCATTTTAGCCAGTGATGGACTGTGGGATGTGATGTCGAATGAGGAAGCTTGTGAAGTGGCTCGAAGGCAGATTCTTCTTTGGCACAAAAAGAATGGGAGTGCACCTCTTTTGGAGAGGGGCACAGGAATCGATCCTGCAGCGCAAGCAGCAGCAGATCGCCTTTCATTTCTTGCCCTCCAGAAAGGAAGCAAGGATAACATCTCTGTGATTGTGGTGGACTTGAAAGCTCAAAGAAAGTTTAAGACCAAGTCTTAGTGGAAAAGTCCTCATCACGATTTGGTTCAAGTCTATTTCCTATAAATTAGAAAAGTACATCGACTTAAATACATAGCCAAGTCCATTCGTTTTTCCTTATGGGCTTTAAAGTGTGTAAGAGTATAGAAATTTGTATGTACTATAGTAAACTATGGTGGAATGCTAAATTTATCTCTTGGTATGCATCTTTCTAAGTTATGTAAATTTGAGGTGTTACAGGTATGATAGGGAGAGAAATTTACAATTTTCTCAGTAGTCAGTACTCAAAAAGGTTTTGTGAGGGCTTTTATATCATACCCTGTGGTTCATTTTAAGTACATGGTGCTATATCAATATACTTTGCCACTTTTTGAAGATGAGTCTGGGTTTATTTTTACTGTTGGTCCAAGGAAACTTAAGCTTTGCTTTGTGTAATGTAATTGTTTAAGACTTTAAGGTGCTCAGTGCTCGGTCTACCATCCATGACTGTAAACTTAATCAGTCGTTTGAACACTAGGATGGTCCAATCCAATGGCCCCCTCTCACTCCCTTTGCCTGTTCATGGCATCTTCAGCTGACAAGGATAGGAGTCCTAGATTCGTATGAACCATATCAACAGCTGATTTAACTCTTAACGTCCCATTTTGTAAAGAATCTTTCATCAATTTGCAACATGAATCATGGAGTCGAATTTTCCTTTCTAATCAATATATATATATATAAAAGCAGAGATGTGATCTGTAAAAATCTTGAAATTTTACCATATGGCGCACTTTGTAAAGAGAATTAAAATAGTCTTTAGATAAGAATAAATTTAAAAGTAGAGACTTTTTATTTCTTTTAGTTCAATGTTTCAAGACTACTTTTTGTTACATTTTTTATTCAATGTTTCAAGATTATTATTTGTTTCATTTGGTTTAATGTTTCAAGAATTTTCTTCTCTCACTTACAAAAAACTCTTTCCGTTTTCATTCACTATTTTCGCTTCTACTCTTTTATATACATGTCCACAACCCTTCATGTCATCCCATCTTAAATATACTTAGACAAAAAAAATGATATCATTTACCTTTCAGTCTTTCAATTGCACCTATATAATTCCAACATTGTGATACCATTTGATTCTAACATGTATGAGTAGGCTATCACCAAGAAAGGAGGCTTACATTTTTTATTCAATGATAGTAGCTTACGGTTTTGATATTGAAGTTGGACGATGTGGATTTTTTAGAGGTTGTGATGTGCTTGGAGTCTATGGGTGTTTGGGATTTTGGTTTGGAAAAGTCATAAATGTATGAAATTTGTTAATTTTTTTTATTATTATTTTGTGTTAGAACTCATAATTTGTAGGTTTTTTACTACCATTTTTTGTGGTATGAGCCATAGTGATAAAAACAAAAGTTGATGATAAATTCAGAGTATTTTCCTTTTTTTCTTTTTAAAGGATATGGAAGCTTAGCTAAAAAATATTAAATTTTGGTAAATGGATGTGTTTTTAGCCAATTTCTCTATGTTTAATTATGTTCTCTTTATGTTGAAACTTACAAATAATTTTCTTAATTTTATTGAGATAGTGAATTGGGTGTTTGCCATTGAAATCTCCATATTTGATTGTGAGAATAGAGTGGTTGAGGAAATGTTTGGAGGTTGCTTAAATTTATGAAATTTTAAATATAAAAGAATTTTATGTTTTAAATTCTTATTTATAGATTTCAAAATTATTTAAACAGTCTAGCAAATAAAATCTACTTTTAATGGTAAATACTATAATATGTTATAGTTTTGTAGTGCTATACAATCTTTTTCAATAAAATATGAATTAAAAAATTTAAGTTCAAAGTATTCAACAATATTGTGGGCAAATATAAATATTACACATCAAAATAAGTATTATATGTAAGTCTTAATATACATAAAAATGATTTCAAATAAAATTGTAAAGTAATTCGCGTAATGCAAGACATCATTGATTTCTTATAGTAAACATTACCGTCACTACTTACAGTAATGATGGCAATAATAATGCTTATAAGGTTTATTTTTATCAGATGATTATAAGTTTTTGTTTTTAGTGTCGGACAAAGATGCATTTAACACTATTAAATGATGTTTTTATACACTTTTTAACAAATAAAGTCGAATTGTGCACAAATATTAAAGAATCATAATGAATTTGTCTATACAAGCCGATGAAACATGTGTATTTTTTTCTCCCAAAAAAAACGTCCTTTTTTTTTTTTTGAAAAATTTACTTACATCTCATAATTCAGTATTTATTAATCTTTAGCATGTGTTATTAAACAGTATATATAAGCCTTCATTTTCCCAATGTATCTAGATGTTTTGAACCTACAATTTTATCCTCTTTATATTACAAAGTGTAGGAATAAGCATCGACAGTAATTATTAGCCGGAAAATTATTAGATACTCCCGGAGTACCATAAATGCATATTTCCCCCTCTCACATGAATGGTGGGTCCTACCATGAATTTAATTAGTGGGACCCACTATTCATGTAAGAGGAGGGAGTACGCATTTATGGTACTCCGAGAGTACACAATAATTTTTCTTATTAGCCCTACAAAAGCGTAACGATAGAAATTACCAAATTTAAAAAAGAAAATCAAAGAATGTTGCGTACAATTTTATCCTCATTATTATAGAGATTATAGTAATAATTACAGTCCTACTAAAAGCATAATGATAGAAATTACCAAATTTAAAAAAGAAAATCAAAGAATGTTGCCTACGATTTTATCCTCATTATTATAGAGATTAGAGGGTAGGTAGTTTATGAGCTAGAGCTTATTGACAATAATGAATTCCTACTAAAAACGTAATAATAGAAGTTACCAAATTTAAGCGAGAAAATCAAAGAATGTGGTAAAGAAACTGAGAGTACCATAATAATCTTGCCATCTACACTTTGCAAGCCAACTCAAGGAGTCATAATAAGTCATGACATTCAATGTGGCTGGCTAGCCAAGCTGGTTCCAACTTCCAATAGAGCACAGTTGCAACATCCTCAACCAGTTAAATCACTCACCCCTTGCATTTATGAATCATGTCCAATCCTTTGTTAATTTTGGGCTGCACTCCATCCATAGCGTGCACGTTTACAATGTCCTTTTGTCACATGCTTTTTTGTGATATCAATCATCATTTGTCCCCCACGTTAGGTTCACCTAATTGCAAAAGTAGAAGTGTAGCACTTTTTTTTGCGTGAAATATTCCCCCACCAAATCTCTAACTTCCTTCTCAAAAAAAAAAGTAGAAGGGTAGCACTTTTTTTTGCGTGAAATATTCCACCACCAAATCTCTAACTTCCTTCTCAAAAAAATTAAAAAAATATATATATATTAAAAAAATCTCTAGCTTGCTTATTAAAAAACCAAAACCAAAAAAAGACCCTTTGCTCAATAGTTGTGAAAGGCATTGCAGAAAACACTCATTGAAGTAGTAATTTGTTCTCTACTTGACAAATGTAGGTATTTGAAAACTAAATAAAACAGTTGAATCTAAGATTCACGGTGAAGAACTGAAGGGCATCAATAGCTATGCTATGGGCCTATGATCCATGCAAAACAATACTTCGATAATCAATGTATGAAGATTATGAGTAGTGATCAGTCTAGTAGGGCATCACAATGGTTTTACAACTTATACTCACCCCCAACCAAATTCAATCCAATGCAAGCCCAATAAGATTGTGATTAAAGGGAGGAAAGTATTTTATGTAATGCCATTCTCTTTAAATAGATGTAAGCATAACTATGTTTTAACATCCAAAGAACATTACTGCAAAAAAGATCTTGAAACTTTTCTGAAATTCATAATAAACAATTTATCATTTTTCCTGTACCTAGTGTGCAATCTCACTCCATGCTAGAAGCACCCATATTCTTCAAATTGCTGTAAGATAATCACTACATCAGGACTCACAAATCACAAAATTTATAATTAACTTGCTAGAGCGGAACAAAGAGTATACAATTCATCCATCTATCGTCGCCGCTTCTGCCTAAGTATTGGAAATTGGAGAGGTAAAGGTAGGGTAAAAATCTGCAATTTGTCCTGCCGTGAGAGCTTGCAACCCAAATGCTCAAAATGTGCTCTCAAATTTATTGGACTCATTCTCAGATCCTTTGCTATATCAGCTGGATCAGTTCGGAATTCATCAGCATATAGTGTGAGCACCAAGATATAACTAATGAGAAGATCATTTTTCTCAGCTGATAACCTTTTTGACAATTGATCAGCAAACATGGTTGAAAACCTATTGCGTAGAATGCCTGGAATTTTGTGGCCCTTTGCAGAGGAAAAAGCATCCATGGAATGCTGATCTCTGAACTTTATTAGATGAGTAATGTATGAGAATATACAACAAAGTGTTCTCTTCTCTGCCTCATCCTATAGAAAATAAGATTCAATGTAATTATAAATAATCTAGCTTTTGAACCCAAATAACTTCAAAGGGGGGAAAGAAAGAGATAAAAACATAAAAGAATACAACAGGTTTAGAAATCAACACAATCAGAGGGATTTCAGAATAAGATCTGTCCATTTAGTACAGAGAAAGATCCACTCCCATTTAAATCCTCCAATTTTTAGCCAGATGTGAGACAGGTGACATTTGAAAAAAGTTCATGGACCATTAGATCTTCATGTACATGAAATTCGAAAATGAAAAGTTCATGTATATGAAATTTAAAAGGATTGGTCAATGGGTTACCATTACAAACTCTCTTCTTCTTCTTTTTTCCCTCATTTCCTTGGTAGCGGTTATCATTATAAAAACCATATGGATTATCAATCTCATAAATTTTTCCTTGCTAGTGGTTATCATTATACTCAATAGAGAGGCCATTTGGATTCTTTATCTTTTCCCCTTTTATGTATTGGTTTAATTATCTCTCATTAATGGCTTGTTTGGATGTTTAAAAATGGAGGGGGAGTAGAGTAGAGGGAGGGAGAGTAATTTAAAACCCTTATTTAGAAGTTTTTTTAAGGAAGGAGGAGGAGGAATTTGGAGGGGTCTCAACTCCCTCCAACCCCTCATTTTTAATTTCCCCAATTTGGATAGATTTGGAGGGAGAGTGGAGGATAAAAATACTTGACCAAGTGAATTACCAAATTTGCCCTTACTATATTAACAAAATTACAAATGAAAAAACTAATTACTCTCCATCCCCTTACTTAATTTTAAAAACATCCAAACAAGGTGGAAGATAATCATTTCCCTCTACTCTCCTTCCCACTACTCTCCTCCCCTCTACTCCCCTCTACTCTCCTCCCTCTCTAAACTTCCAAACAGGCCATAAGTGATCACATCTCTAATGAATTTGTTAATCTCAATAATGAAGGAAAGGTAATAAAGTTACTCATTATGTCCACTATGACTTACTGTTTTCAGTTTTGACTACAAGTAAATTTCTCTATAAAGGCCTATGACTCAATAGAAATTTAGTCAACCATTCATAGATATAGTTGTTCTTGAGGTTAGTTCTTCTTGTTACTTTTTTTTTTCCAAGGAAAAGGGCAGGAGGGGTGACCAGCTGTGGTAACCTACCTAGACATGACTATAGTAGCTCCAAAATTCATTTAGGAAATTTCTGCTTGTTACTTAACTCCACTAACATTACTTCTTTTTTATAAGCAACTCCAATAACATTACTTATTTTCAACAATAAAGATATCACCCTTTATCTTTTTGTGTAAACATCAACTAACATCATTTATAAGTAGGTATTTTTAGGCCAAAAAAAAAAAAAAAAAAACACAGAATGTAAGAGCAAGTTTACTTTTCTTTCATGTTCATCTTCTTGCTCTTGATAGAAGGTTTTTCTACCATGGTGCAGGGATTTTTGTTATTACAAACGTATAGATGGTACCCAATTCAAGAATTTACTCGATGCATTTCTTGATCATTCTCAGCCTAGCAACAAAGAAATACCCATTGCAGGTTAATGGCAGTTAAGTTGGTCAGCGATATAACACCAAATCAGAAATATTGCAGAATGTGCCTTTTCAATCCCAAGAGTAGGTATACAAATTTAAGAGGACTCGCAGCCATATCAACCAACTGTTCACTGAACGAATCTCTAAAACTGCAACAAATACTTGCCAAATGTTCACTGAATGAAGAGCTGACTGATATGGATGTGAGTCCTCTTAAATTTGCTTACCTACTTTTGGGATTAAAGAAGCACATTCTGTAATATTTCTGATTTGCCATTTTCTCGCATAACTCATCTACTAAACTGCCATTACCTTGCAAAGGGTATGAAATAATGGGGGGGGGGGGGGACCTTTTCTTAACGAGTAGAGGAGCAAGAGAGCAAAATAGCAGTTTTCATACTATCTTTGTGTCCATAGTGTCTTTAGTATGGTTAAGCATATTAACACATTCCAAACATATAAATTTTTATGTAATAAATGCAATTAGTAATTAATTATATTCAAGTTGCAACTTGCAAGTAGTGCGGCTCAGATTCAATGGTAAGGAGTCTTATGTTTGAGACATCCTGCTGTCAAATTCCTCAACTGTTGGCTTAAAGCCATTAATTATAAATTTTCAAAAATGAAAGCAGCATAGGCTACCAAGTACTAACGGGAAGTGGTTGGCATTCTCCAGAATCTGATAAAAGAGAAATTCCCTTGGTTTTGAAGATACATACATACATACATATATCTATATATATATATTGATAATATAGAATTAGTCAACACTAATGTAATGACCATAAGAAGTGCATCTTCTTCCATAAAGGTATTTGCAAAAATAATCCATACCTGTATCCCCTGCAATTTATCAATTCTGTTGCTAACAAAGGTTGGGTAGGCATTGGAGGCCAATTTTGGTTTCTCTTGCAAAAGCTCAAAAATATCTGCAATGTAATCCCACTCTCCCATGAGAATGATCTTGTCCAGTGGATAAGCCTCCTGGGGTGTAGTGGCGTTGGCAACATATGGTGGGATATTGCGAGCAACAGTGGCTTCAGCACCTTCTGAACCTATAAGGGCCTCCTTATTTATCTTAACTTCTTTGATTTTCCTGTCTAGCACCTTCTGAGAATTGGGATCATCTTCTTGATTCAGAGAGTGCTTCTTTTTAGCCTGCAATACAATTATAGAGTTAAACTCAACTGCTAATTGCTAATGCTTGCACAACTCTATTCAACTTGATGAAGCGTTCCATCCAAATTTTCAACTACATTGGCTTGGCTGCCCAAAAGCTCTACATGATACTGCAATATCCAGGCCTAAAGTTTCTGATAATTTACTTCCAGCAAACAAATAAAGAAATGAACATGAATTACACATTTGATACTAGAGAGAATTCTTTTCGCCCAAATAAACAAATACAAGAAGCAAGATAACATCCAAGAAACCTCACCAATGGAGCATTCCATAGGCCTAAAATTGCAAGACAATCATTGTATTCATAAAATTTCACTCATGCTAATAGATCTAATTATATTTATATCCTGAAGATGTTACTTTTATACATTGATAATTAGGGGTGGGGGATTCTGAACCTTGCATGTTTCTATCAGAAACACCAGGAGGAGCCAACTAGTTAACCTACAAGGCTCTTAGAATATTCCAAGGATGTTTATGTTTAAAAATAAAATAAATCGTAGAGGTAAATGGCAGGTTAAATCATCAAATGCCAATTGAAATCCCAAATACACCTGTCTAAAGAATTTAAAAACAAAAAATAAAAAATTACTCTTAATTGTATTATAAAGCTAGCTAAGGGGAGAAGCGGAGGGGGGATTACCTCATTTCTTGCCTTCTTTGTTCCATAAAGATTAGTAAGCTCTCTAAATCTGTCTGCCTTCTTTACTGCAGAAAGCTCTTCCTTTACTGGGCTTTCAGTTTTTTTATCAGCAGCTTCTAACCCTCTGACTTTTGGTTCTAGCCTAAATACCTTGCCAATTGTGAACATACGTTAAGAGTCAATAATCACATACTACATAGATGCAAGAAACGACTAAACAGTAATGAAAATATACGAGTAAATTCTCATCCATAACCAATTAGCAAATATATGAATTTCCATAACAACAATAAGTAAAATTTTCTACACTTCATCAGCAACCAAAAAAATAATGTAAATTTTCCACACTTTTTCAGCAACCAAACAACATTACACAAGTCAAATTTCCACATTTGAGCAGTTACCCAAACAATAAAAAATCTAAAATTTCAACACTTTCTCGTTAACCACACAGCTAAACTTTCACACATTTCATCAGCAACCCAGCAGTAAACAACTACACATTCCCCAACCCCTCAGCCACCCCCCAAACAGCACATAACCAAATGATCAAATAAGCAAACTTATCCCACATTTGCAAAGCAACCACACAGTAAACAAAAAACCCAAATTTTAAAACTTTCTAAGCAAATCAAATAGAAAATCCCACCTTGTCAAAGGCAACAGGAACAATCTTCAAGCTCTGGGACTCTTTATCAAACACCCCAAGTGCATAACTACAGTGGTGGCCACCAGTGGACTCACCAGAATAGTTAGACCCAACAAAATCCACATTAGACCCAGTTGGGGTTACCACCATCTCAACCCTCTGAGGTCGTTCCTGGCTCCTATAAACCTTAACACTAGGTGCTGCTGACTCGTGACCATCAATTTGCTCAGAATTGCTGTGGTTTTTCGTTGGGTCATAACCAGAGGGGAAGTAAGCTACAAAAGGTGGAAACTTTTTTGGGTTTTCTTTGAAAGATTGGACTTTGGCTTGGACTGGTGGGGAAGGTGGTGGAGGTGAAGGTGGTTGTGGTGGTGGTTGAGGGGTTTTGTGCTTGTTTTTCTTCTTTTTCTTTGGTGGGGTTTCGTGGTTTTGGGTTAGTGGGGATTTGGTGTCTTCTGGGTCTGAATTCATCGGTGAAGGAAGAGGAAAAGCTGATTCTGGGTTTGAGAGTTTTGGGGGTTTAGGGTTTTGGTTTCACGGTGGTGGCTGTCTTCTGCTGTCTCTGTGCGCGCGAGTGACTGTGTGTTTGTTGTTAGTTTTGTTTTTTTGTTTTTTTAACGACAAACATTTGAAGTTTTCATTATTATTTTATTTTATTCCAAACTAGGTTCTATTTGATTTGATTTGATTTTTTTTTTTTTTTAAAAACCAAAAACAAGGAGGTTCTATTTGGATTTTATACTATGAAATTTTAAATTTTAAATTTTACCTTAAAGATCTATTCCGTTTGCTGCAACTATCACTCCATCTATATTTTTTGTCAAGTGTCACATAAGATTGCTATTTGCAATTAATTTATCCAACAAAATAATGTCAATTAATTTTTTATTGAGCAATATTAATTTTTTTATTATTTAATTTTTTTTATTTTACAAAAATTATGTGATATCATTTTATATGACAAATTAAACACAAGTAATAAACTTACATGGCACTTAATGGAAAAAAATAAATGGAAGGGTTGCTGATGCAAATAGAATAAAACTTCAAACTATAAAATTCAAAATTTTAAATTTCATGATATAAAATTCAAATATTCTCAAAATTTATAATTGTAATTTTCACTTTAGGTTTTTTTTTTTTTTTTGATACCACAAACAAATTTATAATTTTTGTCACAGCGCTTCTGCATGACAAATTATAATTAGATGTTTGTTCCTTTTAGATAGACCCACCAATTTTTGTATATCAATCACAATCAACAACATGGAGATTTGAGATAAAAATCATGTATTTTTTGTAGTACTAGATTTTTTGCAAACATTTTGTTATTAATTGTGGACAAGCAATGCTAGTACACAAAAAAAATTACAATATTTTTCACATTAATTAAGTTAATAAAATTTTCTGATTTTTATCTTAACTTATTTAAGTGTGAAATTTTTTTATCAATTTTTTTTTTTTTTTTTTTTGTGTCCTAGGTCCTGAAGTAAAAGAAGGCTCTAAGCATAAGTCAATTAAATATTAAAAAATTTCCAAATGTTAGTCAATAGAATCCTTAAAAAAAATTATAAGTATTAATCAATAAAATACTTTTTTAAGTGATAGAAAAATAATTAGGCGATTAATTATAGTTTAGCTAAATAGATATCAAGGAAGCCCGTCTAGCTCAGTTGGTAGAGCGCAAGGCTCTTAACCTTGTGGTCGTGGGTTCGAGCCCCACGGTGGGCGTTCTCAATGGATTTAAATTTTAACACTGTCAGTTTTTACCCAAAATAAAAAAGAAGCTAATAATGGGGAAAAAAATGCACTTACATCCCCAGTACTCTATTTTATAAATTTTACTATTATAGGAAATGGATCCTCATAGCTTTTTTTTTCTTGCTAATTAAGTACATAAACTTTAATAATCTTCTTTTTATTAAAAAAACCAACAATATTACGCATCAAATCATATAGAAAAAAGAAAATAAGGGATCTTATTGCAACAACATAAAATTTTAGGGGTTCTCTTCATTATACACTACAAAAGTTTATATACTAAATTAGCTAAAATAGAAGTACATGAGTGTAAATGCAACTACCCTAAAGTTCATGAAATGCAAATGCATATTACCATAGATTAAAATATCTATCACAGTGGATTGTGCACTACATTCTCTCTCTCTCTCTCTCTCTCTCTCTCTCTCTCTCATAAATATTTTGAATTCTTCCATATGCACATGGGTTTTAATTTTTCTATTTTGAATTCTTCCATATGCTAATGGGTTTTAATTTTCTATGAATCGGACAATTTCTTCAATTCAAAGTAGGTTTGAACAATTTTAAATATATGAACATATTTTTTGTTTTTTATTTAGTTTCAAAAAATTAAAATTACCAGACGATGATAATTTGTAAAAAAAATTGTCTTAGTCTCAAATGTTTTCTTAAGCATAATATTACTATGATATTAATAGTTTAAATTTACTTCAGACTTAAAAGTTTTAAAAGAAGTTTTACAAATATAAGAAAAATACTACAATTGATGTATTATGTTATATTAAAAACATGCCAAAATCTTTTCCGTATGCATTTAATGCTTACTGAATTTCATCAAAAAGACCTTTAAAAGAAGTTTTTCCATATTAAAATTGATAAAACCTTATCTAAGATTGACTATGTCATAAGCTTGTAATATGATTCTATGATGCTCTTCAAGGCATCTGAACAACCCCCATTAAACTCTAAAAGAATCTATTGAGTTTCTGTAGTGAGATTTTAAGCCAAGTTATAATGTTAGGCCTTGTAGAAAACTTTATGCTTGTAAGTTTCTTCATTTATAATTTTGTAGAGGATGGGTTTTAAGCCCTGACTTCCCGGTACTATGGAAGGGTGCAATGTAAGATCCAAATGCACTACTGAAACGTGGCTGGCTGGTGGAGTGGACTAACTCCCTTCCCAGACGTGCGCCGAGGAGATTCCGTGGTGGTTTTCGTTCTGTTCTTCAAGGGAGAGGACCTTCTTCTTTTTCTTGGTCAAAAGTCCGGATCCCTTCTCGTTGTATCCTCCCTTCTCTTTATACTCCCCACTCCTGACTCTCACCTGTCTTTTCCCTGAAAACGCTCCCAACGCCCTTGGGGCCATTCCCCGTCCCTTCAGAAGTCATTTCCCCATTAATGCGGCCAGACGGGTAGGTGGGAAGCCTTTAATGCGGTGGCAGAAACACTGTGTAGTGCATGTCCCCCTTGTTTCCCCCCTCGGCATATCGTTGGGGGTGTGGGATGGCTCGCCGAGCTCCGGAGGCGCTTTCCCAGGTGCTCTGCTGCAGCGTTCTGCTCTCAATTCTGCGTCCGAGGAGACGTTCTCCTCGGCTCGTCTCTGATGGCTGGGTAGGCTGACCCTTGGGCCCCGGTGTTAGAGGGCCTTGCTCCCGTCGCGCGGCCCACTTAGCGGAATTCGCGCCCTCGGACTAGGCCCAGAGCCCACAAGGTGCCTGGTCGCCTTCACCCCCCACAATAGCCCCTCAAGAACTCGTTTGACTCTGATCCGGGGAGGCAAATGGGTTGTTGACCCATAAACTTTCGATCCATGTGTCATATAGGTTACCGCACGTGCGGAGTATGCCCGCGCGCCCTTTGGATGCCTCTTTGGCGCTTCGTAACGCGCAACGCCTGCATTTAATGCGCTGGGTGACTCCCTGTCGCGCACGTTCTACGGTGAGATGAAGATCTAACGGCCTGGATTTGCCCCGAAGATTTGAGCGGGATATTTCCCCAAACCGCTATTTCCCGATCATTTAGATCACCTTGGTAGACGCGATACGCATCATTTGCTCCAGAGAACAAACTCGCTGCAGCGCCTCACAACTCCTTTCTTTCTCCCAACAAGCTCCCCAAGTGCGCGCGTCTCTTCCCTTGTGTAAGTTTCTCCTAGGCTGTCAACTCCTCTCTCATTCCTTTACGAGTCTACTTCCCTAGTTTCGATTCCATGGGTAGATTTAAGTGCTTAGTGGATACGCCCTCCGGCATGGAAGGGTTCCGGGCCAAGTATCACATTCCTGACGATGTGGGCCTGGAATATTGTGCCCCTGGGGCCGTGGCGGGCTCCAGGCAACCGGAGCAGGTCGTCATTCCCATTATTGCCTTTTTAGAGGGCGGGATGACCCTCCCTATGAAGGAGGTGACCAGGGAGTACCTCCGCAACCATAGGCTATGTCCAGACCAGTGCGCGCCCAATGTGTTTAGAATCCTAGGTTGCGTCGACGCTCTTAACGAGCAAATGGGCCTTCACCTTACATGGCACGACGTCGTCTACATGTATGAGTGCCACCGGCTGAAGATGCAGGCTTCTACCTCAAGTCGAGGTCTAGCGCGGTCCGGCTGGTCTCCTGTCTGCCAAAGTCCAACAAGGGCATGAAGGACGACTATCTCCTTGTCACTGGGAGGTGGTACGACGGCCCCATTGCCCAGTGAGGGCGGGGCAACCAGGTGTGACTCCCTAGGGTTTAAGGGCTTTAGCTTGCGTGACCTTCCCCCATTTTAGTTCCCTTCGTAGCTTTGTTGTCACTTGTTGCCATTCTTTTCATTTCCGCCGGGCATGTCTAACTCCGTTTGCATTCTCTCCTTCTTTCTTGCAGATAAGCGACATACGTCTCCCAACTTGGGCAACGTCAACGTCCAAGATCTCAACAGAGTCCTGAGATCCGAGGTCTTTGTGAACAGCGATCTCCAAGTCAGAGCTGCTCACCTGATTTTGGGGTACGATCCCCTCTCCAAAGCCTTTGGCGAGGTCGAGGACGCCATTCTCGCCGGCCACAAAAGGCGAGCTCGGATAGACGTCCGCTACGAGGGCTTTCTCGCTCCCCGAGCCCTACCAGACGAGCCTTCCACCATCTTGTACGGCCGGCCTGTTCAGGCCACTCCTTTAGCCGCTCATCACGAAGTCCAGCCAGTCCGAGAAGACTCCGTAACTTCAACCTCATCTCTTGGCGACGAGATCGATAGGTTCAACCTAGAGGGAGCCGAGAGACCGTTGGCGGGACACGTGGTCAATATCTCCGACGAAGAAGAGACCGCCTCGGACAGGCACTCTGGTATTCCGGGATTGATAGTTGCAAGACCGGAGGTGTCCTCCGACGAAGAGGAAGAAATGTCAAGATTGAAGGAGCTTTTTGCCAAGAAGAGGGGGATAAAAGCCCCCGAGACGATGCTTCCGGGTCCCAACCGGCGATACTCCCGCCTCCGCCTCCCCCTCCCTCCGACCCCCTCGTTCCTCCTCCCAATGGTCAAAAGAAAAGAAGGAATGAGAGCGAGGAGGCGGAGAGAGAGAGAGAAAAAACAGAAGCACCATAGGCAGCTGCAGCAGCAACAACAGCAGCAGCAACAGCTAGTCGCCAAGGGAGGGGGCAGAGGCTCTTCTATAGAAAGTGGGGAAATCCGGGGCAAGCTGAGGTCCGCCGAGGTGAGCCCAGCTGGTTCCCCCTTTGGAGGTGGACGGGGCTCCAATCTCGGCCCAGGCGAGCCTCCGAGACTACCAGAGAGGTTACGCCCTTCACCTGGCCAATTCGCTGGAGAAGCCTCTACTCCTACCAAGGGATATGGAGGAGCTGGGAAGGACGGGCCGCACGCGTCTCTTTCTCTCTCTCAAGAGGAATTTAGGCCTGGTAAGCTTCAAATATCTCCGCTCCGCACTGTTGCCTATGTCCTTTAACAAATTCCTGGGATAACCTGCATCTAACAAACTTCCACTGATGCCTTTTACACAGGCTATACAGGAGGCCTTTGCTGCCGATGCTCTGGTCGAGCATTACCAGACGCAGGTCGGGGCCGAGCAGGCGGCAAGGGCAGAGGTAGAGAAGGACCTTGGCCGAGTCACGGCGGAGAAGGCCGACCTGGGTGCCAAGCTGGTCTCGGAGCAGACGGAGAGGAAAAGCCTGGATGCTGGCCTTAAGAACGCCACAGCGCAGGCGGAGACCCAGCGCAAGCTCCTGCAACAGAAGGAGGAGGCCCTGGCCAAGGCGGTGCAGGAGGTCTCCAGCTTGAAAAGGGAGCTTGCGCAGGCCGAAGAGGCGGCTCGCACTGTCAGGGAAACGGTGGAGGCCGCGACCAAGGCTGCCTTCGACGAGGGTCGAAGCGACCGAGAATCGCCTGACCGAGGAGTTAGGCGAGCTGTGCAGGGAGTACTGCCAGCAGGTTTGGGCTGAGGCCTTAAACGCCGCGGGACTCCCTGCCGGCTCCGAGTTGAGGGCATCTGAGAAGATCTGGTATCCAGAGGATATCAGGTTTGTTGAGGACGTTGCTCCAACTCCGGTCGGCGCTGAGATCATTGCCCCGGAGCAGCCCCCTCCTCCCGGGTGCAAGCCCAGCCCCACGATGTACTCGCCGACCCAGGGGGGGTCCCGGACGAGCATGCCGACTTAGCCCCTCCTCCGCCTGAGCCAAAGGACAAGGGGAAGCAGGTCCTAGATTCATCCGTGGCCGAGGCAAGCGTAGAAGAAGGCCAAATCGTCGAGGATCGCGCCAAGCTGCCGAAGGAACCTCCATTGAAGATTAAGGGGTAGGCGGGCTTAGCCTCCCTCCATCACTCCGCTCCAGGCGGCTATTTTTGTGCAGCTGTTCCATTCCGCTTTGTTTTATTTCTTTTGTTTTATTTCTTTTGTTTTTAGGGTGTATTTCCCTTTCTCTGTAATATTTCGGACAGCTTATCATGTATGGATTTTGCCCTTTTTATCGCTATCGTGTAACTGTTTAATCTTTAGTGCATTATGCTTAGTTGTTCTATTGTTGCTTTGTTTGCGGTGTGGGGATGCTGTGTAGCTTGACACCCGCGAGGGGGTTGAACCGTGCGTAAATTTCTGAGGCAAAGGATCCTCGGACCTGACCCATCCGCGGCCGGCTTTAACACGCGATCCCAATGATAAATTGTGAATGTGTTAGAACTTTCTTAAGGCAGGAGGTCTGAGGACTTGGCTCAGCCCCAATCTATATTTGACACTCAAGACGGGATAACACTTAATTAACACTTATTCGGGATGAGCCGTGTTAAAATTTGAACACTTAACTAAAAATTGACAGCGCTGACCTCTCCCAAGGCAGAAGGTCAGAGGACCTGGCGTAATCGAGGTTGACATCAATACTTAATTAAAATTTAGATGGTGTTAAATTTTCCCAAGGCAGAAGGTCCGAGGACCTGGCGTAGCCAAGGTTGACATTAACGCTTAATTAAAATTTAGAGAGTGTTAAATTTTCCCAAGGCAGAAGGTCCGAGGACCTGGCGTAGCCAAGGTTGACATTAACACTTAATTAAAATTTAGATGGTGTTAAATTTTCCCAAGGCAGAAGGTCCGAGGACCTGGCGTAGCCAAGGTTGACATTAACGCTTAATTAAAATTTAGAGAGTGTTAAATTTTCCCAGGGCAGAAGGTCCGAGGACCTGGCGTAGCCAAGGTTGACATTAACACTTAATTAAAATTTAGATGGTGTTAAATTTTCCCAAGGCAGAAGGTCCGAGGACCTGGCGTAGCCAAGGTTGACATTAACGCTTAATTAAAATTTAGAGTGTTAAATTTTCCCAGGGCAGAAGGTCCGAGGACCTGGCGTAGCCAAGGTTGACATTAACACTTAATTAAAATTTAGATGGTGTTAAATTTTCCCAAGGCAGAAGGTCCGAGGACCTGGCGTAGCCAAGGTTGACATTAACGCTTAATTAAAATTTAGAGTGTTAAATTTTCCCAGGGCAGAAGGTCCGAGGACCTGGCGTAGCCAAGGTTGACATTAACACTTAATTAAAATTTAGAGAGTGTTAAATTTTCCCAGGGCAGAAGGTCCGAGGACCTGGCGTAGCCAAGGTTGACATTAACACTTAATTAAAATTTAGAGTGTTAAATTTTCCCAGGGCAGAAGGTCCGAGGACCTGGCGTAGCCAAGGTTGACATTAACACTTAATTAAAATTTAGACAGTGTTAAATTTTCCCAGGGCAGAAGGTCCGAGGACCTGGCGTAGCCAAGGTTGACATTAACACTTAATTAAAATTTAGACAGTGTTAAATTTTCCCAGGGCAGAAGGTCCGAGGACCTGGCGTAGCCAAGGTTGACATTAACACTTAATTAAAATTTAGACAGTGTTAAATTTTCCCAGGGCAGAAGGTCCGAAGGACCTGGCGTAGCCAAGGTTGACATTAACGCTTAATTAAAATTTAGAGAGTGTTAAATTTTCCCAGGGCAGAAGGTCCGAGGACCTGGCGTAGCCAAGGTTGACATTAACGCTTAATTAAAATTTAGAGAGTGTTAAATTTTCCCAGGGCAGAAGGTCCGAGGACCTGGCGTAGCCAAGGTTGACATTAACACTTAATTAAAATTTAGAGAGTGTTAAATTTTCCCAGGGCAGAAGGTCCGAGGACCTGGCGTAGCCAAGGTTGACATTAACACTTAATTAAAATTTAGAGAGTGTTAAATTTTCCCAGGGCAGAAGGTCCGAAGGACCTGGCGTAGCCAAGGTTGACATTAACACTTAGCTAAAATTTAGACAGTGTTAAATTTTCCCAGGGCAGAAGGTCCAAAGGACCTGGCGTAGCCAAGGTTGACATTAACACTTAATTAAAATTTAGACAGTGTTAAATTTTCCCAGGGCAGAAGGTCCGAGGACCTGGCGTAGCCAAGGTTGACATTAACACTTAATTAAAATTTAGACAGTGTTAAATTTTCCCAGGGCAGAAGGTCCGAGGACCTGGCGTAGCCAAGGTTGACATTAACACTTAATTAAAATTTAGAGAGTGTTAAATTTTCCCAGGGCAGAAGGTCCGAGGACCTGGCGTAGCCAAGGTTGACATTAACACTTAATTAAAATTTAGACAGTGTTAAATTTTCCCAGGGCAGAAGGTCCGAAGGACCTGGCGTAGCCAAGGTTGACATTAACACTTAGCTAAAATTTAGACAGTGTTAAATTTTCCCAGGGCAGAAGGTCCGAGGACCTGGCGTAGCCAAGGTTGACATTAACACTTAATTAAAATTTAGAGAGTGTTAAATTTTCCCAGGGCAGAAGGTCCGAGGACCTGGCGTAGCCAAGGTTGACATTAACACTTAGCTAAAATTTAGACAGTGTTAAATTTTCCCAGGGCAGAAGGTCCGAGGACCTGGCGTAGCCAGGTTGACATTAACACTTAATTAAAATTTAGACAGTGTTAAATTTTCCCAGGGCAGAAGGTCCGAGGACCTGGCGTAGCCAAGGTTGACATTAACACTTAATTAAAATTTAGACAGTGTTAAATTTTCCCAGGGCAGAAGGTCCGAGGACCTGGCGTAGCCAAGGTTGACATTAACACTTAGCTAAAATTTGGTGGGAGGGACAGGGATAATAGTATTCGACAATTGGCGTGATACAATCATATCTAAATACATGGCGGCCACACTTTTCATTAGTAGTAGTATCTTCGAAGATTATTTACATTGAAAGGTCGCTTTACATGCTTGTTATCCAGGTCGGCTAGGTAATATGCTCCCAGACCGGCCACTGAGGTTATCCGGTAGGGACCCTCCCAATTCGGCCCTAACTTCCCCCACGATGGGTCCTTTGCCGTCCCTACGACCTTTTTAAGACCAAGTCTCCCGGGGCGAGGTCTGGAACGTGCGTGAGAGTCGTACCCCCGTTGAGCTGCTGCTGGTAACTGGCTAGTCGGACCATGGCGTTTTCCCGCCTTTCTTCCACCAAGTCCAGCCCTTCCAGCAGCATGTTGTCGTTGGCTTCTGGGGCGAAGGATTGGGTCCTCATCGTTGGGAACCCCATCTCCACAGGAATCACAGCCTCGGCGCCGTACGTCATTGCGAAAGGAGTCTCGCCGGTGGATCTCCGTGGCGTGGTTCGGTAAGTCCATAAAACGTGCGGTACCTCGTCCACCCATCGGCCCTTAGCGTCATCCAGCCTTTTCTTGAGCCCATTGACTATCGACTTGTTCGTGGCTTCAGCCTGGCCGTTTCCCTGCGGGTACGCTGGGGTGGAGTACCTATTCGCGATGCCGAAGTCTCCACAGTACTTCCTGAAGGCTTTGCTGTCAAACTGCAGCCCATTGTCCGAGATGAGGGTGCGGGGAATCCCAAATCTGGTGATGATATTCTTCCAGACGAACCTCTTCGCGTCTACGTCCCGGATATTCGAAAGCGGCTCGGCCTCAACCCACTTAGTGAAGTAGTCCGTCCCGACAAGCAGCCATCGCTTATTGCCCGCTGCCCTTGGAAACGGACCCACGATGTCCAGGCCCCATTGTGCGAACGGCCAAGGGCTGACCAGAGGATTGAGAACGCCACCAGGCTGGTGGATGTTCGGCGCATACCTCTGACACTGGTCGCACTTCCTCGCGTACTCCTGTGCTTCTCTCTGCATGTTTGGCCACCAGTACCCCTGCGTAAGGGCCCTGTGGGCTAGTGACCTTCCGCCAGTGTGGCTTCCGCAAGTCCCCTCGTGCAACTCTTCCAAGAACTGCTCTGTCTCGTCCGGGTGCACACATAGCAAGTATGGCCCCGAAAACGAGCGTTTGTAGAGCTTACCGTCCTCGGACAGCCAGAACCGAGGAGCCTTTCTACGGATCTTGTCGGCCTCTGTCTTGTCCTCGGGCAGCGTGTCGTGTTTCAGGAACAACGCTATGGGTCCATCCAACTGGGCCCTGTTCTGATTTGCTGGACCCGCATGGCCGGGCAGCCCGTTCCGGCTGGCTTAAGAAGGTCTTCAACGAGAATGACCCGAGGGAGCTCACGTGCCAATGAGGTTGCGAGAGTCGCCAGGGAGTCTGCGTGAGTGTTCCCGCTTCTGGAAATATGCGACAGTGAGAAGGACTCGAACTGGGCCCGTAGACGCAAGGCGCGCGCTAAATATTCCTGCATCCTCGGCTCCCTCGCCTCTAATTTCCCTTCCACCTGGCCGACCACCAGCTGTGAGTCCGAGAACACACGGACCGCCTTTCCTCCCATCTTCCAGATCATGTCCATTCCTATCAGCAAGGCTTCGTACTCGGCCTCGTTGTTGGTTGCCGGGAACGCTATCCTCAGAGACTTCTCGATGATGATCCCATCTGGCGATACCAGGACTACTCCAGCGCCCGAACCTCTTTGGTTTGAGGCTCCGTCCACGTAAGCTTCCCACACCGGTTGTTTCTCGCATGAGGCTACGCCGACTAGCTTCTGTCTAAGCCGCTTGCCGCTAGGCTTTCTTCCAGGGAGGGCTCAGTGAACTCCGCAACCAGGTCGGCTAGGACTTGCCCCTTTACAGACGTGCGAGGGAAGTACTTGATGTCGAAGGCCCCTAAAAAGGTCCCCCATTTGGCGATTCTGCTGGAGTAGTCTGCGCTTCGCAGGATGGACTTAAGTGGGAGTTGGGTCAGGACGACGACCGTATGAGATTGGAAGTAGTGCGGGAGCCGACGAGTGGCGTGCACCACAGCTAGCACCGCCTTTTCCAGCGGCAAATGCCGAATTTCGGCCTCCTGCAGGGACTTGCTCACGTAGTAAACCGGTCTTTGTATACCGGCGTCCTCCCTTACCAGGACCAGGCTGACGGCGTGGGCAGCCACCGCTAGATACGCAAACAGGACTTCATCTGGATCGGGGCGGGACATAACTGGCGGCTGAGAGAGGTATTCCTTCAGCTGCTGGAACGCCAGGGAACACTCCTCGGTCCATTCGAATCCCCTCCACTTGTTTAGTAGTTGGAAGAAGGGTCGGCACCTGTCCGCGGAGCGGGAGATGAACCTGCTGAGGGCGGCCGTCATCCCTGCCAGCTTTTGGACTTCCTTCGGGTTTCGAGGTGGTTGCAGGTTACAGATTGCGGTGATCTGCTCGGGGTTGGCCTCTATACCCCTGTGAGTGAGCATGTAGCCTAGGAATTTACCAGAACTTACGCCGAAGGAGCACTTAGAGGCATTCAGTCGCAACTTATGTTCCCGCAGGGTCTGGAACGTGCTGTCCAGGTCGGCCACATGGTCTGTTACGGCTTTGCTCTTCACGACCATGTCGTCTACGTATACTTCGACGGTCTTTCCTAGCTGTGGCTCGAACATCCGAGTCATCATCCTTTGATAGGTAGCCCCTGCGTTCTTAAGGCCGAATGGCATAACCTTGTAATGGTAATTGCCAGTGGGGGTCACAAAGGCAGTTTTCTCCTGGTCCTCCAGTGCTAGTGGTATCTGATGATACCCCTGAAAGGCGTCCAAGAAACTCATGCGGGGGTGGCCGACCGTCGCGTCCACCAGTTGATCTATGCGCGGCATCGGGAACGGGTCCTTGGGGCAGGCCTTGTTGAGGTCCGTGAAGTCCACACACACTCTCCATTTCCCGTTTTTCTTCTTTACCACGACTGTGTGCGCCAACCACTCAGGGTAGAATACTTCCTTGATAGCCCCAGCCCTCTTGAGCTTGATGACCTCCTCCTTCACTGCTTCGGAGTGTTCCGCCGAGGACCGCCGAGGGGGTTGTTTCTTGGGTACTGCGCCGGGTTTACATTTAGATGGTGGCATATGAAGCCTGGGTCGATTCCGGGCATCTCGTGTTCGTCCCATGCGAATACGTCGAGGTTCCTCCTCAAGAACGTAACCAACTCCTCCTTTTCTTCGGTCGGGAGACGAGCCAATCTGGAAGAACCTCTCCGGGTCACCGTCCACGGGGACCCTGTCTAGTCCTTCGCACGCCGGCTCCCCCACCACTGCTGCTCCGGCGGTGGCAGAGGAGGCTAATTGCTATGAGGCCTGAGCCGCCTGAGCCGCCGGGGCCGCGGCTTCGTTGTCCGGCCTGCGTAGTATTGCGGTGGTCAGGCATTGCCTCGCCGCAGACTGGCTCCCGATGATTTCCTCGACTCTACCGCCGAATGGGAACTTCACCTTCAAGTGGAGGGTGGAGGGGACAGCCCCTAGGGCGTGCAGCCAAGGTCTCCCCACAATGGCCGTATACGGGGAGTAGGCATCCACCACGATGAAGTCTACCTCTACCACTGCCGGCCCCGACTGCACTGACAATCTGATCTGCCCCTTAGGGATCACCATCCTTCCCTCGAAGCTCATCAGGGGCGAGTCGTAGGCAGAGAGATCCTCTTCCCTCAGGTTCAGCCCCTTGTACAGGTCGGGGTACATGATGTCTGCGCCGCTTCCCTGGTCTACCATCACCCTCTTCACATCATAGCCTCCAATCCTTAGCATTATGACCAGGGCGTCGTCGTGGGGTTGGATCGTCCCCTCCTTGTCGGCGTCCGAGAAGGCCAGCGTGGGCGGCTCATTGCCCTTGATCTTCTTTGGCTCGGGGCCAGAGCCTCCGGTATGGGCTCGTACCACGTTCATCACCCTTGAAGGACGCGAGCCCGTCCTCCCAGGGGCTGCGAGGATGGTGTTGATGGTTCCCAGAGGAGGCCTTGGTGCGTGGTGGCCCCGGCCTGTCGGACCATGATGTTCCCCCGCCCTCCCCTGGTCGTGTACAAACTGACTCAACTTTCCCTCTTTCGCCAACTGTTCGAGGTAGTAGCGTAGGTTCTTGCAGTTCTCGGTTGTATGGCCGTGCTCTTGATGGTACTGGCAGTGAAGGTTCTGGTTTCGCTTTGAGGGATCTCCTATCATCTTGCTGGGCCATCTAAAGTAAGGTTCGTGGCGGATTTTTTCAAACACCCGCTGCATGGGTTCGCGGAACACGATGCCGACCGCCTGCGTTGGTATCCGACGTGGCTGTCCGACAAACTCTCTCCTAGCCCTACCGTTGCTGTACCCGTCCGACCTGAAATCCCTCTTCTCCTGAGGGATTACCTTCACCCTCGCCTTCACTTGCAGTTGATCCTCCTCCACCCGTGTGTACTCATCGATGCGGTCCATAAGACGTCGTACACTCTTGACAGGCCTCCTGGTCAGTGACTTCCTCAGGTCATGATCGCTTGGCAGGCCGACCTTGAAGGTGCTTATGGCCACCTCGTCGAAGTCCCCATCGATCTCGTTGTACATCTCCCAATACCTGTCAGTGTATGCCCTGAGGGTTTCTCCCTCCCTCATGGCCATGGACAACAGCGAATCCAGGGGCCGCGGGATCCTGCTGCAGGTGATAAACCGCTCGCCAAATGCCCTGGTGAGCTCTGTGAAGGAATCGACAGAGCTCGCCTTCAGGCCGTTGAACCATCTCATCGCTACGGGCCCCAAGCTGGAGGGGAAGACCTTGCACATCAGGGTCTCATTCTTCGAATGCACCGCCATCCTCTGGCTGAAGTGGCTCACGTGCTCCACTGGGTCCGTCCTCCCGTTGTAAATTGTGAAGGTTGGCTGGGTGAACTTTCTTGGGAGCTTTCCCTTCTCAATCCTCCGAGTGAAGGGCGATTTGGAAATTTGGTGGAGCGCCCTGCTCAGTGCATTGTTGGCCAGGCCTCTGGAGGACGCCCCCTGTCTCTGGGTGGACGACGGCGTTCATCCCCCTGGGAAGAAGACTCGCTAAGGGGAGTCCTGGACCTAGAGCTGTCGGAGCCACTACTGGCGTCCACTGAGGATCGGTCTGAAGGGGTAGGCGTACGCCTCCGCTTTTCCCGGCGTAGCTTCCTTCTCAAATGATCAACCTCTCTTTGCAGGGTCTCGACACTTTTCTCGCGGGAGGTTCTACTACCACTGTGTGCATGGCTCCTCCCACGCGTGTGTTCCGTGTGGACGCTGTTTTCGTGCTCTCCTTCCAACCGCGCAAGATGGTCCTCTGGCTGGGACCCCCTAGACTCCGCATGACGTGAACCTGAACCTTGCATGGCACTTCCAGTCCCTTTCCGTCAAAGCTTCCCACAGACGGCGCCAATTGTAAGGACACAAAGTAGGTTTGGGCCCAAATAGATGACTGGGCCGGCCCAAGTGGCCTTTACAATAGAATTTGTAGAGGATGGGTTTTAAGCCCTGACTTCCCGGTACTATGGAAGGGTGCAATGTAAGATCCAAATGCACTACTGAAACGTGGCTGGCTGGTGTGGACTAACTCCCTTCCCACAGACGCGCCAATTGTAAGGAAAAAGTAGGTTTGGGCGGCCCAAGTGGCCTTTACAATAGAATTTGTAGAGGATGGGTTTTAAGCCCTGACTTCCCGGTACTATGGAAGGGTGCAATGTAAGATCCAAATGCACTACTGAAACGTGGCTGGCTGGTGGAGTGGACTAACTCCCTTCCCAGACGTGCGCCGAGGAGATTCCGTGGTGGTTTTCGTTCTGTTCTTCAAGGGAGAGGACCTTCTTCTTTTTCTTGGTCAAAAGTCCGGATCCCTTCTCGTTGTATCCTCCCTTCTCTTTATACTCCCCACTCCTGACTCTCACCTGTCTTTTCCCTGAAAACGCTCCCCAACGCCCTTGGGGCCATTCCCCGTCCCTTCAGAAGTCATTTCCCCATTAATGCGGCCAGACGGGTAGGTGGGAAGCCTTTAATGCGGTGGCAGAAACACTGTGTAGTGCATGTCCCCCTTGTTTCCCCCCTCGGCATATCGTTGGGGGTGTGGGATGGCTCGCCGAGCTCCGGAGGCGCTTTCCCAGGTGCTCTGCTGCAGCGTTCTGCTCTCAATTCTGCGTCCGAGGAGACGTTCTCCTCGGCTCGTCTCTGATGGCTGGGTAGGCTGACCCTTGGGCCCCGGTGTTAGAGGGCCTTGCTCCCGTCGCGCGGCCCACTTAGCGGAATTCGCGCCCTCGGACTAGGCCCAGAGCCCACAAGGTGCCTGGTCGCCTTCACCCCCCACAGAGATCTTGTTTAATCAAGTACTAGTTAAGTTTATGCAATACTTTAGTGTTTGTTCATGTTTGATCTGACTTTACATTTTATCCTAAAGATCTATTTTGTTTGCTTATGTAATCACTCCATCTATATTTCTCATTAAGTGCAACATAAGCTTGCTACTCGTGTTTAGTTTATCCAATAAAATAATGTCAAATCATTTTTTATTGTGCAATATCATTTTTAAAATTTTTTTAGGCTACAAAAAATTATGTGACATTATTTTATTTGACAAATTAAACACAAGTAACAAGCTTACGTGGCACTTAGTGGAAAAATAAGATGGAAGGGTTGCTGATGCAAATAAAATAAAACTTCAAACTATAAGATCCAAAATTTTTAACTTCATGATATAAAATTTAAACACTCCAAAACTTTATATGTGTAATTTTCACTTTAGCTTTTTTTGTTTTTTTTTTTTTTTTCTACCTCCAATAAATTTATAATATTTGTCACAGCTCTTCTGCATGGCAGATTGTGATTGGATGTTTGTCCCTTCAAGATGGATCCACTATTTTTTTGTCCACCAATCACAATCAACGACATAGAAAATTGTGACAAAAATAGTGTATTTTTTGTGGTACTAGATTTTTTGCAAACATTTTGTTAATAATTGTGGACAAGCAATGCTAGTACCAAATATATATATATATATATATATATATATATATATATTCACTAGTTTTCACATTAATTAAGTTAATAAATTTTTCTGATTGTTATCTTAACTTATCTAAGTGTGAAATTTTTTTTGTCATTTTTTTTTTGTGTCCTAGGCCCTGAAGTAAAAGAAGGCTCTAAACATAAGTCAATAAAATCTAAAAAAATTCCCACATGTTAGTCGATAAAATCTTTTAAAAAATTTGTAAGTATCAATCAATAAAATATTTCTTTAAGTGATAGAAAAATAATTGGGCCATTAATTATCTTGTAGAAGTATTAACTATTAAGGAAGTCTGTCTAGCTCAGTTGGTAGAGCGCTAGGCTCTTAACCTTGTGGTCGTGGGTTTGAGCCCCACGGTGGGCGTTCTCAATTAATTTAAATTTTACCTTCAAGTCCATAGCTCAGTTTTTACCTAAAAAAAAAAAAAAAAAAGAAGCTAAAAACATAAAGCTTAAAAACTCATCTTTTTAATATAAAAAAAAAAAAAAAACCAACATAATATATATTTTTTTTTCACCAAATCATATAGAAAAAAGAAAATGAGGGATCTTATTGCAACAACATAAAATTTTAGGGGGTCTTTTCATTATATACTACAAAAGTTTATATACTAAATTGGCTAAAATAGAAGAACAGTGGTAAATGCAACTACTTTAAAGTTCATGGGATGCAAATGCATTTTACTATAGATTAAAATATCTATCTTAGTAGATTCTGCACTACATTCAACTCTCTCTCTCTCTCTCTCTCTCTCTCTCTCTCTCTCTCTCTCTCTCTCTCTCTCTCTCTCTCTCTCTCTCTCTCTCTCTCTCATAAATGTTTCGAATTCTTCCATATGCACACAGGTTTAATTCTCTATAAATTGGACAATTTCTTCAATTCAAAGTAGGTTTGAGCAATTTTAAATGAACATATTTTTTGGTTTTTTATTTAGTTTCAAAAAATTAAAATGACCAGACGATGATAACTTGTTAAAAAAATAGTCTTAGTCTCAAATGTTTTCTTAAGCATAGTATTACTATGATATTGGTGGTTTAAATTTACTTCAGACTTAAAAAAAGTTTTAAAAGAAGTTTTACAAATATATGAAAAATACTCTTGTAGGGGCTTGAGGACCGAGGATGAAAATTAAAGAGCAAAGGAGATCTTAATTTGGATAAAAGCCAAGGACTCGAGGATGTGAAGGCGCGATTGCATGGTGACATACAAGGGATAAATTGGTGATATATGACAGAGAAAGTGAAAATATCGAGTTTGAGGGTAGGTAGCTGTAAACTCCACATTGAGTGCTATGCACCTAGTTTCCTAGCTGCATTGAATAAGGAACACCAGTTTTATCAAGTTGCATTGATGTGGAGATGACCTGAACAATGTAAATCACAGCAAGACAACTTTTTTCCACTACCTTCTACAAGCAAACATACAAGTGTCAACAAAAGAAAATAGTTAGGTGAGAGATGAGTAGTTGAAATGACAGAAGACAGGAGTATAAATAGGGATGAAAGAGGCTAGGAGAAGGGGGAGGCACAAAGTTCTGGCAAAAGAGAGAGAAGATTGATAATTGAATGTAACAAATTCTTCCTCGGGAAAAATCCGAGAATGAGTATTGATTGCTCCTTGTTATAGGAAGTGAAATCCTCAGGACATAGCCGTCCCTTTGTTGTTTTGTTCCTTCTTTATAAATTCTTTATTTTGGGCCTTGAATTATTAGATTCACTATTGGGCTTTTAGTTGAATGTGTGAATTTAGGTCCTTACAACTCCAATTGATGTATTATGTTATATTAAAAACATGCTAAATTCTTTTTCATATGCATGTATTGCTTACTAAATTTCATTAAAAAGACCTCTAAAAGAAGTTTTTCCATATTAAAGTTGATAAAACCTTATCTAAGATTGACCATGTCATAAGAAATGAGAAGAGAAGTGAATTTCGACAACACTACTGCCGAAATTCTAAGAAAAGTAGGAGAGAGGAGAGAGAAATGATATGACGGATGAGGAGAGAGAAAAAGGAATTCCGGCAATGATATTGCCAAAAAAAAAAATTGAATTGTGGCAATTGAATTTCCGAAATTGGAAGATTAAAAAAAAAAGAAAATTGAATTGTGGCAAGAGTAATGCTACGACCACACGCTATTTTACCATATTTTTTACAAACTGTTGTTATGACCAATTTTTTACTAGTTCTCATTAGTGCCTATTAACAACATTATTTTTTTATTTACCAATAATCACTCATCACATCAACAATTTATGAAAGTTTTTATAAAAAAGTTTGTAACTCTAGCATTTTGCCAAAAGTGGATGACTTAAAAAGGAAAAAAAAAAAAAAATTCAATTGTGGCAATTGAATTGCCGAAATTGAAGGAAAAAAAAAAAAAAAAAAACCATTGATTGTGGTAAGATACAACCACACTTTTGGATGACTAGAAGTGTGTATCTCTGTAATTTTACTCCAAAAAGTGTGGCTGCATTAATCTTACAACAATCAAGGTTTTTTTTTTTTTTTTTCATTTTTTTCTTCTTCAATTTTGGAAATTCAATTGCTACAATTGATTTTTTTTTTTAAATCATCAACTTTTGGCAAAATGCTAGAGATACAAACTTTTTTTTACAAAAACTTTATTGATGTGATGAGTGATTATTGATAAATAAAAAAGTGATGTTATTGGTAGGCACTAATGAGAACCCGTAAAAAATTGGCCATAACAACAATTTGTAAAAAATATAGTTGTGTGAGTCTTTTTTGCAAATGTTGGGCTGGGCCGCCTCTTGCTGCACTAGGCCCAAAGTTTTCTGGATCAGGGAGTTGGGACCAGTCTAATAGCAATCCTCTTTGGTCTGGCTTGTGCGCAAACGATGAGTCCAAGTCCCAGGGAAGACGTTGCAAAGTGGGCTTATTTCTTGTTTCTGCCTAGATGGAACTTTTTTTTCAGTTTCTGCCGCAGATCTAACTTTTCTGCTGTGCAGTAAAATTATTTGCGGTGCGGTAAAACCGTCTGCTATGGAGTAAAGCTTTCTACTGTGCATTAAAGTTGTTTGCTGTAAAGCCTTCTGCTATGCAATAAAGCTGTCTGTTGTGCATTAAGGTTATTTGCTGTAAAGCCTTCTGCTATGCAATAAAGTTGTTTGTTGTGAATTAAGGTCGTCTGCTGTAAAGCCTTCTATTGTGCAATAAAGTTGTCAGCCGTGCATTAAAGCCTTCTGCCGTGTAATAAAGCCTTCTGCCGTGCAGTAAAGCCTTCTATCATGCATTAAAGCTTTTTGTCGTGCAGTAAATCTGTCTGCTGTGCATTAAAGCTATCTACTGTTTCGGTAGGAAATGTTTAGATAGTATAATAGCTAACACAGTAAATATAATAAAAAGTTATTACAGCAGAATAACTAGTATAACAAGTAAAGATACCACAGCAGAACAACTGATGTAGCAAATGTGATAAAAAACGTGCTACAGTAGGATGATGAAATACGACAGATGTAAGTTATAATGAGAGAAATCAAATATATTTGCAATCGAAATCAAGTATTGAATCGTCCTATTGAATAAGTAAACCAAGAAGGAACTTAAATCCCAATTTGAACAACCTT
Organism: Castanopsis chinensis; assembly: GCA_032878915.1. Taxonomy (NCBI): domain Eukaryota; kingdom Viridiplantae; phylum Streptophyta; class Magnoliopsida; order Fagales; family Fagaceae; genus Castanopsis; species Castanopsis chinensis. The sequence goes on from JAVQMG010000096.1 coordinate 1,215,893, forward strand.
GTCATAGGCTTCTGCCATCAAAATTGTGCATTTTGGAGAATAAGCCTAAATGGCTATTAGCTATTACTTTTTGGAGACTTCAAGGAGTGGGCTTGCTAAGAGGGAAGGAAAAGATGGTCTATTGATGCATGCCCCTATTTCTGCCGTGTTTTCTCTCTTCTTTTTACCACTTTCTTTCTTTCTCTCTGTTCTTTTTACTCTTTGTTTCTTATTACTCTCTTGTCGTAGGTTGTTTTTCTCACTTGAGTCTTTTCCCTTAGGTGCTTCCCCTACTAGGTCTCCCGCTATTCCAGTCTCCCTCCCCTCGGGTCCCCTTTATTCCATGGCTACCTCCTCCTTTTATAGTGAGCAAATTCAATGGGATTTCCCCCTTTTACCCTTAGGGTTTCACCAATTATTTTTGGTTTATTGTGGGCATCCATTCAAGACTACCCACTAACCCATTGGTTGCGCCGACCACTGTCATTTCTTAGTACATGTTTGCTGCACCACTATTGATTTCACGACAAAATTTCTTTTTGCTTATTCTTGTTGTGTACCTCTACCTCTTGGGCTATCTCACTACCTAGCTCTATAGCATGCATCAGATGGTCCCAACCATCTGTTACTTCTTTTGGGTAAGATACCATCCCAGCAAGGTATTTTCTTAAAAGAAGGGCAGAAAACCAAATATAGACCCCCTTTTTCCTCTACCACCAAACCACGCCCTCTGAATCCCCTTGACCATGGGCTCCCCTCCCATGTATTGGCTGGGTACAGGTTGGTGGTGCTCCAGCCCTTTTGTGCTTGCTCTATTGTCTTCTGCTTTTGTCTTCTTTCGTTCTCACGTTATTCCTGTTGTAGCAAATTAGTTTTGTTTGGTTCTGCTGCGTGTTTTTTGTCTTATTTTTTCATGCGTTTATTGCTACGTTTGTCATTTCCTTAGGTTTGACTTTTCTTTCCTTCACGTGATTCCTGCTGCTGACACTTTCTGTCGTTCCTTGTTTCTTTTTATTGTGCTTCTTCATATTAGCTTTCATGCCTATTTCTTTTATATAAAAGGATTTGGGCCTTTGTGGACCAAATAATGATGAATAGATCAAAAGGGTTTTGAGACCAATTTATCTTCATCTGTCGAAGCTATTCTGTTGAAGAGCTGTATTCTGCGGCAGATTTGTATTATGCTGTAGATCTTTCTCTTGCACTTCTTTCTTTGGACCTCTCTTACTTTTTGGTCTTCTCGGTGGGCCTTTAGGCCTTGCTTTTCGTCTTGCAACTTATTGGGCTTTCTTCCTCGTAGGCTTTTGGGTATGAATTTACAAAAATGGGCATTAACAAGGGTAAAATAGTGTGTGGCCATAGCATTACTCTTGCCACAGTTCAGTTTTTTTATTTTTTAATCTTCCAATATTGGCAATTCAATTCCCATAATTCAATTTTTTTTGGCAACATCATTGTCAAAATTTCTAGTTCTCTCTCCTCTCTCCTACTTTTTCTCAAAATTTCAACATCAATATTGCCACTTCTTCCATTATTTTTCTAAATAAGTTAAAACACTAGTATCACAAATAAACTTTACTTCTTAATATTAGGGATGTCAATGTTCGACCCAACCTGCGAACACGACATGAACCCGACACGGGTTTTTTCGGGTTAGGGTTGGGCCTTAATGGGTTTGGGTCATAAACGGGTCAACTCGAAAGCAACACGGTAAGAAACGTGTTATAAGCGGGTCAACTCGCATAACTTGCAATAGACACGTTTGACACGTCAATTTATTTGTGTCAACCCGAAATGACCCACTTAACACAACCCATTTAACTCGTATAACAAATAAATATTTATTTTATTTTAAATTTGTCAAATACATTTTATATCCAAACATATACTTTAAATTTAAAAAGAAAAGTGAGTAATTAGAAAAATTTACAAGGGATATAATTGGAAATTAAAACTTTACAAACCTTAAATCTCTAAACCCTACAAACTCTAAACCTCTAAACCTTCTTATAATTTTTTTTTTATTTATTTTAGCCAAGTTCCAAGATATTATATTTTTATTGAACTACGTTATTTTATTTTTGTTAAACTAAGTTATTTTGAATTTGGGTTGAAGTGTTGCACACTTGCACTTCTTTTGAAATGGAAATAACTTATTTCTAGATGAATATTATATTTTTGTTGAACTATATTATTTTGAATGTGAGTTGAAAACTTGAAGTGTATGCACTGCTTTTTGGAATGTAAAAAAAATTATTTCTAGATGGATATTATATTTAATATTATGCAGGTTAAAATGGGTTGTGTTATACTCGTGTCAACCCAACACAACTCGTTTAATAAGCGTGCCAAATGGGTTGGGTCAGGTCAACCCGCCTTATTAACAAGTCGGGTTAGGATTAAAGGATCATGACACGATTATTAAATAGGTCGGGTTAAGGTTGAGCCATTTAGTCAAATACCACTACCTCGACACGACACGAATCCGACATGCTAACCCGAATTGACACCCCTACTTAATATATTCAGCCAAAATACTTTCCTTTTCTAAAAGGTCAAATAGTTAATTTATTCACCAGAGATATAACAGAATGGGAAAAGCTATGTGAAAAAGTGATAGTGACATGCCTACACAGTGGGATTTGATTAAAGTGAAGATTGAAGACCAATGAAATAATAATAAGTGACATTAAACCTGGTTTTCAAGGCAGTTAAAGTGGGTTGTTTTCTTGAGAAAGTTACAAGCATTTTTCTCGAACAATTACAAAAAGTAGCTAGACATGGAGATATGTGCCAATCAATCATAAATACCAAGGTGACATTTGTCTCAATGGCAATGAGATACTTAAAAAAAAAAAGAATTCAATAGGAAGATTGGCGTAACTGCTAAGGCGGAAAGGCCTCGAGTATAAATTAGAAGCTCATTCGACAAGAAAGAAACCATGCACAATCGAGAATACTCTATAGCACTTTGAGATAATATGTAATTAGATTAGATTCTAAGGAAATCAAAGTAGTTCTTAGGCTTTGTAGAAAACTTTATGCTTGTAAGTTTCTTCATCTATAATTGAGATCTTGTTTAATTAAGTATTAGTTGAGTTTTATGCAATACGTTAGTGTTTGTTCATGTTTGATCTGACTTTCTGCTTGCTTTGGATCAATTTGATGTTAGAATGACAACTTAGGCTTTAATTTGTTTACCTCATTGCAATTTAATTACTTCGAGATAATTTCCTTTAATATGGTTTACTTCAAGATGATGCTGTTCGATCCAGTTTAATTCAATTAGATTTACTTTGAATTAGAGCACTTGGATTTAGTCTGTTCAGGAATAAATCACTTTGAAACAATTTAATTTAATTTGAATAAATCTCAATCTAAGGGTTGTAAAGAAAATTTCCAATGAATTGTTGGTTGAAAAAGTTAAGCTGCTTTCCCGAGCAGGTAGGCTACCACTCATCAAATCAATTTTGAGCTCTATCCTTTTATACCTCCATGCTTGCTTCAATGTTTCGAAATCTGTTTGTTCAATATTGCGACATCTAACCTATGTATCTTTGTGATTTCCTTTCCTTCTATTTATCATGTATCATATAATCAATGCTGGCTAGCTAGGGGACAATCATGTCAAAAAATTTAACAAATCAAGCGTGAAATTATTTTGATATTAAAAGGTGTGAGACAAAATTAACAAAAGTTGTAATTGAGATAGGATGGACACATTTAACAAACGAGTCACTTGTTCTTCATGATAATATTCTCGACTTAGCTAAAAGTAGCCTGAATAAATTTTTGAAGAAACCACCTCCTATAGAAAAGTATTAAATAAATTTTGATGGAGCGGTCTTTGAAGGTTGGAATGAAGTTGGAATTGGTGTTGTGGATCACTTAGCTAAAAGTAACCTGGATAAATTTTAGAAGAAATCACCTTCTATAGAAAAGTACAAAATAAATTTTGATGGCATGATCTTTGAAGGTTCGAATGAAGTTGGAATTGGTGTGGTGGATTAGAATTCTATAGGGGAGGTCATGACAGCATCATTTGAGAAAATTTCACTACCGCATCTATAGTGGATTTGGAGAAGAAGGGCTGCTTAAATCGTCTTTTAGGTAGATTTACATCAATCCATTTTCAAGGTAAATTCGAAGATTGTCATCAATGTGATCAAAACTGAGAACATTTCTCTATCTTCCTTTGGTCATCTTTTAAAAGGTTTTAAAGTCTATTATTAGTTCTTTTTAGAACTATTCATGCTCTTATTTGTCTTACTAGGAATGCTAGGTTGTCATTTTCTTTTATTGGTTTGGATAAAATTTGTTCCAAATCGTTCAAAGTTCAAACTATTAAATAAAACCATACTGAATTGATTCTTAAAAAAAAAAAAAAAAATTCGAATCAAACCTTTTTTTTTTATGGGATCAAATCAAACCTTATCTACTACAATTTTGTAAGTTGTTTATTCTTTTGTTCTATTTATCTATGTGCTTTTAAAATCAAATCTTCCTAACATACAAACCAACTAGTCAACAACAAACAACAATATCCAGCTGTTTTCATTTATTAAAAAAAGAAAAGAAAAACCCAATCGTGTAATTTGATTTTAATTTCATATTCTGGTGAGAGGAACAAACAACAATTTTTTTTTCAAGAATACTAAGTATTTTTAACTGACACATAAAGAGATGAGAGAAAGTCTTAAAAAAATTTACAATGATATATATCTAAAGAAGTATGACTTTTGGATACTTTAATATTTATAATTTTTTCACAACAATTTATACGTGACAGATTATCATTTGCTATTATAAATGAACAAAAAGTAATTTAATTTATAAATTTAAATTAGAACGAACAAACTTACTGCATAGCATATGATTTATCGTAAAAATATACTAAAAATATGATAAAATACTGTGAGGATAACAAGTCTCGAAAAACAAATTAGCATTGACAAAAGAGTACCATAAAAGAAAAGTACGAGCCAATCACAGCGTCGTTCTTGAACCTATCTTCCTTGGCACAAGTACTTGTTCCTTGCCTCCTATCAGGAGAGAGGGAGAGAGAGAGAGAGAGAGAAGAGTGTACTTTTCTTTCTTTCATAATTTATTCATTCAGTCATTGCTTCTTCAGTTGAAGAATGGCAGATAAACGATGCGTTACCATGTAAAAAAACACAAGAAAAAGCACTTTTCTTGAAATTGCTTTTTCATACACTATCCTGCTGCTGTTGCTGCTGCTGCTGCTACTCTTGCTCTGATCAAAGAAAAGCGCTTTTCAACAGAAAGCTGCTTCTGCAATTTTCCTCTTCTCCTATAGCTTTGAAGGCAAGTTGACTCTCTCTCTCTCTCTCTATATGAGGTAGGTGAGAGAGATGGAAAAGTTTGGATTTTGGAATTCATTTCTACCATTGCATGGTTGACTTCTTCTACTTTGTAAATACTGAAATTATATTCTTAAGAGTGATTGTTTTTGTTGATGGGTTTTGATTGAACTGCTGTGCTGAGATATGGGTTTCTTTAATTTTTGTGTATTCTTGTTTTTTGCCACTAATTTTTTGGCTTCTGGGACTTTGATCAATTTTTTTTTTGGCTTTTGGGGTTTAATTTTCTTTGGTGGGTTGATGAAATTTCTCAGTATTGATGTGGGTCGGTGAAAATTTATATATATTTCTTTTTGTAGTGTAATGTTTGTTAGAAATGAAGGGCTTTGCGGGGTTGTTGATGATAAAATCTCTGCAGACCAAATATCTCTTTTTTCTCTTTGGGCTTGTGTTATTGGAATTTAATAGAGGGGAACCAAAATTAAGTGAAAAAATTGCAACTTGTACCTTTCTTTTTTTACTTCTAACTTCTAAGCATATGAAATTGGTTTTTATTGGTGTTGGGTTTTACTGAGCGTTTTTTTTCCATATGCTTGGGTTGATTATCAAGTTAATGCCTTTATAATGCTTATTTACATATGAGATTTTCCCTTCATCATTTCATTGGTTTTTGCATGAATTCATTTTGAGATGGTTTTCTTGTTTGAGGAGGTTTGGCTACATTATTAGTACCTAAAGGCCTTGGTATTTTATTTAAAATCACAACCAGTGTCGAATTGTGAAATTTTGCCTGAAGTTTTGAGATGGGTTTTCTTGTTTGAGGAGGTTTGGCTGCACCTAGGGAAGCAATGATAATCGTACAGTAACTCTTATTATCCCTCTCTGTGTGATGCATCCTACTGCGGTTGAGGAAAATGTGACTTTGTTTCTATTCAATCTCTCTTACGGTTTGGAACCACTAAGTGACTATGGAAGACTTAGCTCAAGTTATCAAATTTGCTGGTCAGTAGTGTTTATTAAAGGAATTGGAATTTGGACATGTATTGCTCTTTTTGAGAGTGCTTATGGAGCCATGATAGCTTGATCTTGTGCACTGGATTTTGAATCCACCAATCACATAACATTACAACTCAAATGAGTATAATTTTTCAGTTCTCTGGTGAAAGTGAAAACCCACTTAGGATACAGAATGCAGGTTAGATAATTAGTTGTTATGCTATTTTCTGTAATGGAATGGGATTAGGGACTTTTGTTGTTGGAAATGGTGCAAATTCTTAAGAAAGTTGGAACACTAAAAATCCCTTTTTCCTTCTTTCAATGTATGGTTGAGTGCAGTGAATTTACAACAAAGTTATGGGGTTGAATTGTTGATATCAAAGGTGGGGTTTTGCGAAGGAGTGAGATCTTAGAGACAAGTGAGTATGGTGAGAGTTATTTTCCTATATTCCTCTGCAATCATGGAAGATAGCTAGAAGGTTACATGTTCTTCATGAGGTTGTTATAAGTGATTACCCAGGATTTTTCAAGCCTATTTCTTTGTAGTGTCAAGAGGTGTTTGTGGTTTATATATTTATATATTTTGTCTATATGAAGATTGTGCTTGATGTTGATGGTAACACTGCCTTAATGGTGAAAAACAGTGCTTGATAAATGTATCTGCTTTCTGACATATAAAATTTGTGCTAATTTTTAAGTACATTGGGTTTTCAGTGGGTAGGAAACTTCTTATATGAGATGCAGGAAGCATCATGTTAAAATGTGAGTACATAGGTAGGATTAATCGCCTTTTACCCTTTCTAAAAAGCAATACACTAAATGATCTTTGATTAATGAGTGTGTGTGGACTTCTTTAACTGTGTAAGATAACCTATTTTCATAATTTTAATAGATGCATACTTCATGTAGCAGGTGCTTTTGAAGGAAGAGAGGGGAGCTGAAGTGTGATAGTTTATCTTTGGGACACATGGATCAGAGTACTTAAACTTCTCCTGTGTTCTTCTTTTGTTTATATTTTGCACTTATTATAATTTGGACTTAGCCTTAAAATCACTAGTTTGATTAAAGAAAAAAAAAAACTTTTTGGGGCCTTTCTGAAGTCTTATTATTAGTTTATTGGTAGATGGTCTTGAACTCTTGATGCTTAAAGATTAGCATGCGGTTAAAATGATTGACTGGCTTGCCTTTGCTGGATGATATTTGCTGCTCAAATATTTGGTTTAGAGATGTGAAACTCACCTGTCATATTGACAATTTAAATGTCTTTTAAGTCAATGAGCTTTCTATATGGTGAGACCTCCTAACCAAATTTTCTTGTCAGAATAATGAGAGAAAGAATCTTTGATTGCTTCCATCCCTGTGAGCCTCTTGCAATGTAAACTGGTGGGAACGTCTCTAATTTTCATGGATACCAAAAAATTCTTAGTTTTTCATTGAGTTCATTTGTAGTCAATAAGCTGTCTAACCAGGAGGCTTTTTATATGCATAATCTTAATGATTTACCAGATTTTTAATTACCCGACTAGATTATTGACAAGGTTTGTCTCAGCAATGGAAATTATTCATCCTCTGATCTCTCTTGTGCATTTAAGTCAGAACAATTTTTTTTTCCTTCTTTCACTGAATTTCCTCTGCTTGTAATCTCAGTTAGCAAAGCTACCTGGGGTTTTTGTTTTTCTAATGCTTAATTCTTTCTTTTCAAGCACCATACCATAGACAGCGTGGTAGTAGTTATCGTGTAAATTGAGATATTGTTTTCGAGTTTCATCACAATAACAAACACCCATATATAACCCAGGATTTAGCCTGAAATTAAGCATAAGCAGAGAACCTCTGCACCCCAGTTCGCTTTTTGATATGGTTTGGCTAGCCTATTAGTAATTTTGTGTTTAAAGTGAATGGAGAAACAAAATGCTGAGGTTATTATGAGTTATATTGTACATGATGAATGTGATCCAATATTATTGTTTTTTTTTGAGGTGATGGGGCATTGATAGAATGAGGTTTTCAGGGTTTGATTGATATGCATATTTTCACCTAAAACAATCAGACTTTGTATAGAACACTGAAGAAACTAATAAGAAATAAGAAAAAAAAAGAAAAGGGTTACTGAAAATTCTGTATATATTCGTTTGATTTCAAATTTACAATTTACTGAAATTAACCGACTATGAAACTTGTTTGTAAAGTAAATTTTTTTTATTATAAATATTGAAAGAAAATCAAACGCAATTATTATTTTTACCTAATGACCACTTACCTTGGAACCCACGTAAGCACACAATGGACTCCCATACTACTAAGAAATAGTAGACTGAACCTAATTCAATATTCTGTAAAAATTATAATTACGCCACTATGCAGAAACAATAAATAAATAAAACCCCATAATTTTCTAAACCACCGTCTTATATAAAAAGCCTATTTAATCATAAAGCTGGGTTTTTGACAAAACCCTCAAAGACAATAACAAACCCCAAGTTATGAAAACTGGGAGTTCAATGAAGAGAAAGCAATTGAGTCCTCTTTTTTTTCTGCGGCTGTATCACTGGGCATCATTGTTTTTACTAACAACTTAACTGAATCTATGCCTTCATCTGAGCATAAACTGTCTGAAAAAGTTGCTGAAGGTGGTATGTTGAACACACGGCTTTCGACAGATGTGGTGGATCATAAGAACGGCGCCTATGCTCAGATTAAAGATGTGGAGAGTCCTGAATTGGGAATGTTTGATAAGCCCCTTCCGTGCTTCGGCTGTGGAATTGGATGGTTTTCGTGAGTTCTCATAGCTCTTCTCTCTATGTGTGCGTGTGTTTCTTGTGGATGAGTATTTTTGTGCGCGTGTTTATATTGATCAATGCACTTGCTTTTGCAGTCTTCTGCTAGGATTGGCATGCCCATTGTTGTGGTACTATGCGACGTTTCTTTACTTTCGGAAGTACTACCAGAGAGATCCAAGGGAGCGAGACGGACTTGCTGCCAATGTAGTTGCTGTAAGTGTCACACACTATGTTCTGTTCCATTGATTATTTGTTTCGAGCAATGTGTGACAACCTTGATAATCTCTTATGGATGTTATTCTCTCTTTTCATAATATTAAAATAATTTAATGTGATGTCAATGAATGTTAAATGGGATGCATTGCAAGACTACTAATTTATATCATCAAAAAATAATATTACATTTTATCCTTATGCTTTTCCTCAAACTCCTTTCAACACACACACACACACAATGTACTTCTATATATTTTTCAATTTGATTCTATTTAAAATTGTGAATAACCATGTTGTTACTGGTATCCAAGATCTTGACACAATTGTCTTGAATAATGATGAATCATGTGTGCCATTTATCTTTTTCATTAATCCCAGATGTTATGATTGTTGCAGGCTTTGATATGTACAATTGCTGTGATAATTGCCGGAGTTGTTATCCTTATAATCAATCTTGCTACAAATCCGCACTAGTAGTCATGACTTGTGTTCACCTTCCTTAAGAGGAAGCCTGAACTGATGGTTTGTAACTCAAGCGTCCTTTGGGAAATTGATATTGGTGCAAGAAGAGCAAATTGATGTCACTGAAGGTTCAGTCACATGAACACTAAAGTAGTTTTTGGGTTTCTCTTTATTCTTGTGCATAATACAAACCTTGTATATTAAGAGAATGCAACTTCTTAGAGCCTTTAGATCCCACTCAGTGGGAAATGTACCTACCTGGTAGATGAAATTGTAGGAAAGTTATTTGTTTGTAAATGACACTTACGAAAAATCTATATATGCATCTATTTGGATGAATTTTTTTCCCGATTTATCGGAAGTTACAGATTCAGTGAATCTTGAACTCAAGTCTTTAGTCCATCTAATTTTGTGAGAAAAAGAAGTGCCATTGGAATTCATTAGAGCTCATTGGTTTTTTATTTGAAAGAAATTTTAGGGAGCTCAAGCTAAAGAGGGTAACCACAACTTGGTATTAAGGGCGTGCAGCTAATTCACCGATTTGTCAAAATTGACCCAATCCAGCTTAATCTGGGTTGGTTTTTAGGAGTTGGTGGGTTGGGTTGGATTGCTAAATTTTTCTTTTAAAGTGGGTTGGGTTGGGTACGGTTAAGCAAATTCACCTAATCTAACTTGATCCACTTATATTAAATAAATATTTGAAATATATATTATTGGTTTAATTATTTACTCTTTTGGTTCGATGAATTAGCAACAAATTTATAAAGTTATAAATTTGCTTTTATGTGTTGGTTTGGTGTTATGCTCAAGTTTGATCAATAAATTTGTTGTTATTTGTGCTGTTATTCTTATATATTTATTATTCTAATCTTTATTTTTTTTTTTTAAGTCCAACCCATGGGCCCAACTCGATCTGCATGGGTTGGGTTAGACCCTTGTGATCGGTTAGGTTGGATTGAGTTTTTTCCAATCTGACCATGGTGGAATGAATTAAAAAAAAAAAAAAAAAATACCTTCAACCTGCACACCCCTACTCAGTAACAATTTTGAAATTATAATGAGTTTGAGTTTAGGTAATACATAAGTGTTTTGGCATGAGGCTTTCCTAACTACCTACCATGAGGATTTTGTCAAGTGGATAAACCAGAGAATTTGTCAAGTGGATAAAACAACTTTAGTGATACCAATTTTGAAGGAAATCAGTAAACCACTAGGCAAGACCAAGAATTAAAATTAAGATGATAGTAAAACGGTTTAGTCAATTTGTGTTCACCCAAAATTAATGACGTTAAATGTAAAACTTATTGTAACATTTTAAAAATGGGGGTTAATTTGAGGATTGGAAAATCCAATATATACCTAGAATGCTTCAATGCTTCAACTAGAGTGAAGGAAAGATCTCCCTTATTAAAGTTAAAAAAAAAAAACTATGATCGACGAAAATAATTACAACAAATGAGAGGAGTGCTATTTAAAAAGTAGGCTTGTTTGTTTGTTTTTATTAATTTTATTTTTATTTTTATTTTTATGGAAGAAACTGGACAGTGTAATTGAACCCCTCGAATCTTAAACGTGTCTACTTTGTAATGATTAATGATTATGCTTTACTAAGTACTAACTGACTTTTTATTTTTATAAACAAGCACTAATGGACTTTGATAAGGGAAATTACAATCATCCATAACTCTAATAAAAGCAAAGGCAATGAAGCTGGTAAAAGATTAAATTGCCATAAACTAAGTTCTATGCAGATGCAGTTGGGAAATTTTTTTTTAATGGGGTCAGTTAGTTTTATAATTACAACCTAATCATTTAAACATATCTTTACTAGCTCTTGCTTTTAAGATTCATAAAATCTCTAGTATGATGTTGCTGGGGCTCCCACTATCCCAACCCCAATGATACGAAAATGTTATTAACCTAACCAAACTAACCAAGGCAATGTCACTTTTTTACCTTGATGCCTTGATGGAATGAGGGTGTACAAAGTGAGCCAAAAATGGATGCCACTTTTTTCAGTTTTTTTACCCGTCAGCTTGTTTGGCATCATTTGGTAAAATTTTTTGTTTTGAAAAAGAAAAAGTTTTTCTCCAAGTCTGAGAGAATCCTGCTATTATTAGATGATGATTTATAAGACCTAGAGTACTAAAACCCACTACGTAAGAGATTTGATTTTCTCTACAAAAAGATTTGATTCAAATCTAGTACATGCTAAAAAGAAATTTATTGGGATCTTATCATGGTAATAAAAAACAATTATCTTGAAACTAAAGTCATAAATTTCAAATCTTTCATACAGAAGAAAAAGTTAATTGACACTTTAAGAGTATTGGTTTAGAAACTTTTTTTAGAAACTCTTTATGGAAAAAAAATTAATTTTTTATAGCTTTTTATATTCCCATGAAAGTGAGATTAAAACTTGTCCAAAATAATTTATGAATTTGGTTTACTTTAAATATTTTTTAACTGAAATTTTCTTTTATTTAAATGAAAAACTATCACATCACCCACTAAATAAATAAAATATAAAATTCAAAACTTATTAGCACCTGCTATTATGTATTTAAAACGAAAAGAGACCTCTAGTTACAAAAATACTAAAAATAAATTAAACTTATAATTTATTAACAAATACATATTCATAGTTAAGAAGACTCTTAAATAAAAAAGTAGTCTTTCTAGTAATAACACAACCTTTTGATTGATTGATTCTACCGGTCCACATGGCAACTAACCATTCACACCAAACTTCTACAAGTACCACTGCACATTGTGTAGACACGCTGCTATAACCTTCAATTGGTACGTTTTGCATGTGCATCACGTGTGTTTGCCAATTGTAAGGTCCATTTGAGATTTATTTATTTTACTGAAATATAAAATTTTTTGTTAAAAGTACTATAAATAAAAGTAAAAGTTAATTAAAATAGTATAATGAGACCTATAAATAGTACAAAAAGTATAGTAAGATTTATAAATAACAATAAAAATAAGTTAAATAGTAAAATAAGTTGGTTCGTTTAGTCAAACTGACCCTAAATTTGATTACTTGTTTGGTGGGAATTCCCTTTCCCTCTAGGAATAATTCATCTAGATTTCATGTTTATTATTTTAACTAATACAAAAAACAAAGGTGCATACTCTTTTGGTTTGAATGCCCTCTTGGAATTATTAATCTAGATTTCGTGTCTATTATTTTAGTTAATTCAAATTTTTTTTTTTTGGCTTAATCAAAACTTATTAGTTTAATACTATGTCACTTATTTGTGTCCTGAGTTCTAAGAGCATCAGCATCGGTTGTGGGATATGCCATATGTAAGGCTCTTTTCCCATTTAGGCTCAGCACTGATTATGGTAAACTATAACTATTGTAAAAAAAAAAATATAATTGAGCTATAGTGCGGTTCTAAATGTAGAACTGCACTGTAGCTCAAATGGGATAAATTTTAATCTATTTTATTCATTCTTGTAATCTATTTTATTCATTCTTTCCTTTCTCTTTCTCTCTTCGTCTTCCAGCTTTTCTCTCCCTTGTTCTTGTTCTTGGTTTGCCCTCTCTAGATCGACTTGGTGGGTTTCTAGATCGGTGAGATTGGCGGTGGTGGGTCTCCGCGTTTTTCCTTCTCCGACGACTCTCTCTTTCTCTTTCATTTTTCTTTCTCTGCGTGGTGGGTTTCTAGATTGGCGAGATCAGCGGTGGTGGGTCTCTGCTTTTTTCCTTCTCTGGCAACTCTCTCTCTCTCTCTCTCTCTTTCATTTTTCCTTCTCCGCGTGGGTCAACAAAATCAACTTCCTTCAAGCTTCCCAGTAACAAATCCGCTTCCTTCGATCGCGGTGGGTTAGTGTGGGTCTGGTGGTGCAGCGGCGTGGGTTTGCTGGTGATGGCTCTGATGGGTTGCTGTGTGGGTTTACTGGTGATGGCTCCAATGGGTTGTTGTGTTTGACCGTGGGTTGCTGTGCATTTTTTTTTTTTTTTTTTGTGGTGTTGATGGTTTGGGTTCTTTTTTTTTTTTTTTTTTTTTTTTTTTTTTTTTTTGGTGTTGACAATAGATTATGGGTTGTTGGTGGTGAGGTGGTGTCAGGTGTTTGTGCAGCGGTGGTGGTGATTGTATTGTATTGTATTGTAAATGAGGGTGACTATGGGATATATTATTTTATTACGTAGAAATATTATTTTAATGAGTAGGATAGGAAAATAAAAGTTTGAATGGTGGAAGTAGTGTAGAATTGTATTGTATAATTGATAAAGTGGCTTTTTAGATGATAAAATAGGATAGAATTGAGAAAAATCAATGCTGTTGCTCTAAGCTCTGATCAAGCGTATTGGAAAAAGCCATCTATGTTGACAAAGTTTAGAATTGGAGTCTGAGCCCTGCAGCTTATTTTTAAGCCTCTCAATTTTTTTTCAAAATTGTTTTTCGGTTCTTTAAAATTCTGGTGCATTATCTTGAAGAACAATTTCTGCAACAATAAAGGCTTATCATGTCAGTTATAGTCTTTGTGTTGCAAGTGAAATTCAACCTCGTAATTACTCTTTATGCAAAGGATGTCAGCTAACAAAAGATCCCTTAAAAAACCCAACGAGAAATAATGTAGACCTCATATGACCCTTACTTACTACCAAAAAAAAAAAAAAACATTATAAGTTTCTTAGAATTTCATATAAATACATCATTTCGATGTTGAATTTCCAATGACAAAGTAAGAGTAATGGGGTTGAAGTGATATTTCTTTGTGGTGTTCATGTTTATGGCTCAAACCTACATGTCCATCCCCTATTATCTACTAATCTTAACAAACAAATGAAAAAAAGGTGATAAGACCTATTAAAAAAATAATCACAACTTACTTAAATGGTAAGTTATAATTTGTGCAATTTTATATAAACTTGTTAGTTGTCACTGAGTATAATATTACTTTTACATAAGATCACTGTTAACATTATTTATATTGTACATTAATCATAATCTTCTACCTAACCGTTATAAAAAGAGCAATGTTTATTTTATACTATTGTTGCACACGACCATACACACACTTTCATCTTGCATTGAAACCATGATTTGAAGTTGCAGGATTGTGCGTATAGTTGAGTGCAACGACCAGCGTATACTAGCATTTACTTTATGAAAAATATTGTGAAGTTTGTTATACTGAGCTTTCATACAAATAGGATAATTAGAGCATTCTTATCAAGAGTTGTAAAAAATTTAGCATTTACCCTCTCAATACCCAATTTTATAACATATAACACATCACTTTACAATACTACCTATATCAAACCTTCTATTTTTTTTACCATTTCATTTAAATATTATTTCTTTATTATTTTTCAATAATTTTTTATTATTTTTCTCTCCTTTGTCTCTCTCTTCTCACAGCATCCCCGGCGCCACACTACCAACAGTCACCACAAAACCCACCACTCACAACCACCACAAAATCCAATAGCAACAGTCACAGCCACCTCCGCCACAGCACTACCAACATCAACCTCCACCGTAGCAACCAAAATCCACCACACCAAAAAAAAAAAAAAAAAAACGGCCAAGCCACTGCCTTCCTCTTCCAAATCACAAATCAACCACCATTACAGTCACAAAACCCAGATCGGCGAGAAGAAAGAAGAAAGACAGAGGCAAACCCTTCACGCCAGCGAGCAAAACACACACACACAAACCCACCACGGCAAACCCATCACGCCGGCGAGCGAAACACACACACACAAACCCACCATGGCAAACCCATCACGTCGGCGAGCGAAACACACACACACAAACCCACCATGGCAAACCCATCACGTCGGCGAGCGAAACACACACACACACAAACCCACCATGGCAAACCCATCACGCCGGCGAGCGAAACACACACACACAAACCCACCACGGCAAACCTCCACCGATGCAAACCCATCACGCCGATCTACTGCATCACGACCCACTATGACCCAGACCTACAACCTTGAGACCCACGCCGATCACAATCCGAAACCACAAACTCACAACCAGACCCACACCGGCGGCAACACTCTGAAGACGTTTGGGCTTTGACATTCTTGACTGATGAACCGTGGAGGGGAGGAGCTCAAACCGGGACCTTGAGAAAAACAGAGAAGCTACGGGAAAGAGAGAAGAGGAAAGTGAGAGAGGAGAAAGACGAAAGACGGGAAAAATAAAAAACAAATGAAGACAAGTTACCGTTGGAATAAAAAAACATTTTCTGGTTTAACATTTGTGCTACAATGAGGTTGTATTGATGCAATCTCACTGTAGCAGTATCTCAAAATTTTTGAGATTTGAAAGGTTTGTTGGAGATGGTTTTTTGATGTTTTGGGGTTAAATTTTAGCATTTATACCATATAGCCACTTTGATAAAAATGCTCTTACAATGTTAAACTGATGAATTCGCAGGATTAAAGGGGGGGAAAAGAAACCATTTGACATTCTTGGTGCCAAAGTATAGAAGCTTGCTGCAGAAGTATTGAATAGTGTTTTCCAACTTTAAAAGTGGTTGCTTTAGTGAAGAATAAAACAATCTGATAGAGACATCAATAATGAGTGGAAAAACGCGTTTGTCTAAACATCTATACGTTGCACTTAGCTTTTTTCTCTCTATACTTGTCATTATCTTACTCTATAAAACTTGTACAAAAACATCATATTAATAATATATATATTTTTTTGTCTGATCAATCTATTTTTCTTTTGGGTTTTGTGAGATTTTAATTGTCTTAACGCGGAATGTGTGCGTGACCATGACCAAATCGGTGTGCCCATAATTCTTCCTTTGCTTTTAAAGCAACAATTATGAACCTTCTAACAAAATGAAGTGGTAGTTTTAACTTTTAATACATAAATAAATAGCTTGGATTTCTTGAGAGGCTAATCAATTTACATGATACAAGCCGCAAATTCAGGCCTTTTTGTGGCGCTAAGGGCCAACTACAAAAATGTGTAAGAAAAGTCATATTTCTTTTTCTTATTCAACTGTTTTATAAAAGATACAAATTTACTTTTTGATGAAAAATTAATGACACACAATTTTACCACATTCATGTTGAACTTGGGATCTCAATAATTGTATCAACTACTTGGTCAAAGCTATAAAGCTCAAAACTTTAAAAAATAAAAGATAAAATCACATGGTTTTCTGCAATCGTATGCCTGTAGTAGTATGCAAATTTAGCTGTCATACTACAATGACAGACGCTAACGTTTTTCTTGACAATGAATCATACTATCATAAAATAAAAATTAAAAATTAAAAAAAGGACCCCACATTATGTAAGAGTGATGATGCTTATAACTTATAAACCCATCACTCCCCATTTTCAACCATAAATACAATATTCCATCAATCCAAGCCAAATAATTTATCAAAGGCAAAGTAATCAAAAGCAAAAGCAAACACACAAAAGCATATAACATAAGGTAAAGCAAAAGAAAAGTGTCTCAAAAAGCTCATCCTCCTCAGCTCCTCCACACCTTTCCGCTGTGAAAAGGCATAAACACACACACAATTCAGCTTCAAATAATGGAAGAAGAGGAAGAAGTGCCCTCACCATTTTGGCTACAAAACACTCACTCTCGCCGAGGCCGCCGCCGCCACTCATCATCTCTCTTCCTCAACCCTGCTCTTCTTCTTGTACTTTTGTTAGTCATAGCCATCTTATTTATCTTCATAGTAATTCCTTCATTCCTATCTTTCACATCACAAATATTTAGACCACATCTAGTGAAGAAAAGCTGGGACTCCCTCAATCTAGTCCTCGTTCTCTTTGCCATTGTCTGTGGATTCCTCAGCAGAAACACCAACAACAATGAAAACACAAGCTCTTATGAAGATGCAAGCGTTTCAAGCTCATCACAAGAGGCTCACAAGTCAACCCCATCAACCTCAGATGAATGGTACACCCAGTACTCAGATCGTACAGCTGATAGCTATAGCAGCATCAACAGGTTAAGGAGCAGCAGTTCGTACCCGGATCTTAGGCAAGAATCTGCCTGGGTGAGCCATGATGAACGGTGGAGATTCTACGATGACACCAATGTTAGTGGTAATTATCGGTTTCCGAGCTCAGATCAGCTGCATCATCGCCATCCAACCCGAGATCAGCCTCAAGAGGAAGAAGAAGAAGAAGGTTACTTGGAGCCCAAGAATATACCTAGAGATACTTTTGTGGTTCCTGCAGTAGAAGAAGATGCCTTGGAGGCCAAGACTATACATGTAGACACTTTTGTGGCTTCTACAGAAGAAGTTCCATCATACAAGTCTCCATCACCACCATTGTCTTCATTGCCACCACCTCAGCCATCTACACCACCATCACCGTTGTCACCATTTACGCCGCCTAAGGTGGTTAAGCACAGAAAAAAGAGAACGTATCAAACTCTTGGACACAATGAAAAGACTGGAACCCCGGAAAAAATTGATTCACAAGTCAAGAATCTCCAAACCCCACCTTCTCCGCCGCCTCCGCCACGGCCACCACCGTCACCACCACCACCACCACCACCGGTGTTTCAGCAAGTGGAGCAAAGGAGAGGTGACAAGAATGAGAAGAAGAGAGGAGGATCAGCCACTAAAGACTTCTTGAGCTCATTAAGGAGGAAGAAGAAGAAGCAAAGACAAAAGAGTGTTGAAAATTTCGACACCCTTCTAAACTCTCAACCTTCTTCTTCTTCTTCTACTTCTCATCCTTCACATCCACCACCATCGCCACCACCTCCACCACCACCTCCGCCGCCACCTCCACCATCAGTTTTTCACAGTTTATTCTCTTCTAAAAAGGGTAAGGCCAAAAAAGTTCATTCAGTTCCACCACCAGCACCAGCACCAGCACCGGCACCAACACCAGCGCCACCACAACCACAAGCTAAGGTCTGGAAACCTCCATTGCCGGTTAAAACAAGCATTTTCAACAGTGGGGATGACAATGTGAGCTCAGGTAACGAGTCACCGCTTAATCCAATACCACCACCGCCACCACCGCCGCCGCCTTTCAAAATGCGGCCTTGGAAATTTGAGGTGCAGGGTGACTATGTTAGGATAAAAAGCAATAACAGTTCACGTAGTGGATCACCAGATCCAATGGATGGTGGAGAATCACCTACGAAGACTATGTTCTGTCCCAGTCCTGACGTTGACACTAAGGCTGATAGCTTCATTGCAAAGTTTAGAGCTGATCTGTTGTTGCAGAAGATGAATTCTCTCAAGGAGAAGCAAGGGAGAGGGATGTCCAATCTAGGCCCAGAACGAAGCCCAAAGTAAGAGGAAGAGCAGACCCAATATAGAGTCAAGTGGGGTTTTTTTCCTTTTTTGGTCATTTTTTGATTTTTTTTTCTCAGTCTTGACTTTCTGTTTTGAAGGTTTTGTTAAATGTGAGATGTTCTGACATACACATAAAATCTGATTATACATGTTACATATATAGTTACAGAGGAAGTTTAATGTATTTGGGATATTTAATATTTTTCTTTTTTTGTTAATTCTTTTTGCATGAGGTTTTCCAAATTCCAATTGTATTTGTTAAGGAAATTTACAGAGATGTCTGATGAGGTTTGCTTTGGACATTAAGGTTGTCAGATTTTGTGTTTATTCAAAAGCTGTGGTCTTTGGCCTTTTTTA
Source organism: Castanopsis chinensis (assembly GCA_032878915.1). Classification (NCBI taxonomy): domain Eukaryota; kingdom Viridiplantae; phylum Streptophyta; class Magnoliopsida; order Fagales; family Fagaceae; genus Castanopsis; species Castanopsis chinensis. Next base: position 1,235,277 of record JAVQMG010000096.1, read on the forward strand.
TTAAAAATGGACAGGAACACGTTTGCATTTGGATTTTACCTTTCTTTTTGTGTGATATTCTGCATATGAGAGAGAGTAGGCAAGGGAATGGGGACTCTAAGCATATGACAGGTATGTAGTAATGCAGAAGTAATGCTACTTTTGTATTTAGACAACTTCAAGGGGAGAGAGATTGGTCTATGGAATGGCCCTATGTTGGCATCTGACAGATAATTGATATAGAACACTTGCTCTTCAAGCAAGATCATGACAATAGTTTCTAAAAGTAATGAAAGAATTAAAGATTTTTTATAAACGATTTTAACTTTTAGTTTTATGTGTTCAGCTTATAATATACTAAGTAAAGGCGTTTGGGGTCATGCACTTTGTATGAGGGCTCTAATAAACCACTTTCTCTGTCTGACCAATTAAATTAAAACTAGGTATGGCTGTGCTAGTGGCTAGTAGGAATATTGAAAAGCAACTTGAGAATATATATAATCCAGTTGATTTGCTGGTCTGACTCAACTGACTTGCCTTAGGATAATGATGCCAGGTTGGAACCTGTTCATGGCATATTAAGTTGACTTGAGTAACACCAATACACTCTACATATAGAACATAATTTGTGGAGTATGCAGTGTATGTAGCTCATCAGTCTTAACATAATCACAATATAATTTTGGAATCAAAGTGAAGGCTTTCATTTCTTGAGAGCCAATTGTTTGACTAGTTCTGGTAGAGATTGCTCCTGCCTTATGTTCTCAACCCACCTTGCTTTGAGTCGGATTTCCTCGATGCTTTGCTTCAAATTCCTAGTAAAAGAAGGATGCACTCGGCTGACAAAAAATTCTTCTATCTCCTCAGCCTTTTCATTGCTGCAAAACTGCCATTTGATAATATTCAAGGAGTGAGCAATCTGTCTTTAGGAATACAAATAGATAGATTTACCAAATATCATAATTTGGCATACTGTGATTGCTTTATATTAAGTGAATCAGGTATGTGATCTTATATAAATGAGTGCATATATTCACATAGACATTGGTCAGTTGGTTTAGCAGTAATCGATTTCATCATTTAATTGAGCACTAATATCAAAACTCAGCAGTTTCACTTGTCATTACTAGGCACAAACTATCAACAATTGATAGACAGAACAAAACTGATTTCAAGAGATAACTGGCTTTTTGGACATAATATGCGTAATTTGATGGTGATTACTTTTCCTATGATGAATTTCATAATACTAATAGAAACAAACTTTTCAAGGTCATTCATAAGGAACATGTCCTTGAGTGGTGGAATATTCACAAAAAAATAATCTTATTTTTCTTGATATGTTAAAATCACCCTTTAAAATAATTATAATACAATTTATTCAAAAAACTGACAGTGAATTTGACCCATGCCAAAACTGATTAAGGTATAGGTGGATGGTACGCAACAAGGCAGCAGTACCTTAAGCTTGTTATGTCTAACTATTATAGATAAAGCACTATTTTCAAAGGCCAAACTACATTTATCAATCTATAATTATTGTGATGTATCAAGTTGCATAGAGTTTTCTACTGAACTAGTCAACCAATGAATCATAGCTAACAACATGTATGAAAATACAGACTCAAGATGCATCACATGTACCATTGCTATCCAATTAGGTTGAATTGCTTACCAAAGTGAGAATGTAGGTAATGAACTGGTGGAGTAGAATTGCACCATATTTGCTAAAGATCAAGTCCCAATTCTCCTGCATTTATCACAAAAAAATAATAAGCCTCCAGGCCCTCCACAAAGTGTAAAATTCAAGAAGAAACCTTCTTACTAACACCCAATCATAATACTTTCCTGACTATATCCATATCTATACATACTTCAAATTATTTTCTTAATTTCAATATGATAGTAATACATTCATAATGAAGATGTTGACCATGAACTGCATACCTTCAACCATCTCCACGCTACCTCACGCCCTTCAGATCTTAGTCCAGCAAGCACGTAAAGAATATCTTGATCTCGAACCTGAAAGGATATTGAGATGAAGCAAAAATTGGACTGGCAAGAAAGATGGGGCTTTTAGAAACTGTAATTCGATATGCACAGCAAATACCTCCTCAGACAACATAAAATTCAGAGCCTCAAGAACTATATGTGGGTCTGGACACGATGCAATACAACCTGTATAAGGATCAAAGGAATGGCATTAAATCTAAGTAGCTTTTATCCACATAGACAGGATATGATTTCAAATGTTACTACTTATTACGTAAAAGTGGTTCTTTCTCTTGCACTGTATCTGCTTCTCTATAGAGCTTCAGTAGGGACTCAAACCCATTCCTATTTGTGGTGCTAGTGTTCAGCAATACAGCAATGTAAGCAGCCTGCAGGGCACATAGCAATTCTGTATATCAACCTTGAACAGACCCCTATGAATGAAGAGTGATTTAGATATAGAGGTAAAACTATTACCTTTCTAGTGTCAGCAGACAGAAGAGGAGTATTTCGATCATTCAGTAACGCCTGAAACCTCTGGACTGCTTCTTTGTTAGTTTTATCATGGCCAAAAGTAACCAAGGCCAAAAAGACTTCTCCTCTCAATAGTGCATTTAAATGACTCTCTCCAGGTATTGATTCCCAACCTGATTTTCTGCACAAAGAATAAAAAGAATATGATATTTAAATGTATGAAGAAGCTTACTTCACTCCATAACAAAAATCCAGTACATAAAAAATGTCAGTAATGTGAAACATGATGCCAAGGAGACTAGAAAACATCATAAAGACGATGATATACATTTTGTGAGATAGGTTTTCATATATTTGAAAAACGATTTGATGCACAATTGAAAGATACAAAGGAATTTTCTTTTCTCTTTTTTTTTTTTTTTTTTTTTTTAATACTGGTTCATAGTTCATACTCCTCGGCCCTAACCAAGAAAGTTGCAAACAGAATAAAAATTCATCTCCACTCAAAGTAAACAATCATGAAGAAGAGGTTCCAATAAATATCCAGTAACAAGAGGGTTGGCATATTAAAATATATGGTGATAGTTCTTACTCTGAGGAAAACAGAAGGAGATTGATGAAAAATTGTTTCAAGTCACTCACTAAATCTGGGATGGCATCACCAGAGATCTCAACAACTTTATAACACACCTGTTGTATATATCACATAAAAACTTCAAGTTTTGGTAAATATTTGGTGAAAATGGTAACATTATCAAGATACAAAAGTTATCCTTACATTAATGAGTTTCGATAACACAATAAAATTGAGCTCTTTTCTGTATACATCCATCAAGGAAAGCAATGACGACAGTGGTTGCTCGCAAGCCACACAAAGAGCATATGTGTCATCCAAAACGCCTGAAAATTGAGACTGCAATGAGTTACATGCTATTCGACAGTGATCACTGAGCTTATAATGGCAGAAATAAAGGGAAACCACAAAAGGAAGAAATTAATTATAGGGATAGGAAATATGTAACCTGAACAGTCCATTTGGTATTCAAAAGGATTTAATATATAGAGAGACCAAATATGCAGTATTAAGTTAGCCAAACTCTACTCATTGGAATTCTGCCCTGCTGTGGAATTCACCCGATGAATCAGGCAAAAAAAAATGAGAAATCTAGCATACTTCACACCATGTGATCATGCCAATAGATACAGCATACCCACTACAACAACATAAGATACAGTTATTAATTCATCTTTGGACATAGTATGTACCAAATTTATCTGTTGCTGACAAGCAATTACTCTCTATGGCTTTCCTCAGTCGAGCTGCAAGCTTATCTTCATATTTTACCCTGTAGAAACCACTCTGCTCAATATTAACTTTGACCCAGAAATGTTCATTACATTTCTCTTCAATCTTTTCGTTAAATGTGCTTTTGTTTTGGTGGGGAGAATGAACCAGTTCAGATATATCCAGTTTTTGAGACTTTTTTTCCAAAAGGAAAGTCTTGCATTTGATGTATGAGCCAATGGATACTGTTATTGGAACAATCCATAGTCCATCACCACACAATCCAGATGACAAGAATTGTGACTGCAGATCCTAAAATTGTATCAGATCTCCAAAGTAATAAAGATGAAATTTGTGGCTGCAAATCTTTTAATGCATGCATGTTTGCTTTTTAATCAATAACAAGACCTGTTCAAATTCCAAAATATCATCTTTGGAGTTTACAGAGATAACTGGATATCCATTTTTCTTCGTCCAATCATCCATCATTGAGTTGATTTGAAGACCAGATTCCTCTGAAAGAACGCACCATAAATCTTCTGTCTTTGCATTTTTCCCAGCATATCTTTTTATGTATAAACTTAAGGATTTCTGTTTCAAATAAGAAGTCACAGAGTTATATAGTGATTTACGCAACTTTAATTTTTATCAACTCATTACATAAAAAATGATTATGTTCAAGAAGTGCATAGTAAATGACTACATGATGGAACATGCTCCAAACCTTTCCCTTAGTCATTTTGTTCATAACTTTATTTACAACATTTTGACAACAAAAGTTTTCATGTTGACATTTTCCTTACCAAGAACCTCATTTTTCCATGAAAAAGCGATGTTAAGGTATTCCACACCAAGAAATGATAAATTGTACACGTCACTGACAACAATCAGTGGAAGAGTGATCAAATAATGCTTCCAATATGACGAATTTAACAGACACAATGCAGATATAGATTCCTAAATCACACCACACTGGACAAAGAGTTTCTACCCAGGAAGAATCCTAGAGGGTGTTACATGGAAAAAGTATCCTGAGGGCTGAGTCACATGCCCAGCAACTCGAAATTTTTTAGCCCACCATCCAATCAAAGACAACAACAGCATTGTTAACATAGAATATGGTCAACAAAAAACAGAAGTTACATAATAGTCTTGATAATTATAAAGTGAAAGATGTATTTTTTAATGGGTAAGAGAGCCATTAAAGATATAAAAACCAAATCACATTAGACAATAAATGCAACTTGTAGCCATGTGTACATTTTAGAGTGTATATATATATATTTTAGCGATAACATCCACATAGAATTTTAACCATGAAAATATAAAGTCATTGTTTGGTGCTTCATATAAAAACAACGCTATAAGCTAAGAACTCAAACTATCCCACCTGGAATGTGTCATCGCCAAGATAACCCTGCAACATTCGAATAACAGCAGATCCCTTTTTGTAGCTGATATCATCAAATATTTCCTCTATTGAACGAGCAAGATGTACCTCCACCTGAAAATATTCCAAACGGCATGTGAAGGACATAGTTGAACTACATGTTGAAGCTATGCTTGCTTTATATAGCAAATTGCCTAACAATTTTCTCTCATTTGAAGTCATAATTGCGACTTTATTAAGATATAGTAATTATTGTGCTACAATCTTTGTAGTTGGGTTATAAGAAATTTCCCTGCATTGTCACCTCCATTTTACTGGGTAGTAACTCCAAACACACAGATGACAGATGCAAGTTCATGGGCACAGACACCCAGACACATTAAGTTCACCACATGTCAATGCATATACTTTGATGATATTCATTGCAGTGCTTGAAAATTCAGTACAACAGGCCATTAGGGGAAGCAGTTTGCTCTAAATAACTATTTATTACCATTGATTTATGACTGCATTTGCTAATAAGCTATATAATTTAACATGTGTAAGTGATGTGTTCCCACTAACCAGAAAATTCTGGAGCATTCACTTACCTCAATAGGATGTGACTGTTCCATTGCATCCATACGTAAGCCATCGGCTGTTTGTCGAAGAAACTGAGTCCATATTTTCCACTCAGGAAACATGATGTCAGTGGCCATATAACTTATCTGGAGATTTAAGATTGAACAGAGATACCAAAATCATAAAATTGAATGCAGTGGAATGGCCAGACAAGTGGTTGCAGAGATTTAAGATGACTCAATGTTACCCAGGTTGCAAATCCCTCATTCAGCCATAAATGACTCCACCATTCCATTGTTACCAGATTGCCAAACCAATGATGGGCTACTTCATGTGATACAACAATCGCGAGCTGGCAAAACATGAATAAGCTTTGAAGATTAAATACAAGTATTGAGGAAATGAATGAAGAATCATATTTCAATGTCATTTCTTTTGTAATTGAACTGTTATTTGCTTCCAGAGTTTTCTCATTGGTATCAATATATAAACTCTTTAATGGGTTGACTGCATCAATCAATTATAAATAATTGTCAGTTATTCTGTATTAAGGCTTTTTGGGGAAAGAAAAAATAATACTGCACTTCCCTTTTATATGTTTTCATTTATGAAAGGGGAAATGGAGAAAAAGTAAGGCAAAAATTGTCTTGAATTTCATTTCTTGACAAGCAGATCTGCACCTTGCAGTAGATTGATTACTTTTTGGAAGCATCATAATGCAAAGGAGAAAACTGAAGCTAAAAAAAAGTAGTATCCAGTTTTTAGATATGTAACTTACAGACTGCTTCATATTAGCTGATGAAAGCAAATCATCGTAAAGTAGTATATTTTCACGATATGTGATCAAACCATAATTCTCCATAGCTCCTGCAGAAAATTCAGGGACGGCAACCATATCCAGTTTCGGAAGTGGATAAGGAGTTGAGAAGTACCTAAATGATTCCATAATCAGGGCTGACCAGCATTATCAGTATCAACACAGAGAACTTAAACAGTCTTCAACCAAAGCAAAAAAACACAATGTTTCGTAACTTTTGATTCTTCTAACCTACATTATAACACTGGTTCTGTTTTCAGGCGATCAACATGGATAAAGGAGGTCAAGTTATCAAAAACAGTCTTTGTTTTAATTTGGAAAATTTTGAAGGGGAGACCCAATGAGGGAAGAAATCCATGTGTATCAGGTACTCGCTTTGGGTGCAGTCATATAGTGCAGAGAAGCTAAATTGGTCCACAAGCTTTACCAATAAATTGAAAGAAAAGAAGGAAAAACAACAAAAACAACAACAATAACAACAAAGCCTTAGTCCCAAAATTTGGGGTCAGCTATGGATCTTTTACAGATTAGATTGGTCAGCCACATGAATTCCTTTTCTCCATTCTATCCTATCCGAAATCATGCTCTTTGTTACTTTAAATAGGATAGAAGGGAGAAATTCATTCCGTTCTTTGCAAGGCCAAACAAGAAAGTATTAAAAGGATCACCTTCCCTTGAGCATAAGCAAACACTAAACTCTCTATTTTGTGGAATTTGGCTGTTTTTCTCCCTCATAATTTAGTTTTGTGTAAAACTATGTGATGGTGGACACATTTCAATTTATTGATTTTTGAGACTGAAGATCATAAAATTTAAAATCTCCACATGAACAAGGAAAATAAAAGGAGAAATTACCTAGTAAATATGTCAAGCGCCTTCACAGCAAGATTTAAAGCAAACTTCCCTTTATCACTCTTTCCAACAGGACAATATACACGAACCTTGATCCCTGCATGCACAGTGCATTATTCTATATAACAACAACCAATCCCTAGTCTTAAAAATTTTAGGGTCAACTATGGATTCTCAACAAATTAGTCAAGGTAGGCCACGTGCTCTTTCCCACCATTTTAGTGTTATAAGCTATTTAAACCAAAAAAGAAGAAGAAAGAGAGTAAATGAATGCGCCTCTGCCATATATGCATTACCATCGGCTGTTGTTTCTTCAATATGATCAAATACTCCAACAACAACACCCACCAAATAAGTTGACATGACTGGAGATTCCTCAAAATAAACAGTCTTAATATTTTCATTAAGCTTTACATCAGCAATTGGCATATTAGACAATGCTGTCAACTCTGATGGCACGTCTATCTTGATCTTGAAGGTGGCCTGTAAAGAAAGTATTAGCAATTTCTAAGTAGTAAATAGAAGGGGGAAAAAAATGAATTTTCAAAGTAGTTTAAACCACATGAGAACAGTATTATGTAACTCCAATCAGAAATTTTCTGCCACATACTTGTTATTCATTAACATTTAATAAACAAAACGAAAATACATGCATGTCCTGTTACCTATCTGTTTTATGTGCATCAATATTAATAAACTTTTCTTAAAAATCTGTGGTAATGTGTTTATATTCTTTTTTCATGATTAAAGTTCTATTTCACAAATTCTTTCAACTAAGCAGGTACATGACACTAATTAAATGCCACTTATGGAAGATTGATTCAAAGGTTCTAAACAAGTAAAAAAATGAGTTCTTCCAAGGGTAAAAGCAAGTTCTCGATTATGCATACCTTCAGGGCAGGTTCATCCCAGCAAGGAAAGCACCGCCTTGCATCCACAGCTTCAAACTGAGTAACTGCCATATTCTTCTTCACTCCCCCATCCACATAAGTACTGTAAACAGTGACAGAAACCAGGATTTCACCTTTCAGGGTCCAAATTATGAATTTTCACCATTCAAGAGTGAGAAATACATTAAGTTTCAAGAATAAATTAATACATGAAAAATAAAACTGGCATCTACTGTTATTGGTTTTCCCAAGATCTACAAATCAAATGACGTCATATATATGATCTCATTATATGTCCAATATTCATCTAACAATAAAAAACCAATTATTGCTGCCAAGTTAAAAAGGGGGAAAAAGCGAGAGCAAAATATCATAATCAAAGAATGTGTGCAAGATCTATTACACACACAGAAATGAATCATCAAATACAAAAGTACAAAAGATGAAAAATTGATGCAAGCAGGTGTTAATGTTAAAGATAATTTACTTGGGTACTAAAATTCGTCACAGAATGAAAGCTAGATAAATAGCAAATAATTGCTAATATTAATACTCAATGTAAATTAACACCATTTGAATCCTGAAATGGAATTATAAAGGGAAAAGCAGTATCTTCAATTCTCAAAGGGGTCTTTTGGCCTTTTTTGGCTGAGCCAATTAAATTCTTGAGGGGAAGGGGGGGGGGGGGGGTAATTTTAAACATCCCAAACTTTAAACACATATAACCATGTATAATTCAAGAAAATTACCTCTGTTCATCTCAATGATTTACATAGTTGTTCAGTTTCATTATTATGCATTTGATCATTCTCAAAAGTAACTAAAAATTCAAAATTTATAGTTTCTTTCTTTCTTTTCACTGATTTTCTTAGCAACCAAACAAGAAAAAGCTTGAATAAAACTAACCAAATTATTCCAAATCACTTAACAAGTAAACTTTTCCATAAATTTAGAAACAAACTCACTCTAAAGGATAGAAAATTTAAATAAATAAAAAAAATTTACCATTTATAGAGACCCTTCAAGTGTGGATTAAGTGCCCCAGAAAACTCAATCCCTAAAACCCCATCACCAACACTAAGCACTTCATCAAACCCCAGCACCAGTATCTCATCTTCACCATTCAAAACAACAACATCACAAGGCTTATATGTCTGCAAAAATCAACAAAAACATCATTTTTAAAAATACCCATTAAAAGTTAAAGAAAAATAAAATCAATGGTTTAAGAGAGAGTTTTAATTACTTGGTGATTCGAGTTGGTGAACCAGACTTGATGTACATCAAGTTCGAGAACATTTAAGACGAGGAACTTAGTGTGTTCGATGATGTTAAGGTTGACTTGTACTGTACCAGAAAAAGTGCATGCTGTGAGATCAAGTTTGAGATAAAGATCATAACTTGTTGGGATTGCAAATTTTGGTAGCCTTGTTTGTCCTTTGAATTGCTCCATGCTTTGTTTTGTTTTTGTCTCCATTTCTCTCTATGTTTCTCAGTCCCTGTGAATTTCGTGTCAGTTTTGTGAAGTGCATGGATTACAGTGAAAATTAAAATGCAGTCTTATAGTAATATAAATGCATACTTCTTCTTCTTCTTCTTTTTCTTCTTACGGAAATGGCAGATTCCATCATAAATTTAATTAGTAAAATTTATTATTAATGTGAGAAGAGGGTGTACATGTTATGTTTGTAGGGCAGCAGCTGAAGCAGTTGGAGTTGCTGAGTTACACGATGCAATGGATGTGCCTCTGTTTCAACTTTGCTTTATCTTTTATTTGAACTAGTATGTAACCCATGCTACCGCACGTGAATTGATATAATTTAATAAAATAATAGAAATAAATATATTGCATTTTATTATTTAATTGATACTATTGGTTTTTTTTTTTAATTTTATTAATCATAAGTTTAGTCATGTTTAAAAGACTAAATTTATTCATGTTTAATAAATCTTAGCATTATGTAATTTTTTAACAAATATTTTTATCATACAAAATTCTAAAGAAAGAATGCTACATAGACATATATATTCAAGGTTGATAGTTATGATTAAGTTGCTTTATCACAAGCCATTTTTAGCAAAATATTTTAATCAATTAAATGTGAATCTCATAACATGCATCTCATAACAAAATATAACAATAAAATAACGTGAATCTTATTAAAAAAATTTAATCAATTAAAAATCACTAAAATTATTAGCATAAAACGTAAAGACAATCAAATAGGATAAGTTCTAATTGTATATATGATCTAAAAAACAGCTTGAGTTCATGTCTTCGCCAATTGTATATAAGTCTGAGTTTTGAGATCCAAGATTTATGAGTAAAGATCTAAGAAAACTGTGGTTCAATCTTGAGAAGATTCTCATATTTAATAATTAAAAAAAAAAAAAACTATACATCCAAAGTCTACCTTTGCAGTAAACACTATATATCTTTTTAACACTCCAAAGAAAAAAAAAAAAAAAAGAGCCCATCATCAATCCTTTAAACCAAAAATTCTTGAGAGAAAGAGATTGAGAACATAGGACAAAAATAAATAGATCTAATGAAAATAGAGAGTGAGAGTTAGATTATAAGCCCCATAAAACTTGGAAACAAAGAATAATAATAATAAAAAAAATCATATCTAATTAACAATTACCTTGCATATGAAGCTTGTCTTTGTAAAGGAGATCTATAATTGATATGCAAAACAAAGCGAGAGAAAGAGAAATTAGACTGAATTTTGCAGAGATGGAACGAAACAAAAAAAAAATCTTAATAAAACAGATTTAGTAGAGAAGTAGAAATTGAATTTTGCACAGAGAGAGAGAGAGAGAGAGAGAGAGAGAGAGAGAGAGAGAGAGAGAGAGAGGGGAGGTTCGGATGAATATGAGTAGTGGAGGCGTGTTTCTTTTTTTTTTTTTTTTTTTGAGAAAAAATACATGAAATCAAAAAATTACAATGGGAATTTATGGAAAACCTTTTCTTATATAAGATACAGAAATACCCAAATACATGCATCATTGATACCGAGAGATTCTTTTCAAATTCCTTATCAAATTTCATAACATTTATTGAACGATAGGAGAGTTGTATTGAAGAAGGGGAGATGAACCTTGAAATATGCAGATGTCGGGAGATGAACTTTGAAACACACAGGTGTGGAAAAAAAAAAAAAAAAAAAAAACACACACACACACACACCGAAATTACAACTGATCCACTTAAATTTAGACAAATGGAACTACATGAATCTTAACACATGGCACAAAATTAGGATTCTAATTTAGAATTGTAATTGAAGTTTCTCTCTGCTTCACCTATTATATATATATATATATATATATATATAGATTTGCAAGTGGAAAAGAATTTATATAGTATATGACTGATTTCTCTATAGCAAAAAGAAAAAAAAAATCGACTTTTGATATAATTTAATATCCTTAGTTATTTCATACTAATCAGCATTCTCTAATCTCTACTCTTTTGTTTCTTTGTTTTTTGTTTTTTGTTTTTGTTTTTTTTGTTTTACTAAAGACAGAATGTTCGTTGTACATAAAGCTCAGTTAATTCATACCAATCATCATTCTCTAATCTCAACACTTTTGTGTTTTGTTTTACTAAACACAGAATTGAATGTTCATCGTAATCGGTTACAGCTAGTTGGAGAGTGAAACCTAGTATCTAACTCAAATATAAAAACATCAAGTGAAAGGCAAATTACATTTTTAATTTGCCGACAGTTTTCCATTGGTTTTTCATCTAAAAGGCACTCACCAGATATTATATTAACCTATGGTTTTATATTAGGAGTGCATTTATTTTATTTTAATGTTTAGGAAAAAAAATTCATTACTTTTCTAAAAATACTTTAAAATGTTATGTTTAGAGAAACATTATTTTCACTGGAACTTAACTTTTATTAAACCCTAATTTAGGGACAGTTGTACATGTTGGAAAAATTTTATATATAAAAGGATTTTTTTTTTTTTTTTTACTTATTTAATTTACCCTTAAAATAATTTTACACACCTTGACTTATATTTTGCACCACTATCACCTGATCACATACTAATCACAGATCAGCCTAACTCAAAATCAAAAAACAACACAGAACAACCTAACTTAAAGCCAAACAATAATACAAATCACATCTCTCTCTCTCTCTCTCTCTCTCTCTCTCTCTAACTATTTATGTATCTACAATTCTAAAATTACAGTGTGAGTGTTTGTAAGTTGTGAGGGTCTCTCTCTAGTATTTTTTGTCTAGATATTCCTCTCACTCTCTCATTTATGACACTCCCATACCACTATTCTAAGTTCTGAGATCTAACCCATCACTCTTCCTCCTTCTTCAATAATGGTCATCATTTTTTTAAAAATTTCTAAAACACATGGTAGTCAAAGGAAGGAAACTTTTATTGTTGTTTAACAAAAACTAAAATAGACAAACGAATGGCAAAAACTAAAATAGAAAAGATGAAAAAAGAAGTAATCAAACCTTAGAAGCATAAACCAGATCATTAAAATTGTGAGTACAATCCGAATCTATGAAAAACCTCTTCTTATATAAGATACACAAATATCCAAATACATGCATTATTCATTGAACAACATAGAGCTATATATGAAGGTTATTATTGGAGAATGGGAGATGAACCTTAATAAAAAAAAAAACACTTCGAAAATACAACTGATCCAATTAAATTTAAACAAATGGAACCACATAAATCTTGACACATGGTACAAAATTAGAATTCTAATTTAGACTTAAATGGAACCACATAAATGTTGACACATGGCACAAAATTAGGATTCTAATTTAGAATTCCAATTGGAGTTTCTCTCTGCTTCACCTATTATATATATATATATATATATATATATATATATATATATAGATTTGTTTTAGGAAAGATAATAACAACAATCTGAATTGTTATCAGATTGGAGTATTAGGGAGTGGTTAGGATTAGTGCTTATCCTTATCTAGATGTTGAGTTGTTTAGGAATGTTGGAGTTGTTTATTGTTACATGGGTATGTAAAGCTATTTATATAGCTTCATGTTATATCAATAAAGGTAATCAGAAAATTATTCAGCAAATTGCTCTTGGAGGTCTGGTTTTTCCTCGAATTAAAACCATATTTAATCTCTAGATTAGGTATGTTATAGCAAAGAATCACCATAGCTCCTCGCGGTAGACGTGGTGGAAGCCGTGGTCGAGGTGGTCATAACAACTTGGTATTAGAGCAGGTCATGGACGATTCTTGCATCGATCGTTTGGAGGCAGAGATAGGCTCCATAGCAGCAGGGCAAGACAGGAAGTTCTGCGAGTTACAGGAAGCATTAATGAAGGCGATAACGTTCATGAATACCCGATTAGACCAAATATCAGGCAGCCAGAGTCTGGAACGAGGGGAGAGTTCACTTGAGGGTGGTGGATCTCGTCGATTCAATTATAGAGGCTCTCATAATTCCATTGAGTCTCATGGCGCGGTAATTCCAAAAGTCACCAAACTTGATTTTCCTTGTTTTAATGGCAGTGAAGATCCGACGAGTTGGGTTTGTCGAGTGGAGCAATTCTTTGAATTTCAAAAAATTGCCGAGGAAGAGAAGGTTCCGCTAGCGACATATCATCTAGAAGGCGAGGCACAATTGTGGTACGAGATACTTAAGGAAGAAGAGAATGAAGTTACATGGCTCACACTCAAGGAAGGGCTGAATTCAAGGTATGGGCCAACGGAATTTGATGATTTTTTTGGAGATCATACAAGGCTCAAACAGATTGGTTTGGTGTGAGAGTATCAAAGCCACTTCGAGAAACTTCTCAATCGAGTGGGGAAGTTGAATCAATCTCAACAGGTCGCTTGTTCCATTGGTGGTCTGAAGGAGGGTATAAGGATAGATGTTCAAGCCATGAAGCCAACAATTATGTCTGCAGCAGCAGGCTTAGCTCGACTCTATGAGGATAAATATCAGAAGCGATCCAACTCCAATTTTGAGCCAAAAAGGGCTATATCAATTAGCCCAACAGTCACTGGTCGCCCATTTCCATCTACTCCTGCCATTCGAAGGTTATCACCAACTGAGATGAAGGAACACCGAGATAAGGGACTTTGCTTCAATTGTGATGAGAAGTTTGCTCCTGGACACCGATGTAAGAAGCTTTTCTTGATTGAAGGTTGCTAGCCAGAGGAGGATTGTGGTGACAGAACTGAAGATGTTGCAGAGAAGGAATTTGGCAAGGATTTGGAGATTTCCTTGCATGCCATGGCTGGTTCCCCTGCTCCTCAAACAATGCAAGTCCATGAGGTCATCAATCAACACTCATTGGTTGTGCTGATTGACTCAGGGAGCACCCACAATTTTATTGAAGAGAGGTTAGCAGAGAAGTTAGGATTAACATGTAATAGGGAAGAAAGATTTAATGTAAAGGTTGCATGTGGTGGAAGGATCTCTTGCAAGGGAAGATGCATTAGAGTGCAAGTTCAGATATAAGGGGTTATTCTTGATATAGACTTTTATCTTTTACCATTAGAAGGATATGAAGTAATTTTGGGAGCACAATGGCTTAGAACGTTGGGAATGATTGAGTGGGATTTCTCTAAACTACTCATGAGATTCCAATATGGTGGGAAAAGAATCTCTTTGCAGGGAATGTCTAACCCACAGAAGTAGATTGATGGGAATAAGGTGGAAAAAATTCTTAAGGGGAGCAAGCATGGTGCTTTCATACAATTTCATGCCATTGCTATGGGGAGAAGGAAAAAGATCCCAACATTCTTACGGATCAAAATCTCATTAATCTCATTAATTCTTTCCAAGATCTTTTTAGGGAGCCCAAAGGACTACCACCATCGCGGACTCATGACCACTGTATTCCATTGATACCTAGAAGCGGACTGATTAGTGTAAGACCATATCGGTATCCTCATTTTCAAAAGGCAGAGATAGAACGGCAAGTGGAAGAGATGCTCAAGTCTGGTATTGTGAGGCCAAGTAACAGTCCTTATTCATCACCAGTCTTGCTTGTAAAAAAAAGTGATAATTCATGGCGAATGTGTGTCGATTACCGAGCACTCAATCGAATTACAGTGAAGGACAAATTCCCAATTCCGGTTATTGATGAACTCCTAGATGAGTTACATGCTGCAAGGTACTTTTCTAAATTGGATTTATGTTCGGGTTATCATCAAATAAGGATCCATCCTCCTGACATTTCAAAAACTGCCTTCCGCACTTATCATGGGCATTATGAGTTTCTTATGATGCCATTCGGATTGACAAATGCGCCATCCACCTTCCAATTCTTGATGAACGACATTTTTAAGAGGTACCTTCAGAAATTTGTATTGGTGTTTTTTGATGACATTTTGATATATAGCAGTTCTTGGGAAGATCACTTGCAACATGTCAAGATCGTTTTAGACATCTTGCAAAGCCATAATCTGTTCTTAAAAAGGGAGAAATGCCAATTTGGGCAAACACAAATCAAGTATCTCGGACATTTGATAGATTTGGAGGGGATATCTGTGGATCCCCAAAAAGTAGTTGCCATGATGGAGTGGCCGAAACCCAAGACTCCAAAGGCCTTTCGAGGATTTTTGGGGTGTACAAGCTACCATCGAAAATTCATTCGTGATTATG
The DNA here is from genome assembly GCA_032878915.1 of Castanopsis chinensis. Lineage (NCBI taxonomy): Eukaryota > Viridiplantae > Streptophyta > Magnoliopsida > Fagales > Fagaceae > Castanopsis > Castanopsis chinensis. The sequence continues at coordinate 1,251,158 of JAVQMG010000096.1, forward strand.
GTAAGATTGCGTCGCCACTGGCTAACCTGTTAAAAAAGGATTCGTTCACATGGTCATCTGCATCTGAAAAAGCCTTCCAAGATCTTAAAGAGGCATTGACTCAAGCACCGGTGTTGGCTCTTCCTAATTTTGCAAACGTATTTATGGTGGAATGCGATGCTTCAAGGAGCGGTGTCGGCGGAGTTTTAATGCAAGAGAGGTGACCCATTGCTTTTTTTAGTCAAGCATTGCAGGGAAGGAACTTATTACTCTCAACGTATGAAAAAGAAATGCTAGCCTTAGTGCTGGCTGTTCAGAAGTGGCGGCCATACCTCCTTGGTCGAACCTTCATAGTCAGGACTGATCATCGAAGTCTTAAATTCCTATGGGAGCAGCGAATCACAGCGTATGCTCAACAAAAATGGCTGTCCAAGTTGATGGGGTATGATTTCCAAGTCGAATACCGGAAGGGAATAGAGAATCAAGTGACAGATGCACTCTCAAGAAGGGAAGAAAGTGCAGAGCTTGCTGCAATATCCACCCCAGTCCCTAGATGGCTTGATACCATTAAGGAGGAGGTACAAACTAACCCAAAATTAGAGCACATTGTCAAGCTTGTTCAAGAAGGGGAGGCGGTTGGTCCATGGGAATTCAAAGAAGGAGTATTATTTTTCAAAAATCGGATTTATCTCAACTCAGATTCTCCGTTACTTCCAATTATAATCCAAGAGTTTCATTCAAGTACTCATGAAGGTCTACACAAAACATTGCAGAGAATCCAATCAGTCTTTTATTGGGTGGGAATGAAGAAACAAATACAAGACTATATTCGCCAGTGTGATGTGTGCCAGAGACATAAGTCTGAATGTACCAGCCCAGTCGGTCTTCTCCAACCTTTGCCCATTCCAACTAAGGTGTGATCTGATATATCGATGGATTTTGTGGATGGATTGCCCACTTCTATGGGTAAAACAACCATTCTTGTGGTTATGGATCGGCTTTCCAAGTACGCACATTTTATTCCCATTTCTCATCCTTACACAGCTCAGAGTGTAGCCAAAGAATTCTTTGATCATGTTTTTCGATTGCATGGGCTGCCTGAATCGATAGTCTGTGATTGTGACCCTACATTTACAAGTAAGTTTTGGGAGGAGTTGTTTCGCCTTAATGGAACTAGCTTCAATTTCAGTTCTGCTTATCATCCACAAACAGATAGACAAACGAAGGTAGTGAATCACACCTTGGAGATGTACTTGCGGTGTTTCTCAAGCCCTCGGCCCAAGGAGTGGGTTAAATGGATCTCCTGGGCTGAGTATTGCTACAACACTAGCATTCACACGACCACCAAAAAGACCCCTTTGAAATTGTGTATGGCAGGCCCCCACCAAACTTACTATCATATGTTGCAGGAACAGCTAGAACTGAAGCAGTGGAGAGGGAATTGGCAGCAAGAGATGCAGTTTTGAAGGAGCTTCGAGAGAATATTTTGCTGGCACAATCAAGGATGAAGTTTTATGTAGATAAGAAGCGCAGGGAAAGATCATTTGAAGTAGGTGAGTGGGTGTACCTAAGGTTATAGCCTTATCGCCATTTATCCGTGGCCTTGCGCAAGAATTTGAAGCTTTCTCCCCGATTCTTTGGACCCTTTCAGATCATACAAAGAGTCGGTGAAGTTGCCTATAAGCTTAAATTGACTGACACCTCCAAGATTCATCCGGTGTTTCATGTTTTGAACCTCAAGCAGTCACTGGACCACAATGACCAATAGGGTACTTCTTTGCCAGAAATTGACGAGAGCAGTGGTGTTGTGGGTTCTCTCCCATAAGCTGTTTTGGATAGGCGAACTCGGAGGAACAAAGAGGAAGTTTTGATCCATTGGCAGGGGTTGTCACCAGCGGAGGCTACTTGGGAAGATGCTAGAGCAATGAGGCTTCATTTTCCTGATATTACCCTTGAGGACAAGGGTCAAATTTAAGGGGGAATGAATGTTATGTCTGCAGGGCAGCAGCTAAAGCAGTTGGAGTTGCTAAGTTACACGATGGAGTGGATGTGCCTCTGTTTCAACTTTGCTTTATCTTTTATTTGAATTTGTTTTAGGAAAGATAATAACAACAATTTGAATTGTTATTAGATTGGAGTATTAGGGAGTGGTTAGGAATAGTGCTTATCCTTATCTAGATGTTGAGTATTTTAGGGATGTTGGAGTTGTTTATTGTTATCTGGGTATGTAAAGCTATTTATATAGCTTCACGTTATATCAATAAAGGTAATCAGAAAATTATTTAGCAAATTGCTCTTAGAGGTCTGGTTTTTCCTCGAATTAAAACCATGTTTAATCTCTGGATCAGGTCTGTTACAGCAAAGAATCACCATAGCTCCTCGCGGTAGATGTGGTGGAAGTCGTGGTCGTAACAGTACACATTTATGGTACTAAGGGAGTCTTCAATAATTTCCCAAATTACAAAGGCTTTACTATGTATATTTTTGCTATTACTAAGGCTTTTCTATATATAGACACATGGACGTGGGGACAATATTTAAAAAAAAAAAAAGTATATATACATTTATACTTAGCAATGTTGCACTATAAATTTATACTTTGTACTCCTCAACAATATTATTAAATTCTTTTTCTTCTAAAAAAAATATTATTGATTCTCTTACAAGCGTAATGTTATTGTCACAAATTTTTCTGTGATAATTTTACAAGTTATTGAGATAGCAAATTCTTTGTACTTGAACCTATTACCTACATCACTTTTTTTTTACTTATCAATGACCACTCATTACATTAGTAATTTGTAAAAAAAAATTGTAAATATAATATTTCCTTCTTTTAAAGATCATAAAAAAATTTATAAATCTAAACAACAAAAATTAGCCCCACAAAAAAAATTATCAATAGTAAAGTTAAAAAAAAATTAAGCCGAATCAACTTATTTTACAAAAAACAAACAACCTGATCCTTTAAATTTTTTAAACAAAATAATTTTGTTCATATGAAGCAGATGCATGTAACAAAAAAAAAAAAGACCTCAACTATGAAGCAGTACAGCCGAAGGTGAAACTGCTGCACACAAATTGCACTAAACCCACCTCTTTTTTTTTTTTTTTTTTTGAGAAACACATTCACACACACACAATATAGGGGAAGGGGGACCAATAAACCCACTCCAAGTCCAAGTCCTAGCTGATTTATGTTAACTTGTTAAGAAAGAGTGACAATTACACTTTGGCCAATGCATGCTCCCATGCATTGAGTGTAATGAAAATAACAGTTGCTTTACAATTTTTTTTTTTTTGTGGGTAAAAAGGGAAATGCATTAAAACTAGAAATTAACAAGAGTCTCAGAGCAGCACCTATTTAAATACAAACCAGGACAGTCAAAATCTAACAAAGATTGCAAGCCCTCAGGGGGACTATCATACCAAATAAAACTGGAAGATTGCTGAGCTCCCATCCTAGCTAGCATATTAGCACTCCTATTAGCTTCTCTATAACAATGATCAAAACGAATCTGAAGAACTTGGGAAGCCAGCTGCCTACAGTCATCCACAATGGAGAAAATGATTAGATTAGTATTGTTGGGGTTATTCAGGACTTCAACAATAGCTTTGGCGGAAACTAGAAGCCAGCTGCCTGCTTTACAATTTTGGATATAGCTGAAATTTCACATGCCAAGTTGAAAATAAGTAAATAACGCCAAGACGGCCCGTGGAAAATAACGACCTTATCCTTTTCAGTTTGACTTTTTGGGCTTGAAAGAGGATTTATATACAAGAAGAGCATGAGTGAAAGAAAATGAGGCTTTTTTTTTTGAAAAGAAAGAAAATGAGACTTAAAAGAAAATGAAGCATCAAAATACTTAAATGCATAAGTGAAAACATATTAACTTAAAAAAAAATGATTCTGCAATTAAATCAACAATAATAAAAAGGACTATTAGTGGAGGAAAAAAAAAGTGATAGAAATAATAAATAAATAAAGAAAAAAAAATTGAAGAAATAGAAAGAGTATTGACCCTTTTATTTATTTATTTTGGTGTTGTGGATTGAACTTGGAGGAATAGGTGATTGAGGTGCAAAGGGAGTCATACAAAATTTATATAAAAAATAAAATAGAAGAAGAAGGGTTGAAGGAGATGAAAGGTTGAACAAAGTAAAAGAGTAGAATTTAAAAGATTTAAAGGAGAAAAATTTAAGAATGCATAAAGGATTGAAATGAAAATTTTAAGAAGATAACAATTGGAGGAGATAAAAAGTTGAACAAAGTGAAAATTACAACAAAAGAAAAATAGAAGGAAAAGATGTGGTAATGTAGACTAACAAGAATTTTGCAAAATTTATTACAAAGCTTCCATTTTTATATAGAATATAGATTTCATTTAAGACCAAAACTAACAGTAAAAGAAAAGAAAATTTAGTGTAAATGGCTGTAACTTTTAAGATTCTGATCCCAAATAAATAAACCAGTTTCAATCCTTACGGAAATATTAAAGGAATACTTAGACCCCATTGTCCTTGAATTTCATTTAGCATGTGACATTAGAGAACAACTAATCCCTTACAGCACAAACAACAAAAAATGCTCGTGATGTGTTAATATGAATCCTTTGACAAGTATTCTAGGAAGCTTTCAATGTTTGGAAAGTCATAGGATCTACAACATTTCTAAATAGAAATCAATAAATTTAGGCACTCAACATTTTCTCATTTCCACAACAGTCAACACACTTTGTGATTGGTGTGGTGAATAATAAAAATGGTATTAGTGGTAGTAGACGACCTAAGGAAAAGTGATATTGTTCTAAATTCTAATCACAACAAGACATGTTACTAGTTGTGATAAAAGTAATGAAAAATATGGTGTGCTTCGTATTACTCATTAGAAATGGACACAAAGGCATTGCAAAACTATGATAGGGCATTCTTTGAGTTTATTTAAACAAAAGAGCTATTATGATATTAAAAAGAAGGTTTTGGAACTTGAAATTGGAGATAAAGTTTTCTTACGGGTTGCACCTATAAAAAGAGTAATGAGAATTGGCAAAAAGGGTAAGTTAAGCCCTAAGTTTTTAGGGTCTTTTAAGGTCTTGGAGAGGGTGGGCAAAGTTGCATATAGAATTGCCCTACCCCTGTTCTGTCAGGAATTCATAATATTTTTCATGAGTCTATATTAAGAAAATACATTCCTAACCTTTCATATGTATTAAGCTATGAGCCTCTTCAAATTAGAAATAGCTTGTCATATGAAGAAGTTTTGGTAGAGATTTTGGATCCTAAAGAGCAAGTACTATGCAATAGACCAATATCTTGAGTAAAGGTGCTTTGGAAGAATCATTCGGTGAAAGAGGCATTTTGGGAGCGTGAGGATGATATGTTGTCAAGATATTCAAACCATTTTCAGGATCAAGGTACGCAAAATTTTCACGAAATTTTTATACGAGGGGAAGAATATAAGGTCTCAACTTAAAAAAAAAAAAAAAAAAAAAAAAAAAAAAAAAAAAAAAACTGCAGAGCATAAAGCTTGAATGTTGACTTCATTGTGGTGTTGTTGATATATTGGTGGAATGTAAGGCAGAGACTTAAAATAAGGACTGTCCTCCAATGGCAAGAGGAGATGTCCGTACTTTATCCGCAGATTATTGTACTGGAGGAGCAAGGTAAAGGGTCAATGGTGATGACGATAATTCAGTACTGACCTGTTAACAAAGTAGCGAGCGAAAGAAGGAACAGAGACAACAGAGCACCATTCCTTCGACACAGACTTGAATAACATCACGAATTTGAAATCAACAACACCCACCTATCCATGTCGGAGAACAAATTACATAAATCCTAGCTTTGTTTTAATTAACAAACAAACAAACAAAAGTTTATTACTAAACTTATGAATTTTACACAAATTCAGTAAACTATCTGAAAGCACAAGCTGCAGAATCCAAGAACTTGAGGAGGAAGAAGAAGATACTGTTACAACGGTAACACCAAAAACGGTGTCGTCTAAACCAAAGGCTAAAGAGCGTTTCTCCTTTAAAACAACGGTGCCGTCTCTCACTAAACAGAACGCTGTCGTTTTGGTTAAATATAAGACAGCTGTGTTGTAAGCCTCAATCGCTGTCGTTTTGATTAGTGTGCATAGCAAAAAACTATTGCACCGTGCAATTAATCATGATGTCTGAGAAAGAGGTAAAAAATTAAAGTGTAAAAATGATATGGTAAAATATTGAGGCTTAAATTTATTTATTTATTTATTTAAAGGTTGAGATTAAAAGTGACTTTTGTAACTTTTAATCTCAATCATTGATGTCTTATTGCATGGTGACTACTGCACTGAATCTTAATCCAGTAGAATAAACTTTTATTTTTTATGAAATGTACAAACTCAGCTTATTCGTATACACCTTAAATTTTGAATCTGCTCTCAGCAATACATTAACGATTTGGTGATATGGTGGGGAAGCTTATGCCCATTTTTAAGTTAGTACAATTTTTCTTTTGAAAAAAAAAAGTACTATTGACAGAATATTTTTATAAAAATTTTATAATAAAGTTTACATAGTAAGTTGTTATTAGTTCTCATCTAGAACTACTAGTGACATTTTTTTTTCCTACCATTAACAACTTGTTATATGGACTTTATTGTGAAATTTTTATGAAAATGTTGTATTCATAACTTGCATTAAAAGAGGTAATTAAAACAAAGAATTCTCTTTATATAGACATTGTCATTTTTCATAATTTATCCCTCAAACTGTCACTTTTATAAGTGCTAGCCAAACACTCAGCTTTTTCAAAAAGCACTTTTTAACTTTTTCAAAAAGCACTTTTTAACAGTTTTTACCAAACACTCAGCTTTTTAAAAAAATACTTTTTCATATTGCACTTTTTGAAAACTCCACTTTGCCAAAAAGCCCAATTTCAAAAAGTTGAACCAAACTCATCCTAAGCCATAAATGACTCCACCATTCCATTGTTACCAGATTGCCAAACCATTGATGGGCTACTTCATGTGATACAACAATTGTGAGTTGACACAACCAGAATATGATTTATAGAACTATACAACTATTTAGGATAAAATTAGAATTAGAAATTGTGATTATAATGCTTTAGGCCTACCAAATCACTCTTTTTTATTTTATTTTTATTTTTTTTATATAAGATAGACATTCTACTCAAATCTAATTTAAATGTATATGTGTGTGACTTCAACTTGAAGACTTGAATCCTGGACTTTGTCCTTCACACCCTGTTAAGATATATGTGGATTTTGTTGTGTACATATGTCATTTAGTATTGGCTAATCCTTTGACAAAATGCATTTTACTTATAATTGGGTAGATCTAAGATGGTTTAAGTCTTCAAGCAACTTTGTGTTCAAGTTAAGAGTTGAAACCATGCAAATCTGTTAAAAAAAAGTGAAGAAATGCTGTATTTTAAAGCTCGACAGATTGAATCTATTAAGGTTTAAAAGTAGCTTTTAGTCCAAAACTCGACAGCAGCTCGATAGATAGCCTATCTATCGAGAATTACAAAAATAAGATTTCCAGATCTATTTTTCACGCATATCCAAGCTATTTGTGTATTTTTTTCTCTTTTCACAACCCTAGACATATATAAGGATTATTTTAAAGGCCGTCATACAATGAATCAGAGCATCCCTTCATTCATTGTATGACCGGAGACAGTTGACCTAGTTCATCTTTTTCTTGAAGAAGCTGTTGCGTTTGTACGTTGTAAGGTATTGTAACCAAGGAGTTTCTTGATCTTCATCGTGTGGATGAATTGAAGAACTTTGCAGCCAATATCCTTCTCAAGTTGGTGTGTAAGCTGTGTATAGGGATTCGCATTGTCATGTCCCTGTCAGTCCAAAAAAAAAAAGAAAAAAAAGGAGAGGATCAGATTGTTTAAGCTCCCACGTGCACCCCCCCCCCCCCCATAACCCCACTCCCCACCACTCATTTTTTTCACTTATCTCTTACTCTCTTTGACCGACTCCCCACTTTTTCTTCTCTTTTCTTTCTTTTCTTCTTTTTCATTTTCGATAGAACACTCCTCTTTCTTTTAAGTTATAACATGTGATGATTGATAACTTTAATTTTTTCATTGCCATTGGGTTTATTTGGAGTTAGTTGAAGTTCTAAATTTCTTGTCTTGGAGGATATTTTGATTTTTTGCTTTCATGGGTCTCTTAGTGATGTGGTGTAAATTTTATGGAAACTAGTCATAATGTTGGAGATGATATTAAGTGGGTTAACTTTATAAATTGGAGTTTATGCCTTATGAATCAATTTATTGAGAAACTTTGGAGGTGGAATATGTTAATATTGATGAGGTTAAATACTAGGCTTTCCTAATTAAGTATTTATTTGGCAATTCCTAAATTGTGTCTAGATACAATTTCAAGCTTTATGCTTATTGTGATAGGTTTACTTGATATTGTTTAGGTTCTAGCTAATCTCCTTGGAGCTTGGAGAATTAGGCTTTTGCAGTTCAGAGGTAAGTAGGTTCTTAATGGACTATTTTTGGAAAATAACCATATTTCATAAATGATGTTTTTGAGTCAAACACATTATGGAAAATTATATATGGACATATGTTTTCTTAAAAGTGTTGTGTTGTGACCCTATTATGTATTATTATATATGAAAATGCATCATATTTGGTATTGCATTTGGGGAAATGCATGAATTGTTGATATGAAAAATATGAGCATCTTTAATTTAATTTTTGATAAGGAAATTGTGGATTCTATGATTTATTAGAAAATCTAAAGGAGCTTATCTTGTTTTGTTATTGGAAAATTGATATAAAATCTTTTTGACAAGAATGAAGTTGAAAACCTTACAAACTTTTGTGGAAGTTAGATTATTTAAGGTTTTCCTGAAATTACCTAGATATGAACTATGTATTTGAAAGAAATGTAACCTGTGAGCTTTTTGTGATTTTAACACCATGCCATGTGTGATTTCTAGGTGATCACCCGATTTGATTTTCGTAGTCTTTGTGACAACGGAATCAAATCCAAGTTAGTGCTCTTTCACTTTGGATGACGCGTTTTTCCTTGCTGCCCATATGGGGAAGAGGTTCCTTAATTGTGTGTGGGTGAGGCTATTGTCCATGGGGCCAAGAGACCACATGCAAGAGAGGTCCTATTTGATGCAATCTCTTTGCTGCCCATGGGGAGAGAGAAAAACCTTGAGGGTATGGGTGAGGCTGCTATCCATGGGGCCAAGAGTCTACCTACCAGAGAGGACAATATCATATCAGTTGTGAATGAGTAGATCCCCTGACCAGTTTATGTGGTAGTGTGGTATTTTTGAGAAAATTTACCGTATGCTAGATTTTATGGCTTTGAAAATTATATTGTTAGTACTCACAGATTATAGATTATGGTATATAGTTTCAAGGTATTTACTCTGAGAAACTTGTGTTTCATTACTTAATCATTATTGTCATATTATTATTATTGAAGATAAAACTTGCATTTCCCCTACTCCCACTAATTGTGCTACTTACTAGGCTATGTCTCATTCCATTATTTTTATCAACTTTCAGAGTAGACAACAATCTTTTGAGACAGTTTTTGGTAGCTAACAGTAGTTTGACTAATTACTGATGGAGGCTGAACTTTTGTAATGGAGATATTAGACGTTGTACATCTTAGAATTGGCTTGATTCATTCTTTTGTATATTATAGTGGTTGTAACATTATTCCCACTGATGGGACAAGCTGTTGATATGTAATTGTTTATTCAGACCTCTATTCTTTGTGGCCAATGATCCTTGTAATTAATGCTTAGAGTTTTGATTTACTTTGAAAGTATATTCAATGAAATTATTATGATAATCTAGATATTGGTACTTGATAGGATTTATGTGGATTGAATTGTCAAAAAAGTAAAAATTTACAAGTACTTGAGATGTCTTTCTCATGCTTTGGATCCCTTGGGGTTTGGGGCGTGATACACATATTGATTGGTTAATCACGTACTGGGAGCCATATATTGAAAGGAGAGATTTCCATTATATTGCAAGTCCAATTATGTATTGGAATAGGTTTTTAATTATAGGTTGGTATAAAGTACTGTGATTTCTTTTCTTGTAACTGCTTATTTTGATAATAGTGGATTCTCGGGAGTGGTGATCTTAAATTCACCCGATGGAGTTTTGCCTCGGTAGTTTTCCCCATTCGTAAACAAATCACCAGTATCAAATTTAATTTTCGCTGCATATAGTTATTTGGTGAGTTGTTTGTGCTACCACACGTATTGCATGTTTAATTGACTTAATTAATTGACTTGGCTAATTAATTAATTTGTTTTTATCAAGCTCTACAGCTTCTCGACACTTCTCAACAGCTAGCTATCTATCGAGACCCTTGGACTTCTTTTTCTCGACAGATTTTAACGCATCTTTGATTCGTTGAAGTTTTTTAGAATTTGTCTCGATAGCTTCTCGACAGATTCTTGGTCCACGAGAAAGTTTCTGTCTAGCTAATGGCTTCTCGACAGTTGTTTAAACCATCGAGGTTCTTTGTCGTTGATAGATTCTTGACAGCACCTCAACAGATTTATCTGTCGAGAATTAGTGCTCGACAGATTCTCGACAGCTCTTGATCCATTGAGACACGACTTCTTTAAATAGATTTAGTGCGAAATCAGATCTCATTTTCTCATTCTCTCTCGACAGCTTTTGTATCTTCACCTCCCAAACACTCTTTTCTCTCTCAAAACCTCCTGCCCATGTGATTTTTAGCCTAATCCTTGCTCAAATCACTTGGTAAGTGTTCTCAATCCTTCTTTCTACATGCATTCATGCATTTTAGACCTAGAATTTGGGCTTTCTTAAAATTTTTGGGGTTTTTGTAAATTGTTGACTATTTTGTGAAATTTTTGGGTTGAGTTTTTCTTAAATGATGATATATGATCATGCATTGCATTGCATTCTATTAGCATTTTCACAGTATTTTCATGTATTTAGATGTGTGTTTTATATGTTGGAACCTTGTGTGCTATTAGGATTGGATTGAGCTGAGCCCATGATGTTTTATTTGTTGTTGCACGTCATATGATCATGTATTACTCATGCATACATACCTTCTCTCTCTCTCTCTCTCTCTCTCTCTCGGATAGTCTGTGAAATGGCACCTAAGAGCAAATCTACTCCACCCTGGAATCCTCTTCGTTTTGGGGCATCATATTTTGACTCCACTCCTCACCATGCTAGGTTCCATGATGAGAAGGCTTGTAAGGACTTATCGGAGAACTTCTCCAAACATGGCGTTCATTCAGAACGCCACGTTATCCTATCAGACTTTTTCGATACTGCTCTTCTGGCTCTCATACACAAACGAGGTTGGGAATCTCTATGTGAAATGCTCGTGGCTGTCCCTTCATGATCATACAGGAGTTTTACTCCAATATGCACGGTTTCGATTCTTCAATACCTCAATTTTTCACTTTTGTTAGAGGTACTTGTATAGTAGTGACTCTGGAGCTTAACTTCGAAGTGCTACATGTTCCAAGGGAATCACATCCTAATTACCCTAGTTGTCCATGTCTAAGTACTGTGTCCAAAGACGAACTTCTGTCTATCTTCTGTGAGACACCTTCTTCATGGGGTGGGTGTCAAAACATCTCTTGCTCGGGCTTTGCAAAAGGTCTGGAGTTCCTAAATATTGTGATGACATTTGTTTTATATCCCTTATCTCACTATAATTCTATTACTGAGCCTCGTGCTCGCTTTTTGTTGTCCTTCTAAGAGGATCTTTCTATAGACTTTTCTTCTCATTTCATCCTCTCCTTTATAGATGTCTATAAGGATATGATGACCCGTGATATGCTTATCTTTCCTTCTGCTATCACGATGATCATTCGCCACTTTTTTGTCTCCTATCCTGTGTCTAATAATTTTCCCATCATGTGTGCCATTGATGCTGGTACTGTTTGATGGAGTAAGGCTCAGCTTCGAACGAAGCAGCCACGGACCGAGACGGCGATTCCTTCATCCACCTTCATTCCTTCTTCTTCCGCGGTTGGTGTGACGCTTAAGACCATTATGGCTTAGGTTGAGTGCATGGTTGCTTGCCTTGATACTTTCACTATTGAGTTGTATCAAGTGAACACTTGTGTGGGTTGTAGTGCACAACGTCAGACTCAGATGGGTGGTTTCATTGCTTCTCCCTCTCCACCACCACAGGCTGCTGAGGATGAGAACGATGCTGATGACTCTGTTATTGATGATGATGATGATGATGATGATAATGAGAATGAGGATGATAATGCTAGCTTTTCCGGTGATGAGGAGGTGACTGCTTCATAATGACTTGCCCTTTGCCATTCATGACAAAAAGGGAGAGTAGTTTTGAGTATAAGAGTAGTCATGTATCTAGGGGGAGAGTTAGCATATGACCTTTTTGTTAGGGGGAGTGTTGTCTTTTGAGGGATGTAGTGAGGATTTTAGGTATCTTTTCTTTTCTCTTTTAGATACATTATCTTTTTGTGCATCGGTCTTGTGACTGCTTAGTGATATAAAACTTTGTACTTATCATTGATATATATATATATATATATATATATGATGCTGTTATCTCTTTCATATATCTCTCTATGTGTTGTTTCTTTTCTCTCTTTATACACATATTTTTTATGTATGCAATCTTTTAATTTCTGTTTCACATTAAGATACCTTGATAAGTTTTGTTTAAAGTGTTTTAGAAATACAGGTTGTTAAAATCTATCATGCCATGAACTCTCTTCTTCTACAGTTTTTCAAGAGTTTGTGTTAGGATTATATTTTATTGTATTCAACAGGTGAGTATGAGTTGAGTAATTTATGACTTCTCTCATATTTCATTTGTTTGTTGTGGTTTTGTTACAGATTGCCAAAAGGAGAGATTGTTAGGACATATATGAATTTTGCTATGTACATAATGTCATTTAGTATTGGCCAATCCATTGACAAAACGCACTTTACTTGTAATTGGGTAGATCTAGGATAGTTTAAGTCTTCAAGTAACTTTGTGTTCAAGTCAAGAGTTAAAACCATGCAAATCTGTTCAAGAAACAAGTGAAGAAGTGCTGTATTTTAAAACTCGACAGTTTGAATCTATCGAGGTTTAAAAGGAGCATTTAGCCTGAAACTCAATAGCAGCTCGACAGATAGCCTATCTATCGAGGATTACGAAAATTAGATTTTTAGATATGTTTTTCATGCATATCCAAGCTATTTGTGTAGGGTTTCTTTTCTCACAACCTTAGACATATATAAGGATTATTTTAAAGGCCGTCACACAAGGAATCAGAGTATCTCTTCATGCATTATGTGACCGGAGAAAAAAGTTAACCTAGTTTATCTTTCTCTTGAAGAAGCTGCTGCGTTTGTACGCCGTAAGGTTTTGTAACCAATGAGTTTCTTGATCTTCATTGTGTGGATGAACTGAAGAACTTTGCAGGCAACATCCTTCTCAAGTTGGTGTGTAAGCCGCGTACTTGAATCCGTGCATCGATTGGTTAGTCATGTACTGGGAGCCGTGCATTGAAAGGAGAGATTGTCACCACATTGCAAGTCCAATTGTGTATTGGGGTAAGGGTTCAATTATAGGTTGGTATAAGGTACTAGGATTACTTTATATGTAACTACTTGTTTTAATAATAATGGATTCTCGGGAGTGGTGATCTTAAATTCACCCGGTGGGGTTTTGCCTCGGTAGTTTCTTCCATTCGTAAACAAATTACCAGTGTCAAATTTAATTTTTGCTGCATTTAGTTATTTGGTGATTTGTTTGTGCTACCATGCATATTGCATGACTTAATTAATTTATTTAGCTAATTAATTGGTTAATTTACCTAATGGGTCAATACATTCTTGGCCTATCACACTCTACAAGCACTTATACTTGTAGAGTGACCACCATATCAAGGGTGCGCGGTGGTGCCTACCAAATTGCTTAATACTCTTATCTTATGTTTATATGAGAAATTTATAAATATGTGATATTAAATTTTTTATAATAACTTTCTCAAAAAAAAAAAAAATTATATAATAAATTACGATGGAGGAGTTAAATAATGTTTCCATTATGTCTATTGTCTAGCATTACTATTTTTGCTTAGTAAGACAAATCAGTCAAAATTTTCAAATATTGATGCCAATGTGCTAATGTTGGAGTTCATTAAGTGACAGTTGGGAATGATAAGATATTATGTTATCTTATAGCTAACTATTCTACTTAAAATTGAGTTTTCAAAATTTTAGTTGTATCTCATACACATAAAGTGTAACTCCACTTTTACCTTATAAGTTGTCATGAATGTCTCTTTAATTTGTTAGGATAATTGAGAATTTACTAGGCAATGCCTATCCTTCTTCTAGTTTCATCTCTAAATTTGCACCCAACTTTTAGTGATTAACTAATGTGTAGCCCTATGTATTTGGGCGAGTGCAATTAAAAATAATTACAATTATATAGTTCAAGTTATACATTTTTTTTAGAAGAGGTTCAAATTGTTTTAGACTTTTCGTCTTTTGCACCTAATAATTTACTTGCCAAAAAAATTAAAAACTTAGATTGACACATCGCAGAAAATTGAACTCTAATTGAAAGCTAATTTTAGATTCAATTGGATTTAGACTCTTCGATTTTTATATTTAATAATTTACTTGGCATAAAATTAAAAATTAAATGCGATACGTAGCGCAAAATTGAGAATTCAATTAAATCTAATTGGATTTCTCTAAGCTTTGGTTATATATATATATATATATATATACACCATATATAAACTTGTAATCCTATGCATATGCATGTATAAGCTGAAAAGACATACATTAAGATGTATAGTATAATTCCTACATATATAACTTAAATACTATTGACAGTTATTTCTATATTTTGTTAACTCTTTTAAAATTAAAAAGTCTTGTAAAAATATTATTAGGTAGAAAATATAAATTGTCAATTTTTTTTTATTGCTTCTTAATTTTTGTTATTGTAAAGCACTTATTTTTTTATGGTTCATTAATTCTAAATTTTTTGGTTTTTGTACTCAATAGTTCACTTGGATGAATATTTATGATATGTTCTCACATTTGACTTCAAAATTAAAAAATAAAACATTTTCTAAAAATAAATAATTTATGACATGACACAAAATTGAACTTCAATTGTAGAATCTAATTAGATTTTTTCTAAGTTTTCATTTTTAATATATAAATGTCAGAAGAAACTTAAATGCACATAAGTATACCGAGCTACTCCTAAAAGATTCAATCTAAAATTAAAATTATCTAAACACTTAAGCTAAAGACATTTATATGGAAGTCTTAAGCCTTATTCAAGGATGGTTACAGAGGGCTGTGCTCTCGTTACTGGCGGAAGCATGCAGTAAAACGTAATAGAAAGAGAAAAAACAAGTGTGTTAACACTGAATCTAATGTGATTATGAAACGATGCTGAAAAAAAAAAAGGTTTTTGATAGTTTGATAGGAAAATCACTTAGTGATACCTCTTCAATTTCCTTCAATGTTATCAAGCCTAAATCAAAATTATTGATTTAAAATTGACTTATGAGTACAATGGATCCTATTCCTATGATGCTTTTCTTATGGATGTTAAAGAGGTCTGCTCTCTATTTCTTTGTTTGAATCTTTGACCTTCTCAATTTCTTTGTTCATGTTTAAAATTTCTGCTATTCCATATTTCTTTCCCAATATGCATATAAGTCAGCAAATCCTATTTCCACTGTGCATACTCATATCTTTGGTGTGTGGATTTTGAGTGGCTCTTTTATCCCAAAAAAATTGGAGAATCGATTGGGCCAATGGTGGGTCAGGTGCTGTATTTTTTTTTTTTAATAACTTTGTATAATTATTATTATTATTTTTTTTCGGGGGGTTTATCCTAAAGAACTTTAAGGCTTGAGAGGGAGACCAGAATGAATTTTAACAGGATGTATACTAAACCAATAATATTTTTTTTCTTAAATTCTAAGGGGTAAATGAACTTACATACAATTTGCATATAATTTATAAGTTTGTTATAGCTGTAAAATATTTAACTTCGCCAGTGACTATAAGTACATAACTTATGAAACCTTGTGCGAGAAGAACACTTACTTTCGCCCAGGAAATTAGTACTTTCCAAGCTGAAGTGGAAGGAGACTCTCTGAAGGTTATTTGGGCTTTGAACAGCCCCCAAGAGAAATAGGTCCCACATAGGCTATATTATCCAAGATATTAAGTGTGCTAACCAATGTATGCAAGTATGTTATTTTAATCATGTGAACCGGGGGGAGGGGGGGGGGGGGGTGAGGGCAATAAACTAGCCCGCTCCCTAGCAAAAAGAGCAGTTTTAGCTGTTGACTTTGATGTGTGGTTAGAAGAACTACCATCTGATTTAGATGATGTATTCCTGTTTGATTTTACTCAATAATATTAACTTACCCATTCCTCAAAAAAAAAAAAAAAAAAACTTATGAAACCTTGTTTTTATTTATTTTATTTTTTTTCCGCCTAGTGAAATGCACTTCTTTTACATATATATATATATATATATATATATATATATATATTTATGTACAAAGTGTGCTCGTGATCATAGTTTAGAGGTAAGGTTAACGTGGGGTACAATTTAGAGGGACGGAGTGTAATTTTCCCTAAAATGGTTTCTGTTTTATAAAACAAAAAGAACCTTTCAGAGACAAGAATGAGCTGGGAATACTATTGGGTAACTATAAGTCTATTGTCTATAAACGCTATTGGGTAACTATATATATATATATATATATATTGAATAATAAAAAATACTTAAATTATATATAATTGATTTGATCATTTTATGTATTTTAAGGATCTATTTGATATTAATAATTAAAAATATCTCCAGGTATAAAGTCTAATGAAAAAAAAAAAAAAACTCATGCATATTCAAAAGCATTATAGTTTTTAGTAACCCATCAATCGTACATTCACTGGAAGCGGTTTTTTGGATAAGCGGCTTTTGGATATTCTCCGTGTAAGCGGCTAGGGCTGGGAGGTGGGCTAACCTAACGTGTACTAATAAATAAATAAAAGGGCAGGTATACTCTCTCATTGCGGTTAACCAAAACCAAGCATTCCATTTCCTTCCCTTGCTTGTTAACGAAAAACCACATGATCCCAGAAAAGGAAGAAGACATGGTTTCAGCACAAGCCACTGGCGGCCGTCGCAGTCACTCGTCGCCTCTCGTCCTGAGCGCTGTTCTTATTGTATCTCCGTTCGTCATCCTCATGATAATACCTTCATTCATCTCTCTCACCTCACAGATACTCACACCACTTGTTGAAGTCATGAAAACCAATCACGGCCTCAGGCTAGTGCTGCTTGTTGTTTTCGTCACCGTCTGTGTTTTCCTCACCAGCAACATCAACAGAAATGAAAACGCAAGCTCCTATGATAATAATGATGAACATGAATGGATTTCAAGCATTTTCAGTTCCTACCCAGATAATGATGATGATCTGCTTTATCACTACTACCAACAAAGAGAAGATCAGGTTCATGAAGAGAGAAGAGAGAGTAACTTCCAGCCCAAGACTCCTCCTTCTTTGCCACCATTAAGGCCACCAGTGTTTGATCAGCATGTGAGCTCAGGTACTACTTCACCATTACCACAAGCTGGTGCCCGCCGGAAACCTCTGTCGCCACTTAAAAGAAGCAGTTGGAGTAGTAGTGAGGATGAGAAAGCGAGCTCAAGTAGTGACTCATCATCGTTTATTCCATTTCCACAACCACCACCACCACCTCCTTTCAAAATTCGGCCACAGAAGTATACACTCTATGTTAGGATACAAAGCGATAATAGTTCAAGCTGTGATTCACCAGACCCAATGAGTAGTAGCCTTGATGTTAATGTCAAGGCTGAACGCTTCATTGGAAAATTTAATGCTGATCTTGAGAAACAAGGGAGAGGGAGGTCTAATCTAGCTAGGCCGAGAAGTTTGAAAACCAGGCGCAAGAAAGAGGAGCATGTCTAGGATAAGGAGAAGTGGGGATTTTCATTAAACTCTTTTGTTTTCTATTTGAACTTAGCTGTCTTTCTGTGTTTTTCTGTATGTGAGAGAGAGCAGTCTTGGTAGGCATGTCGCAGAAAATAATGCATTGTCTACCACTTAATGTATGAGTCTTAACATTATCACATTATGGTTTTGGAATAAACGGCGAGGCTATCATTTCTTGTTTGCTTACTGTTTCACTACAACTTGTGGAGATTGCTCCCAACTTATATCCTCAACCCACCCCGCTTTGAGTCGGATTTGCTCAATGCTTTACTTCAAATTCATAGTAAAAGAAGGATGCATACGGCTGGCAAAAAAAAAAATACTTCAATCTAATCAGTCCTTTGCATTGCTGCAAAAATGCCAGATGACAAAATTCAATGGGTGCAATATCACTAATATATAGTGTGGAAGCAAGAAATTAGCCTTAGCTAAACGACTTGCCTATAATCACAATTAATTTTTATTATGGACTTAAAATGCGATGGAAATTTGATCAGGGAATAGATAATTCTCAGTTTTATAAAATTGTGTCAAAAACTTTATTCATACGATTATTTCACTTACATTCCTCACCCAATGTTTCGTTCCTCTCTATTTTTGCTTTTTATATTTTTCTTTCATTGTCTAGAAGAATTCCCCCTTTGTTTATCTATCTTCTTTCTTTTTGTACCTTTCCTTTTTCTTCTTCTTTATCCTTATACTTCGCTTATTTCTCTTCATTTTCTTCTCTAGCAAGTGCCATAGTAGGTGCTATCTTGGTATAGTTGGGCAATCTTCTGCCCCATTAGACTCTTATTTTATTGAGGTTTTGATGAACAAAGACTTTTGAGGCCTTTTGTGTTATTCTGATAAGTTATCTGTTGCACTAAATGCAATTGTATCAAGTGGGTTGCTGTGAATTCATCAGGAAGATCCTGAAGGACATCCTTAAACATTTTGCACATACCCCGGTAAGATGTCTTTGACAGCTCAGAACACAGATTGGCATGAGTAGTGTGATCAATAGGCTCTTACCTTGAGCGACTCTAGTGGTTTACTCATGCTCGGACCTGGGGTGATGGGTCCTATTAGGTTTGATTTCGAGGTTTGAGTTCTTAAGTGTGATTATGACAACTTCTTGTTTTACCTTTGACCCATACTTCGAGGTATAAGTCTTCGTTGTGGAGTTCTATATCAGAGTGATATGTTCTAGGCCCATTCTAACCTAAGGCCTAGTGCCACTTCCCTACAAATGGTATTGCCACATATCATAATCTGCCGTGCTATGACTGCTTTATATTTAGGGAAATAGATTGATGATCTTATATAAATGTCTTCAAATATTCAAAGACATTGGTTTGGCAATGTTAGGGTCATATTTTATATGTAATTAGCTAATTCTTTAACAAAATGCACTTTATTTGTAATTGAATAGATCTAAGTTGGGTTTAATACATCAAGAAATATGTTGTTCAAACATATCAAGTGTTAGTATCAAAGATATGAAGATTGATCCAAAAAATAAGTGTAGAAAAACTATGTTATTAAAACTCGATAGATAGTTGCTATCGAGACTAAATGGGAAGCTTGACACAAGCTCGAAACAAGCTCAATTTATCGAGAATTACTATTTCAAAATTCCAGATTTGAAAATTTGGTCTAAGCTGATTTATTTGTTTAGGGTTTCTTTTCTTACAACCCTAAACATATATAAGGCTTATTTTAAGAGCCATCACACATGAATATAGAGATCAAGAGTTTATTTTTCTCTATGAGAAGCTACTACATTTGTACGCCATAGGGTTTTGTAACTAAGTGCTTATTGATCTTTATTGTCGATGAAATGAAGAACTTTGTAGCCAACAACAATCATTTAAGTCATTAGAGCTAGTCACGTATTAGAATCTATGCAAAATAGTTAATCACAGATTAGAGATTTGTAAATCAAAGAAAATAAAGCTACTAGAAGATCAAGTCCAATTGAGTATTAGAGTGAAGGTTCAACTATAGATTGGTATTTTGGGATAGGCTAGGGCAGTGGTAAGATTCCTTATACTTGTAACCGCTTAATTATTTATTAGTGGATTCTTGAAAGAGTGACCTTAAGTTTACCCGATGAGGTTTTTGCCTTGCAAAAGGTTTTTCCCATTTGTCAACAATTCACTGTATCTATTTAATTTCTGCTGCATTTAGTTTATTTGGTGATTTGTCGGTACCTCAACGATTTGCATGTAATTTGACCTAATTAATCAACTTGGATAATTGAATCTATTAACCAAGGTCAAGCTATTTTAACCCAACAGGTAGTAAGTAATCAATTTCATCGTTGTATTGAGCACTAATGTCAAAACTCAATAGCTTCACTTGTCATGATTAAATATAAGCTATCAGAAATTAAAGGACTGAACAAAACCAATTTCAATAGATGACTAGTTTCTTGAATAGAAAACTACCTAATGCAACCAAACTTGTCAAGGTCATTTCATAAGTAATTAAGGAACATGCCCTTGAGTAGTGAAATTTTCACAAAAAAGTAATATGATTTTTTCTCGCTATGTTGAAATTTCCCACAGAATTGAAGTTATTTCTTATTACAATACAATTTATTCAAAAGAGTGATAGCAAATTGGGTCCATTGACACAAATTAAAGAGTTCACAATAGTGCATGATTTGAAATTAAATTGAGTGAGTTGTGACCATTTGAAGATAGAACAAAAGTGCAGTTGAAATTAGGGGTTTTCAGAAGCATGTGTACACATTCTTGAAACCTATTTCTAGGCCTCCAGAACTTGGGTTTTGAGCCCTAAAACATCGTTTTTTGATGGAGGCTAGCCCTTAGACCCTTGAGAATGTCCAAAGGCCTCTAAAAAGCCCCCAAAAAGCCCCAAAAATCCTAGTTTTAATGTATAAATACTCAACTTATGTCTCTAATCCAAATCCTAACTAGAGAGAGTTATTTTTGTGCCACCATCTTTTCTAAAACCCTAATCATCTTTGTAGGCACTACGGGGTTAGTTAAACGATCTTAAATCTGTGATTCTAAAACAAGGTGAGTCTCATTTTCATGATTTCTCACTTTGCTTCATAGGATTCACATGATTCTTTGTTTGATGTTATCTTAAGAGTTCTTATCATATTTGATTGATGTTATGAACTTTTTATCAATGTTAATCTGACCTTGGGTTTATTTTAATAAGGTCTTACTATTTTTATGTTGTTATTTTAGTTTCTCTATAAGTGTAACATGTTTATTATTTTATGTTAGTTTAGTATATTTCTTTGGTTTGTTTATGGTTATTTATTTATGTCGATGATTTTTTTTTTCCTTATGTTAGTTTAGTGTTTAGGGTTTCTAACATGCTTCTTGACTTCAATGTTAACATATTTGTTTGTTAAATTTGCAAAATGTGATTTTTACATTTTCTGTGTTAAGGATGCATATGCATACTCGAGTATGTGTGCACATGTTTTTGAACATGTGTATGCATGGTTAAGCATGCATATGCATTCCGAACCCAAATTTGGGCAAAATTTATTGTTTTTATTTAAGTTAGGTTAAGGAGGGAAAAGGTGTCCAAACCCTTGTTTTATTTTCATTAGGTTTAAGTCTGAAGAGAATAATATTCTACAATCTTCTTACATGTGTTCTTTGATTCGATTTGACTCTGTTTAGGTTAATTATTTATGCTTAATTGTTTCCCATATTTGCCTTAGTCTTTTTTCCATGTTATGTTTATTTTGTAGCCTTTCCTTATGTGTGTGATGTAATTGTCAACTTCTATGTTTAATATAATCTGTTTGATTTGTTTAATTTATTTCCTTATGAGTTTTGATGTGATCTTTAACAAGTTGTGTGGGTCTTTTTTAAATAAGTGCATAATGTATGTTTAAGTTAAGAATTAGGGTTTTCTAAATAAACTCTTTAAATAAATATGGTCTAGTAACACATAATAAAAGCTGGCCCACAAGTTGAGTGGTCTTATGTGCCTAACACCTTCCTAAGGAGTACCCAAATTTCGAACCTATAATATGGTATGTAGACTTATGCATGTAAGTAACTGGCCCAAAAGGCCCAATTTGGCTCCTATACTTAAACTAGGTGGAGACTCTTAAATCCTTTATCTTTGGTCCATTCAACTAAGGTGTACTTTCCAAAGGGGGACAAACCACGCAATATGAGTCAGGCATGAAATGATGCACTAGCTCATAGTACCATTGCTATCCAACATGGCTGAATTGCTTACCAGAGTGAGAATGGCAATAATGAAATGGCGGAATAGAATCGCACTATAAAGATAAAGATCAAGAACCAATTTTCCGCATTTATCACCCCCCCCCAAAAAAAAAATCTTCCAAAAATTGTAAAATTTGAGAAAAAAATGTTCGACATTGATAGATGACATTCATAGCTAATAGTTATACTTTCTAACAGAAAATTATTAGGTATTTCTGGAGTACCATAAATGCGTACTCTCCCCTCTCACATAAATGATAGGTCTCATCATGAATTTAATTAATGAGACCCATCATTTATGTGAGAGGAGGGAGTACGCATTTATGTTACTCTGGGAATACATAATAATTTCCCTTTCATAACTCCAAATCATAGTACTTTCCAAATATGCCCATATATGTACATACTCCAAATTATTATAGTAATAGTCAAAATTAAAACTCATAATGAAGATGTTGAGCATGAAATGCATACCTTCAACCATCTCCATGCTACCTCTTGGCTTTCAGAGCTTATTCCGGAAAGCATGAAAATAATATCTTGATTTTGAACCTAAAAGGATATTGAGAAGAAGCAACGGTTAGATTGGCAAGGAATTGAGATGAAGCGGATTGAAACCATAATTTGATATGCACAAGCAAAGACCTCATCGGACAACATAAAATTTAGGAACTCACGAACTATATTTGGGTCTGGACAATATACAATGCAACCTGGATAAAGACCAAAGGAATGGCATTAAATCTAAGTAGCTTTCACCCACAAAAGAGTCAGATGATATTAGTTCAAATATTGCTAATTCTTACATAATAAAGGCGGTTTGTTTCTCAAAAAAAAAAAAAAGGTGGTTCCTTCTCTTGCACTATATCTGCCTCTCTATAGAGCTTTAGTAGGGACTCAAACCCATTCCTATTTACAGTGCTAGTGTTAACTGCATTACAACAATATAAGCAGCCTGCAGAGCATATAGCACATCTGTATATCAACCTTGGAAAGGCCCCTATGAATGAGGAAGTGATTCAGACAAACAGGTAAGTGTTAGCTGACGGTAGGAGAATTTCTATCATTCAGTAATATCTGAAAGAGTTAGATTACTTCTTTGTGAGCTTTATCATGGCCAAAAGTAGCCAAATCCAGAAAGACTTCTCCTCTTAATAGTGCACTTAAATGACTCTCTCCAGAAATTGATTCCCAGCCAGATTTTCTGCACAAAAAACTAAAAAAAGAAAAAAAGAAAAGAAATGATATTTAGGAGTATGAAGAAGCTTACATTACATCACTCTATAACCAAAAGAAACCACCAAAGAACAGGAAATATGTCGCCTTAATAAGCTAATAGGCAGTCATAAGTCAGCCAGTTCCTTTGCTGAACTCTAGTCACTGGAATTCTACCCTGCTGCAATACCCAGCCAATGAACCAGGCATGAGATCAGAAATCTAGTATACTTCACACAAGGTGATCATGCCAAGTTGCCAAAATATGCAGCATACACACTACAACAATATATGATACAGTTATTTATACAATTTTGGACATGGTACATACCAAATTTATCTGTTGCTGTAATTAATCACTATGGGTTTCCTTAAGTTGAGCTGCAAGATAATTAACCCTGTAGAAATCACTCTGCTCAATATTACCTTTGACCCATAAATGTTCATTGCAGTCCTCCTCATTTTTAGTGTTAAATTTGCTTGAAATTTGGTCGGGAGAATGTATCAGTTCTGATACATACAGATTTCGAGGATTTGATTTAAAAAGGAATGTCTTGCATTTGTAGTATGATGAACCAATGGATGAGGTTATTGGAATAATACATAGTCTGTATGCTTATAAATGAGTTAATTGGAATTGCAACTGCAGATCCTAGATGAAATTTATGGCTCATGTTTGCTTTATTTATCAATAACAAGACACAATGCAGATATAGATTCTCAATCATACCACAAATTGGAACAAGAGTTTCTATAGAGGAAAAAACCAAGAAGGTGTTACATGGCATAAGTATCATGAGGACTAAGTCACACCCCAAGCAACATGAAATTTTTTAGCCCACCAACCAATCAAAGATAGTTAACAGCATTTATTAACATTGAATGTGATCATAAAGAACAGAAGTTACAAACCAATGACATTAAACAATCAAAAAGAAATCACATGTAAAGTTCACTAGAAATCTATATGAATTATAGTAATAACATTTACATAGAAGTGTTACCAAGAAAATATGGAGTCATTGTTTGGTGCTACACATAAAAACAACCAACTCTAGAAGTTAAGAACATGAACTATCTCACCTGGAACATGTCAGCTCCAAGATAACCCTGCAACATTCGAATAACAAGAGATCCCTTTTTGCAGCTGATGGCATCAAATATTTCCTCAATTGAATGAGCATGGTGTTCCTCCACCTGAAAATATGCCAAACAGCTTGTGAAGGACATAGTTGAATTACATGTTGAAGTTATGCCTTATATAGCAAATTGCCTAACAATTTTCTCTCAATTAAAGTCATAATTGGGACTTCATTAAGCTATACTAATAAATAATGGTGCTGCAATCTTTGAAGTCAGCTTATAAAAAATTCCCTCACCTCCCTCCTACTGGGTAGAACTCCACACAAACAGATGACAGATTCACACGTTATGAGCACAAACACTCAGACACATTAACTGTGTGTCAATACATTTACCTTGATGATGTTCGTTGCAGTGCTTGAAAATTCAGTACAACAGGCCATTTGAGGAAGCAGTTTGCTTTTCGTAGCTATTTCTCATCATTGATTTTATCATTGCATGAGATAACAAGCTACATAATTTAACATGCATAAGTGATGTATTGCCACTTAACAAAAATTCTAGCACAAGCTTTCGCTTACTTCACTAGAATGTGATTCCAGTGTATCCATACTTAGGCCACCAGCTGTTGTCAAAGAATTTAAGTCCATATTTTCCGCTAAGGAAACATGCTGTCAGTGGCCATACAGCTTACCTGGAAATTTAAGATCAATAGAGATACCTAAATCAAAAAAATTGAATGCAGGACCTGTTAGGCCTCTGAGTATATTCCTAAAGCTTTGGGACCAAAAAAGAAGCAGCAGCCAACAGGTTAATTAGACATGTAACTTACAATCTGCTTCTTGGCAACTGGAGAAAGCTAACCATCATAAAGTAGCTCATTTTCACGGCTGTGATCGTACCATAACTCTCCATAGCCTTACCACACCAGAAAGTTCAGGGACAGCAACTATATCCAGTTTTGGAAGTAGGTAAAGAGTTAAGTACCTAAATGATTTCATAAGCAGGGATGACTAGCATTAGCACTACAGAGAACTTGAAACTATCTTCAACCAACGAAGTGTTGGGTTAAAATGAATTGACCCATTGCAAATGAATTAATTACCCAAGTTAATTAATTAGGTTTAATTACATGCAATGACGTGGTAACACAAACAAATCACCAACTTAACTAAATGCAGCGGAAAAATAAATTTGACACGGGTTATTTGTTTACGAATGAGGAAAACCACCGAGGCAAAATCCCACCGGGTAATTTTAAGTCACCACTCCCAAAAATCCATTATTATTAAACACAAGCGGTTACAAGTATAAAGAATCTTACCAAACCCTTTGGCCTATCCTGAAAAACCAACCTACAGTTAAACCTTGACTCCAATACCCAATTGAACTTATATTGTAGCAGGAATCTTTCCCTTAATGCACGAATCCCAGTCCATGACTAACCAATGTGCACGGATCCTAGTACATGACTAACTCCAGCAACTTGAAGAGGTCATTGGTTGCAAAGTTTATTAGTTCATCAACAATGAAGATCAGGATGCTCCTGGATCACAAAACCTTTAGTGTAAAGATACAATAGCTTCTTTAGAGAGAAAAATGAACTAGGGCACTTTCTACATATGCGACGGTCTTTAAAATAAGCCTTATATATATATATATATATATATATATATCTAAGGTTGTGAGAAAAGAAACCCTATACAAATATACAAGCATGGGCCAAAAATCAGATCTGAAAATTTTGATTTCGTAAGTTTCGACAAAAACAGCTTGTGTCGAGCTTTGACTATAAACCTTGATAGAAGTCTTTCCGTTGAGATTGCTGTTGAGCATTAATGAACAGCTTTTCTTTACTTGTTTCTTGGTCCAATTTTCATAGCTTTAATACTTGACTTGAATACTTGTTTAGAAGTACTAACCTCATTCTAAATTTACCTAATTACAAATAAAGTGCATTTTGTCAAAGGATTTGCCAATTACATAAAATATATCTCTAACAATCTCTCCCTTTGTCAATCTGTGACAAAACCACAACAAAATAAATAATTATGAGAGAAGTCTTAAATCATTCAACTCATAACCACTTGTTGTATTACAAAATAAATCTATCCCTACTACAAACTCTTGAAAAGCTTTGCAAGAAGAGAGTTCATGGAAAGATAAACTTTCACAACTTGCCTTTCTGATCATTATTTGTGAAATAGAAATAGAGATTGTGTACATAAAGAAACATATGTATAAAGAGAGAAAAGAAACAACACATACAGAGGTAGGTGAATAAAAACATACATCATCATCATATATATATGAAAATAAAGTACAATATATGGAATAAAATGGTCACAAGACCAGTGTACAAGAGGCTAATGTAAAAAGAAAGAGAAAAATACATCTAAACCTCGCTACATTCCTAAAAAGAAAAAACTATACACACTTCCCCTAACAAAAAATGTCCTATACTAACTCTCCCCTTAAGTACAAGACTACTCTCAAAACCCAAGACTATTCCCCCTTTCTGTCACAAATGACAAAGGGTAAGTCACTGAGATGTCGTCATCTCGTCATCATCAGAAGAGTTAGCATTATCCTTAAAAGGAAAAACTACAGGACACTCTAGAGAAGGAAAGGGAGAAGGTTCATAGCCGCCGATGCGAGCCTATTGGCGTGCAATGCATCCTATCCTAGTATTCATTTGACACATCTCATCAGTGAGATAGTCAAGACGGCCACCAAAATTAGCATGCATCTGCTGTAGCTGCTCCATGATGGAGAGTGACACCAGTTGCAAAGGAGGAAGGAGCAGAGGTAGAAGGAGTCGAGGAAGAGGGTGGAACAGCAGAAGTTGCAGGATTGGCCATCTCCACTCATGGCTGCTTTGGTCAAAACTGGGCCTTACTCCAGCAGACAGAACCAGCACATATAGCATCCATGATGGTGAAGAGAGGAGAGAGAGGAATGGGAATGGAGAAGTGCTGAAGCATCTGCGTGATACCTAAAGGAAAGATGAGTTTATCATGAGTTGTGGTATCCAAATACACATCTAGAATAGATGTGATGAAGTGAGAGGGAAAATCAATGGAAAGATCCTCCATCAGAGAAAGAAGAAAATGAGAACCCGACTCAATCACACACATCTAAACATGCATGAAACATTATTATAATGCAATGAGGATGCAATACATGGTCATATAAGATTAGATTCACATACCTCAACCCACAATATTCACAAAAAATCTCAAAAACCCCAAAAAATAGCAAAAACCCCAAACCCTGGGTCTAAATGTGCAATGCATGAGAGAAAGGAAGGATTTGAAGTTCATACCACAAGATTGAAGATTGATTATGCCAAAATTTTGAAAGGAGTGGAGATTAGAGTGAGAGGAGGGGTCAAGAGAGAAGTGGATCTATTGAGAAAGAGTGAGAGAAATGAAATATGAATTGCGCCTTGTCTTTAAATAGAAATCGCAGCTTGATGGATCGAGATTCTTATCGAGGATCTGTTAAGCTTTAAATCTTGACAGAAATGAATTCCTCGAGGTGCTGTCGAGGATCTGTCAATGGCAAAAATCACCTTGATGGATCGAACAATTTGTCGAGAAACTATTGAGCAAACAGAGAGCAAAGAAATTTGGCTCGATTGATCGAGGAAACTGTCAAGAAGCTATCGATAGATAACCCAAAAATCTCAATGGATTGAGAATCTGTCAAGGATTTGTCACAATCACAGGATGAAGGCTCGATAGAAATGATATCTGTCAAGGATGTTTCAAGCATGAAGAAAATGAGTTTTTCAAAGGGAAAAACACAAGGAGATAAATGCAATGATCAAGCTATTCAACCAAACATCCAAGCACCATATTAAGCTCTCAAAACTTAACTTAAACAAGATGCAAGGCATATAGATCCAAAAATGCGCGCGCGCGCGCACACACACATACACTAAACAAGTCTAATCAATTTTATATTTCAAAAACAAGTTAAGATGGTTTAGCGAACATATATTAACACATATATCTCCTGTGATGGTCAAATCATATTGTACTTGCACATATATCAAAATTAGCAAAGAGTGTGCATGTTGTGTGTGAAACATAGCAAGAGTACATACGTGTCTCATATTATGAAGATTTAAGACATGAGAAAATCAAATACACTCACACACAATTATAACTGCTTGATGGGGACTATCACCTTCGAGGTACATTCTATAACTCTTACATCTCCTAGAAACACACTCACAATCATTTTAAAAGCATTTTGATTCTTTTTGCTTTTATTTTCTTTGCATATTTTTTTTCTTTTAAGCACAACATGCATAGGCATATAAAAGAGAGAAGAAATTCCCAATTATGTAAGCTGTAACATCGCAATGTTGCTATGCCGAAGCATACAGATGCTATACATGATTGGCGGGCTTTAGTGGTGAGATGGTTATTTATACCTTTTTTTTAGGATTTTCTAGTCTTTCCTATAAAAAAGAGTGATATAAGTATGAGATATAATAGGCAATCTTAATCGTACTCATCACAAAAACGAGCCGCAAAGCTCACTTGTTTAGTTATACATTAAGATGCTCATTTAAGTTACAAGAGATACAAAATTTAAAAAACTTTGTTTCAATGACCATTCATAGTACATAAGTACCAATATACACAAACACACATTGTTTTTATATTTTTCTTATTTTTCAATTTTTTTATATTTATGTAAACCAAAATAAAACAAAACTAAAAACAAACAAACAAAAACATGTAAACATACAAAGCATAAAACTAGACTGACTTAAAAACAAGAAAGCAAAACAAACAAGTAATGCAAAAACATAAAGGGAGAGAGGGAAAAAAAGACTAAATACTTTGAGCCTTTTTCTTTCCAAACTTTGGTTTTGGAGAAAAATCCTTTCCCAGAGTTGAACCTTTGTTTCAGAGGTGAGGGGGAAGAATTGAAACCGTTCAAATTCAAAAGGAACATGAGGGCCTTGAGAAGATCTTCAAGAGGACCCAAAGATGGTGGAATCTGACCTTGACCACCATATGATAACACACTATTGCTTTGTTAAGTGGCTAACCACTAATAGCAATTTGAACGAGTGTGTCCTAAAGCTCCACAGTGATGACAGAAATGCGGCTTCTTTGGTTGGGACTTCTTATTTTTAGCCTTATTGCTCTTAGGGTTTCTAGTCTCTTTCTTCTCTATCTTAGCGGGTGCTCCCAGAATAGATTTACCTTTGTCTAGATTGTTCTCACTAACTATCTCAATTTTAGTTTCATTTTTCTCAAGATTTTCATTATTATCAAGTGAGACAAAAATAGTTTTACTAGAGAAGGCAATATGAGAAAAGTTGAAGAGTTCATACCTCAAGCCGATTCTGTCAAAAGCTGATTTCTGGAGGTTCAGCATTTCATCCAGCTTTGCACTAGAAGTCCTCTCCAATTGAGCTTGAACTTGGACCAATTCTGCTTCAAGCTTTTTGGTTCTTTCATCCAAGAAGTTGTTCATGAACCTTAGTGCTCCAATGGTTTGATTGGCTTCATCAACTTTGTGGATAGCTCCTCTCGTTCCAACTAAGCTACTTAGTAGACAACCTATAGAACTTCTCATGCTTTTCAGATACCTTGTATAACTTTGCATAAGCTGTATGGATGTCATCATGTTCATCCATTTTCTCGAACTTGGATTCCACCAAGTCCTCTTCTTCATCTACTGTTTCTACGATCCCCTCAATAGGATTCATTGTGGCAGTGATAACACTCAAGATTCTCTCGTTATCACTGTCATCTGACTCAGTCTCAGGCTTGGTATCACTCAAGGTAGCCAAGAGCCTTGCTTTTCCTAATCGTCTTGAGATATGTTAGATATTCTTGTTTCATGTGTCCAATACCTTGACATCCTAAGCACTTTGGTTCGAAAGGAATAGTATACTGATTGCCATCCTTAGCATCCTTCTTCCCTTTGTCTTGACTTTTGAATTAAGAAGAACTGAATTGCTTACTGTCCTTGTCAAAACTTTTTACATTGACATTCTTCATGAACTTCTTAAACTGCCTAGTGATGTAGGACTTCATCTTGAAATTTTTATCATCTGGAGACTCATCAGTTTCATTACTTTTGGCCTTCAGTGACATATTCTTACCTTTGGTTCCTTTTCCAACTCTAATCAAACCCAATTCATAGATTTGCGAGTTGCCAATCAGCTCCGTCAAAAGAATGGTGTCAATGTCCTTTGTTTCTTCAATTGCTGTCATCTTGGCATGAAATCTCTTAGGGAGAGATCTGAGCACCTTTCTCACAATCTTGGGCTCAGGAATATGATCACCAAGATTGAATGCTGAGTTCACTATGTCCTTCAACTTGGCATAGAACTCATCGAACGTCTCATCCTCCTCCATCTTTATCTCCTCAGAGCTAGTCGTGAGCCTTTGGAGCTTTGAATCCTTGACAGCCTTAATCCCTTCATAGGTTTCTGGAGGATGGTCCATGCTTCCTTTGCAGTTTCAGTTGAGGATATTTTCTTGAACTCCTCATTGGTCACTGCACTAAATAGGGCATTCAATGCTTTGCTGTTGAAGTTTGCCACTTTGATCTTGGCCTCATCCCAATCAACTAGCACTTCCTTTGGTTTCATCCAGCCAATTTCCACAGCTTAGCAGACCTTCTCATCTAAAGACTACAAGAAAGCTCTCATGCGTACTTTTCAGTATGCATAGTTAGTGCCATCAAATAAAGGAGATATAATAAGAGACTGTCCTCTATCCATGACAAACATGGGTCAATGGATCACACAACAAAGATTAAAACCTAATCAGAGTATGCTTGCTCTAATACCACTTGTTGGGTTAAAATGAATTGACCCTTTGTAAAATAATTAATTACCGAAGTTAACTAATCACATTCAATTACATGTAATGGCGTGGTAGCATAAAAAAATCACCAACTAAACTAAATGCAGCGGAAAATAAATTTGACACGGGTGATTTGTGTACAAATGGAGAAAACCACTGAGACAAAATCCCACTGGGTGATTTTAAGATCACCACTCCTAAGAATCCACTATTATCAAACACAAGCGGTTACAAGTATAAAGAATCTTACCAAACCCTTTGGCCTATCCCAAAATACCAACCTACAATTAAACCCTTACCCTAATACCCAATTGGACTTTTATTGTAGCGGCAATCTTTCCCTTGATGCATGAATCCCAGTACATGACTAACCAATGTGCACGGATCCCAGTACGTGACTAACTCCAGCAACTTGAAGAGGTTGTTGGCTGCAATGCTCTTCAATTCATCAACAATGAAGATCAGGATGCTCCTTGGTCACAAAACCCTTGGCGTAAAGATGCTGTAACTTCTTCAGAGAGAATAATGAACTAGGGCACTTTCTGCATGTGCAACGACCTTTAAAATAAGCTTTATATATGTCTAGGGTTGTGAGAAAAGAAATCCTATACAAATATACAAGCATGGGCTGAGAATCAGATCTGAAAATTCTAATTTCATAAGTCTCGACAGAAACAGCTTATGTCGATCTTCTATAGAGCTTCGACTATAAACCTCGATAGAAGTCTTTCTATCAAGATTGCTGTCGAGCATTAATGATCAACTTTTCTTTACTTGTTTTTTGGTCTAATCTTCATGACTTTAATACTTGACTTGAACACTTGTTTTTAGAAGTACTAAACTCATCTTAGATTTTCCCAATTATAAGTAAAGTGCATTTTGTCAAAGGATTTTTATATGTCCCTAACATGAAGAAAAAACAGTTTACTAACTTTTGATTACTTATCACCTGCACTATTAACTGGTTCAGTTTTGGAGTAGGTGCACCTCCATGGATAAAGGACGGCAGGTATTTACTGTGGGTGCAATCATATAGTTCAGCTACCAATCGATTGAAAGAAAAGATGGGAAGAAAAAAGAAAAAGAAATTCACTCTGTTCTTTGGAAGGTCAAAAAAGAAAGTATTGAAAAGTTCACCTTCCTTTAAACAATAGATTTTGATTTAAGTAATGACAAGATTGAAGAGCATAAAATTCAAAATCTCAACAAGAACAAGAAAAAAACAAAGGGGAAATTACCGAGTATATATGTAAAGTTCCTTAACAGAAGCAATCAAAGCAAACTTGCCATTATCACTCTTTCCAACAGGAACATATACACGAACCTTGATCCCTGCATGCATGTATTAGTAATCATTACACACCCAAAAAAAAGTTAATTGAATGAGCATTTGCCATATATGCATACTATCAGCTGTTGATTCTTCGATATGATCAAATAAGTAAACAGTCTTAATATTTTGATTAATCTTTTCATTAGTAATTGAAATCTTAGACAATGCCGGCATGTCTATTCTAATCTTGATAGTGGCCTTTAAAGTATGTATTAGTAATTCCTGAGCGGTAAATAAAGGGGAAAAAATCAAGTTTCAAAGAAATTTATACCACATAAGAACAGTATATTATGTAATTGTAATCAGATATTTGTGGCCGCTTACACTTGTTTTTCATTAACATTGACTAGAGAAACGAAACTATGAGTATATATCCTGTTGCCCATTTGTTTCATTTATATCAATTTAAATAAATTTCTCGCAAAACTTTGTGATAATGTCTTTTATAATCTGTTTACATGATTATAACTTCTATCTTACCTGTTGTTTCCTATAAGCATGTAAAAGTCACTACTTTTAGAGAAAGGGGAGAGTTCAAGTAATTGTTGTAAATTGATTCGAGGCTCTAAATAAGTGAAAAAGTGGGTTAAGGGAAGCTCTCAATTATGCATACCTTAAGAGCAGGCTCATCCCAACAAGGAATGCACAGCTTCAAACTGAGTAACTGCCATTTTCTGCTTCACTCCTCCTTCCCCATAAGTACTGTAAACAGGGACAGAAACCAGGATTTCATCTTTAGTTGGGCTTTCCCATAATCTACAAATCAATAGAAGTCATATTTATTATCTCATTATATGTACAATATCCATTTAACTAAAAAACCAATAGTGTTGCCAAATCAAATACAAGAAGAAAAAGAAAAAAAAGGTTCATAATCATCGACTAAACTATTGTACCTAAGAATGGGTGAAAGATTTAAAAAAGAAAAAGAAAAAAGAAATGAATCATCAATAATAATAGTAACATAGATGAAACACTGATTCAAGCAAGCAAGTGTTAAAGTTTAAATTAATTTACTAGAGCACTAAAATTCATCCCAGGATGTAAATCAGATAAATAGCAAATACTCAATGTAAATTAACACCATGTGAATCCCAAGATGGAATATTAAAGGGAAATGCAGTACCTTCATCCAAGTCAGTATCTTTGATTCTCAAAGGGGAAGTGTTTATTTTTCTTAACTTGATCTCTAACAATCCCACAAATCTTGGCAAAAATAATCACAGTCCAAATATTGAATCACAGTTGACCATGTATCATAAATATATAAAGACACACACAAACACGTTCTCTCACTTTCTCTTAAAATATGTGAGAGAAGATTCTTTCTTATTTTCTCTTAATTGACACCAGAGCAAGAGTTTGTGCTGAAGAAAGTACCTAGATAGGTGTTACCTGGCAAAAGCATCCTACGCAGTGAGTCAAACCTCAATCCACTCTAAATTTTTGAGCCCATGTGCTATGAACATATATATTTTTTTAGCCCAATTGAAGACTGTAATGTAATTGTTAACATAGAATATGATCAGAAATGAGCATAAATTACATGACAGCCTTGACAATTATAAAGTGCCAACATGCCAATGGTTATGAAATATTTCATAGAAGGTTGTACTATGAAAATGCAAAATCAATATTTGACACTCCATATAAAAATAACCCAACCCTTTTAAGTCAAGAACATGAACAATCCCACCTGGAATGTGCCGTCACCATGATAACCCTGCAGCATCTGAATAACAGCAGATCCCTTTTGTAGCTGATAGAATCAAATTATATATTTCCTCTATTGAACGAGCATGGTGTAACTCCACCTGAAAATATGTCAAATATCATGTGATTGACAGAGATGAATTACATGTTATGTAAGCTATGCTTTACATAGCAAATTGCCTAAAAAATTTTTCCCAATTAAAGTCATAATTAGGCTTTAGGTATTCACTTTAGATGCACTAATATAGTTCAGATAAAACAAAAAAAAGAAGGAAAGTAAAAAAAGAAATTCACTCTGTTCTTTGGAAGGTCAAACAAGAATGTACTGAAAAGTTCACCATCCCTCATTTCTTACTTGTGCGTACAATCATGTCATGGTGGATTGAGGAGTTTTTAAATTTTATGTTCCTCAATCTTGTCATTACATAGATTAATATGTCAAGACTCAAGAGCCTTAACAGAAACATTTAAAACAAACTTCCCTTTATCACACTTTCAAACAGGACTATAAACACGAACCTTGATCCCTGCATGCACAATTGAATATTCTACGTAAACTCGAAAAGGAAATGAAGAAAAAGAAAGTATTATTTAGCTCTGAAAATCAGATATTTGTGGCCCCTTACACCTGTTATACATTAACATTGACAAACCACAAAAAAAAAAAAAAAAATACAAGTATGTCCTGTTGCTTATTGCTTCTTTTAAACTTTTCACAAAAACAAATCTGTAGTAATGTCTTTTATATTCTGTTTACATGATTACAAGTTCTATCTTACATTCTTACCTGTTGTTTCAAAGAAGCAAGTAGAAGTCACTACTTTTGAAAAAGAGGGTGCAAGTGAAGTAAATGCCTAGGTAAGTTGATTCAAGGCTCTAAATAAGTAAGAGAGTGATTTATTTCAAGCGTAAAGGGAAATTTTCACTAAAAAACCTGTCTGTTACATGGAGGTTTCAAGATCTGCCTAATAAGTGGGATTATTACGTACCTGATCATCCTCAATGGTACCAAAAAATTCAAAACTTCCATTTCTTCTTTCTTTCTATGGTTTCTCGGTAATGAACCAAAGGGACATACTTGTTGCAAAGTTTTTGTTTTCTTACCCTGCTTGTTGGGAAGAGGTCAGATAACATCTTGGGGAGGCTCCAATTGAGTAATCACTATAACATATATGGACACCGATTGACCTAAAAGTTTAAGCCAATGGATTTGGACTCAATTATGGTGTATTAATTACTCAGTCTTATTTCTAGTATCCAATATGAGACTTCACTAATTAAATAACCACACTAATCATACTAAATATTATAACATGTAGAGTGGAGAATGTTAGTAAGAGGAAAATTTTTTATGTGGCTAATAAAAAAAACAAGTTCAATAGAGTGGAAAACATATTCTGAAATGTTACATACACAGCAAACCCTCAAAAATATACTCTGCACCCAAAAACTAACTATTTGATCCCTATATTTTGGGATCACAATCAAATTGATCTCTATATTTTGGTAGGGGTCAATTTGGTCCATTTTATTTTCAACTTACAATCAATTTGATTTATACCGTTAACTCACTAATCGAAAAATGCCTACTTGGCAAATGGTGGCACACTTAGAGCATCCACATTAGTTCTTTCATTTTACACATCTATTTTTACACTAAAAACCTACTTTTTCTATTTTACACATTCAATTTTACAAAACACCCACATCAGTTCATCTATTCTATCATCTCTTTTAATTAAATAATCAATTTTCTCAAATTTTTTATTATTTTTTCCAACCACCCCCTTTAATACGCGCGCTCTCTCTCTCTCTTCCTCATTTTTCTGATTATTTGCTCTCAATCTCTACCCACTCTCTACCCATTCCTTCTCAGATCAACTCTCTCGATCACGATCAGATCCGACCAAAAGATCAATTCTCTCGATCATGATCAGATTCAACTAGATCAGACCCACGACAGGGCAGCTTCGACACCGCGATGCACTATCCACCACTCTGGCCTTGCTCTTGGGCCGCGCCACAGGGCGTCACGGCCCATCCATGCTGGTGCGGGAGACGGCGGCGCGACAGCTGGAGGAGTGCAAGGTCAACTGGAGATACTCGAAGCTCGTGGTGGCTCTGGACATCACGTGGAACGTGGCGTTCGTGGTGTCTGATCCACAAGCACCAACCGATCTCCCTAGCTCCAATCCACAAGCATCGATCAAATCTGAGATCTCCCTAGCTCAGATCAGGCTTTGATCAAGCAAGACCCATTTTGGTCAGATCTCCCTAGCTCCGATCTGTGTGTGTGTGTGTGTTTTTTTTTTTTTTTTTTGGAGCAAGTGTATCTCTGTTGACA
The DNA here is from genome assembly GCA_032878915.1 of Castanopsis chinensis. Classification (NCBI taxonomy): domain Eukaryota; kingdom Viridiplantae; phylum Streptophyta; class Magnoliopsida; order Fagales; family Fagaceae; genus Castanopsis; species Castanopsis chinensis. The sequence continues at coordinate 1,287,929 of JAVQMG010000096.1, forward strand.
TTGTTGTTGTGGATGTGTTTGTGTGTGGGTGTGTTTGTGTGCATTTAAGGAAAAAGAAGAAGATGAGGAGTTGAGTTTTAATTGGGTTTGTTGAGCACGGAGAAAAGAGAGAAAAAAAGGAGCGAACGGGAAATTATAAAATAATAGCATAAACGAGCTACAGTAACCATGTAAATATACATAGTTACTGTAGCTCGTGGAAGGATTTACACAATTTTACACATTTATACACCCACTAATGTGGATGTTTTTTTGCTCAAAATGTGTAAAATTGGTAGTTTTTTCTATTTTAGAAGCTTTTACATGAACTGGTGTGGATGCTCTTAATCCTGCATGGCCAATAAAATAATAATAAAATATATAAATAAACACAAAAATGCCCCATCATTATTAAAATAAAAAATTCAAATAAAGACTATTAAAATCTTATTTTCTTTTTTTGTTAGCCATTTAAGATAAAAACCAAATTGACTTCAAATTAAAAATCAAATGGCCCAAATTGAGCTAGACCAAAATAGTATTTTGGATATATATATATATATATATATATATATAAAGCATTGGGAGATTCCCCACCCCCCTTCCCTTTCTATGAATCAATGCTTGATATTTTGATTGCACAAAAAAAAAAAAAAAAAAAAAATTTGTCGAAAGCTAATTAAGCTAATTGAATTTAGACTCTTTGGTTTTTGCATGCACCCAATAATTCGCTTGCCATAAAAACTAAAAAATTAGATGAAATACATAGTTCAAAATTGAACTCCTATTAAAATTCAATTAGAATCTAATTGAATTTAAACTCTTTGATTAATTTTAAACGTAATAATTCTTTTGACTCACAAATTTAAAAATTAGATGAGACATTTAGCGCAAAATTAGACTCTAATTTAAAATTATGAACAATACATATATATATATATATATATATATATATATATATATATTGTCCATAATGATAAACTTCTATTTATAATAATAGTTTTCATGATATGTAAAATCCTATAAGTAATTGTTCTCTCAACAAACAAATATCATCAATTCTATAAATAAAAGAAAAACATTGATTTCTTGAAGATGTAATGCCAAGTTAAGAATTATCAACTTCATTGTATGCTCAATAAAATCTAATTCTTTTAATTGATAATCTATTGTAGTTGGAAAAATAGCTATTCAATAATGACATTCAAAGAAACTTCTTTGCATACTTACTAAAATGATTATTTAACTCTTTTGATTGAACCACCTCACACCCTTGTTGCAATGGTCAACTCCACAATTATAAGTGCTTGTGAGGTGTGGGGGCAAGGGCCGGAATTCAAGTCTCCAAATTAGAGAGAGCTTCACACACATATACACTTAGATTAAGCTAGAGTAAAATTTCTATCTTGTATAAAATAAATTAAAAAAAAAAACACTTTTAATTGGGAATCTATTAAAAAAAAAAAAAGCAAAGCATAAAATCTTAGAGATGGATTAATTCCCAAAGTTAAAATGCAAAGCATTTGTGAATTATTTCTCAATTATACTAACCCAATTTTAATGATTTAATCAATGAAACCATCAAGTCACAAATCAATAAAGCAAGCAATAACAATAATAGACAAATAACACAACAATATGGTGAGGAAGCGAAAAAAAAAATTGATACAAAAAATCTCCAATGTAAAAAAAATAATAATAAGAAAAAGAAAAAGGAAAAAGAAAGATCACAAGGGCAACCCAACCCAAATAGGAAAATTCGCCATATGAAGAGAAGTTAAAAATCCAATACAAGATCCTTAACCCTAGGCGCTACTCATTAGATGAACTTACTATTCCAACCCACAATAACTTCAAAACTTTTGAACTCTTCATACTTGAATGACCCATCTATGTATATTTTCAATTTGCCTAAAGTATTATATGTTTCTTATGCTTTGTGTGTGACAACTGTATTGAATCTGAAACTTAATTCATTAAGAGAATTATTAAAGAGATATCAGTTACTAAATTGAATCACACTTAGTTATTTGTTACTAAACACCTAGTTGGAATATATTCTTGTGTGGATGCTATAGAATTGCTTTTAGAGATGAAGTCAAATGATGTTGGCATGGTAGGGATTCATGGTCTTGGAGGACTAGGTATGTCACGCCCCAAACCCCAAAGGGTCCAAAGCGTGAGAAAGACGCCTCACGTACCTGTAAATTTTTACTTTTTGACAATTCAATCCACATAAAATTCAATCCACATAAAATCCTATCAAGTACCAATATCAAGAATTATCATAATAATTCCATTGAATATACTCTCAAAATAAGTCAAAGCTCTAAGCATTAATTACAAGGACCATTGACCACAAAAGAATAGAGGTCTGAATAAATAATTACATAACAACAGCTTGTCCCATCAGTGGGAATACAGTCACAACCACTATAATATACAAAAGAATGAGTCAAGCCTATTCTAATATGTACATCATCTAATAACTCCATTACAAAAGTTTAGCCTCCATCAGTGGTTAGTCTAACTACTATTAGCCACCAAAAAGATGTCTCAAAATGTTGTTGCCTACTCTGAAAAGTTTATAAAAATAATATGATGAGACAAAGTCCAGTAAGTAGCATAATTAATGGGGGTGGGGGAAATGCAAGTTTCATCTTCAATAATAATAATATGACAAGAATGATTAAATAATGAAATACAAAATTTCTCTAAGTAACTACCTTGAAACTATATACTATAATCTGTGAGCATCAACAATATAATTTCCAAAGTCATAATATCTAACAAAAGATAAATTAGCACAAATATACTACACTACCACATAGACCGGTCAGGGGATCCACCCATTCACAACTGGCATGATATTGTCCTCTCTGGTATGCAGACTCTTAGCCCCATGGACAACAGTCTCACCCATACCCTCAAAGTTTTTCTCTCCCCCCATGGGCAGCAGAGAGAGCGCGTCAAATAGGCCCTCTCTTGCATGTGGTTTCTTGGCTCCATTGATAGTAGCCTCACCCACACAAAATTAAGGAACCTCTTCCTCCCATGGGCAGCAGGGAAGAACGAGTCATTCAAAGTAAAAATCCACTGACCTGGATTTGATTCCGTTGTCACAAAGACTACGAAAACCAAATCGGGTGATCACCGGGAATTCACACATGGCATGGTGTTAAAACCTCATCAAGCTCACAAGTTACATATAGTTTGAAACACATAGTTTATGTCTAGATAGCTTCAGAAAAACCTTAAATAATCTAACTTCCACAAAGTTTGTAAGGTTTTCAATTTCATTCTTGTCAAAAATATTTTCTATCAATTTCCCACATAACAAGACAAGATAAGCATCCTTGATCTTCTAATATACCATAAAATCCATGATCTCCTTATCAAAAATTAAATAAAAAATGCTCATTTTTCCATATCAAAAATTCATGCATTTCCCCAAATGCAATATCAAATATAATGCATTTTCATATATATATATATATATATATATATATATATATATATATATATATATATTAAGGTTACGACACAATGGCTTTTAGGAAAATATAGTTTCCATAGGTAGTTTCAAAAAGTGTGTCTAACCCAAAAACAACATTTATGCAATGTAATTATTTTCCAAAAATCCCATTAAAAAGCTACTTACCTCGCAACCGCAAAATCCTAATTCTCCAAGCTTCAAGGAGATTAGCTAGCATCTAAACAATATCAAGTAAATCTATCACAATAAGCATAGAGCTTGAAATTGTATCTAGCCACAATTTAGGAATTGCGAAATAAACACTTAATTAGGCAAACCTAGTATTTAACCTCATCAATATTAACATATTTCACTTCCAAAGTTTCTCAACAAATTGATTTACAAGGCATAAACTCCAATTTATAAAGTTAACTCATTTACTATTTTCTCCAATATTATAACTAACTTCCATAAATTCATACTACATCATCAAGAGACCCATGAAAGCAAAAATTACAATATCCTCCAAGATAAGAAATTTAGAGCTTCAACTAACTCCAAATAAACCCAATGGCAATGGAAAAATTAAATTTACCAACCATCACATGTTATAACTTAAAACCCCTAAATTTTTCCACCATACATAAACTTTAAGTAGCCATTTTTAGCACAAAATATATACCCACTCATCAAATAATCCTACCTACACAAAACCCATACATAAAAACACATAAATATCACTTCTAATGCTCATAAATCACATAGGTATCATTATTCAAGTTTAGATAAAAATAACCTCAAAAAAAAGTGTAAAACCCACCAAAAAGATTAGAAATTTTTATCTCAAATAAAATGATGAAGATGCATAGGGGCCCTGAGTATTTTTTCGATGATCTTGCCGGAAAAATGATGGTGAGATGGCGTGTTTTGGAGAGGAGGCCGGTGGGTGAGTGTGTGTTTAAGTGAAGATATAAGAAAGAAAGTGAAAGAAAGAAAAGAGAGCCGGCCAAAAGAGAGGAGATAAGTGAGAAAAGGAGTGGCGGGGAATGGTGGGTAGTGGGGTTAGGTGTGGGGGGGGGGGGGGCATGCGGGAGCTTAAAAATCTTACTTTTTTTTTTTGTTTTTTGTTTTTTTTTTCAATTTAGACTAACTGGGACATGACAAGGTAAGACTACAATTGCAAAAGCTATTTATAACAGAATCACTAATTGTTATGAATTGAGTTGCTTTCTAGAGGATGTCAGAGAAAAGTCGGGAACAAATGATGACATAATCAAACTACAAGAGATGTCTCTTTCTAAGATCTCACAGGGCACATTTGTAAAGGTAGACAGTGTACCCAAAAGAATTATTATGATGAAGGAAAGGCTTTGTCATACAAGACTATTTTTAATTCTTGACAATGTGGATGAGTCAGAATTGATGGTAAATTTGCTTGGAGAATGTGATTGGTTTGCTCTAGGATGTAGACTCATTAAAACAACATGAGACAATAAATTGCTAAATAAACTTGGAAAAGATCATCCAATTTATGAGCTTAAGGAATTAAATCAATCTAAATCTTGTGAACTCTTCAACCTATATGCCTTCCCAAAAATTGAACCTAAGAAAGATTATTCAGAAGTTGCATAGCAAATCATACATTTTGTCAATGGCCTTCCATTAACATTTTAAAATAATAGGTTCTGATTTGCATGGAAAAAGTATATGCGTTAGAAAAGTATAAAACATCCCTCGCAAAAAAAAAAAAAATAAATAAATAAAGAATAGCTCAAAATAAGCTATGACGAACTTGAAAACACCGAAAAAGATATTTTCTAAATATTGCATGTTTCTTCAAGGGATTAGATAGGAGTTATGTAGTTAATATATTAGATGCTTGCAATTATATCCAAGTTATGAAATTGGAAAACTTATTGATAAGTTATTTAGTTAATATATTAGATGCTTGCAAATTATATCCAGGTTGTGGAATTGGACCTGCCATAAAATCTATTAGCTAAATAAAAATAGAAACATATTAGCTAAATAACTTATCAATAAGTTAATAAAATTAACTGCCATAAAATCTATTTCTACATTAATAAAATTTGTTCTCTGCACATCCAGTTTATTATATATTCGAATCTGCTTACTGCATTCATAAAATATGTTTTCTGCAGTAATTAAAACTGTTCATTATTTTCTCATAAAAATTGTTCACTGTTTTCTGCAAAAACTATTTCTATGATTTTGCATAAAATTATTTTCTATTCAGCATTATTTTAAAAAAATTTCACTCTCTTTTCTGTGTAAATTATTTTCTGTTCACAATTTAAAAATTTTTTCACTGTTTTCTCATAAAACAGCTACTGAAATCATGTTTTCTAAATTTAAATGCCAAATCAGAATACTTTTTCATGCTTAAATTTCACAATAATCGAATTTGTTTTCTGCATTAATAAAATCTATTTCTACATTAATAAAATTTGCTCTCTGCACATCATGTTTACTGTATATTCGAATATGCTTACTGCATTCATAAAATCTGTTTTCTGCATTAATTAAAACTATTCATTATTTTCTCATAAAAATTGTTCACTGTTTTCTTGAGAGTGGTGACCTTAAAATCACCCGGTGGGGTTTTTACCGTGTTAGTTTTCCCAATTCAAAAAAAAATCACCGTGTCAATTTAATTTCCACTGCACTTACTTTAATTGGTGATTTGTTTCTGCTGCACTTGTCAATGAACAGTTTTAATTAATGCAGAAAACAAATTAATTTTATGAATGTAGCAAACATATTCGAATATATAGTAAACATAATGTGCAGAGAGAAAATTTTATTAATGTAGAAATAGATTTCATCAATGCAGAAAAATAGATTCGATTATTGTGAAATTCAAAATGCTGAAAAAACATTCAGATTTGCCTTTTAAATTTAGAAAACATGATTTCACTAGGTGTTTTATGAGAAAACAATGAACAATTTTTTAAATAGTGAACAGAAAATAAGTTACGTAGAAAAGAGTGTGAACAATTTTTTAAATAATACGAAACAGAAAATAATTTTTTGTAGAATGCTAGAAATAGTTTATGCAGAAAACAGTGAACAATTTTTATGAGAAAACAATGAACAATTTTAATTAATGTAGAAAATAATTCATATTTTGAAATTAAACTCTCTATATTTTACAATGCTTCTATTTCAATAAATAAAAACATAAAAAAGCTACTTATTTGTATGTTTATGTTTATTTTACGATTATCCAAAAAAAAAAAAAGTTATAAGGAAGTTGAGTTTACTAAACACGAGTTCCTTACAAGGCACTCGAGCTTGGTGAGCTCGAGTGCCGTAGAAATAAACATAAACATAAATTTATTTATAATAGGTACTCGAGCCTAGTATACTTGAGTACTGTGTTGCATGGAACTTGAGTTTACCAAGCTCGAGTACTACATTATTTTTTTTAATCGCACAAATTCCAACTCAGCAGTGCCACGGTGGCGGAACTGATGAGGAACTCAAGTTTCATAAACTCAAGTACCATTTGGAACTCAAGTTTTTGAAACTTGAGTTCTAGAAAAGTGGTATTTCCCTATTTAGTTCTAAAACAGTGTTTTTTTGTTACAAATTTCTGAAAATGGTGGTATTTAGCCATTTTCACCGATAAACACTGCCTTATCAATAAAGAATTTGACCAAGCAGAGATATATCTCGGTCAAAAGAAAAAACAAAAGTTTTACTAATGCATGGCCTTAAGATATATATATTATTAAAAAATTTTAAAAAAATTATATACAAAAAAAAAAAAAAAAACAACTTGTCTGACATTTATTTTAAAATTTTCTATAAAAAATTTCCTAAAATAAATTATTAAGGATATGCATTAAAAAGATAGAGAATGAGAGATACTGCCATAGGTGTGACAATTCTAAACAACGGCGTATTAGGTCTCCTATAGTGATGGTTTTTAAAACCATTGGAAAATATGCTTCTATAAAACCTTTTTTTTTTTATCTTTTAGTGGGAGGTCATCCGTCATGACTAGATATTTTTATTTTTCTCCCTTTTTCAAGTTAAAAAAGGAATATATATATATATATATATGAGATAGTTTTTTTTTTTTTTTTAATTTTATTTACCAGGGATTGTTGACTTGAGATTTGTCGTAGACTTTTTTGATGTGTGGATTTTGGGAAAAATTACACTTTATCACCCTAAACTATATACCAGATTACACTTTGCACCATAAATTATTTGAATGCACACTTTGCACCCCACTGTTTAGTTAACAGTTAATTTAATTTAGATTCATGTGCAAGTCACGTGACAGCTGCAATAATCGAAAGACCAAATTGCCCCTTATTAACTATCTTATAAATTGATATGGACCCTCACTGTTACGCATCTTCTTTCCCATAGTCTCTTTGTCTCTCTCTTTGCTCCCCTAGTCCAAACTCTTGCTTTCATCAACTGTAGAGATGAACTTCACATCAACCAAAAAAGGTAAGAATATTAATTTACAACTAAAAAAATGAATGAACACCAAAAGGGTAAAGTCATTTAATACTACTTTCTTCACTGCACAATAACCATAGCTTCTTCCAAGTTCCAACAACTCCAAATGTAGAGTTTAATAACAAACAAGAAGCCTAACTTCCATTTAATTTGTTGCAAACATCCGCTTTCTCTACATTTTAGGCTTTTTAGCTCTCCTTTTTGAATTTTTTATCTTCTGTGTCGAAAAAAAAAAAAAACAAAAAACTTGATTAATTTCCTAAAAAGCAAGGAAAATACCAAAGAATTCAAGACTAGGTTTTCTTGAGCATATTCTAAAAGCACTTTATTTTCCTTTCCCTCTAAATTCTTACAAACACAAATGCCTCTCCACACCATGAATTACTATTTTCTTCCTTAAACAGTCTTATTAAACCCAATTTTTCATTGAAAACTTTTCTGGGTATTTTCCCATAGAGGCAAACAGAATTTTAACAAGTAAAGGGTGTTTTGGTCTTTATACAGCGTGTCACCAAACCAAAAATAATATACAAGTTATGTGCAATTAATTTTTGTTTAACTAAACCATAAAAAGTAACGTCAATGTGCAAAGTATGATAGTTTAGAATACAAAGTGTGCATTTGAATAATTTATGGTGAAAATTGTAATCTAATGTATAGTTGAGAGTGATAAAATGTAATTTCTCCTAAATTTTGAGTGGCTTTTTTATTAAAAAAAAAAAATTGGAAAAGCAATTGGGCCAACAATGGGTTAGATGCTGTATTTTTTCTCTTTTTCTTTCTTTGGGTTTATCCTAACGAACTTTAAGGCTTAAAAGGGAGTCCAAAATGAATTTTAGTAAGTTACTAAAGGCTTAAAAGGGAGTCCAAAATGAATTTTAGTAAGTTACTAAACCAATAATAAATATTTTTTCAATGGGTTTCATGTAGTTAGCTCAACTAGTAAAATTTTAGATTATTGAATAAAAGATTTGAGATTCAATCCTCTGCCTACATGCACCAAAAACTGATTGGTGTCTAAAGAAATATTATTTAGAGTAGATACTATAAGTTAAAACTCATTAAAAAACAAAAGATCATTAAATGAATATACATACAATTTGCATATAATTTATAAGTTTGTTATGGTCGTAAACGAAACCCTATTTTTATTTTTATTCTCTTTTGTGTTTTTTTGCGTAGAGTAAAATGCATATATTTTTGGTGTGCAAAGTGTGCTCGTTAGTATATTTTAGAGGCAAGCGTGGCATTGAATATAATTTAGAGGGATGAAATGTAATTTTCCCTAAAATGCTTCATGTTTTATAAAACAAAAAGAACTTGTCAAAGACAAGGGTGAGCTGGGAATGTACTATTCGTGATATAACGCTATTTTGATTGCCCACGTGGCAGCAGCATTATTCCAAGATGTTGGACCTATAAACAAAAAAAGACAGAAACATTATCCAGTTGACTGAAAAAATCCAAAATAATAATAATAATAATAATATTCAAGAATCTGGGAACTTCTCATAATAACACTAAATTTTCTTATGATAACGGATAACCCATAAATGCAGCTAATTTTTATAATCTATATATATATATATATATATATATATATATATAATAAGTGAAGTAGAGAGAAATTCCAATTAGAATTCTAAATTAGAATTTTAATCCATTGTTGTGCCACGTGTCAATGTAAATATAAAATTAGAGTCTAATTTGTAATTCCGATGTGCTTTTTTTTTTTTCTTTTTTTTTTCTACATCCGTGTATTTTTAGGTTCACCTCTCTTTTTCACATCTACATATTTTCAAATTTACCTCTCTTTCTTTCAAGTTCGCCCCTCTTTTCTACACCCACGTATTTTCAAGTTCACCTTCCTTTTTCCGATTCACCTCCCTTTTTCATATCTACATATTTTCAGGTTACCTCTCTTTTCCATATGGAATTTCAAAAGAATTTCTTGGTATCAATGATGCATGTATTTAAGTATTTTTGTATCTTATATAAGAAGATGTTCTCCAAATATTTTAATTGTACTTGTCTTTACAATTTTCATGGTCCTAGTTTATGCTCTACAAAACGAATTTCAACCATTTCTAAAGTTTGATTACTGCTTTCTTTCATCTACTTATACTGTCGATTCCTTTTGTATAAATTTTTTATTATTTAATTATATAATTTTGTGGTTTTTCTATAATTGATATTGTATGTTTATTGTCTTTCATTTGCCTATACTTTCTTCCCTTTTTGTCAATAATTTTTATTATTTAATTATAAAATTGTTTTGTTTTCCTATCATTGATGTTGCATATTTTTTTTTTTTTTATAACACGTTATCAGCACGAGTCTCTATCCAATTTCGAAAGGAAGTTGTAATCCCGTTATTCTTCATATATCAAAGATTATTTATGTAATTTTTTCAACTCACTGTAAGTTTTCTTTTAAGGAATTAGTATTTATCCTATTTGTTTGTCTTTACGTTTTATACTCATAATTTTAGTGATTTTTAATTGATAAATTTTTTTTATGAGATTCATGTTATTCTATTGTTATATATCGTTATGAGATGCACATTATGATATTCATATTTAATTGATTAAAATATTTTGTTAAAAATAGTTTGTGATAAAACAGCTTAATCATAGTTATATGTACCGTGAATGAATCGACCTTGAATATATATGTCTATGTAGCATTCTTTCATTAGAATTTTGTATGATAAAAATATTTGTTAAAAAATTACATAATACTAAGTTTTATTAAATATGAATAAACTAAGTCTTTTAAACATGACTAAACTCATGATTAATAAATAAAAAATAAAACCAACAATATCACTTAAATAATAAAATGCAATATATTTATTGGTTTATGAAATTATATCCATTCCCATACGGTAGCATGGATTACATACTAATTATAATAAGCTATGTTAACAAATACCTTTAAACTAATTATTAATAAACAATATTAAAAAAGTTTTGATACTAATTTTATAAAAAATATAAAAAGTTATCAAAAAAAATTGTCATTTTTTTCAAAAATTATTTGTAAATCAACATCCTTAGAACTTCTATTAATATTTCCCAATTATAATAACCAATTATAGCGGGTTTTTGATGGTTTTAAAAAACCGAACCGTACATCAAACTGTTTTTTTCAAAATTTTCGATCTTTCTCAATTTTTGACCGATTTTCCAGTTATTGACCAGTTTTATGGCTTTTAACCAGACTGATCGTGACCTGTTTTTCCCATTGAACCGATCGGACCAGCCGATCCTATCCGATTTTTAAAACAGTGGGTTTTTCTTGATAAAAATCTTCTTTTTTTTTCCTTAAAAAAATAAAAATTTAATATTTTCTTTCCCGACTTCCCTGTCCACGTTTGATGGAGTGAGACACTATAGGTCCGTTTGGATAGAGCTTATTTTTGCTGAACTGAAAACTGAAACTGAAAACACTGTAGCAAAATAATTTTTTAATGTGTAAATAGTACCGCGGGACCCATTTTTAATAAAAAATTGCTAAAAAAAGTATGTGAACAGTGCGCGCACAGTGCTGCACAGTATGCGCACAGTGCGCGCACAGTGCAGCACAGTGCGCGCACAGTGCAGCACAGTGCGCGCACAGTAACTCTGCCCTCCTTGTCCCCTGCGGCAGAACCCAAAAAAAAAAAAAAAAAAAAAAAAAAAAAAAAAAAAAAAGCCAAACGTTAAACGTAAACGTTGAAAAAGCTGTATCCAAACTCTCACTATATGCATATATAATATGCACGTGTCATCACTCTTCCATTTTCCAAAACGAAAAGCCACAACCACAAGCCACCAGTGGCGGCCGTCGCAACCACTTGTCGCCTCCTAACCTGAACATTGGTCTTTTTACATCTCTGTTCTTGATCCTCATGGCAATACCTTCATTCGTCTCTTTCACCTCACAAGTATTCACACCACTACTTGTTCAAGAGTTGAAAACCAAGCACGGCCTCAGGCTAGTCCTACTTCTTGTTTTCGTCACTGTCTTTGTTTTCCTCACCATCAACAACAGTGAAAACACAAGCTCCTTTAATAGAAATGATGAACACATGTAATAACAGTGGTGGTGATCTGCTTTATCACCACTATCAACAAAGAGAGAGCAAATTGCAGCCCCAGACTACTCCTACTTCTAAGGAGCATATTCAGAAGAGTGTCGAAACCATTCTAAACCCTCAAAAGCCATCATCTACTGCAGCCCAGAAACCTCCGTTACCGGATAAGAAAATGAGATCCAATAGAGTTGATGATCAGGATGTGATGAGATCAGGTACTTCATCACCATCACCACATGCTGGTGCCTGCCGCCGCCGGAAACCTCTGTCGCCACTTAATGGAAGCAGTTACAGTAGTGATGATGAGATAACGAGCTCAAGAAGCGACTCGCCATCGTTTATTCCATTACCACTACCATCACCACCTTTCAAAATTCGGCCACATGAGTATACAACCTATGTTTGGGTACACAGCGATAATAGTTCAAGTTGTGATTCAGCAGACTCAATGACTGGTAGCCCTGATGTTAACGTCAATGCTGAACACTTCATTGGAAATTATTGGAGAAGTTAAAGCTGATTTTGAGAAGCAAGGGAGAGGGAAGTCTAATTCAGCTATGCTGAGAAGTTCGAAAACCAGGCGCAAGAATGAGGAGTAGTATTTTAAACTCCTATTTGAACTTTAGCTGTGTTTCTGCGTTCTTCTGCATGTGAGAGAGAGTAGTCCTGTTTGGCATGTTACAGATAATAATGCATTGGGTACCATTGTATGTATGAGTCTTGACATTATATATCAAATTATGGTTTTCGAATAATATTTGATTTGGATTTTCTCGATGCTTTACCTCAAATTCATAGTAAAAGAAGGATGCATACAGGTGGCAAAAAAATGCTTCAATTTAATCAGGCCTTTCATTGCTGCAAAATGCGAGATGACAAAATTCAATGGATGCAATATCACTAATGGATAGCTTTGCCACATCCACCATGCTATGATTGATTTATATTAAGTAGATTCATGATCTTATATAAATGTGTCCAAATATTCAGACATTGGTTTGGCGGTAGTAAGTAATCAAGTTCATCATTTAATTGAGCACTAACATCAGAACTCAAACAGCTTCACTTGTCATGATTAAATGCAAGCTATCAAAATCGAAGGACTGAACAAAACCAATTTCAAGATATGACTAGTTTCTTGGACATAACATGAGTAATTTGAGGGCGATTACACTGCCTATGATGAATTTCATAATTATACTAATGCAATAAAACTTGTCAAGGTCATTTCATAAGTGAGGAATATGCCCTTGAGTAGTGAAATATTCACAAAAAATAATACTAATTTTCTTGCTATGTTGAAATCGGCCACAGAATTAAAGTTATTACAATACAATTTATTCAAAAGATTGATGGCAAATTTGGTCCATGGATACTAATTAAGTGCATAGGTAGACAGTACGCAACAAGGTGTCTGTCCCCTGAGCTTGATATGTCCAACTGCTATGTATCTAAATTACTATTTCTGAGTCTAAACTACACTTACCAATAAATAATGGTTGTGACATATCAAGCTGCATGGAGTTTATACCGAACTAGTCAGCCAGTAAATCATAGCAAACCACATATGCAGCACATGTACCATTGCTATCTGGCATGTCTGATTGCTTACCAGACTGAGGATGTTAATAATGAAACTATAAAGTTCAAGTCCCGATTCTTCCGCATTTATCACCAAAAAAAAAAAAAAAAAAAGCTTCCAAAAATTGTTAAATTCAAGAAGAAATCTTTGACATTGACAGAAGACATTCAAAGCTAAGAGTTACCTCCTAACTCCCAATCATAATACTTTACAAATTATATCCATATACGAAAATACTTCAAATTATTTTCTTATATCAATATGATAATAACAGTCAAAATTAAAACTCATAATGAAGATGTTGAGCATGAAATGCATACCTTCAACCTACACCATGCTACCTCACGGCTTTCAGAGCTTATTCAGGAAATCATGAAAATAATATCTTGATATTGACCCTAAAAGGATATTGAGAAGAAGCAACAGTTAGATTGGAAAGGAAGATGAGGCTGTTAGAAACCATAATTTGATATGCACAGCAAATACCTCATAAAATTTAGGAACTCAAGAACTATACTTGGTTCTGGACAATATTCAATACAACCTGGATAAGGATCAAAGGAATGGCATTAAATATAAGTAGCTTTCACCCACAAAAGAGCTAGTCACAGGATATTAGTTCAAATATTGCTAACTCTTACATAATAAAGGTGGTTCCTTCTCTTGCTCTATATCTGTTTCTCTGTAGTGCTTCAGAGGGGGCTCAAACAAATTCCTATTCATGGTGCTAGTGTTCAAAATTACACAAATGTAAGCAGCCTGTAGGGCATATAGCACTTCTGTGTATCAACCTTGAACAGGCCCCTACGAATGAGGAAGTGATTCAGATATACAGGTAAGTGTCAGCTGACAGTAGGAGAATTTCTATTATTCAGTAATATCTGAAAGAGCTAGATTATTCTTTGTGACTTTTATCATGGCCAAAAGTAACCAAATCCAGAAAGACTTTCTCATCTCAATAGTGCACTTAAAAGAATTTCTCCATAAATTGATTCCCAACCAGATTTTCTGCACAAAGAACCAGATTTTCTCCAGAAAGACTTCTCATCTCACTGGAATTCTTCCCTGCTGTGACACCCAACCAATGAACTAGGCACGAAAATCAGAAATCTAGTATACTTCACACTAGGTGATCATGCCAAATTGCCAATATATGCAGCATACCTACTACAACAACATACAATACAGTTATTTATTCATTTTTGGACACGGTACATACCAAATTTATCTGTCTCTGCAATGAATCACTACGGCTTTCCAAAGTTGAGCTGCAAGATCATTAACCCTGTAGAAAGCACTCTGCTCAATATTAAATTTGACCCATAAATGTTCATCACAGTTCTCTTCATTCTGTGTGTTAAATGTGCTTGAAATTTGGTCGGGAGATTGTACCAGTTCAGATACATCCAGTTTTCGAGGATTTGATTTAAAAAGGAATGTCTTGCATTTGTAGTATGAAAATAAATGGATGAGGTTATTGGAATAATACACAGTCCACCAGCACATAAGTGAGTTAACAGGAATTACAACTGCAGATCCTAGATGAAATATGTGGCTCATGTTTGCTTATTAATCAATAAAAAGACACAATGCAGATATAGCTTCTCATGTTTGGTGCTACATATATAAACAACCAATTCTAGAAGTTAAGAACATGAACAATCTCACCTGGAACATGTCAGCTCCAAGAAAACCCTGCAACATTTGAATAACAATAGATCCCTTTTTGTAGCTTGATGGCATCATATTCCCTCAATTGAATGAGCATGGTGTTCCTCCACCTGAAAATATGCCAAACAGCTTGTGAAGGACATAGTTGAATTACATGTTGAAGTAATGCCTTATATGGCAAATTGCCTAACAATTTCTCTCATTTAAAGTCATAATTGGGACTTAATTAAGATATACTAATAAATAATGGTGATGCAATCTTTGAAGTCAGCTTATAAAAAATTTCCCTGCACTTTCACCTCCCTCCTACTGGTAGAACTCCACACAAACAGATGACAGATCCACACGTATGTGCACAAACACACAGACACATTAACTGTGTGTCAATATATTTACTTTGATGATGTTCATTGCAGGGCTTGAAAATTCAGCACAACAAACCATTTGGGGAAGCAGTCTGTGTTTTATAGCTATTTCTCATCATTTTTTGATTTTATCACTGCATTCGCTAACAAGCTACATAATTTAACATGCACAACTGATATGTTGTCACTTAGCAGAAAATTCTAGCACAAGCTTTCACTTGCCTCACTAGAATGTGATTGCAGTGTATCCATACATAGGCCACCAGCTGTTGTCAAAGAAATTAAGTCAATATATTCCAAACAGGAAACATGCTGTCAGTGGCCCTATAGCTTACCTGGAAATTTAACATCAATAGAGATACTAAATTCAGAAAATTGAATGCAGTGCAATGGCCAGAAAAGCATTAGCAGAAATGTAAGACGTCTCAATCTTACCCATGTTGCAAATCCCTCATTAAGCCTTAAATAACTCCACCATTCAATTGTTACTGGATTGCCAAACCACATATGAGCTACTTCGCGTGATACAACAAATGTGAGCTGACAAAACAAGAAAATGATTTAAAGATTACATATAAGTATTTAGCAAATAAATGAAGAATCATTATTTCTATGTTGTGATTTTTTTTTTTGGAAAAAAAACATGATCTATTATTTGCTTCCAGATTTTTCTTAATGGGTTGGTTGCAGTATCAATAGAAGTCAGTTATTCTGTAATAACGATTTTCGGGGTTAAGAAAAAAGACTGCTGTTCTTCCCTTTTATATTTTCATGATATTGACATGATTTATGAATGGGGAAATAATGAAAAAGTAAAACAAAAAGTCTTGAAATTACATTTTTTGATTAGCAGGAGCTGTTAGGCCTCAGAGTATATTGTCATGATTTATCAAACCATAACTCTCCATAGCCCAACCAAAAAATTCAGGGACAGCAACTATATCCAGTTTTGAAGTGGGTAGAAGTACCTAAATGATTTCATAAGCAGGAATGACTAGCATTATCACCACAGAGAACTTGAAACAGTCTTCAACCAAAGAAAAAAAGAAGAAGACAATGTTTAGTAGCTTCTGAATACTTGTCACCTACACTATACACTGGTTTTTGGAGTAGGTAGACGTCCATGGATAAAGGACGGCTGGTTATCCAAAGCTGTCTTTAATAGTGTTATGAAGCTTTTGAACAAGAGACCCAATGAGGGAAAAAAAGCTAAGTGATTCAGGTATTCGCTGTGGGTGCAATCATATAGTTCAGAGAAGCTAAATTGATCCTTTATGTTTTAGCCAATCAATTGAAAGAAAAGATGGATAGAAAAAAAGAAATTCATTCTATTCTTTGGGAGGTCAAAAAATGAAGTATTGAAAAGTTCACCTTCCTTTAAACATTAGATTTTGATTTATGTAATGACAAGATTGAAGAGCATAAAATTCAAAATCTCAACATGCAGAAGAAAAAAAGTAAGGGGAAAGTATTTAGTAAATATGTCAAGTTCCTTGACAGAAACATTCAGAGCAAACTTCCCATTATCACTCTTTCCAACAGGACAATATACACGAACCTTGATTCCTGCATGCACAATGCAATAATCATTTCATACACCCCAAAAAAGGGTAATTGAATGAGACTATGCCATATATGCTTACCATCAGCTGTTGTTTCTTCAATATGATCAAATAAGTAAACAGTTTTAATATTTTGATTAAGCTTTTCATCAGTAATTGACATCTTAGACAATGCTGTCAACTCTGATGCCACGTCTATCCTGATCTTGATGGTGGCCTGTAAAGAATGTATTTGTAATTCCTGAGCAGCAAATAAAAGGGGGGAAAAATCAAGTTTCAAGGTAATTTAAACCGCTTAAGAACAGTATTATGTAACTCAAATCAGACATTTGTGGCCACTTACACTTGTTATTCATTAACATCAACTAGAGAAACGAAAATATGAGTATATATCCTGTTGCCTATTTGTTTCATTTATATCAATTTTAATAAACTTCTTACAAAAATCTGTGATAATGTCTTTAATAATCTGTTTACATGATTAAAACTTCTGTCTTACCGGTTGGTTCACATAGGCATGTAAAAGTTACTACTTTTTGAAAATGGTGAGGGTGCAAGTAATTGTTGTAAATTGATTTAAGGCTCTTAATAAGTGGAAAAAGGTAAGTTATTTCAAGGGTAAAGGGGAATTCTCAATTATGCATACCTTAAGAGAAGGTTCATCCCAGCAAGGAAAGCACAGCTTCAAACTGAGTAACTGCCATTTTCTTCTTCACTCAATCCCCATGAGTACTGTAAACAGGGACAGAAACCAGGATCTGTAGTTGGGCTTTCCCATAATCTAAAAATCAAATAGAAGTCATATTTATTATCTCATTTTATGTCCAATATCCTTTCAACTAAAAAACCAATTAGCGTTGCCAAGTCAAATACAAAAAAAAATTAATAATAGTAATGAATCGTCAATAATAATAGTACCATAGATGAAACATTGATTCAAACTAGTGTTAAAAGTTTAAATTAAATTACCAGACCACTAAATTTCATCCCGGAATGTAAGTCAAATAAATAGCAAACAGTTGCAAACACTCAATGTAAACTAACACCCATGTGAATCCCAAGACGGAATATTAAAGGGAAATGCAGTACCTTCATCCAAGTCAGTATCTTTGATTCTCGAAGGGGAAGTGTTTTCTTTCCTATCTTCTTCCTGCTGGATCAGTGGAATTCTTGGGTGTCTAATTTTTAAGGATCCAAGCTTAAATCATATATAACCCATATATAATTCAAAAATGTTTTTTTTTGAAATTTGGGGATCAAAATACATTGTTAGTTCATAACATGAAAATACCCAAGAAAGACCCCGCGCAGACCTTGGCAAAAGTCAGCAACTTTGATCTCTAACAGTCCCACAAATCTCGGCAACAACAATGACAGACCAAATATTGATGCCAGATGCCAATAATAAATTCATGCATGCAGACAAATTCTGTCCAATTCGAGTCACAGTTGACCGTGTATCATATAACTATACATATAAACAAACACTGTCTCTATCTCTCCCTTAAAAGGTGTGAGAAAAGATTCTTTCATATTTCTTTTGTAAATAAATTACAAATCATAAACCTCAAGTTTTGACCCTTTTGAGTCATTTCCATTCGACCTCTAACCTTTCAAATTTTTAATTTTGATTAACAACCAGTTTCACTTTTATCCTTTTTATTTTTTTATTGATGTCTCAATTAAGTGCTACGTCAACTTATTGTCCATGCGGGTTGGCAGGGACCACGTCAACTTGTTACCTATGTGAGTTGGTAGGTACGAACTCAAGATTTCGCCGTTAGCGGGCGGAGTATAAAAAAATAAAAAAAAATCATAAAATTTTAAATAAACATTTATATTAGAAACAGAGAGGAGAAAGGAATTGAAAATTGAATTAACTCTTTGATTGAAGAAAAATGAATTGAGTACAAAATAATTATCCCCCTGCCTTTTATACACGAAACAAAATCCAAGGCAGGATAACAAACTTTGACTAAAATAACTAATTATCTAACTAATGTGTTAATACATCCAATTACAATATGACAGCTGTTGCTTCAGTTTATTTCTTTGACACGTGGGATCACGTGCCTATTTCTTCCTTCTTGGTTTTCTGGCACGTGTGCTTCACTTCAGCATTTCCTTGTTTCTTCTTTGCTCTGTTTTCTTTGTTTCTTCTTTACTCTGTTTTCTTTACTTCTCTACTAAATCCATCATGTTGATCTTCTTTAATTTTAATAATTTATTTAGTATTAACAAACTATTAACAAAAACAAATACATAAAATTATTTTTTTGTAATATATTATAATGCAATTATCTACTAATAAAGACAAAGACACAAAACACTATTGTTTCTTACCACATTAGGGTATTTGCATTAGCTCATGCAATTTTTTTTGTCTATTTTACCATAATAACTTACTTTTTTATTTTATATACTTACTTTTCAAGATACTCCACATCAGATAATTTATTTTATAATACATTTTATCATAATACTATTTTCTTATCAAAACTTTTTATTATTATCTAAAATCATCTCTTTCTTTCTCAACCAAAAACCATTGCCTTCAATCTAAATAATTTCTAAAACATTCATTTGCATAGCTACAGAAAATTGTGTAAATTTTTCTAATCAAACTTAAAATACACCTACATCAGTTTATGTATCATTGTACAAAAATACATTTGTGCTATAATAATTATGTAAATTTGCAGAAATACACTTGTGCTACAGTAATTATATAAATTTACACAATTATTATAGTACAAATGTATTTTTGCACAAGACATAAATTGATGTTGGTGTATTTTGGAATTGATTGGACAAATTTAGAGTTTTATGCTATTCTACATCTGATACAAATGCTATTACAACAAAATTAATGTAAAATTGTAGAGGAGGGGCCCCAAATTTTTGAAAAAGGTGGCCAAATATAAAATTGCAAAAAATATACCTAATTCTGCCCCTGTGAATTGGTCCAATAAAAATATAACATTTAATGCAATTATGTCATGTCAATTCAATAATTAAAATAAAAATTTGCTAAAATTTAAAAATACATAATCATAAAAGGAAAAAAAAAAAAGAATTTACTACTTTTTTTTTTTTTTTTCTTTCCAATGTTTTCTAGTTAACCAAACAAAAAATATATTCTTAGCATCAATCAAACCCAGCACAATCACAATAATTAAAAAAAAAAAGCATAACAAGAATCCTCAGTCTAATCTAACCAAGCAAAACACAAGTATACCCACAGGTAGCAACTATGAACAATCCAAAGAATTTTTTTTTTCCAATTAACCTTAAATTCCTAACAATTTCGTTAGTAGTCAGGTTTCAAAAGTTTTTGGAAAACTAGCATCTCGAGTTTTAAAAACTTGAGATCAATGCAGAACTTGAGCTTCTAATACTCAAGATCAGGATGTTTTCATTCATTGACATGGACAAATTTGCCACGTGGATGGAGCCATTTTACCACGTAGAAATCGAGTATTATAAACTCGAGTAACTGGATTTCTGACCAATTATATCATCACCTCACTTGTCACTCTCATACTTTCAAACTCACTCTCAAACTTTCAAACTCGCTCGGCCCTTTCAAACTCACTCCTCACTCCTCGGCGCTGCTATCTACACGTGCAACAACGAAATCTCTATTACTAGAGCTTGTGTCAGATTCATTTTCTTCATCCGAGAGGTTGACAACAAGGTCCTTTGGTCTATTTCTTTCTCGAGAGACAAGCGTGAAGATGTGGACTCTTCTCGGAGAGCCGTTGCTTCGAGGTGTACACGTGGGGGGGGGGGGGGGACTGCTGTTACTGGGCGTATGTAAAGGATGGCAAAAGAGTCGTCGGGCAGATATCGTGAGGCGAGGAATTTCGTTTTTGAGACTTCTATTCTTTTGCGTCTACGGTCACCCACGATGATTGCGTTTTCAATGTCTTGGAAGGTATTTGATAGAGGTTCAAAGTCTAGGATGAGATGAGTTGCCCTCAACTGCCCGTCTTCACTCACAAACACCTCAGATCTTAAAACTCTGTTAAGATCCTTGATGTTGGATAGACTCAAACAAGGTGATACGTGCTGCTTATCTGCAAAAATATCAGAGAAGCCAAATATGGTTAAACCAATAATAGCTGCCAACTAAAGAGAAACTAAAGTGCAATGTAAATCTGAATGATAAAATTAGAAGAACTAAACCCCATGCTAGGGGACCTAAATCCTATGGAATCACACCTGGTGTTCCCTCCTTGAATGGACAATGAGGACCATCGTATAACTCCCTAGAGGTGATCAGGTAGTCATCCTTCATGCCTTTGTTAGATTTGGGAAGACAATATATGAGTCTAACAATGTTAGACCTAGATTTGAGTTAAAACCCCGCGTCCTTAAGTGAGCGACACTCAGACATATGGACAATGTCGTACCATGTGAGTCTTAAACCCATTTGCTCGTTGAGAGCATCGACATAGTCTAAGATTCTAAACATGTTAGGTGCACATTGGTTTGGGCATAATCTATGATTATACAGGTAGTCTCGGGTTACATTCTCCACGGGAAGTGTCATTCCTCCTTCTAAAAATGCAATTATGGGAATAACAACTTCCCTTCTTTCATATAGTCGTATATGGCGTCTGGGGCACAGTACCTTAAACCCACTTCCTGGAGAATGTGGTATTTAGCTCGGAAGACCTCCATACCAGCGGGAGTATTTACTAAACTTTTGAATCTACCCATTTGGATGAAATAAAAATGATGATTTAGAAGAAAAAAAAAATGTAAAATTAATGGGTCTGAGAAGAATGGCTGAGAAGAAAAAAGCTTGGGAGCGTGAAAACTTACTGGAAAAAGAATAAGTGATTCTTTAGGAGCTTCTTGGGAATTAGGAAAATAGGTAATTCTTAAGGGCAAATCGATTTCCAAAGTAATGGAATAATTGCAACCTTCTAGAAGTTTTATATAAGATGCGGCACTGAGTGGGAGTTATCCCGCTCAAAATTTAAGGGGAAATTCTGACCGTCAGATTTGCATCTCATCGTTGGACGTGGAGGACAGGACGTCGCCTGAAGCATTTAATGGGGGCGTCATGGGTTTCGAAGTGTCAGGGGTAGTTTCAAAAGTGAGAAGTGACGTTCTCACATGCAGAAATTTGAGAAGTGTGCAAAAGTTGTGGTATTGGGTCAAAACTCCAATTTTCTCCACAGATGGGAGAGACAAATGAAATTTTGAGAAGTTATTGTGAGGATAAAAGGCCCAAGACATATTTTTGGGCCATGGGCTTGATCTGAGGATACTCACTTGTCCGAGAACAGATTGATGGTAGTGAGGATGTCAAACTTAAAAGCCCATGAGCAGATTATTGTGAAATAGGTTTGCAGAAGCAGTTTGAGAAGGGGTATCTCTTCGGCTAAGTGACGTGAAGTGAAGATCAGATGGTTCGCCATGTTGACTAGAGTGATGTTTTGGAAGGTCTTGTAGATGAAGATATGTTTCACAAGGGAACAGAGAGGAAGAACAGATAAGAAATATCTTGAAGAAAGCTGCTACCACCGTATTGAATGTTCTATACCTAAGTCTATGGCTGCATTAATGAGGAAGTGATATCTGAATAGTGATTGTCAGCTTTACAACTATTACCTAAAAAACTACAAGAAGGTGCGGGTGAGACAAGTATCTAGGGGAGCTGCCTAGAGCTACATGTGGGGAGCGAGAATGGGGAGAAAGGGGATGTATAAGAAGAAGAGAGGTCTCGGAGGGGGGGGGGGATCAGAAGAAAAAGGAGAGAAAAAAGGCTATAGACATTAAGATCAATATTTGTAATCTATCTTTGAGAAGAGTGAAATATAAGACCCAGTATCCTCGGCCTAAGCCTGAGGACAATTTTTGATATATAAACTATCCCATGTGCATGGTGTTGCAATCTAGCCCATCATCTTTGTTATCTAAAATCACTAGAACCTAGATTTCAAGCACACTCTCTATAAATTCATTGTATTAGGTTTTTTGGGCCTACCCCAATCTTATTTTTGGGTTTGGATGCAAATCGTGACCTTACAGTTGCTTTTGCTCCAAATGACTTTTTGGCTCAAATCAATTTTTAGCATAAATACCGAATTTGGTTAGAAATTGTATTTTTTTTTTTCCAATGTTAAGGTTAAATTGTACTGTACCAGAAAAAGTGCATGGTGTGAGATCCACTTTGAGATAAAAATCATAAGTAATGGTGAAGTCAGAAATTTTTTCCAAACAAATTTTTAAATTAAATTTATTTATTTTTTATTTAGATTTTTACAACAGCTTAAACAAATGGGCTCTAAAATCATTTATAATTGATCATAGTTTTTTCATTCAATTACTAACTTTAATAACTTGAATTATTGAATTTCTCTAAACTATTGACATAGCCAATTTTTCACTTAAAAACGTGTAAAATATAGTTTATGTGCAATTAAATATAACAAACAACTTAAGTGTATTTTTTTTTTTAATCTTTAACGCTTCAATAAAATAATTGTACAGTACTATAAATATATGATAGACAAACATAAAAGAATAACACAATTTAATTACTTATTAAACCATTTTTGTCAAATTTAAAAATAATATAAAATAGTAGAACATCAAAAAAATCCAAGCTACAAAGTACAAACCACTAATCTAATTCACAGTGGGAAAAACAGTGGGCGTAATCTACAAGCTAAATAATGAAGTAACAAATACTGCCTTATCAATGAAGAATTTGACCAAGCAGAGACATATCTCGGTCAAAAGAAAAAACAAAAGTTTTACTATTGCATTGCCTTAAAGTATATATTATTAAAAAAAATTTAAAAAATTGTATACAAAATAAAAAAAATACTACTACTACTTTTCTGACATTTATTTTAAAATTTTTATAAAAAATTCTCGAAAATAAATTATTAAGGGCATGCATTACAAAGAGAGAGAATGAGAGATACTGCCATAAGTGTGGCAGTTCTTAAAAACGGCATATTAGCTAGGTCTCCTATAGTGATAGTTTTTAAAACCACTAGAAAAAACACTTCTATAAAACTACTTTTTTTTTTTTTTTTTTTTTTTTTTTTTTTGTGGGCGGTCGTCAGTCTTGACTAGATATATTTAATTTTCCCCCTTTTTCAAGTTAAAAAAGGGATATATATATATATATATATATATTAGAGATAGTTTATTTATTTATTTTCAAGGGATTGTTGATTTGAGATTTGTCGTAGGCTTTTTTGGTGTGTGGATTTTGAGAGAAATTTCACTTTATCACTTTAAACTATATAACAGATTACATTTTGAACTCTAAATTATTTGAATGCACACTTTACACCCCATTGTTTAGTTAACAGTTAATTTAACTTAGACTCATGTGAAAGTCACATGACAGCTGCAATAATCAAAAGACCAAATTGCCCCTTATTAACTATCTTATAAACTGGTATGGTCCCTCGCTTTGCTCCCCTAGTCCAAATTGCCCCTTATTAACTATCTTATAAACTGATATCAAAAGACCATATTTTCTTCCCAACAGGCTCTTTGTCTCTCACTTCGCTCCCCTAGTCCAAAACTCATGCTTTCATCAACGGTAGAGATGAACTTCGCATCAACCAAAAAAGGTAAGAATATTAATTTACAACTAAAAAAATGAATGAACACTACAAGGGTAAAGTCATTTAATACCACTTTCTTCATTGTACAATAACCATAGCTCCTTCCATGTTCCAACAACTCCAAATGTAAAGTTTAATAACATATAAAAAGCCTAACTTCCATTTAATTTGTTGCAGACATTCGCTTTCTCTAAATTTTAGCTCTCCTTTTTGAATTTTTTTGTCTTCTGTGCCCCCCCAAAAAAAAAAAAAAGAAAAAACTTGATTAGTTTCCCAGAAAACAAGGAAAATACTAAAGAATTCAAGACTGGCTTTTCTTGAGCATATTCTAAAAGCACTTTATTTTCCTTTCCCTCTTAATTCTCACAAACACAAATGCCTCTCCACACCATGAATTACTATTTTCTTCCTTAAACAGTCATATTAAACCCAATTTTTCATTGAAAACTTTTCTGGGTATTTTCCTATAGAGGCAAACAGAGCTTTAACATATAAAGGGTGTTTTGGTTTTTATATAGTATGTCACCGAAGCAAAAATCATGTGCAAGTCATGTGTTATTAATTTCTGTTTAACTTAACTGTAAAAAGTAACACTGGGGTGCCAAGTGTGATAATTTAGGGTATAAAGTGTGCATTTGAATAGTTTATGGTGAAAATTGTAATCTAATGTATACTTTAGAGTGGTAAAATATAATTGCTCCTAGATTTTGAGTGGCTTTTTTGTCCCAACAAAAATTGGAGAAGTAATTGGGCCAATAATGGGTCAGATGCGTATTATTATTATTATTATTATTATTATTATTTTTTTTTTTAAGTTTGTATATGTGTGTGTGTGTATATATATATATATATATATATATATTTTTTTTTTTCTTTCTTGGGTTTATCCTAACGAACTTTAAAGCTTAAGAGGGAGACCAAAATGAATTTTAGCATGCTACTAAACCAATAATATATATTTTTTCAGTGGATTTTATGCAGTTAACTTAACTGATAAAATGTCAGATTGTTAAATAAAATATTTGAGATTTAATTCTCTGCCTACATCAAAAATTGATTGGTGATTAAAGATGTATTATTAAGAGTGGATACTATAAGTTGAAACTTTCTAAAATAAAAAAAAAAAAAATGAATATACATACAATTTGCATATAATTTATAAGTTTGTTATAGCTGTAAATAAAACCTTATTTTTATTATTATTCTCTTTTGTGTTTTTTTGCGCATAATAAAATGCACTATTTTTGATGTGCAAGGTGTGCTCGTAATTATAGTTTAGAAGTAAGTATAGCGTAAAAAATAATTTAGAGGGATGAAAGGTAATTTTCCCTAAAATACTTCGGGTCTGTTTGAGATCCCTTTATTTTGTTGATACTGAAAACTTTTTACTGAAAATACTGTAAATAAAAGTAAAAATTAATTGAAATAATACCATTAGACTTATGAGTAATACCAAAAAATGTAGTAAAGATCATAAATAGTAGAAAAAATAAGTTGAGGAGTAAAATATGTTGGATTTTTGCTAAACACACACTTCGGGTGTTTTTAGATACTACTTATTTTGCTGAAACTGAAAAATTATTATTGAAAGTACTGTAATTAAAAGAAAAAGCTAATTAAAATAATATATTAGACTCATAAATTGTGCCAAAAGTAAAATAGGGTCTATAAATAGTAACAAAAATAAGTTAAATAATAAAATAAATTTTTTTTGAGAAAAATAGTAAAATAATTTTCATTTATAATACCAATCTTAACCAACGTTTTATAAAACAAAAAGATCTTGTCAAAGACAAGGGTGAGCTGGGAATGTACTATTCGTAACTATAATGCTATTTTGATTGCCCACGTG
This sequence comes from Castanopsis chinensis, assembly GCA_032878915.1. Taxonomy (NCBI): domain Eukaryota; kingdom Viridiplantae; phylum Streptophyta; class Magnoliopsida; order Fagales; family Fagaceae; genus Castanopsis; species Castanopsis chinensis. Next base: position 1,314,597 of record JAVQMG010000096.1, read on the forward strand.
GCAAAAACATTATTTCGAGATGATGGACTTATAAACAAAAAAGAGAGATGCTACGTCCATAATATTTTTACAACAAATCATAGGTGGGTGGTTGTTATTAGTTCAAATTTAAACCAAACACTAAGATTACTTTTTTGCCCCAACAATAACAACCAGTAACAACTTATCATTTAGAATTTGTTGTAAAAATATTGTGAAAATATTGTAGACATATCATTTCTCAAAAAAAAAAAAAAAAAAAAAGACAAACACTATCCAGTTGACTGAAAAAATCCAAAATAATAATAATAATAATAATAACAATAATATTCTAGAATCTGGGAACTTCTCATAATAACACTAAATTGTAACAGGTAATGAGCTTTTTTCAGTAATTATTAATAAATAATATTAAAAAAGTTTCGCACTAATTTTATAAAAAATATAAATAGTTATCCAAAAAATTTATTATTTTATCATTTTTTTTATAAATTATTCCTAAAAGTAATTTCTAAACTACTATATTTCCCAATTATAATAACCAATTATGGCTATTATAACGGGTTTTTCCCGATAAAAACTCTTCCTTTTTTTTCCTTTAAAAAATAAAAAGTGAATATTTTCTCTCCCGACTTCCGTGTCCACGTTTGATGGGGTGGGACACAATATGCATATGGTATAATTTATAATAGTGTCATCACTCTAACGCTATTTTGATTGCCCACGCCGCAACAACATTATTCCAAGATGATGGACCTATAAACAAAAAAAGACAGAAACATTATCCAGTTGACTGAAAAAATCCAAAATAATAATAATAATAACAACAACAATAATAATAATAGTAATATTCTAGAATCTGGGAACTCTTCATAATAATAACACTAAATTTTCTTATGATAACCCATAAAGGCCACTAATTTTGCTAATTATAACAAGTCAAGTTAACTGTACTTTTTGAGTAATTATATTTTTGAGTAATTATTAATAAATAATATTATGAAAGTTTGACATTAATTTTATAAAAAATTATCAAATAAATTTATTGTTTTGTCATATTTTTTCATAAATTATTTTTAAAAGTAGTTTCTAAATCAATATTCTTAAGGCTACTATTAATATTTCCCAATTATGGTTATTATTAGGGTTTTTCTTGATAAAAACTCCTCCTCTTTTTCCTTAAAAAATAAAAAAATGAATATTTTCTATCCCGACTTCGTGTCCACGTTTGATGGAGTGAGACACGTTATGCATATATAATATACACGAGTGTCATCACTCTTACGCTTTCCAAAACGAAAAACCACACGATTCTTAAAAAAGAAGGAAGACGACATGTTCTCACTCTCACCACAACCACAAGCCACCGGTGGCGGCCGTCGCAACCACTTGTCGCCTCTTAACCTGAACGTTGTTCTTTTTATATCTCTGTTCTTGATCCTCATGGCAATACCTTCATTCATCTCTTTCACCTCACAAGTTTTAACACCACTGCTTGTTCAAGTGTTGAAAACCAAGCACGGCCTCAGGCTAGTCCTGCTTCTTGTTTTCGTCGCTGTCTTTGTTTTCCTCACCATCAACAACAGTGAAAACACAATCTCCTATAATAGAAATGATGAACATGCATGTAATAACAGTGGTGGTGATCTGCTTTATCACCACTATCAACAAAGAGAAAGTAAATTGCAGCCCAAGACTCCTATACAGTAGAGTGTCGAAACCATTCTAAACCCTCAAAAGCCTTCATCTATTGCAGCCCAGAAACCTCCGTTACCGGATAAGAAAGTGAGATCCAATAGAGTTGATGATCAGGATGTGATGAGATCAGGAACTTCATCACCATCACCACCGACTGGTGCCGCCCGCCGCCGGAAACCTCTGTCGCCACTTAATGGAAGCAGCTCAAGAAGCGACTCACCATCGTTTATTCCATTACCACCACCATCACCACCTTTCAAAATTCGGCCACATGACTATACAACCTATGTTAGGGTAAACAGCGATAATAGTTCAAGTTGTGATTCAGCAGACTCAATGACTGGTAGCCCTGATGTTAACGTCAAGGCTGAACACTTCATTGGAAATTATTGGAGAAGATAAAGCTGATTTTGAGAAGAAAGGGAGAGGGAAGTCTAATCCAGCTTGGTTTGAAAACCAGGCGCAAGAATGGGAAGTAGAATTTAAACTCTACTGTTTTCTATTTGAACTTTAGCTGTATTTCTGTGTTCTTCTGTATATGAGAGAGAGTAGTCTTGGTTGGCATGTTACAGAAAATAATGCATTGTCTACCATTGTATGTATGAGTCTTGACATTACCACATTATGGTTTTTGAATAATGTTTGAGTAGGATTTGCTCAATGCTTTACTTCAAATTCATAGTAAAAGAAGGATGCATACAGATTGCAAAAAAATACTTTAATTTAATCAGGCCTTTTCATTATTGCTGCAAAAATGCGAGATGACAAAATTCAATGGATGCAATATCACTAATGGATAGCTTTGCCACATATCATAATCCGCCATGCTATGATTGATTTATATTAAGTAGATTCATGATCTTATATAAATGTGCCCAAATATTCAGAGATGGGTTTGGCGGTAAGTAATCAAGTTCATCATTCAATTGAGCACTAATGTCAAAACTCAAACAGCTTCACTTGTCATGATCAAATGGAAGCTATCAAAATCAAAGGACTGAACAAAACCAATTTCAAGATATGACTAGTTTTTTGGACATAACATGAGTAATTTGAGTGCGATTACACTGCCTATGATGAATTTCATAATTATACTAATGCAACCAAACTTGTTAAGGTCATTTCATAAGTGAGGAACATGCTCTTGACTAGTGAAATATTCACAAAAAATAATATTAATTTTCTTGCTATGTTGAAATCGCCCACAGAATTAAAGTTATTACAATGCAATTTATTCAAAATATTGATGGCAAATTTGGTCCATGGATACTAATTAAGTGCATAGGTGGACAGTACACAACAAGGCGTCTGTCCCCTGAGCTTGATATGTCCAACTGCTATGTATTTAAAGTACTATCTTGAGCCTAAACTACACTTACCAATAAATAATAGTTGTGACATATCAAGCTGCATGGAGTTTATACCGAACTAGTCAACCAGTGAATCATAGCAAACCACAAATGCATCACATGTACCATTGCTATCCAGCAAGGATGAATTGCTTACCAGAGTGAGAATGATGATAATGAAACTATAAAGATCAAGTCCTGATTCTTCTGCATTTATCTCAAAATAACTAAGCTTCCAAAAATTGTTAAATTCAAGAAGAAATCTTCAACGTTGCAGATGACATTCAAAGCTAAGAGTTACTTCCTAACTCCCAATCATAATACTTTCCAATTTATATCCATATTCAAACATACTCCAAATTATTTTCTTAATATCAATATGATAGTAACAGTCAAAATTAAAACTCATAATGAAGATGTTGAGCACGAAATGCATACCTTCAACCATCTCCACGCTACCTCACGACTTTCAGAGCTTATGCTGGAAAGCATGAAAATAATGTCTTGATTTTGAACCTAAAAGAATATTGAGAAGAAGCAACAGTAAGATTGGAAAGGAAGATGAGGCTGTTAGAAACCATAATTTGATATGCATAGCAAATACCTCATCAGACAACATAAAATTTAGGAACTCGAACTATACTTGGGTCTGGACAATATGCAATACAACCTGGATAAGGATAAAAGGAATGGCATTAAATATAAGTAGCTTTCACCCACAAAAGAGTCACAGGATATTAGTTCAAATATTGCTAATTGTTAAATAATAAAGGTGGTTCCTTCTCTTGCTCTATATCTACTTCTCTGTAGAGCTTCAGTAGGGACTCAAACCCATTCCTATTCATGGTACTAGTGTTCAAAATCACAGAAATGTAAGCATCCTGTAGGGCATATAGCATTTCTGTATATCAACCTTGAACAGGCCCCTACGAATGATTCAGATATACAGTTAAGTGTCAGCTGACGTTAGGAGAATTTCTATCGTTCAGTAATATCTGAAAGGGCTAGATTATTCTTTGTGACCTTTATCATGGCCAAAAGTAACCAAATCCAGAAAGACTTCTCCTCTCAATAGTTCACTTAAATGAATCTCTCCATAAATTGATTCCAAGCCAGATTTTCTGCACAAAGAACCAAAAAAGATTGATATTTAAGAGTATGAAGAAGCTTACATCACTCTATAACCAAAAGGCAGTACATATATCAGTAATTTATGCATGATGCACAATTGGCTGGAAAAGATCATAAAGATGAAGATATTCATTTTGAGAGATAGGTACTCCTATATTTGAAAAAATATATATTGGTCATATTTTTGCATAAATCTCAGCCTTAATCAAGAAACTTGCAGACCGATAAACAAACTTATCTCAAAGTAAGCAATCGTGTAGAAGAGGTTCCAAACAATATCTAACAACCAGTGAGTTGGAATGTAGTCAATGCTACTCATTCACTGAATCTGGGATGGCATCACCAGAGCTCTCCACAACTTTGTAACACACCTTTTGCGTGTACCATTTAAGAAGTTCAACTTCTGGTAAGGATTTAGTGAAAATGGTAACAATATCAAGCAGAAGTTATCCTTACAATAATAGTTTTGATAACACAATCAAATCAAGCTCTTTTCTGTATACATCCATAAGGAAGGCAATGAAGGCAGTGGTTGCTTGCAAGCCTCACACAGCGCATGTGTCATCCAAAACACCTAAGAAATTGAGACTTAAAAGAGTATACTATTTGACACAGAGTACCGAGCTTATAATGGCAAAAATCAAGAGAAACCACCAAAGAACAGGAAATATGTCTCCTTAATAAGCTACTATGCAGTCTTAAGTCAGCCAGTTCCTTTACTGAACTCTAGTCACTGGAATTCTGCCCTGCTGTTACACCCAACCAATGAACTAGGTGATCATGCCAAATTTTCAATATATGTGGCATACCTACTACTACAACATATGATACAGTTATTTATTCATTTTTAGACATGGCACATACCAAATTTATCTGTCTCTGCAATTAATCACTATGGCTTTCCTAAGTAGAGCTGCAAGGTAATTAACCCTGTAGAAATCACTCTGCTCAATATTAACTTTGAACCATAAATGTTCATCACAGTTCTCTTCATTCTTTGTGTTAAATGTGCTTGAAATTTGGTCGGGAGAATGTATCAGTTCAGATACATCCAGTTTTCGAGGATTTGATTTTGCATTTGTAGTATGAACCAATGAAACAATACATAGTCCGTCAGCACATAAATTAGTTAACAGGAATTACAATTGCAGATCCTGGATGAAATTTCATGTTTGCTTATTAATCAATAAAATACACAACGCATATATAGATTTCCAAATCATACCACCCACTGGAGCAAGAGTTTCTAGAGAGGAAAAAACCTAGAAGGTGTCACCTGGCACAAGTATCATGAGGGCTAAGTCACACCCCAAGCAACATGAAATTTTTTAGCACACCAGCCAATCAAAGACAATAACAGAATTTATTAACATAGAATGTGATAAAAAAAGAATAGAGATTACATTAAACAATAAGAGATCCAAGAAAAGATATGAATTACAAACCAATGACATTAAACAAAAAATTTCAAAAAGTAATCACATGTAAAGTTTAAAGGAAATCTATATGAATTATAGTAATAACATCCACATAGAATTTTTATCGAGAAAATATGGGGTCATTGTTTGGTGCTACAAATAAAAACAACCAACTCTAGAAGTTAAGAACATGAACAATCTCACCTGGAACATGTCAGCTCCAAGATAACCCTGCAACATTTGAATAACAATAGATCCCCTTTCGTGGCTGATGGCATCATATTTCCTCAATTGAATAAGCATGGTGTTCCTCCACTGAAAATATGCCAAACAGCTTGTGAAGAACATGGTTGAATTACATGGTGAAGTTATGCCTTATATAGCAAATTGCCAACAATTTTCTCTTTCTTAAAGTCATAATTGGGACTTAATTAAGATATACTAATAAATAATGGTGATGCAATCTTTGAAGTCAGCTTATAAAAAATTTCACTGCACTTTCACCTCCCTCCTACTGGGTAGAACTCCACACAAACAGATGACAGATCCACATGTTTGTGCATGAACACACAGACACATAAACTGTGTCAATACATTTACTTTGATGATGTTAATTGCAGTGCTTTAAAATTCAGTACAACGGACCATTTGGGGAAGCAGTTTGCGTTTCATAGCTATTTCTCATCATTGATTTTATCACTGCATTCACTAACAAGCTACATAATTTAACATGCATAACTGATATGTTGCCACTTAACAGAAAACTCTAGCACAAGCTTTCACTTACCCCACTTGAATGTGATTGCAGTGTATCCATACATAGGCCACCAGTTGTTGCCAAAGAAATTAAGTCAATATTTTCCACACAGGAAACATGCTGTCAGTGGCCATATAGCTTACCCAGAAATTTAAGATCAATAGAGATACTAAATTTAGAAAATTGAATGCACTGCAATGGCCAGAAAAGCAGTAGCACAAATGTAAGACGACTCAATTTTACCCATGTTACAAATCACTCATTAAGCCATAAATGGCTCCACCATTCCATTGTTACCAGATTGCCAAACCAATGATGGGCTACTTCATGTGATACACCAATCGTGAGCTGGCAAAACATGAATAAGCTTTGAAGATTACATACAAGTATTTAGGAAATGAATGAAGAATCATATCTCAATGTCATTTCTTTTGTAATTGAACTGTTATTTGCTTCCAGAGTTTTCTCATTGGTACCAATATATAAACACTTTAATGGGTTGACTGCATCAATCAATTATAAATAATTGTCAGTTATTCTGTATTAAGGCTTTTTGGGGAAAGAAAAAATAATACTGCACTTCCCTTTTATATGTTTTCATTTATGAAAAGGGAAATGGAGAAAAAGTAAGGCAAAAATTGTCTTGAATTTCATTTCTTGACAAGCAGATCTGCACCTCACAGTAGATTGATTACTTTTTGGGAGCATCATAATGCAAAAGAGAAAACTGAAGCTAAAAGTGTGTTAGATATGTAACTTACAAAAAAAAAATGTTAGATATGTAACTTACAAACTGCTTCATATTAGCTGATGAAAGCAAATCATCGTAAAGTAGTATATTTTCATGATATGTGATCAAACCATAATTCTCCATAGCTCCTCCAGAAAATTCAGGGACAGCAACCATATCCAGTTTTGGAAGTGGATAAGGAGTTGAGAAGTACCTAAATGATTCCATAATCAGGGCTGACCAGCATTATCAGTATCAACACAGAGAACTTAAACAGTCTTCAACCAAAGCAAAAAAACACAATGTTTCGTAACTTTTGATTCTTCCAACCTACACTATAACATTGGTTCTGTTTTCAGGCGATCAACATGGATAAAGGAGGTCAAGTTATCAAAAACAGTCTTTGTTTTCATTTGGAAAATTTTGAAGGGGAGACCCAATGAGGGAAGAAATCCATGTGTATCAGGTACTGGGTGCAGTCATATAGTGCAGAGAAGCTAAATTGGTCCACAAGCTTTACCAATCAATTGAAAGAAAAGAAGGAAAGACAACAAAAACAACAACAACAACAACAACAAAGCCTTAGTCCCAAAATTTGGGGTCAGCTATGGATCTTTGACAGACTAGATTGGTCAGCCACATGAATTCCTTTTCTCCATTCTATCCCATCCGAAATCATGCTCTTTGTTACTTTAAATAGGATAGAAGGGAGAAATCCATTCTGTTCTTTGCAAGGTCAAACAAGAAAGTATTGAAAGGATCACCTTCCCTTGAACATAAGCAAACGCTAAACTCTCTATTTTGTGGCATGTGGCTGTTTTTTCTCCCTCATAACTTAGTTTTGTGTAAAACTATGTGATTGTGTACACATTTCAATTTATTGATTTATGAGACTGAAGATCATAAAATTTAAAATCTCCACATGAACAAGGAAAATAAAAGGAGAAATTACCTAGTAAATATGTCAAGCGCCTTCACAGCAAGATTTAAAGCAAACTTCCCTTTATCACTCTTTCCAACAGGACAATATACACGAACCTTGATCCCCGCATGCACAGTGCATTATTCTATATAACAACAACCAATCCCTAGTCTTAAAAATTTTAGGGTCAATTATGGATTCTCAACAAATTAATCAAGGTAGGCCATGTGCTCTTTCCCACCATTTTAGTGTAATAAGCTATTTAAACCAAAAAAGAAGAAGAAAGAGAGTAAATGAATGCGCCTCTGCCATATATGCATTACCATCAGCTGTTGTTTCTTCAATATGATCAAATACTCCAACAACACCCACCAAATAAGTTGACATGACTGGAGATTCCTCAAAATAAACAGTCTTAATATTTTCATTAAGCTTTACATCAGCAATTGGCATATTAGACAATGCTGTCAACTCTGATGGCACATCTATCCTGATCTTGAAGGTGGCCTGTAAAGAAAGTATTAGTAATTTCTAAGTAGTAAATAGAAGGGGGAAAAAAAAAGAATTTTCAAAGTAATTTAAACCCCATGAGAACAGTATTATGTAACTCCAATCAGAAATTTTTTGCCACATACTTGTTATTCATTAACATTTAATAAACAAAACGAAAATACATGCATGTCCTGTTACCTATCTGTTTTATGTGCATCAATATTAATAAACTTTTCTTAAAAATCGGAGGTAATGTGTTTATATTCTTTTTTCATGATTAAAGTTCTATTTCACAAATTCTTTCAAATAAGCAGGTACATGACACTAATTAAATGCCACTTATGGAAGATTGATTCAAAGGTTCTAAACAAGTAAAATAATGAGTTCTTCCAAGGGTAAAAGCAAGTTCTTGATTATGCATACCTTCAGGGCAGGTTCATCCCAGCAAGGAAAGCACCGCCTTGCATCCACAGCTTCAAACTGATTAACTGCCATATTCTTCTTCACTCCCCCATCCACATAAGTACTGTAAACAGTGACAGAAACCAGGATTTCACCTTTCAGGGTCCAAATTATGAATTTTCACCATTCAAGAGTGAGAAATACATTAAGTTTCAAGAATAAATTAATACATGAAAAATAAAACTGGCATCTACTGTTGTTGGTTTTCCCAAGATCTACAAATCAAATGACGTCATATATATGATCTCATTATATGTCCAATATTCATCTAACAATAAAAAACCAATTATTGCTGCCAAGTTAAAAAGGGGGAAAAAGCGAGAGCAAAATATCATAATCAAAGAATGTGTGCAAGATCTATACACACACAGAAATGAATCATCAAATACAAAAGTACAAAAGATGAAAAATTGATACAAGCAAGTGTTAATGTTAAAGATAATTTACTTGAGTACTAAAATTCGTCACAGAATGAAAGCTAGATAAATAGCAAATAATTGCTAATATTAATACTCAATGTAAATTAACACCATTTGAATCCTGAAATGGAATTATAAAGGGAAAAGCAGTATCTTCAATTCTCAAAGGGGTCTTTTGGCCTTTTTTGGCTGAGCCAATTAAATTCTTGGGGGGGGGGGGGGGGGTGTAATTTTAAACATCCCAAACTTTAAAGACATATAACCATGTATAATTCAAGAAAATTACCTCTGTTCATCTCAATGATTTACATAGTTGTTCAGTTTCATTATTATGCATTTGATCATTCTCAAAAGTAACTAAAAGTTCAAAATTTATAGTTTCTTTCTTTCTTTTCACTGATTTTCTTAGCAACCAAACAAGAAAAAGCTTGAATAAAACTAACCAAATTATTCCAAATCACTTACCAAGTAAACTTTTCCATAAATTTAGAAACAAACTCACTCTAAAGGATAGAAAATTTAAATAAATAAAAAAATATTTACCATTTATAGAGACCCTTCAAGTGTGGATTAAGTGCCCCAGAAAACTCAATCCCCAAAACCCCATCACCAACACTAAGCACTTCATCAAACCCCAGCACCAGTATCTCATCTTCACCATTCAAAACAACAACATCACAAGGCTTATATGTCTGCAAAAATCAACAAAAACATCATTTTTAAAAATACCCATTAAAAGTTAAAGAAAAATAAAACCAATGGTTTAAGAGAGAGTTTTAATTACTTGGTGATTGGAGTTGGTGAACCAGACTTGATGTACATCAAGTTCGAGAACATTTAGGACGAGGAACTTAGTGTGTTCGATGATGTTAAGGTTGACTTGTACCGTACCAGAAAAAGTGCATGCTGTGAGATCAAGTTTGAGATAAAGATCATAACTTGTTGGGATTGCAAATTTTGGTAGCCTTGTTTGTCCTTTGAATTGCTCTATGCTTTGTTTTGTTTTTGTCTCCATTTCTCTCTATGTTTCTCAGTCTCCGTGAATTTCGTGTCAGTTTTGAGTAGTGCATGGATTACCGTGAAAACTAACAGGTCATAAATGCTCCTCCTCTTACAAGGTGGTCTTTCATGAATTTAATTATAGAGCTATCATATTACATAAGAGTCCGTATTTATGGTATTAAAATAATAATAATTTTCTGAATTACAAAAGGTTTAGGGGGTGTTTGGCAACCCTTCTCAAAACAACAATTTTCAGTTTTTAAACAGCATTTCACGCATTCTTACACACTTTTTCACCCACACGTATTTCCACAAATGTTTTTAAACAACAATTTTCAGTTTTTAAACACATCTACCTAACGGGCCCTTAATGTGTAATTTTTTGCTATTACTAAGGCTTCTCTATATATAGACACATGGACGTGGGGCCAATATTTTTTTTCTAAAAAAAGTTATATATATATATAATATTTTTTTTCTAAAAAAAGGTTATATATATATATATACACGCCCGCGCTAACTTAGCAATCTTGCACTTCCTTAAAAAAAAAAAAAAAAAAACTTAGCAATATGGCACTGTAAATTTATACTTTGTAATCCTTAACAATATTATTAAATTCTTTTATTCTAAAAAAAATATTATTGATTCTCTTACAAGCGTAATTTTATTGTCACAAATTTTCTGTGACAATTTTACAAGTTGTTGAGATAACAAATTCTTTGCACCTGAAGCTATCACTTACATCACTTTTTTTTTTTTTTTTTTTTAACTTACCAATAACTACTTACTACATTAGTAATTTGTAAAAAAAACAAAATTATAAATATAACATTTTTCTCCTTTTAAACACCATTAAAAATTTTATAAATCTAAACAACAAAATTAGCCCCATAAAAAAATTATCAATAGTAAAATTAAAAAATAATTAAGCCGAATCAACTTATTTTTAAAAAAACAAACAACCCGACCCTTTAAATTTTTTAAACAAAATAATTTTGTTCATACGAAGCAGACGCATGTAACAAAAAACAAAGACCTCAACTATTAAGCAGTAAAGCTGAAGGTGAAACCGCTGCACACAACCAACACTAAACCCACTTTTTTTTTTTTTTTTTGTGGAGAAACCAATAAACCCACTTTTAAATCCAAGTCCTATCTGATTTATGTTAACTTGTGAAGAAAGAGTGACAATTACACTTTGGCCAACGCATGCTCCCATGCATTGAGTGTAATGAAAATAACAGTTGCTTTACAATTTTTTTTTGGTAAGAAGGGAGATGCATTAAAACTAGAAATTAACAAAGATTGCAAGCCTTCAGGGGGGCTATCATACAAAATAAAGCTGGAAGATTGCTGAGCTCCTATATCCTAGCTAGCATATCAGCACTCCTATTAGCTTCTCTATAACAATGATCAAAACGAATCTGGGGAACTCGGGAAGCCAGCTGCCTGCAGTCATCCACAATGGAGGAAATGATTAGATTAGTATTGTTGGGGTTATTGAGGACTTCAATAATAGCTTTGGCGGAAACTAGAAGCCAGCTGCCTGCTTTACAATTTTGGATTTAGCGGAAATTTCACAAGCCAAGTTGAAAATAAGTAAATAACGCCAAGAGGGCCCGTGGAAAATAACGACCTTATCCTTTTCAATTTGACCTTTTCAGCTTGAAAGAGGATATATATACAAGAAGAGCATGAGTGAAAGAAAATGAGACCTGTTTTTTTTTTGAAAAGAAAGAAAATGATAAAAAAATAAAACGAAGCATCAAAATACTTAAATGCGTGAGTGAAAGCATATTAACTTAACGAAAAAATTGATTCAGCTATTAAATCAACAATAATAAAAAGGACTATTAGTGGAGGAAAAAAAAAAGTGATAGAAATAATAAATAAATAAATACAGTGTTGCCGAAATTCTAAAAAAAAGTAGGAGAGAGAAAGAGTAAAAGGAGGTGAGAGAAAATTTGGAATTTCGGTAACGCTGTTACCGAAATTCTGCCTGCCCAGCCCCTGACCGTGCGCGAGTGTGCGCGAGTGACCGAAGGAAAAAACAAAGAAAAAAAATAGAGAATTTCGGTAACGCCATTGCCGAAAAGGGGAAAGGAAAAAAATGGGGAATTTCGGTAATGGTATTGCCGAAAATGGGGAAGAAAAAAAAATTCATTTTTGGCAATCCCATTTTCGGCAATGGCATTACCGAAAATGGGATTGCCATATAAATAAAAAAAAAATTCATTTTTGGCAATCCCGAAAATGGGATTGCCATGTTAAAAAAAAAAAAAAATTTACATTTTCCCTCCATTTTTGGGAATGGGATTGCCAAAATACTTTTTCTTTTTAAAAAAAAAAAAACTTTTTTCCTCCATTTTTAGCAATGGGATTGCCAAAAAAACAATTTTTCTTTTTTAAGAAATGATATATCCACAACATTTTCACAACATTTTTACAACAAATTCTAGGTGGTAAATTGTTACAGGTTGTTATTGTTAAGGTAAAAAAGTAATATTAGTGTTAGGTTCAAATTTGAACCAATAACAACTAAGATTACCTTTTTACCCTAACAATAACAACTTGTAACAATTTACCACCTAAGATTTGTTGTAAAAATATTATAAAAATGTAAAATAGAAGAGAAGGGTTGAAAGATGAATTTCGGTAAGCCATTGTGAATATATCATTTCTTAAAAAAGAAAAATTGTTTTTTTGGCAATCTCATTGCTAAAAATGGAGGAAAAAAGTTTTTTTTTTTTAAAAAAGAAAAAATATTTTGGCAATCCCATTTCCGAAAATGGAGGGAAAATGTAAAAAAAAAAAAAAAAATTTTTTTTTTTTACATGGCAATCCCATTTTTGGCAATGGGATTGCCGAAAATGGGAAAATTGTAAAAAAAAAAAATTTTTTTTTTTTTTACATGGCAATCCCATTTTCGGCAATGGGATTGCCAAAAATGAATTTTTTTTTATATGGCAATCCCATTTTCGGTAATGCCATTGCCGAAAATGGGATTGCCAAAAATAATTTTTTTTTTCTTCCCCATTTTCGGCAATACCATTACCGAAATTTCCCATTTTTTTCCTCCCCCATTTTCGCCAATGGCGTTACCGAAATTCCCAATGGCGTTACCGAAATTCCCCATTTTTTTCTTAGTTTTTTCCTTCGGTCACTCGCGCACACTCGCGCACGAGTAGGGGCTGGGCAGGCATAATTTCGGTAACAGCGTTACCGAAATTCCAAATTTTCTCTCACCTCCTTTTACTCTTTCTCTCTCCTACTTTTTCTTAGAATTTCGGCAACACTGTTGCCGAAATTCACTCTCTCTCCTCACTTTCCTAAATAACTTTCAACAGTACCTATAACCATAAAAAACTTTGTTTTTTGCATTATTTAGGCAAAAGACTCTCCATTTTTATATAGAATATAGATTTTATTTAAGACCAAAACTAACACTAAAAGAAAAGAAAATTTAGTATAAATGGCTGTAACTTTTAAGATTCTGATCCCAAATAAATAAACCAGTTTCAATCCTTACGGAAATATTAAAGGAATACTTAGACCCCATTGTCCTTGAATTTCATTTAGCAGGTGATATTAGAGAACAACTAATCCCTTACAGCACAAACAAAAAAAAATGCTCGTGATGTGTTAATATGAATCCTTTGACAAGTATTCTAGGAAGCTTTCAATGTTTGGAAAGTCATAGGATCTACAACATTTCTAATTAAATAGAAATCAATAAATTTAGGCACTCAACATGTACATTTTCTCATTTCCACAACAGGTAACACAATTTGTGATTGGTGTGGTGAATAATAAAAATGGTATTAGTGGTAGTTGTAGACCTAAGTAAAAGTGATATTGTTCTAAATTCTAATCACAACAAGACATGTTACTAGGTGTGATAAAAGTCATGAAAAATATGGTGTGCTTCGTATTACTTATTAGAAATGGACACAAAGGCATTGCAAAACTATGATAGGGCATTCTTTGAGTTTATTTAAAAGGAAGAGCTATTATGATATTAAAAGGAAGGTTTTGGAACTTAAAATTGGAGTTAAAGTTTTTTTACAAGTTGCACCTATAAAAAGAGTAATGAGAATTGGCAAAAAGGGTAAGTTAAGCTCTAAGTTTGTAGAGCCTTTTAAGGTCTTGGAGAGGGTGGGCAAAGTTGCATATAGAATTGCCCTACCCCTGCCTCGTTAGGAATTCATAATGTTTTTCATGAGTCTATATTAAGGAAATATATTCCTAACCTTTTATATGTATTGAGCTATGAGCCTCTTCAAATTAGAGATGGCTTGTCATATAAAGAAGTTCTGGTAGAGATTTTGGACCGTTCAGAGCAAGTACGATGCAATAGACCAATATTTTGGGTAAATGTGCTTTGGAAGAATTATTCAGTGAAAGAGGCATTTTGAGAGCGTGAGGATGATATGTTGTCAAGATATTCAAACCTTTTTCAGATCAAGATACGTAAAATTTTCACTAAATTTTTATAAGAGGTAAAGAATGTGACGTCCCAGCCTAAAAAAAAAAAAAAAAACTGCAGAGCATAAAGCTTGAATGTTGACTTCATTGTGGTGTTGTTGATATATTGGTGGAATGTAAGGCAGAGACTTAAAATAAGGACCGTCCTCCAATGGCAAGAGGAGATGTCCGTACTTTATCCGCAGATTATTGTACTGGAGGAGCAAGGTAAAGGGTCAATGGTGATGACGATAATTCAGTACCGACCTGTTAACAAAGTAGCGAGCGAAAGAAGGAACAGAGACAACAGAGCACCATTCCTTCGACACAGACTTGAATAACATCACGAATTTGAAATCAACAACACCCACCTATCCATGTCGGTGAACAAATCACATAAATCCTAGCTTTGTTTTAATTAACAAACAAACAAACAAAAGTTTATTACTAAACTTATGAATTTTACACAAATTCAGTAAACTATCTGAAAGCACAAGCTGCAGAATCCAAGAACTTGAGGAGGAAGAAGAAGATACTGTTACAACGGTAACACCAAAAACGGTGTCCTCTAAACCAAAGGCTAAAGAGCGTTTCTCCTTTAAAAAAAACGGTGCCGTTTCCCACTAAACAGAACGCTGTCGTTTTGGTTAAATATAAGACAGCTGTGTTGTAAGTCTCAAGCGCTGTCGTTTTGATAAGTGTGCACAGCAAAAAACTATTGCACCGTGCAATTAATCATGATGTGTGAGAAAGAGGTAAAAGTTTAAAGTGTAAAAATGATATGGTAAAATATTGAGGCTTAAATTTATTTATTTATTTATTTAAAGGTTGAGATTAAAAGTGATTTTTGCAACTTTTAATTTCAACCGTTGATGTCATTGCATGGTGACTATTGCACTGAATCTCAATTCAGTAGATTCAACTTTTATTTTTTACGGAGTGTACAAACTCAACTCATTCATGTACTTCTTAAATTTTGAATTTACTCTCAGCAATGCATCAACGGTTTGGTGATATGGTGGGGAAGCTTATGCCCATTTTAATGTTGCTCACATATTGACTATATGTGATTAATGACCAAAGAAGTTGTTCATTTGGCTTGTTTTCAGTTTTTTTTTTTCTCTAGTTTTTTTTTTCCTGAAACACTTTCTTCTATTCTTCTGTATCGAGTTATTGTTTTTAATATACGGAATGTCTGTATGCCTTTCATTTTGGTAAATTTTTGGGTTTGATCTTTACTTCATGATCCTAAATACACTTTATATTAGTCTAAAATGTTTATTAGATATTGGTGCACTCATTTCTGTGATTCTCAACTGTTTGCATTGGTTACAAAGACAATCTTTGGCTCAGCGAAGAGTGTGTCAAAAATATTTCTTTAGTGTTGAACTTGGACACAATAAATCGATGCATCATGCAACTGGTGGTTGCAAAACGGTAGGTAAATAATGGTAAGTGGGCAAAAGCTCTGGAACCTGTTAGAAAGGTGCCCATTAATGTCAGTGCTAGTATTAGAAATTGTGTTTATAAATTATTTTGTTTTGGACCTACCAAATTGCTAAATAGTTAATACCAATTTATGTATATATGAGAAATTATGAACATGTGATATAAAAATTTTATATAATAAATTACAATGGAGAGTTAAATAATGTTTCCTTGGTCTATGTCTAGCACTACTATTTGTGCGTCCTGTATGTGCCATATAGCAAAACAAATCAGACGAGTTTTTCAAATATTGTTGCCAATGTGCTAGTGTTAGAAATTATTAACCTATGGATGGGAATAATAACGAAAGTTATCTTATTGCTAACTATTGTTATATACGCTGAATTATATATTATAGTACACACTTTAACTGAAATTGTGTTTTGAAAATTTTAGTTATAATTCAGAAATGGTGAAATAATGTTCTGAAAACAAGATTTCAACTATATGTTCCGTACATACAATATGTAACTATTACCACTTTTACTTTACAAGTTGTCATGGATTTCTCTTTAATTTGTTATGATAACTGAGAGTCTATTAGGCAAGCCTATCCTTCTTCTAGTTTCATCTCCAAATCTAAGGCCCACATTATGTGTTTGATGTTAGGAAAAACCTCTAATACACAGTTTACCAAGCTACTCCTAAAGAAATTCAATCTAAAATTAAATGATCTAAAAAGTTAAGCTAAGGAAATTTATATGAAAGTCTAATGCCTTATTCAAGGCTTGTTATTGTTGGTTACAGAGAACTGTGCTCTTGTTACTGGTGGAAGCATGCAGTGAAACCAAATAGAAAGAGGAAAAAACAAGTATGCTAACTCTGAATCTATTGTGATTATGGAACAATGTTGAAAAAATTGTGCTTTACCTTGCTGTAGCAGCAGATGAATTTTTTTTTTTTTTTGATAGTTTGATAAGAGGATCACTTCGATCGTGATACTTCAGTTTCCTTCAATGTTATCAAGTCCTTTTAGGCTTCAAAATTATTGACAAGAAATTAACTTATGAGGCGTACGATGGATCCTATTCCTATGATGCTTTTCTTAAGGATGTTCAAGAGGTTTTCTCTTTGTTACTTTCTTTGAACCCCTGATCTTCTCAATTTATTATTTCATTTTAAAAAAATTCTGCTATTCCATAATTCTTTCTCAATATGCATATATGTTAGAAAATGCTATATATTTCCACCTAAACATATGTTGAAAGGGCTTGTTTTAGATCGTTGATAAAAATAGATTCTGATCACGCCACTTAAATACGTTTGGTAGGCTCAAAATAAGAATTTTACAGAAGTAACTAAATCTCTAGTATTCTGAGCTAAGATATGTGCAAGGCGATTGACTAATACAAGTTGCTTTGTTTGTTCTACTACAACTTTAGTCATGGACGGTACTAAGAGGAATGTATATTTGCAAATCATTTATTTTTTTTTTATATTTGCTACAATACGGCAATACCAAAAGATTCACCATCCTTAAAAATTAAAATATTTTTTTTTTCCGATAAGGCAACAACGACAAACCCCCTAATAAGTTTCTTCTAATTTGTTAACAAAAATAACATGAGCTACCAATTGAATATTGACAGCAAATATAAACTTTACTAATCAAAATTTTTTTTAAAATAATAAATACAAAAAATCAAATTGACAATAGAATTAAACATAAAGGAATCAAAATGTAATTTACCTTTTTTTCTTCTAAAATGCACATGAAATTAGATTATACATAGGTAGAAACAAATTTTAATGTATTTGGTTATTCTTTCATTTTGGAGGTTTATGTTTTTCTATGAGGTTTTCACCTTCCAAATGTAATTGTTGTAGAAAGTTGCATGGATGTATGATGAGGTTTCGTTTTACTCTCAAGCTGTGGACATTGGAGATTTTTTTATATAAATAATGAATAGGAATACGTATTTCTATTTGGACTTAATAGCAGTATTTTTGTGTATTAGCTTTGGCATAAAAGTGAAATCAGTAATGGAATGAGCGATAGTTGGCATGTGACAGATATGTCACAATGGAGAAGTAATGTTGCTTTTAGAATTTTTAGAGAAGAGACATTAGGCTGTGGAATGGCTCTTTGTTGCCATCGGATAGTTAACTGTTAAAAGCAATGGAGAGGTGATGGTTTTGTATAGCTAATTTTAACTATTATTTAGGTGTGTGCAATGATAATAGCTTAAAAGTACAATATTATCTTAGTTTTGATAGGCATTATTACATTTATTTTGTATTTATTCCCATATTTACATGTAAATATGAGAGTTTACAAGTAACATTTAAGTGTATTTTTTCTCTTGTAGGAGATTTAAACTAACTAGTTGCAGACCCACGTGATGCGTGGGAATATACAACTATTTTGTAACATTTTATAATATATGATTTATTCTATAAAACGTATTGGGGATATTATTTCTAAAATTATATCATTCTATTATTTTGAGTTTTTTTTTATTATTTAAAAACTTATGTGCATTCGATTGATATTAGTCTATTATATTTTTTGAGATGAAAGATAGAACAAACTTTTAGTGGTTCTTATATAGGCCCGCTACTATATCACTTTTTTTATCTACAAATAACTTGCACTTAGGCAATTGTATAATTCTTGGGAAATTCCGTGTTTCCTAGATTAGAGTCACATATTACCACTGCCTATTGTATGCTACTCGCAATCTGCTTTATAAAACTATAGTGCATATGGGTCAAATCCAATTTATATATATCTAAAAGTTCAAGCGTAGTGTATACTGTTATTGAACTCCTGTTGCACCACCTTATTCATCACGTTATTGGCTACATAATTATTATTTTTCTTATTTATTTTTTATTTCTATTTTCTTTTACAAAAAAAAATATATAGATTACTAGTCTTACACATTTATCTTGAGCGGTTTTAACTTTACATATAATTTTTCCTTTACATATTTATCTAGTTTAATTTAGATGTTTATAACTAAACAATGAAGAATCAAAAACCAAAAAAAAAATAATGTCTATACATATTTATACTATATAAATAATGAAAGCTCTGTAATAAATTTTACAAAACTCTCTTTACACCATGTCTTTAGCATCCTTTCTTATTTTTTGTTTTTTGAAAATTTTACTTTGTTCAACTTAATTTTTCTTTTGCCGTTTTTTTCTTAGTTCAATATATCATCTCCTCCAATCATTGTCTTTTAAAATTTTTCAGTTGGTTCTTTCTATATATTTTTAAATTTTCTCATTTGTATCTTTTTAAATACTACAGTTTCACTTTATTCAACCTTTCATCTATTTCCACCATTCATCTTCCATGTTAGGACATATGTGATTCAATGTTAGGAACATATGTCACTATTTTATGTAATTAGATAATCCTTTGACAAAACGCGCTTTACTTGTATTTGGGTAGATCTAGGATGTGTTTGATATTTCAAGAAACCTTGTTTCAAGTTCAAGTGTTAAAGCCATGCATGTTTGTCCAAAATTCAAGTGTAAAAAGTATTGTTCATTAAAGCTCGACAGCTAACTTGCCAGCTAGCATCTATCGAGCCTTGAAGAGCTGTTCCAGCCCATGGCTCGACTGCAGCTCGACAGATAGGGTATCTGTCGAGATTTATGAAACTCAAAATTTCTAGTCCATTTTTCATCCAATCCGTGATTGTATGTTTGGGCTTTCTTTTCTCATAACCCTAGACATATAAAAAAATTCTTTTTAAGGGCCATAAAAGGTGACACAAGTTGCATAAGTGTTAAGCAAAGTTTGTTCATGCAAATTGTGACTAGAGATAGAATTTGCCCCAGTTCATCTTTCTTGTGAAGAAGTTGTTGTCTTTATGCATCGTAGGGTTTTGTGGCCAAGGAGCTTCTCAATCTTCATCGTGTAATGAACTAAAGAACTTTGCAGCCAATAACCTCCTTCTTAGTTGGTGATTCAAGTCGCGTATTGGGATCTGCGCAGTTGGTTAGTCAAGTACTGGGAGTCATGCATTGAAAGGAGAGATTGTCATTATAGAACAAGTCTAATTGGGTATTGGGGTAAGGGTTTAACTGTAGGTTGGTATAAGTTACTGAGATTCCTTTACTTGTAACCGCTTGTTGCGATAACAGTGAATTCTCGGGAGTGGTGACCTTAAAATCATCCGGTAGGATTTTTGCCATGTAGGTTTTCTCCATTCATAAACAAATCACCGTGTCAAATTATTTTATGCTGCATACTTTAGTTAATTGGTGATTTTTTTGTACTACCACGCGTTTGCATATTAATTTGATTAATTAATAAATTTGGCTAATTAATCAATTAATTTATCACAAGAGGTCAATACATTCTTGACCTATTAAGTGGTATCAGAGAGGACACACTCTTATTAGGGTTAATCTTTATGTGTGATCCATTGACCCCTGTTTGTCATGGATAGAGGACAATCTGTTATTATACCTCAATTATTTGATGATACTAACTATGCATACTGAAAAGTATGCATAAAAGTTTTCTTGCAATCTCTAGATGAGAAGGTGTAGCAAGCTGTAGAGATTGGCTAGACCAAGCCAAAGGAAGCGCCGACCAATTAGGACGATGCAAAGATTAAGGCGGCTAACTTCAACAACAGAGCATGGAATGACTTATTCAGTGTAGTCACTAGTGAGGAGTTCAAGAAGATCTCCTCCATTGAAACTACAAAGGAGACGTGAACCATTCTTCAGAAAACCTATGAAGGAACCAAGACTATCAAAGATTCGAAATTTCAGAGGCTCACTACTAGCTTCGAAGAAATTAAGATGGAGGAGGATAAGTCATTTGATGAGTTTTATTCCAGGCTCAAGGACATAGTGAACTCAGTGTTTAATCTTGGGAAAACCATTTCTGAACTCAAAATTGTGAGAAAGGTGCTCAAATCTCCACCTGAGAGATTTCATGCCAAGATCACTGCCATTGTGGAATTAAAGGACATTGACAAAATTCCTTTGACAGAGTTGGTTGGCAATCTGCAGACCTATGAGTTGGGTTTGACAAGGATCGAAAAATCAAGCAAGAGCAAGAGTATGTCACTGAAGGCCAAGAACAGTGACACGGATGAGCCTTCAGATGATGAAGATTTTAAGATGAAGTCTTACATCACCAGGCATGTAACGGCCCAAAGTCATAAGTAATAAAAGTCTATTTAATTTGAAAAATCCATAATAATATTAAATAATAGAATCCAACAACCTAAAAATTTCATTACAAATGTCAGAGTTCTAATCCACCAAAAATAATACATCCACATAAAAATTCTTTAGTACAATGTTTAATACCATAAAAATAGTAATAAAATCTTCAGTCCTATAAAATAATTCGTAACTGTTGACTTCTAAGAATCTCTACTCCAATAATCCCTCTAATGTATCTGTAAGGGGAAATAAACGGGAGTGTGATAGCTCAATAAGTGAAATTCACTAACATTGGGGCGTGGGAACAACCTTTCAAAAAAATAATTCTTATAACAAATTCATACTTGTACCTCATCAATATTTTATCATCAAATATTTCATATAAAAAAATATATTTATATTGTGAGCCATCATAATATATATATATATATATATATATATCAATACCATCACATACACAATTTCTTAGGTTTAGCTCGTGGTCAACGTTTACACCTCGTTGACAGGGTTGTGTTGTCCCCTTTCTGAGATTGGAACCTCCTTTTCATCCCCTTTCTTAAGGATGGCTCCTTTGGAACCTAAAGGTGCACTCCCTTGCTAAGGAGCTTCCTTTTTAGATCCTCAATGGTATACTCCCTTGCTAAGGAGCTATCAAATGTGTACTGTCCCCTTTTCTGGGACCGTCCTTTGCTAAAGACTAGCTACAGTATGATTGTCCCTTACTAAGGACTAATACAATACTAAGCTTTGAATCACGACTTGCTATAGGTTTTCAAAACATATTCAAAATGCTCACATAAATAATTCATTCAAGATGCTCACAAAAAATAATCCATTTATAGTGCTCAAGAATATAAGGATATATTCACACATACAAATTTAAATAAATTTAGGTTGTCTCACAAGTTTTTAATAAAACGAATAATTAATGTGTACATCAAGAAATTATAAAATGTCCATTTATATATATAGAATAACAATATATTTCTTTATTATAAAATAGTTTAATAATCAACACTGTTTGGGAAAACTCCCAAAATTAGCAAACACCACTTACTTCTTATTTGCAAAAATAAAAGAAATCAACCTCCCTTAAATCACAATAGATCAGTAGAATTAGAACCTAGCAATACCAATGATAGGCCCATCAATACACAATTTTATATTTAAAAATCTGTTTTCACGCTTAAACAATATAATCTTAGACAACACTGATATTTCCAAAGTTTTACATTTATTTACGTAACTCTCCAATTCACTTTCAGCTTTAATCTAATTATTTTATTTCACATATTTTTACTATCTATTAATAAGCATGATTGTACTGCGACTCTATAAAACTCTAACATTTCACTATAGGTCCAGCCATCATATATTCTACTATTCCTTAGAAGCCACATGATATATAAACCTATCTGATCAACCTAATATTTAAATCTATTAATCAAAGAAGTCACATATTATACTTCTGACAAATCAATCCAAAAGCCTATGGAGGACCATACGGCTATATATATATATATATATATATATATATATATATATATAACATTGTAATCATCATGGTCGGCTAAAGAAGCCAAACTCCCTTTAGAAGCTTTAAATCTTCATAGCAAAATTATTATTATATATATTCAATCAAATATAGGAAGTCACGTACTAGCCTTACTATCAATCTAGTTGTCTATTGTCCCTTTTGGACTAGTTTAGACAATAATAAAAGGTGATGGTTATTCAGTCAACAATGGAAGCCATGTGTGAAAGCATTTTAACCACAAGTACCCTTTTCCCTTTAATATGGTGACAAAGTCCAAGCCTATTACTTTATTTGATTCAATTTCAAAGTCTCCTGACATATTGACCATCCTTATCTAATATAATACAATTATAAGAGCCTTTTTCTATTAGTATAATGATAGTCTAGGTTCATGACAATTGCTAGCTATGACTATTTAAACTTCTTAAATCTAGAGCATGAGAAAATCATACCTGTAGACTCCAATTCAATGCCACAGTAAAGAAAGGCAAAGTTTTAAAGTCGGATGAAGCAAAAGGAAGCTCCATCAGTAAAATACACGTGTGGCTAAAGAGGAAGAAGGCTAGGGTTTTATTTTTTATTTTCTATTTTTTTTTAAGTTTAACAAGGCTCATATATTTACTTATGCCACATCACTTAGGCTTCATATTCCATAGTATATATCTCATTTTTAATATCTTAGGCCCAAATCAATTTAATACATTTAATTGTAGGCCTCCTTTATAATTTACATATAATAATTAAATTGGTATCAAAACTATGGGGTGTTACAAAGCAATTCAAGAAGTTCATAAAGAATGTCAATGGGAAGGGCTTCGACAAGGACCATAGGCAATCCAGTTCTTCTTAGTTGAAGAGCTAAGACAAAGGGAAGAAGGATGCTAGAGATGGCAATCAGTGTACTGTTCCTTCAGGGCCTAAGTGTTTCGGGTGTCAAAGATTTAGTCATATGAAAAAAAAGTGCCCTATTTATCTCAAGTCTATTGGGAAAAGCAACGCATTTGCTGCTACTTTGAGTGATACCGAACCTGAGGATGATTCCAAAAATGAGGGTGACGGAATCCTGAATACCTTCATTGCCACTATCAATCCTACTGAAAGTATTGTAGAAGATGTGGAAGAAGAAGAAAACTTGGTGGAGTCAAAATTTGAGAAGATGGATGAGAAATATGACATCCATACTGCCTATGTGAAGTTATACAAGGTCTTGGAGAAACATGAAAAGTTGTATAGGTTGACCACCAAAAAGCTTAGTGATGTGGAGCTTGAACGAGAACAATTCTCTATAAAGTTTGATGAAGCCAATCAGACTATAAGAGCGCTGAGGTTTGAGAACAACTTCCTGGCTGAGAAGACCAAGAAGCTTGAGGCGGAACTGTTTCAAGTGAGAAGACCAAGAAGCTTGATGAGATGCTCAGCATGCAAAAATCTATCTCCGATCGAACCGATTTAGGGTGTGATTTTTCTTCTTTTATTTGCTTTTTCTAGTACTACTATTTTTGTTTCTCCTGCTAACAATATTGATTTTGAGAATAATGATGTTAAAGATGTGATAGCTAGTGAGAACATAGACAATGATAAATCTATTTTAAGAGCACTCTATAAGCTTGCTAGGAAAGAAACCAAAAACCCTAGGGCTAAGAAGAATAATGCTCAAAAGTCCAAAGAGAAGAAGCAACATCTTTGCCATCACTGTGGCACAGCCGGTTATACTCGACCTAATGCTATAAGTGGCTAGCCACTCAATAGAGCAACGACATGATTGCATTAGGAAACCATAATCAGTTTCCATCCTTTTTACTCCTCCTGGAGATTTTCTCAAACCCCTCATGTTCCTTTCGAACTTGAACGGTTTCACTTCTTCCCTCTCACTGCCGGTTCAAGGCTTTGCTCAAAGAAAATGTTCTTCCAAGGTATGGAAGGAAAGGGGTTCTAAGTGATTTAATCACTTTTTTCCTCTCCCTTTTTTTGATATGTTTGCATTACTTGTGTGTTTTGCTTTAGTATTTTGAGTCAGTCTAGTTTTATGCTTTGCTTTGATTTGTTTAATATATTTTTGTTTGATTTTGTTTTTAGTTTTGCTTTGTTTTGTTTTTCATATAAATATAAAAAATAAAAAAAAATTGAAAAATTAGAAAAATACAAAAACAGTGTGTTTTTGTACATTGGTACTTGTGTATCTTGAATGGCCAATGAAACAAAGTTTCTAAACTTTGTATCTCTTATTACTTAGATGAGCATCTCTATGCACAATTAAGCAAGTGAGCTTTGTAGCTCGTGTTTGTGATGAGTAAGGTTAAGTAATCTCTTGTATTTAACACTCGTATCACTCTTTTTGACTAGAAAGACTAAAAAATCCTCAGAGAAAGGTATAAATAACCATCTCACCACTGTTGCCTACCAATTATGAAATGACATTTGTATACTTCGGCATAGCAAAAATGCAATATCAAATGTTTAACATAATTGAGTAATTTTTTTTTATCTCTTATATGTTCATGCATGGTTTGCTTAAAAAAAAAAAATATATGCAAAAAGACATAAAAGCAAAAAGATCAAAATGCTTTACATATGATTGCAAGTGCGTATTCTAGGAGATGTAAGGGTTATAGGATGTACCTCGAAGGTGATAGTCCCCATCAAACAATATGATTATGTGTGAGTTAAAGCCATTTTCTCATATCTCTAATCGTTATAACATGTATATACTTATGCAATCTTACGATATTTTTCACACATAACATATAATATTCTTTGCTACTTTAGATACATGTGCAGGTACAATGTGATTTGGCTATCACAAGGTTTATATGTGTTAATATATGCTCACTAAACTATCTTGACTTGTTTTTTAAAAATAAAATTGGTTAGACTTGTTTAGTGTGTGTGTGAGTGTTTTGGGATCTATGTGCTTAACAATTTTTGTTGAGAGATATTTTTTGAGAGATCAAAATGTTGTTTGGATCATTGGTTGAGTTGCATGTTTGATTGCATTCATATCTGTGTTTTTCTCTTCTTGAAAAATAGTTTTTAAGCAATCTCACCAGCTTTTCGACACCTTTCGATACCTGGCCTATCTATTGAGCTCTTCAGTTGCTTTTTATTCCAATCTCAACACCTTTCCATAGCTAGATGGATCGATTGAGAATCTTTTTGTCCCCTCGATAGCTTCTCGACAGCTACCTCGATCTATCGAGCTTCTTTTGCCTTGGACACATGCTCGATAGCTACTTCTATAGAATTCTTTAAAGCTCGATAGATCTTCGACACCTTTCGATCTGTCGAGAATTACTGAGATGCTATATAAGGGGCGCTTGCTATCTCACACTCATTTTGTTCAATATCTCTCAATCTCTCTAGCCTTTTCACCTCCCAAAACCTCTCTCTTTTACCTTAAACCTCTTTCTCAAGGATTCCTTGACCTTAATAAAGTTTTCTTCACTTGGTAAGTGTCTAAATCCCTCATATTCATGCATTTCATGATTTTTAACCTAAGCTTTTGGGATTATTGAAAATTTTGGGGTTTTTCAAAATCAAAGAGGTTTTTGCAAATTTTTGGGATGGGTTTTGAAGATTTGATCTTAAAAATTTCATGCATTACATCTCATGTGCATTATAACTATATTTTCATGCATTTAGATATGTGTTTTATATGTTATATGATTGTGTGCTGGTAGGATTGGATTGGGCTGAGACCATGATGCTTTCTCTATTGCATATCACATGTTCATGCATTCCCATGCATACGTTCTTTCTTCAATATATTTGGATATATTTGAACTGCTTGGGACTTTTCTAATTTTCTCTTTCTCCCTCTCTCTATTCTGTTTCCGTTAGTCTGCTTTTATGGCACCCAAACGCAAATCTACTCTATCCAAAAACTCTCTTCGTTCCTGGTCACATGTCCATCTATGCTGATTTAGGAGTTTTACTCCAACATGCATGGATTTGATTATTCAGTACCTCTCTTTATTACTCGCGTTCGAGGTACGCGTATCGTGGTCACTTTGAATATTATATCCGACATGCTCCATGTCCCTAGGGTAGCGCATCTTGACTACCCTGGCTATGATCATCTTAAGACAATGTCTAAAGATGAGCTTATTTTTGCTTTCTGTGAATGCCCTTCTAATTGGGGTGAACATCAGTTCACTTACTGTTCAGGCTTTGCTAAAGGCCCTCGGTATTTGAACATGGTTATGACATTTGTTCTTCATCCCTTATCTCATTATAACTCTATCGTAGAGCCCCGAGCTCGGTTTTTGCTTTCCTTTCTTGAGCATCTTAGTATAGATTTTCCTTCTCACTTCATTCTTTCTATCATAGATGTGTATAGAGATTCAGCGACCCGTGGTAAACTCATCTTCCCTTCGGCTATCACGAGGATTTTATGCCATTTTTCTGTTCCCTTTCCCGCGTCCAATCACTTCCTTGTTATGGGTGCTATAGATGCCGTTACCGTTAAACAGAGCGGGGTACAGTTTTGGTTGAAGCGGTTCAAGTCCGTAGCTCCTCCCACTAATTAAGCTTCATCCACATTTGCTCCCTCTTCTTCTATGAGCGGTGTGACTCTTGAGGACATCATGGCACAGCTTCAGTGCATGGATGCTCGCCTCGACACTCTTAGTGATAAGTTGTGTCAGGTGAACACTCGTGTTAGTCGTATTGCACGATGGCAGGCAGTCATGGGTGGCTCCGTTGCTTCTCTTCCACTTACTCTAGACGCTTCTGAGGATGAGGATGATGTTGATGATGCTATTGCTTCCAATGAAGAGGATGATGGAGATGCTAGCTCTTCCAGCGCTGATGAAATGTCTACTTGACACTCTTACCCTTTGTCATTCATGACAAAAAGGGGGAGTAGTTTTGGATGGATATGAGAGTAGTCATTTTTAAGTTTTTAGGGGGAGAGTTAATATAGGAGATTTTCGTTAGAGGGAGTGTGACTTTTATTAAAGGGAGTGTTGATTTTGAAGGATGTAGTGAGGATTTTATGTATCTTTTTCTTTCTCTCTATTTTTTAGATACATTGTTCATGTATGTTGGATTTTGTGATCATATTATAATAGCAAACCTTGTGCTTGTTGATATATATATACATTGTGAGGTTGTTATTAAAGTTCTTTCACCTATCTCTCCATGTATTGTTTCTTTTCTCTTTTTATACACATATTTCTTATTTATTATATCCAATCTTTTATTTCTACTTCACACAAAGATGCATTGATGAGTTTTGTTTAAGTGTTTCAGAAATACAGGTTGTCAAAGTTTTTTTTCCATGAACTCTTTTCTTGCAATGTTTTTTA
Organism: Castanopsis chinensis; assembly: GCA_032878915.1. Lineage (NCBI taxonomy): Eukaryota > Viridiplantae > Streptophyta > Magnoliopsida > Fagales > Fagaceae > Castanopsis > Castanopsis chinensis. The sequence continues at coordinate 1,342,894 of JAVQMG010000096.1, forward strand.
AGAGTTTGTGTTATGATAGATTTTATTGTACTTAACAAGTGAATATGAATTGAGTAATTTATGACTTCTCTCATATATTCATTTGTTTGTTGTGGTTTTGTCATGGATTGACAAAAGGGGAGATTGTTAGGACATATGTGATTCAATGTTAGGAACATATGTCACTATTTTATGTAATTGGTTAATCCTTTAACAAAACGCACTTTACTTCTACTTGGGTAGATCTAGGATGTGTTTGATGCTTCAAGAAACCTTGTTTCAAGTTCAAGTGTTAAAGTTATACAAGTCTGTCCAAGATTCAAGTGTGAAAAGTGTTGTTCATTAAAACTCGATAGCTAGCATCTATCGAACCTTGAAGAGCTGTTCCAGCGCATGACTCGACAGCAGCTCGACAGATAGGGTATATGTCAAGGTTTACGAAATTCAGAATTTTTGGTTTGTTTTTCATCCAATCCATGATTTTATGTTTGGGCTTTCTTTTCTCACAACCCTAGACATATAAAAAGATTATTTTAAGGGCCATAAAAGGTGACACAAGTCACACTAGTGTTGAGCAAAGTTTGTTCATATAAATTGTGACCAGAGACAAAATCTGCCCTAGTTCATCTTTCTTGTGAAGAAGCTGCTGTGTTTGTGCACCGTGGGGTTTTATGACTAAGGAGCTTCTCAATTTTCATCGTATGATAAACTAAAGAACTTTGCAGCCAACAATCTCCTTCTTAGTTGGTGATTCAAGTCGCATACTGGGATCCACGCAATTAGTTAGTCACATATTGGGAGCCGTGCAATGAAAGGAGAGATTGTCACTATAGAACAAGTCTAATTGGGTATTGGGGTAAGGATTCAACTGTAAGTTGGTATAAGGTATTAAGATTCCTTTACTTGTAACCAATTGTTGTGATAATAGTGAATTCTCGGGAATGGTAACCTTAAAATCACCCAGTGGGGTTTTTGTGGTGTAGGTTTTTCTCATTTGTAAACAAATTACCGTGTCAATTTATTTTCCGCTGCATACTTTAATTAATTGGTGATTTGTTTGTGCTACCACTCGTTTACATGTTAATTTGATTAATTAATAAACTTGACTAATTAATCAATTAATTCATCACAAGGGGTCAATACATTCTTGGCCTATCATTCCATCTTTATTTTTATATAAATTACTTCTTACTTCATTTCCATCCCTCTCCACTATTCCCTCTAAATTTTCCACGACAATAAGGTCTCTCTCTCTCTCTCTCTCTCTCACACACACACACAACATACATACACATTTTGTCTCTCTTTTGGTGGATTTTTTTAATTATTTCAACCAATTTTTTCCACTAATAGTTCTTTTTGTTATTGTTGATTTAATTGTCCCATCACATTTGTTTATCCTTTTGGTAAATTTTTATCGACTTTTATGCATATTTAGGTATTTTGGTATTCCAATTCCTGATCACAAGATCTTTTCCTTTATCCTATTGGTTTGATTTGATTTGGGTTAATAATTAGTTGTTTTGCAATTTAGAATTTGATTTATTTTTAGTGATCCATTTGGATAACTATGATGCTTTACTAAGTTTTGCTTATTTTTTAATCCTTTTGAGTGGACAAATTTGTAATTTTTGTAAAGAAAGTACTCTTAATAGTTGTATTAGAAGTACTTCATGATGTCACTTATTCAGAGAAAAGCAAGGTTAGTCAAATGAAATAAAATTGGATAAGTGACATATTTTAGCTTTTGCAAAGGTATTTTCAACTTATGATTATTTTTTTTAAAAAATGCATATATAGAAACTTAATTTTGAGATTTTGCTAATAATTGTTCATTTGATAATCTTTGTGGGTGGATGAATTTGTAATAATTTCTACAAAGAAAAAAACCTCAATAGATTATCAACAACAAATTGTTTTCTTAATTGATCCAATTAATCATTGTTAAGTTTTATTAATTTTTTAGATTAGTTATTTGGTGTTTTGGATTTTAGAGTAGAAAAATAGGGATGGAGAAAGTTTTTTTTTTTTAAACTTTAGAATAATTTTCAAATTTTATAAACTTTTTAATAGTACACAAAATGTTATAAATAATTTTTATTAAAAAATTAATATTTTCACTAACTTGCCTTTTGAATTCCTTAAAAAAAATTGTATCGTTTCCATATTTGTATGATATATATATATATATATATAGAGCAATGCTACAAACACAAACTATTTTATAACATTTTTACAAACTGCTAACGTGGCAAATTCTTACTAGTTTTAATATGGACCCATCATTAATATCGCATTTTTATTTACAATAACTATTTGGAAAATGCTAAAACCATATCAACAATTTGTAAAAATGTTGTAAAATAGTTTGTATTTGTAGCATTGCTCTATATATATATATATATATATATATATATATAACATTTGTGATTGTTCCTATAATAGGATGTATTGAGATGCTATTAGGTATAGTAGGAGGTATTGAGTTTTAAGTAAAAAGATAATATAACAATCTCTTATTGATGGTATAAACCATGTTTTACACGTCATCCTTACCAAATTCATACTCTAATTATTTTATTAATTTGTATCCAAAATTTATAGACATATATCACATATAAGTTTAATATGATTAAGATAAGAATAAGCATAATAGAATTGCTTAATTCACTACTGACAAAATTGGCATAACATGAAACCCATAAGATTTTAATTTATTAAATAAGGAGAAAAACTGTAAGCATATGTTAGCCTGATAATAAATAAATAAGCTATTAAAATTAACATTTCTTAGGAGGAATTTACAGTGAGTTATATTCTCATTCAAATAACCTTTAATTTTGCAAGGAAGAACGAGGACAACTTCTTTTTTAGAATTTGACTAGAGTTTTGTGCTCATAACATGTAAAATAAAGAAAATATAAAGATAATAAATGAAATATGAGAATAAAATTATATCTGAATTGCTTCTTTTTTCTAGTGACTATCCACCTTATATATATATATATATATATATATATATATAAAGTTTATCTACTTCCCTTTGTACATTACAATAAAAGCTTATGCTATATTATATAGAGGAAGAGGGAATACTGAATGGGACAAAGCCAAATATGAAATGGCTCAATATTCAGATATTAATGTCTACCCCTAATGTGAGATGGCGTGTTTAGTACGTTGATAAAAAAAAAAAAAAAAAAATGTCTACCCCTAATGTTTAGGGTGGTGGCTTGTCAAGTCGGCAATGTGTACAAGCAGCCCATGTGCATAAATATATATATATATATATATATATATATATATATATATTTAACATGGTCAAAATAATGGGCTGTGAAAAAAAAGTATGAAACTTCATAAAAAAACAAAAAAAAAAAATAAAAAAGTTTAAAATATTGGTGTATTCTCAATTTTTGATGAAAAACTGAAAATGCATGGACCGTCACAAGTCATATTACGTTTTGTCATTTAAGTCATTTTGTTTCTCATCTCATCACATCTTTCTTCTCTTCATATTTGCTCAACCTTTTACTCATAGATTCCTATGGCTCTCCAGAACAACGGAGCCTCCTCTTCCTTCACTCACCAATTCATCTATGATGTTTTCTTAAGTTTTAGAGGTGAAGATACCCGCTATAATTTTACAAGTCATTTATATCAATCTTTATGTGATAAGGGTTTTAACACCTTTATCGATAATGACCTTCGAAGAGGAGAAGAAATTTCAATGGAACTTTTTAAAGCTATTGAATTATCAATGATTTCGATTGTTGTGTTTTCTGAAAATTTTGCATCTTCCAGTTGGTGCTTAAATGAACTTATAAAGATTCTTGAGTGTAAGAATAATGGACAATTGGTCCTACCTGTATTTTACAAAGTGGATCCGTCAGAAATACGTAAACAAAAGGGGAAGTTTGGAGTAGCGCTAACTCAACATGAAGAAAATTTAAATGATAATATGGAGAAGGTTCAGAGGTGGAGAATAGCTTTGACTAAAGCAACTAGCTTGTCTGGGTTTCATTACAAGGAGGGGTATGTAACTATTCACTACTCTTCTATGAGTTATAGAGTTTAATAGTTTTGTTATGCTATTAAATGTTTTCACTAAATTAATTATGAAAGTATCGTGTTTTTTAGGAGAAATTATTAGGTCCACCATGGAGGATTGCTGACGTGGTCTTCCCTGACCTCTCAACCAATAAAATGCCGTTATTTATACAAATGTGACATCATTTGGTCATATTTATTTTTTATTCCTTATGCTGATTAGGAAGCTCACTCACGCGTTTGTATAGATGACATTGTTTCATTGGTTGGGAAAACTATGTCAGCAGTCCTCCTAGTGGAATTAATAATTTCTCGTTTTTTAGTCTTCTACTACTAAGGTAGTTAAGTTATAAAAGTTGATTGCAGAAATTTAATAAAAAAATTAAAAAAAAATTAACGCCATATAATTTTACCAATTACAACTATTAATATTCTTTTGTGCTTTTATGAGTTACAAAGAGTCAAAAAAGACTTACAAACTTTAATTAGGATTCATCTTTGGCAAGCCCCAATCATGAATAAAACAAGGGACAAAATTTAATTACAAACTTGGTTGTGGTCTAAAACTACCACTTTTATTAAAAAAAATTAATATGGCTTAGGGGAGGAGCTGCATGTTAGGGTGGGGAGGCCATGGCCCCCCTAAAAGTTTTGAAAATATTATTGTAGTATATAGATATATTTAATATTTTAATAATTAGCCCCCCAAAAATGGCCCTTGCCCCCTCAAATATTTGAGTTAGTCTAACAATGTTTTTAAAAAAATTATCAATTGGTCTAGTAGTTATAGAGAATATATTGTTACTCAAATTCATTTTTTTATTGTAAAATTTGTACTTGTTTCTCTTAAAATTTTGAATTATTCATGTCTTTGAAAACTTCATTAATTCAATTGAAATTTTTTTTACTCACAATAGTAGACAATTTGATAACTTATATTGGAAATAAAAATTTTAAGGATTTCACTATAGAAGATGGTGAAAGATGAATTTTTTCTATGAAACATTTTAACTTTAAAGATTTCACTATATTAACTTATGTGTGTGTATAGATGTATGTGTTTGCGTATGTGTATAGACATTTGTATAAACTAATAAATTAGTAACACAAATCGCGCACCCTCCCAAACAAAAATTTATGGCTCCACCCCTAATATGGCTACATGTTTTCAAAATCTAACCATTGGATTACATGATATTTATGCTCTTAACACACATATCAATTTTTGTGTCAATCAGATGTTATTTATCATATGATTTATAAACTTATTTTTTGTGCATAATTTTAGACTAAAAAAACTTACAATTCAAACAATTAACTGATGAAATAGTTGTTGATCTTTAATCTTTTTGAAATTTTGTAAGCATGAAAGATATATGAAGAAAATGTAATCTAATGGAAGATTTGTCAACATTCATATTCAATAAAATGATATTGAGTAAAGTTGTAATTTTAGATTGCAATTACGTTTGTAAACAAACTTTATCTTAAAAGAAATTCACATAAAAAATATAATAATGCTGAAAACTACATTAATATGTAAAAAATATACTAGTATTTATTCAGCATTAATAAAATATAAACAAAAACAAAGGAATTTTTTTTAATATATTTCAACTCAATTGTATATGATCTATCAAAATAGCATTTGATCTTCTTTTTTTATTCTCAAAACTAATCAATAATTAATTTTGTACTAAATTTAATAGCAATTTCTCTTTCAATATACAAGATCAAATAGTGTTAGATAATGGTCTTCTCATTTTGTTGTGAGCTTAATCTTCACTATATTTAAGGCAAAAAGTCCTCATTTTGTAGTTACAATAAATCTTAGATAAGTATGTACAAGAACAAAAAACTCTAAAAACAAATTGATAAGCTATTGAATTTCTAGTCCCTACCATCTATTTGAGTATTTGTACAATTCTTAAATCTTTTTTTAAAATTTTTTGAAGTTTGAGTGTTAAACTACATTATGTCCATAATGATAAACTTTTGTTTATAATAACAGTTTTCATGATATGTAAAATCTTGTAAGTAATTGTTCTCTCAACAAAAAATTATCATCAATTCTAAATAAATCATTGATCTCTTGAAGATGTAATGCCAAGTTAAGAATAATCAACTTCATTGTATGCTTAATAAAACCTAATTATTTTAATTGATAATCTATCGTTGCTGAAAAAATATCTATTCAATAATGACATTCAAAGAAACTTCATTGCATGCTCACTAAAATGATTATTTAACTCTTTTAATTGAGAATCTATTGTAGCTCACAAAAAAAAATATATCTACTCACTCTTGAAATTCAATTGTAAAATAGTCTTGGGGATGGATTAATTCCCAAAGTTAAAATGCAAAGCATTTGTGAATTAATTCCCAATTATACCAACCTAGTTTTAATGATTTAATCAATGAAACCAGCAAGTCACAAATCAATAAAGCAAGAAATAAAAGTAATAAACAAATAACACAACGATATGGTGAGGAAGTGAAAAAAAAAATTGATAGAGAACATCTCCAATGTAAAAAAAGGAAAAAGAAGAAGAAGAAGAAGATTACAAGGGCAACCCAACCCAAATAGGGCAATTCGCTATATGAAGAGAAGTTACAAGTCCAATACAAGATCCTTGACACTAGGCACTACCCATTTGATGAACTTACTATTCCAACCCTCAATAACTTCAAATTAAACTTTTGAACTCTTCTTACATGAATGACCCATCTATGTGTAATTTCAATTTGTCTAAATTATCATATGTTTCTTATGCTTTGTGTGTGACAGCTGTATTGAATCTGAAACTCAATTCATCCAAAGAATTATTAAAGAGATATCAGTTACTAAATTGAATCGCACTCAGTTATTTGTTACTAAACACCCAGTTGGAATAGATTCTCGAGCAGATGCCATAGAGTTGCTTTTAGATATGAAGTCAAATGATGTTCGCATGGTAGGGATTCATGGTCTTGGAGGAGTAGGGAAGACTACAATTGCAAAAGCTATTTATAACAGAATCACTAAGTATTTTGAATTGAGTTGCTTTCTAGAGGATATCAAAGAAAAATCAAAAACAAATGATGACATAATCAAACTACAAGAGATTCTTCTTTCTAAGATCTCACGGGGTACATTTGTAAAGGTAGACAGTGTACCTGAAGGAATTATTATGATAAAAGAAAGGCTTTGTCGTACAAGACTTCTTTTAATTCTTGACAATGTGGATGAGTCAGAAGTGATGGTAAATTTGCTTGGAGAATGTGATTGGTTTGCTTTAGGAAGCAGAGTCATTATAACAACAAGAGAAAAACAAGTACTAAATACTCTTGGAAATGATCATCCAATTTATGAGCTTAAGGAATTAAATCAATCTGAATCTCGTGAACTCTTCAACCTGCATGCCTTCCCAAAAATTGAACCTAAGCAAGATTATTCAGAAGTTGCAGAGCAAATCATTCATTATGCCAATGGCCTTCCATTAGCTCTTAAAATAATAGGTTCTGATTTGTGTGGAAAAAGTATACATGAATGGAAAAGTGCATTAGAAAAGTATAAAAACATACCTCACAAAAAAATTCAAGAAAAGCTCAAAATAAGCTATGATGGACTTGAAAAGACTGAAAAGGATATTTTCCTGGATATTGCGTGTTTCTTCAAGGGATTCAATAGGAGTTATGTAGTTAATATATTAGACGCTTGCAAATTATACCCAAGTTATGGAATTGGAAAACTTATTGATAAGTGTCTCATAATGGTTGGTCAATCTGGCAAATTGTGGATGCATGACTTGCTTCAACAAATGGGGAGAGAAATTGTTCAACAAGAATCAGAAGAGCTCGGAAAACGTAGCAGGATATGGTCTTTTGAGGACGCTCATGAAATACTAACTACAAATATGGTATAAGCTCTTTTGTTTCTCTTTTTTTCCCAATGATTTTTTTCCATTGATTTTTTAAAAAATATTGAAGAAAATTTAAGTTTATTTGTATCATTTGTTTAATTTTTTTTTAAATTTATACTTCTATTATTTAGTGTAACTAATGCTTTGTCCAAATAGGGATCAAGTAAAATTCGGGGCATCATGTGCTGCTCACCTCAACTGATAATGATGCCTATAGAAGCTGAAGCTTTTGAAAATATGAAAAATCTCAAATTTCTTATAGTTCATAATGTACAAATTTGTGAAGAACTCAAATATCTTCCCAATGGGTTAAGGTTGCTTCAATGGCCTGAATTTCCATTTTCCTTGCCATCCAAATATTATCCTCAACAAATAGTTGCACTTGAGATGCCACGTAGTCTTATTAGATTGGAGACAACATTCAAATTGGTATGAGAATTAGTATTTATAAATTTTATTTTCTTTAAATTTTATTTGAATGTTGGTTGAAAATAATTTTTTTTTTTTAATTATTTTTTCTTCAACAGGGAATCCAGCTAAAATATTTAAAATATATCAATCTCAACAAGTGTGAGTCCATCACAGAATTACCTGAATTGTGTATCCCAAGCCTAGAAGAATTGGATCTTTCCTTTTGTCAAAATTTAGTTAAGGTTCATGAGTCGGTTGGATTTCTTGATAAGCTTCAGATATGGGATCTCCAAGGTTGTGAAAAACTTCAAATTCTTCCAAACACCCTCAGGTTGAAATCTCTTGTGGATTTTGTTCTTATAGACTGTTTAAGGCTTGAGAAGTTTCCTAATATTCATCCAGAAATGAAATGTTTAAGGACTTTATATTTACGTCATAGTGGTATTCGAGAGTTGCCTTCATCAATCAAGTATCTTACTGGGCTTCACAGCTTAGACTTACATGATTGCCAAAACCTTAGGTATCTTCCAGATGACATCTATAAATTACAACTTCTTAGTGAACTATCTATTCCCACTACCAGATTGAGACAGACATTCCATTATTTGGATGGTTTTTTCAAATATGGGTTTTTTATGTTGGATTTCTTGAGTTTCAGGGGCAATAAAAATATAATTGAATTAGACTTTTTGATGAAACCCGAGTTCTTCCCAGTATTGAAATCTCTAGATCTATGTGGAACAAGTATTGTTAGCATCCCCAATAGCCTTAGCAGATTTAATACATTAGAGTTCCTTTATATAGGACATTGCAAGCAGCTTCGAGAAATTCCAAGGCTTCCACAATCTGTTAAATTTGTGGATGTAACAAATAGCTATTCGTTGAATCCACAATCATCAAGCAGATTACTGAATCAGGTTTGTCTCTCTTTTTTAAAGTTATAGTAAAGAAACAATTTTTGTTACTTTCTTCCCTAATTCAATTTTTGTTGAATTTGCTAATTGCATGCAGATTGGAGAAATTTTAAGGATTTTACCAAATAATCGCTTGCTTTTGCCTGAACCTAAATATGATAAATTTATAATTAGACTACCAGGAACTGAGATTCCAAAGTGGTTAAACTTAAACCATGAAAGTGATGGAAATGTCATATCATTTTGGGTTGGTCACAAATTTCCAAAAAATTTTGATGTCTGTTTTGCTTTTGGACTGGTGAAATATCCACGGATGTCTTCTTGTATCGTTTACCTTTCCATCAATGGTTGTGAAAAAGAGAAGCTTCTTTCAACTCCTACATATGAATTCTCCGACCATCTGTGGATATCTTCTTTATCTAATAAGAAATTGCAGTACCAATTGAATAAGTCAAACCTATCTGAACTAAATTACATTGAGGTGATATGTGAAATGAAGGATTGGGTTAATAACCATCCAAAAAGGTGGGGGGTCCATGTAGAGTGCATATGTTGTTCCCAAAAATGAAAAATCTGATGTTTTTCACTTGTCGAGTCCAAGTGTTAGGCATAGTTATGGCTCTAATATGGATCAATGGACTTTCAACATTAACCACCCCATGCCAGACATCCCCAAAAACACTTCTTGTCCCACCTCATATGGCTTCAAATCCAATTCTGACTCTAGATACGGAGCTCTTGTCCAAGGAAAATTTCTAGATACTTTCGGAGCAGAGTGAAATGATTCTTCATCCTTTCACATTTATGGTAGACTCTGCAATGAATTTAATGAATGGACTCACCATAAATATAAAAGAATGGAATACATATCATTTTCTATACTTTGAAAGTACCTAAGAATTACTCCTCGTCCAACTGCAAAGCTTATGTCCAGGTACCTACTTTTTTTATTATTCACTCTCTCAATATGGAAAACCAAAGAAAACTAAACAAACAAGTTTTGTGTATTTTCTGTTTTGTTTTGTTTTTGTTTTTGTGCGTGGAAGTTCAAGGGCTCTGAGGAAAATGGAAGAGATAGATCCCAGGGCTTTCAACAAGCAAAGTGTTGCTCAAGTAGTACTTAACATGGTAAGGTTCACTTCAATAGAAACAATAACAATTTATGTCGTCTGTTTTTTATGATAACTCTTTATCATCAGACCAAGACACCAATCGGTTTTTGGTGTAGGCAATGAATGAACCTCAGATATTTTATTCAACTATCAAAAACATTACTAGTTGATGATAGCTTTTTATCATCAGACCAAGACACCAATTGGTTTTTGGTGTAGGCAGAAAATGAACCTCAGATATTTTATTCAACCATCAGAAACATTACCAGTTGAGCTAATTGGAATAAAAAAAAATCTGTAGTACAACACGATTTATGCTTTCTAATTTAAGATCACTTCTAAATCACTCACTCAATAATCGTGAAATCTTGAAATATACACCTTTGCTTTGAGTATTACAAAACTGTATCAAACCCTTTTGTTAAGAGTGTCTCATTTTCACCATTGTGATCATGGCGTTGACTTGGCATGCTTGGATATTCCTTAGTTTGGGCCAACGTGTACGGGCCTTAGGCCCAAGGTCAACTTACCCATGATTGAACATAATTCTAATTTCTAAGAACGCATCATCGACAAGCTTACTCTCATTCACTTCTCAATGGCTTTGAGAATGGCATTGAAATCCACTATACAAGCCCGATCGCTTGAATGCTTTGGCAATCTCATTATGATTCTTCTAAAATAATTCATTCCTAAAGTGCTTATAACATTTTCCCAACATTTTCTCAACAAATCATAAGTAATAAGTTTTTACTAGTTCTAATTTTTCCTACTAATGAAATTACTTTTGTGCTTACCAATTACAATCTATAACTACTTATCATTTATAATTTGTTATGAAAGTGTTATAAAAATATTATAAATATAGCATTTCTCAATTAGTTTAGGTATGTTTGTAAGACCCCAAACTTTTTAAAGCAATTTTACAATGTGAATAATATCTCAAGTGAATTTTATGTTTTTCAAGTAGAGGTCTTTTTAATTTTAAAAGCTTGAGGTGGCATTTAAGTGATTTGTGATATGGGTTGAGTGAGGATTAAGGAAGAGAAGAAATTTAAGGGTGAATTGGTAAATTTCTTCTCATGATATTTTTGTGATGAGTGGTCTATACTAACCCATACATCACCATACGGTAAGCCATACACCCCCCCTATTTTTCTTCAGCCGCTTCTCCCTCCCTTCCTTCCCCTCTCTTCTCATATTCAGTCTTCTGCTTAGTTCTTCCCCAATGATGACTGAACCTCCAAGCTCCCATATCTCTTTCCTCATTTCTCTTTCTCTCTCTAGTCGAGACCTCCTTGTTAGGGAGGGTTATGTCTCCATTGGTTTTCCTAGTAGCTAAAACTCCATGAGATTTTGGAATGGATTAAACCCAAGGAAAAAATCTAAGCTTTTATCTCAATTTCTTCCATGAAACCCTTTGGGTTTTGCTATTTTATGATTATTATGGTGAATACTTGATGGGTTATAGCGAATAATGGAAGATTAGAGGGTTAAGATGATTTGGGCAACAATGATTTTGTTAAAATCCAAAAATTTCATATCATTTGAGAGTTTTTGCTTTGATAAAATGTTTTGGTTGATTAGTTTTCTAATGGGTATTTGAGGGTTGGTTTGCTAGATCAACTATATGGGTCTTGTTGTTGCATATGTGGATGTGAGTTGATTTTAAAGTGTGTTTCCCTTGCATTTGGGTGACTTTGATATATGTGAATGTGGGTATTTGCTTGTTGTGTGCCAAGTGTTTGATGAATTGCCTATATGAGGTTATGGGTTGCATTCCTAGTTTTTAATGTATGCTAAAACATGTAACTTTGAGGTTAATCAAGTTTGAAAGTTTTTGGCATAGTATTAAGATCATAGTAATTTTATTTTAGAGTTGTAAATCTGGCCCTGACAGATTTGAGTCAGCTACAATACATGATTTTTAATAAATTACAGAAAACTCGTTTTGGGCTGAATTTTTGATGGTACATACTACACATATAAGAGCTTATCCCTATTTAATTTCAAGTTAATCGGATAACTTTTCGTGGACCAAAAAAGTTTTACAAAATGGCTGACCTGCTGTGTATCGAATCTGAAAGTGCTATGAAAATGGTGGGATTTTATGAAATTTACTTCAAATCTTTATTGAATGGATTGGTTTGTAAATTCACATGCTTTCTTCGACATGTGTTTTACTTAGTGAAGTCTAATAATGGTTTGGTTTAATCATTTAGTGCTCTAAAGGGAAACTCATGAGATATGCTATCCCTGTTATGAATTGATGTGTTTTATGTTATGTTTATATGTGCACATTGCTTGCAGTGGAGAATTAAAATGCTTTGGTTTTGTGCTGTGGCGCTATGAGTTTGTATACTTGTTTGGTTCCCATTTGGGAATGGGTACTTGTCTTAGGTTGGGCAAGCTAGGCTTTAGTGCATTTGATTTGTTTTAAGAGATCCTATTTGATTTTGGAGACAAATGTGATGATAAACTTTGCGATAGGTCTTGTTATTAATAGACTTGTTCCTTATGTTTCTAGGTTTTGAGATTTTTGGTGATGCACCTAGTGACAGGATTGGTTGATTTCCTTTATTTTCACAATTAAGAGGTAAGTGGTGTTTACTAATTTTGGGGGTTTTTCCAAAACAATGTTGATTATTAAACTATTTTAAATCAAAGAAATATGTTGATATTTTATATATAAATTGATGTTTTACAAATGTTTGATATGCACATTAATTATTCGTTTTATGAAAAACTTGTAGGACAACCTAAAATTATATAAACTTGTATATGTGAATATATTCTTATATTTTTGAGAATTATGAATGGATTATTTTTGTGAGCATATTGAAATGTGTTTTGAAAACTTATGGCAAGTTGTGATTAAAAGTTCAGTATTGTATTTAGTCCTTAGCAAGGGACAATTATACTGCAACTAGTCCTCAGCAATGGACAATTATACTGCAATTAGTCCTCAGCAAGGGACAGTCCTAGAAAAGGGGACAATGCACATTTGATAGTTCCTTAACAAGAGAGTATACTATTGAGGATCCAAAAAGGAATCTCCTTAGCAAGGGAGTGCACCTTTAGGTTCCAAATGAGCCATCCTTAAGAAAAGGAATGTAAAGGAGGTTCTAGTCCTAAAAGGGGACAGCATAACCCTGTCAATGGGGCGTAAACGTTGACCATAAGAAAAGCTTAGGAGATTATTTATATGATGGTATTGGTATATGTATTATGATGGCTCACAATATAAAGATATTTCCTTTATATGAAATATTTGATGATAAAATATTTATGAGTTATAAGTTATGAATTTGTTGTAAGAATTATTTATTTGAAAGGTTTGTTCCCACACCCCAATGTTAGTGAATTCCACTTATTGAGTTATCTCACCCCCCCTCCTTTATTTCCCTTTACAGATACATTAGAGGAATTATTAGAGTAGAGATTCTTGGAAGACAACAGTTACGAATTATTTTGTGAAATTGAGGATTTTATTATTATTATTATGGCATTAAACATTGTACTGAAAAATTATTTTAAGTATGTTTTGTCTTTGGTGAATTAGAGCTCTGACATTTGTGATGAAATTTTAGGTTGTTAGTTTCTTTTGTGTAATGGATTATTTAGATTAAACAAACTTTTATTGTTTATGATTTTGGGGCGTTACAGTTAATTGTGATTCCCCAATTTGATTAATTGTGTGATGTGTGTGGGTGTGTGATGAGTTCTACATCGGGTATTTACTGGGTAAATTTAAGCTTTATTAACAATTACAAGGAACCTCAATTGTGACTAGTCCTTTTGAGGTATAGTATAGATGTAGCTAGCGATTTTTCTTGGGTCGTTACATATGGTATCAGAGCCGGTCCGGTAATCCCGTTTGGACTCAGAGACACTACCCCACAAAGTGGGCCCTAACGAGGACATTAGGGATTTAAGTGGTGGAGATTGTGATGCCCAATTTGATTGATTTTGTGATGTGTATGCGTGCGTGATGAGTCCCACATCAGGTATTTACTAGATAGATCTGAGCTTTATTAACAACTACAAAGAACCTCAATTGTGACTAGTCTTTTTGAACTATAGCGCAGATGTAGCTAGCATTTTTCATTGGGTGATTACAATGTTCATGGTCCCTAGGATAGACCTTCAAAATGGAAAATTATAGAATAATCTTCTAAGAATACAATAAAAGCACTCTCTTTCATCTCATATAAGTAGTGGGTTTAATCATGAATTTAATTAGTAAGAGCTACTATATTATGCGAGTAAGGGTACGTTTTTATTATTCAACAATAATATTCCTTGATTACCAACATTGGCATTAATGAAATTTTGATTGGACTTTGACCACCACGATGTCAACTCCTTTTTCATATTAGCTAGGCTTAAGCTGCCTACAAATCCTTCTACTAGCACAACGTGACAGCTTCGAAATTTTGACCCAAAAAAAAAATAAAAATAAAAAGACCTATTTAGCCACTCTACACTTCCAAGCTATAGCAATCATAGCGAGATTAGCGGCTTGATAAGACTTGTCTTCTTAACAATTTGAGATAGTTTAACAAGATGATGAGCAGAGTAGATATTACCTTCATTGTGATGCCCTGATTCTATTTTACAATTATTACTATTATTTTAAATGTTTGTCTTCATGAATAACAAAATAGATGTGAGCTTAAGTTGAATGCTTCCCAGATCGAAGATTGGGTGAATACCATTGAAGTCCGTCCTAAGTGTTGAGCCCTTCCAAACTCATTTTCAGTTTTATAAACATTTATGTCGTCCCTTTCATTATAACTTAGAAGTAGCGAGCCACTAAGGGCAATATTAGAAGATCTATGAATTCCTCAATTTATACAAGATACTTCAATCATTCCTAAACTGATTTTATACTCTGCCCCCATTGAAGTTAGGGTTATCAAATAGGGTCTTAATGATTTGTTAGCACCTTAGAATAACATATTTCAGAAAATAACTATACCTGGTTGACAAAAGACCCTACATTTTTTCACATGAAACATATACCTAATAAGCTTAATTTATTCAGTTCTTCAAGGTTTGATAATAATTGACCAAATTAAAGTTTAATAAACCTCATTCAAAGCATTAGCTTTATGTCAGCACATTAAAATGAAATAACTCTAACATTCCTACAATCCACATCAATGAAATTTAAAAATAAAACTAAAATTTTAACATGAACGACCAAGCATTAAAACGTAATGAGATGATTTGGTTATCAAAAGCGAAGTGGACCGATTTTAGTAAAATTGGCGGTTTCCTATGGGATTCTGAGTCTTGTTAGACTCCACATATCACTACTTCCTTACCCCATGTTCATGTATACGGATTACTTCGGAACTATACCACCGAATAAAAGCCATCACCTTCGTTTCATTACTGAATTATTCATGTTACATACTTGCTTTACTTATGTTACTAAGAAAAATAAAATATATGGAAAAATTGGCATACAACATAACGCTACACTGGAACTTATTCAAATTACGAAATTGCTTTATTGTAAAGAAAACACTGCCTGCATTCCTTGGAAATGATAGTTTCTGAACTCAAAAAACATGGAATATGTAGAACATGTATACCAAAAAAATCTAAGCAGGAGCTTATTCTTTTCTCTTTTTTTTTTTTTTTTGATAACAGAACTTGTTCAAATTTAAAAGTTGTTAATTGAAATGTACATTATCATACATAGTTCAAATCGATCTATTGAATAGGAGGAAAAGAATGCGTGAATTATGTAAAATACCTAAAAAAAGTCGCAGTTATTCAAATTGCATAGTTGCGTTAAAGAAAAGAAGATAAATAAAACGTAAAGTGATTACAAATTTAACCAGGAACGTATTCAAAGTTTATAGTTAATTTTTATTAAAAACTAAATTGTAATGCTTGTTTAAAATCGATCGTTACTGAAATTGGAAGAAAAGTATGGGTGGAATACGCGGTATACGAAAAAAGTCACATGGGAACCTAATCAAATTGTGTAGTTACTTTTAAAAAAGAAAGGAAATGAGTATTACATACATTGTTCAAAATTGAATACAAATCCAATTCAAATTTCATAGTTTCTTTGTGAAAAGTAAATTGTCATATAAATTCAATCGTTACTGAATGAGGAAGAAAATAATGAGTGGAACATGCAGTATACCAAAAAAGTCACATAAGAACCTTATCAAATTGCATAGTTACTTTTTTTTAAAAAAAATTTGAGTATTACTTACATTGTTCAAAAGTGATTACAAATCCAATTCAAATTTCATAGTTGCCCAAGTTTTTATCGAGACAATATAAAAAAAAAAAAAGTCTTAGAGCTTGTTTCATAAGAGGATTTTATATACAATATTTTGTATAGAAAACCAAAAAGATAGTGGATCCTATACATGAATTTATTGCTTGGCTAATGTTCTCTAAATATAGTTTTGAGTGTTGAAAAAATTGTTTTCCTGTTTTCCTTGTTCACAATAAGATTTTGAAAATAGCTGAGAAGATGTTTTCAAAAAAAAAAAAAAAAAATATATATATATATATATATATATTCTTAATGGCATATATAGTCAATTTTCAAGATAAAAAAAAATATTTTTATTGACATAGTTATAAATAAATTGAAAGTAGTGGACTTGACAAATTTGTCCGAACCCTATTTCTTACATTAAGGAGTTTATTTTACTTAAAAAAAAAAAAAAAAAAAAAAAACCAATATTGCACGTGCTCTGTCACGGTTGCTTTAGTTTCAATTATTCTATCGTTTTTCTCAAAAAAAAAAAAAAAAAAAAAAAAAAAAAAAAAAAAAAAAAAAAAACCTAACAAAAACAAACGGTTGTACTCGTTTATTAATTATTATTGACGACAGTGGTCTAACTCCCAAGAGCCCAAGACCCAGTTAGCCTTTCTACTGTTCCATGCTATACCAATTATACCAAGATTAGGGGTTTCATTAGGCTTGTCTCCTCTAGAATTTGAGATAGTTTAACAAGATCATGAGCAGAGTGGATATAAACTTCATTGTGATGCCCTGAATCCATTACAATGTTATTTTATTTTAACGTCGGTCTTCATGAATACTCAAATAGATGTGGGCTTAAGTTGAATGCTTCTTACTTCGAAGACTGGGTGCATAACATTTAAGCCCGCCATTAATTTACCAAATAGTTGAATTAGACCATGGTCCTTCGGCCACGAACATTTGGGCCTGGATGGGAGCTGGGGTTGGGCCTAGTTAATTTTTTTTGACAATGCAACTTTTAATAGATTCCTGCTTCCTTTGTAACTTGTTTGACACGAGGATTCGCATCCTCTAAATATTTGAGAGAGGGTTGGAAAGATAAGAGAGTGTGTGTGGATTGGGGGGCACGAGATCAATATCTTAGGTCTCAATCTAATTAAATGCTATATCTTCTTTTTTCCAGCATGTGTAAATTGAAAAATGATATTTGAGAGAGGGTTGGAAAGATAAGAGAGTGTGTGGATTTGGGGACACAAGAGATCAATATCTCAGGTCTCAATCTAATTAAATGTTCTTTAATCTTCAAAACTAAGAATCATGACTACACATTGTTGTCAGGTTTCCAAAAGTTTTAACATTTACGAATGATATATCGATATTTGTCATACTAAATAGAAGAAAAACTCGTGATGCACAGGAGAGACAAATTTTTCTTATAATATGTTTATTGTCAAAAACTCAAAAATGTAAGCCTCAACATTTTGTGAATATTTAAGTAGTCAAAAGTCCCCAACTATTGCTTGAAGAGGGTTGCAGAATCCAACTCCATTTATTTGATGCAATTCTGAACTGCCACTGAATAAAAGTGGCAGATATAAATCATATAATTGTGACACAAGCACAATTTTACAATTTGGCTTGTGTTATATCTTATTTTTTCCAGCATGTTTAAATTGAAAAATGATATTTAAGAAAGGATTGGAAAGATAAGAGAGTTTATGGATTTGGAGACACAAGAGGTCAATATCTTAGATCTCAATCTAATTAAAAGCTTTTCTTTAATCTTCAGAACTAAGAATCATGACTGCAAATTGTTGTTAGGTTTCCAAATGTCTTAACATTTATGAACGATCGATGCTTGTCATAATAAATAGAAGATAAACTCATGATGCACGTGAGAGATAGATTTTTCTTATAACATGTTTACCGCCAAAAACTCAAAATGTAAGCCTCAACATTTTGTGAACATTCAAGTAGTGCATTCATGTTATAACAACTACGTCATTCTTTCAAAGATAAAAACAAAACAAAGTAGACAGATGGTTATAGATATGAAAACTATGTTAAATAGAGGCTAAACATGTAAATAAAACAAAGTAAAAACAAATAGAGATGAATTAGGGTTTTCGGGC
Source organism: Castanopsis chinensis (assembly GCA_032878915.1). Classification (NCBI taxonomy): domain Eukaryota; kingdom Viridiplantae; phylum Streptophyta; class Magnoliopsida; order Fagales; family Fagaceae; genus Castanopsis; species Castanopsis chinensis. Next base: position 1,361,638 of record JAVQMG010000096.1, read on the forward strand.
AAGAATATGAGTGCGCATACATAGGGTTTGCATGCACATCCCAATTGTATGCGTACTCATACTTCTAGCATGCGTGCGTATGCATGAAGCCTGTGCACACATACACACCTAAAACCCTAACCCAAAAACACATAATAGAAAATTCAATAGAAACAAGAAAACTAACAACCTAGCATGCTTCTAACATAAACATGAAATAAACCTAAACTAAAAAAACATGTTATAAACACTTAAGCATTTAAAAAAAAAAAAGGAAAATCAAAGAAAAATGAAGAGCCAAAGTTAGAAACTTTATTTTAACACTAGAACTCTTTAGAACTTGATTTTGACTGTTCCCCTCAGTCAATCTATTCACAACCAATTCAGAAATAACTTAGTAAACTTAGAACTCAAATATCAAGACCAAAAAAGGTTCTAATCAGGAAAAATTTGACTTGGGGTGTTTCATGAAAAACCCCCTTTTCAATTCACTATTTTCTAGTGAATCTTGTATGTTTTACCACTCTTTTCCTCCTTTGAAAAAAATGCCTTTTATGGCTTTATACAGGGGTTTGGGGCGGCTCCCAAATGATATGTGATTCGTACGAAACCAAGTTTAATGTAGAAAACCTTTCCTTTCATAGTTTCTATAACTCTAGCTACGTACGCATGCCCGTGCATGCATGCGCATATAGTAAGCATGTGTAAGCATGGCTTGACTGTGCATACGCATATGCGTGTATGCGTGCGCACACTTAGGGTTTTTTGTGACTTTTCTTTTTTAAAAATAGTTTTATTCTTCCAAAAATAAGTTATAGTTTCCATAAACGCTTTCCTTAAGTCAATTTTCATCTGATTGGATCCTAAACCAATCTTGGGCTTTAGAGTACTACCATCATTGGGTAATGAGGGCCCGAGTCAATTGGGGATTAATGAAACATGCAGTGTCTATACTTATGGAAAACTAATGAAATAACTTGTCTCCCAAGAAAATTAGTAGGAGGGTTTAACCTATCAACCCCAAGGTAAACAAAATTCATTAGAATTTCATGAAAGTTTTATAATAAGACTTTACTCTAAATCTACTGTTACTTCATGTCATACTTACTAACATGACACCACATAGCAATTCATAGACTCTTACATTATGAATTTTGTTAAACATAAACCCCCTACTCTGAAGATTTGTAAGAACAACTCTACATCATTCAATGGATCATCAAATGTTGAATTAGATTTCACGTTAATGCATTAGGAGAATCTTGGAAGATCTCCAATGCTTGTGTACAAAACACAAAACCCTAGATCAAACATTGAAAGAACCAGAACAAGGAAACTAAATATACATGAATTTTGATGGGGCTAAGATTTAAGCTTGATGGGTTAAGCTAGAATTGAACTATTGTTGAGATACCTGAAACTTTTAGTCTTTTGCACTCGAACCTTGGACTATCTTGAGCTTGAACTAAGCTTCAAACACACTCAAGACAGGCTAAGATTCCTAATTTTGGTTACACAATGCCACAATGTGTCAACCTAGTCCTATAGACTCAAAAACCTAAAAGAAACATAACAAGAAAATTGAATTTTCATGAATATCGATTAGTGTTGATATCCTATTTTGCAACTCTCATTTAACCTCACTTGCATTCCATTATATATCATCACCATCTAATGTCTCCAAGGCAAGACTGTAATTTTGATAATTTGATCTCAAAATACTTTTCATAAAACAAATCATGTAGTCATAACGATCAAAAGAATAGTTCATGAGTATAAATCAAACCCCTAAATTAAAAGATATCAAAGAAATAAGTTTTAATAGTCAAGTGCACTTGCATGAATTAAATCAAACCATAGGTTATTGTTAGTTTTAGACCCCTGAAAACATAGTTTGTTTAACGTACTTTAATAGCCAAGTTGTTACTTAGGTCAATTATGTAGATCTAGGTTAAACATTCATCAAAAATATTATGCACATCAGAAAAATAAATAACACAAGATGTGATGATCCAGGAAAACTGATGAAGCAGTCTAGTATTTAAGGTAAAAAACATAAGAGGAATGATCCCAAGAAAACAATCCACTATATCAAATTGAGATTTACAGTCAAAAACACCAATTCGTAGTAAATCTAACTACAGTTACCAAACTAAGCTCTAACCCCTCAGACTTCTTTGATGTGAATCTACTCTCACATGAACCTCTAGTTCATTCTTTAGATCTCCCACATTGACCTTCAGTCTATGACTCCAAGACCACCCTTGAAGGTTTAGATCTTTGGCACCTTTAATGATTAGTGATGACAGTAACTTTTACAATACCGGGCGGGCCATGAATTTACTAATGAAAAATATGAAATCTATTGGATAGCATGAAAGTATTGCTCAAACCTTAAATCAACAAATTTCTACCACCCTATAGAAGAAGCGATGACTCTAAGGAGCTCCCAATAACTTTCTCGTGAAGAAGAAGCTGAGCTTTGCCGAAGCACCAAAAAAGTCAAGGAGTCCCATCCTTCTAATCCTTTTACAGATTACAGCCCTATAGACTTGAGGTATTCCTCCCCCTCTAGCCTTAGAGGTCTCAAACTGCCTTTCAAGGATAAACTCATCAGTGAAATCCCAGGAGCTTATGTTCAGGCTTTTGATTTTTCTACCCAATGATGATATGAACTCGAATACTGAGGTTGAAAACCTCAGAGGGTTTTGCAACTGTTAAACTTTCAAAGGAGTGTAGGAACTGTATCAAAGCCCTTTGGTCCAGCGCTCTCATTATTAAAGTTTTTGGCAGGACAGTGGGTTTCACTTATTTACATTCCAAACTAATGGCCTTATGGAAGCCGGCGAGTAGAATGGATTGTGTTGATTTGGGGTGTGATTTCTTCTTAATGAGATTCTCCGTTAAGGAAGATCATGATCTAGTTCTAAAGAAAGGTCCATGGTTTATAGGAGAACACTTTCTCTCCATCAGACCTTAGGAGCCAAACTTCAAGCCTGATTCTGCGAACATTGCTTCAGTCGCGGTTTGGGTTAGACTTCCCAAACTACTGATTGAATATTATGATGTTGAAGCCTGAAAGGAAATCGGTCAAGCTATTGGCTTTGTTCTTTGCATAGATACTCACACAGCCATTGAATCGAGAGGTCAATATGCGAGGCTTTGTGTGCAGGTGGACACTACAAAGCCTCTAATAAACTCTATTTTGATTGGAAAATTTTTTCAGGTCGTCGTCTATGAAGGTATCAACAAACTTTGCTTTTCCTGTGGTCGAGTGGGTTACCACCGGGAACAATGTCAGTATACGGTAAAGCCGTCGATGGTTGCCAAATCAGATACGGATAATAGGCCTCACAGGGAATGTGAAATTGGCCAAGACATGAGTCCAGGTGACCACCACACTCCTGACACTGAGGGCAATACCCACTCTAGACACTCAGATGATGAGGTGTATGACCCTTGGATGGTAGTGACACGAAGAAAGCATGGAGCAAGAAACAACAAAAGAGGCAGTGGCAGTACGTCTCCAAGATCAATTTATAATTCTGCCACGTCAAAAGAAGGTAAAAAGAAAGTGGGTGTGCCTGAGGTTGGGCTCGAGGAGCCCATTAAGATGGGGAGCATTAGCAATAGCCCAGCCAAGAACGTTATAGCTAACCCAACCTCTATTAAGACCCTTCGTGTTATTAAAGGCAAATTTGGTAAAATTTATGCTAGGGTCAACACTTCTTTAAGTCTATCTGCTACCCCTTGTCAAGACACGCCTATCTCCCTAGTCTTCAACTTTAATCCTCTCGTCTCAATATCGGCAAATGGAAGCAATGGTGAGTTCCAATTCTTGAGTTCCTCCATCAAGGAAGTGGGCAATCATAGTGGAAGGGAAAGTAGTAGAGATTCCAGAGATCATTATCAAAGATTCGAGGAAACCCAACTCACGAAATGGGTTGGTTCAACCTGACACTGGCAAAAGCATGGAAATTCATTTTTCCATTGACAGAACTTAGTGCAAAGACGGGAATGCTATCTCTAAACGATCCGGCATGGATTCTGATGGAGCAACTTTGGTAGGTCTTTAAGTTGGATCTTCAGGACAAAGGAAAGATCAATGTTGTCATGTGGAAGAATATGCAAGCGCTATCTCCAACTCCAAGCTTATGCGGATTCGGCCCAAGGCTCTTACTGATGGAGAGGAGGATACTAAAGCATCTTCTGATCTTGATTTCAGTGATGGGGAATAGGAGTACGTTAAAGCTCATACAAGTGCTCTAACCCACAACCAAATTTTGCTTCCATTCCAACCTGAGGGAAATGATGATAGGGGTTCTTTAGCATTGTATCACACTGATGCCGGGGAGAGGATTCTCCAAGGAGATGATGCGCCACACAGGATGGAACTTGAGGGAGGAGGCTCTATACCTCCCTTAAGTTGATGATTGTCCTCTTCCCCATCATTCCATTATGATGAGTATCATAATTTGGAACTACAAGGGGGCTTTAAAGCCTTCCTTCCAATCCGATGTCAGAGAGTTAATTACTAATTATGATCTGGGCATCCTGGTGATTATGGAGACCTGCATAGGTGGTGACAGAGCCAAGGAGATTACAGATAGGCTACCTTTTTAAGGAGCTATTCATACAAATACAATTGGTTATGCTAGAGGTCTGTGGTTGCTGTGGAATACTGACCAAGTGGAAGTTTTTAATCTCACAAGTACCGAGCAAGAGATTCATGCCATTATTAAGGTAAACTCCTCTAACTTAAACTGACTCTTTTCTGCTATACATGCTAGCCCTAGATTTAGAGAGAGATGTCTTTTATGGAATAATCTTTCTAATGTTACCCAAGCTCATAATTTACCATGGATTATTGGTGGTGACTTTAATGAGATGTTGTCTAGTGATGATAAGTTTGGTGGTAGGCCTATTATTCCCTCTAGAGCCTTATTGTTCAAGGAATGCCTAGATGATTGTAATATGGCTGATATTGGATTCCAAGGTCCCAGATTTACCTGGACTAACAAGAATGACATCACTTCTCTATTGCAAGAAAGATTTGATAGATTTTTTGCCAATCCTACCTGGTGTGTATTGTACCCTGAAGCTCAAGTAACCCACCTCACAAGATGCTCCTTGGATCACTGCCCAGTTCTACTGGAGCTACAACCTCAAATAGTGCTTAGTCTTAATAGGCCTTTCCGTTTCTAGAGTTTTTGGTTGTCTGATGATTCCTTTCCTGAGGTGGTTAGGAAAGCCTGGTCGGGTCAAAATAATCTGCATAGTTCCATTTCCAAATTTTCTAGAGATGCTTCTTACTAGAATCGGGTGCATTTTGGAAACATTTTTGCTAAAAAGAGAAGAATCGTGGCCCGTTTAAATGGTACTCAAAGAGCTATGGCAGATAGACCTTCTGCCTCTCTTATTGCCTTGGAATAGGATCTCCAATTTGATCTAGCCTCAATTCTTAATCAAGAAGAGGAGTTATGGTCTCTGAAATTGAGGTTAAATTATGTGATTCAAGGCGATCCCAACACGGCCTTCTATCATATGACTACTCTTATTAGAAGGAAGCACAACAAGATTCTCAACTTAAAAATGGTCAAGGAGAATGGATTAATGATTTGGCTGCCGTTACGGACTTTATTCGTAGTAGTTTTTGTAAGCTTTTTACATCGGAACTTATCTCATCTCCCAGACTTATTCCAGTGAGTGACCTAGCTCTTTCCTCCCTGTTTGATAAGGAAGCTCAGTTCCTTAATCTGCCAGTTCAAGATGATGAAATCAAGCAGACTCTCTGGTCCCTTAAACCTCTCAAATCTCTAGGACCTGATGGTCTTCACACTGCCTCCTTCTAAATATTTTGGCTAGTGATCAAGAAATCAGTGGTTGACGAGATTAAAAGAATTTTCCAAGTGAAGCGAATCCCGGCAGATCTCAATCAAACTCTTATTACCCTTATCTTGAAAATTAAAGGGCCAATGACAATTGGAAATTATCGTCCTATTAGCCTATGCAACTCGGTTTATAAGATCATAACCAAAATAATAGTTGCTAGAATAAGACCTCATTTGGACAAGCAAGTCTCTCCATATCAGGCTGCTTTTGTTCTAGGAACGTAAGGGGTGGACAACGCCATAATTGCCCAAGAAATCATTCATTCAGCCAGTAGGAAGAAAGGAAACATTGGCTATATGGTCATCAAGATCGACCTGGAAAAAGCCTATGATAGGTTAAAATGGTCATTCATAAGGGAAGTCATCAACTTGAGTTGGTCATTCCTTCGAATCTTATCCAAATCATCATGAGTTGTGTGTCATAAACTTCTATCTCTATTCTCTTTAATGGAGGCACCCTCAATCCTTTCCTTCCCTCAAGAGGTATCTGGCAAGGGGACCCCTTTTCCCCTTACCTTTTCATCCTTTACATGGAAGTCTTAGGCAGAATCATTGAGGATAAATGCACCAATATGGAAACCGATTAAAGCCTCTGCTGGTAAGCTTGTTTTCTCCCACTTATTTTTTGCAGACAGTCTTCTTTTGTTTGCTAAGGCAAACTCTGCTAATTGCCATTGTGTGAAAGAAGCTATTGAGGAATTTTGCATAAGGTTGGGCCAAAAAATCAACCCCCTCAAATCCAAAGTATATTTTTCACCAAATGTTGATAGAGATGGAAAAGTTGAATTATGTGATATCCTTGGTTTCCATTCAACTCCCAATCTAGGTTCTTATTTGGGCTTCCCTATTAGGCATGCTGGGTCTTCTAACCAAGACTTGAATTCTGTTTTGGATCAGATTAAACAAAGACTTGCAGGTTGGAAAGCTAATTTACTATCCTTGGCTGGAAGGAAAGTCCTTATTCAGGCAGCCACTAGTGCTATCCCCCCATACATTATGCAAACTTCCTTCCTTCCGGTAAGAATCCTAGATAATTTGGATAGAATGAATAGGAACTTTCTATGGGGTTCTTCAGATGTGAAGAGGAAAATTCACTGGGTGGGTTGGAAGAAAGTGACTCGACCCATTGAGGAAGGTGGTCTTGGCATCCAATCAGCCAAGGGCAGAAATTTAGCTTACCTGGCCAAGCTAAACTGGAGGTTCAATTCAGAGAAGGAAGCTCTATGGACTCAAGTCCTTAGAAAGAAGTACATGTCCCCCAAAAGAATTAATTCTAGAAGTGTAAAAGCTCTTCCTAGTTCTAGGACTTGAAAAGAAATGAAAGCAGGTATGGACACCTTCACAAAGGGTACACGGTGGAGTTTGGGGCGTGACAGCAACCTCAAATTTTGGTATGATTCTTGGACATCAAAAGGACCCCTTAGAGGAATCACGAATGACCCGTTAACGAGGGGAGAAGATGATTTGAATATTAGAGATGTTTCCTTGACTAACAGGTAGGATTGGAGGAAAATTTCCATGATTTTGCCCACTGACATTCAAAAGGAAATCCAAGCGATGCCTAGATCTTGGATTGCTAATGAGGAGGATTGCCTTATCTGGGCTGCCTCTCTCAATGGCAATTTCAATCTCAATAGTGCTTACCTTCTAGCAGACCAGCTTGATAATTCTGTGACTAACTTTAATGGAAAATGGATATGGAAAATTAATACTTTTCCTAGGGTCCAATCCTTCATTTGGATGAGCTTCCATGAGAGTTTTGCAACTCGAGAGCCCCTCGCTTCTAGAGATATATAAGTTGAGACGTCATGCCCTTTATGCTTACAAGCTCTTGAGTCCATCATTCATATGTTAAAAGATTGCTACTTGGCTACTAATTGTTGGCAGTCCATTGGTGAAGGTAATCTCAGCCCAGATTTCTTCTCCATGGATCTTCGAATTTGGCTAGAAGGTAATTGCAAATCTCACAAGAGACACCAAGCTACCTTCCTTCCCTGGAGTACCTTCTTTGCTTTTGGAACCTGGACCATTTGGCAGCACAGAAACAGAGTTGTTTCCAAGAACCAACCCCATGCCAAACTATACATAAAGAGGTCATTCAAGGAGCTTCAAAGTTTGTGTTTTGTGCTCAAGATTATGCTAGGGTGAAAACTAAGATTGAGCGAGGGATTCGGTGGGAAAGGCCATGTCAGGGATGGCTCAAACTCAATACTGATGGATCCTTTCTAGGCAATCTCAGTGTTGCAAGAGGAGGGGGAATCCTGCGAGATACCTCAGGAAATTGGGTTCAAGCTTTCTCTAGAAATATAGGAACAACTACTAGCTTTATGGCTGAACTTTGGGCTCTAAGGAATGGCTTACTCATGTGTCGAAACTTGGGTGTTATTGTTTTAGAAATAGAACTAGATGCTAGAGTAGTGGCTAATCTGATGAATTGCTCTGCTGACTCTAATGTTGCTAATTCCACTATTGTGAATGATTGCAGGTGCTTGATTTCCCAAGTTCCCCAAGCCAAAGTGACTCATTGTTACCAGGAGGCCAATTGTTGTGCTGATGGCCTTGCTAGACTAGGAACTTAACAAAATGTTGATATTATGTTTTATAATTCCCCTCCTCCCTCTCTGCTATATTGTTTTCTTTCAGACCTCTATGGTTACTTTTGTACTAGGCGTTGCCTTACTATTGTTGACTCTGTTTCCTTTTCTTAGTTAATGAAGCTTTCCAGTTTACCAAAAAAAATTTTACAATACCATATCTTGAGTTTCTTTAAGGAATAACATCGGTAGAAGATTTGAGAGAGCTTAGGGTACAGAAACCCTAGATCTACAAAAGGAGGCACAAGATGCACTCTTCTCTCTTAAAAAAAAAAACACTTTAGATCTCAAAATAGAAACTTTAAAGTCTCTACAAAATGTGTCTTAGGGTTTCCTTTAAATACTATGTGAATTAGATCTAAAACCCTAATCACTTGATGGGCCAATGGGCTGTTGGGCCTGATTTAAAAATCTGTCGAATCTGCAGTTCGATCAGTCGAGGGCTTCTCTTTGATCGATTGAGCCAGGCAGATTTTGAATTTTTTTTTTTTTTTTTTTTTTGCAGCTTGTATGTTCTTGAATTTTGACTTGTATCACCCTGAGCATTGTCTAATATACTTCATAGACACTAAGATCAATACAGTGGCGGTTCTACATGCAAGTCAAGATGGTCACAAGACCACCCTGGCTTGCAAAAAAAAAAATGTATATATACACTTGCCAAAAAAATATAATATGCTAAACTTACTCATTGTTACCACCCAAATAAAAATTATGAACACCCTGATTTGAGAATTACAAAATTTGGGTTGAATAAAAATAAAAGAAGTTCTACTAAATTCACAATATTTTTCACAATAATTTTACAACAAATCTAATGTAGTAAGCTGTTACTTATTTTACTTTGGGCCAAATACTAATATTATTTTTTTACCCATCAATAACAACTTTTTGCATAAGATTTATTATAAAAATGTTGTGGAGATAACATACTCCAAAATTAATTTTGTCTCCAAACATAATTCTTAATCCCTATTTTTTTTAAAGCTTAAATGATGACAATAAATATTAGCTGAAATAACAACAAAAATAAACCAAACAAAAATAAGACAAGACTAAACAACAAGATGTGATAAAATTATTCAACAAAAAGCCTATTATAAAACCAAAAAAAAAAATTGGAGCTCGTTCAACCTATTCAATAAAAATAATCTCTAATTTCAATTTTTGTTAAATGGTACCAAGAAAAATATTGTGATAATTTAAATTTCTTAGAGACTACCATTAAAAAAAATTCCTAGAGCTGCCGCTAGATCTATACCTAGACAAGTTTATGCTCAGACTTTGCCAATTATTTTAAACTTTTAGAACCTAGGTAATTATGATTTTTTAATTGTAATTGGCCTATTTTCAGTCGAATTGATTAAATGATTTGTAATAATCCTATTGGCTAAGTATATGGTTTATGATAAGGTTACATGCATCTAATTTAATCCAAAATCAAAACGTTAATTAATTTATGATAGAATAAGCATAAGAAATCAAATCCCAATTGAAAACAGGAATACACGGAACAAAAAGGGAAAATAAATTTGATGATGGTGCAATGTACATTTCCCCTTAAAACTAGCATTTATAAACATTTAAGATGATGCAATGTAAAAGGCTTGTCATAAATTACATAACTAAACTAATTAGTACGATTCTCCCAAAAAAAAAAAAAACTAATTAGTATGATATAAACACTAATTTCCTTTTTTTAATAGGACAAAATTTAGTTACAAAATTAGTTGTAACCTAAATCTACAACCTTACTCAATAACTTTTTATTGGAGGTGAATTTTGACAAATCAATCATTCGATTATATCTTTTTCTTATATCTTTCATGCTTGCAAAAATTTTAGAAAATTAAAGGTCAAAAGCAATGCCATCAATAAATTATTTAAATTACAAATTTTGTAGTTTGAAATTATGTATAAAATATAAGTTTATAGATCATATAGTAAATAATATTTGATTAATACAAAATTTGACATGTGTATTAAAAGCATAAAGGACATGTAATTCAACTGTTAGATTTTCAAAATATGTAGTAATATTTATTTTATTGAATAAAAAGGTTGTAACCTTGGGCTACAACCAATTTTGTTGTTAAACTTTGCCCTATTGAAAAAGGAGATCAACGTTTATATCATACTAATTATTTTAGTTATGTAATTTATGACAAGCCTTTTTTTTTTTTTATGACAAAAACAAAATATCAAAATAAGTTATTAAAAGAGAATTCTAATTTGAAATTATAAAGTATTCACCCGTCTCGGGGGACATCATTTAGTTAATCTAATTAAAAACTTGGCTTAAAATTGGTAAATAAATATTTTAACGTGAGTCCAAAAACTAACAAGTGGCATCAGAGTGAGTTAGCTCTAGTTTAGCCAGGCTTACATTATACAACATGTCTTTCATAACTAATGAAAAAAGGACAGTGTCGACTAAACAAATTTGAAGGAATGTGTTTCAACGACCTACTACGCATTGAATAAAAAAAATATTCACATATAATTTTACTAACATAACCCATTTAAAGTCATACAATTTGTGTAAATAATTTATTAGTTCAACTAAATAAAATGAGGTGGATGATCATTTTGAATTGTCACATAATAGATTTTGAAATATTCTTTCAAGCTAATTTGGAAAAAAATTATATTCATAAAATTGTTAGTCATTTAACATGTATAGGTCAAACTATCAGCCCTTTTATGTCATAAGCATTACCAGTCTACAACAAAATTCTAGTAGTCTACCATCATCATCATTATGTATTTTGATAAATGACAAAGGAGCTGTCTTCTTCAAAAATGTTGTTAGCGGTCGTATTCAAAGTATTTATCATTGCTGGCCTGCTGCCTTTTTCTTAGTATGTGAAATTAAAAAATGATAATTAAGAGAGGGTTGGAAGGATAAGAGACTGTGTGGATTTGGTGACACAAGACATATCCCTTATCTCCATCTGATTAAATGCTATTCTTGAATCTTTTGATTAATCACGACTAGACACTGTTGTAGGGCTTCCAAAAGTCTTACCATTTATGAACGTTCAATAGTACTTGTCATACTAAAAAAAAGACAAACTCGTAATGCATGCGAGGAACAAATTTAATTAATTATCTTAAATTAACACATGTTTATAACACAAGACATATCCCATATCTCCATCTAATTAAATGCTTTTCTTGAATCTTTTGATTAATCACGACTAGACACCATTGTAGGGCTTCCAAAAGTCTTACCATTTATGAACGATCAATACTTGTCATACTAAAAAAAGACAAACTTGTATCAAAAAATAAACAAAGACAAACTCGTGATGCACGCGAGGAACAAATTTAATTAATTATATCAAATTAACACATGTTTATAACATACACATTCAAATTGATTAAACTCAAAATTGATGATATATAACATAAGAGCCTAAATAATACTTTCTTTTCATGATATTTATTATCTTGCCTAATCAACTCCATTTAAGTCAATGTTATCACCATGTTCATCATCTTGCAAAACTATTTTTTTTAACATTTTCTTCTTCATCATCAATTACTATCCCTTTTTGTTCTTTTATTTTAATAATTTTTCTTTATATTTCTTCTCCACATTATAGCTTCTTATAGACTTATAAAAATAACATCATGGGTCCATTTGGTTAGGCATTCTGGGTGCCTAAAAAAAGCGTTTTTAAAATTGAAAATTTGTTTTGCAATAGCAACTTCTTATAGCTCTTTTACGAATGCTTATTTTAAACTCAAAACACCGTTTTGCAACACCTTATACAAATGCAGCCCCATAAATAAAAATAATTATGTTGTCATTTTACATCTTATTCATTATATAGAAACAAAAATTGCAAATACAAAAGTGAAGTGTTAAGTGCGTAGTTCAAATTTTGTAAGGGAAAGAGAGAATCTTATGAACATGTTATTTTATTGGGTTCAATCAATTAGCTCAATAATTTCTTGATAAAAATAAGTCTAATATCTTGTTGGACTCAAATAAAAGCACAAAATTTAACAAAACTCATTTTAAACTCAAATTTTTATGTGTTGTATGATTTCAATTATGATTCGATACAATCTATATGATACGCACTATGTACCATACGATTTATTAGTATTTACGATATACTATTATGATACGGAACTTTTTGTATACGATACGATATATATCAAAGGGTGGCGTTCATATATTAAAGAGTTCAGAGGTTCTGAAGCGGTAGAAGGTTTCTGCTGTGAGTTCATCTACGGGGATTATAGAGTCTAGGGACAAAGGTTTTGAACTAGATCTGAAACTTCTCTTTACTATAGTGAATTGCTTTTCTGGAAGGTTTCCCCCAAGATTTTTTACTCTGAAATTGGTTAGTTTCATTGGTTTTCCTAGGTCATCATATCTTGTCTTATTTATTTTTTCGCTGCACTTAGTTTTGACATGATATTGATGTTTGTTTGCTTTAACAAGTTTTATGCATAATAAATCTAATTAACAACTTGCGTTTAAAACTTGTTAAATCTATCAACCGGGGTCTAAAATTTTTCAACAAGTGGTATCAGAGGGGGTACACTCTAATTAGATTAATTTCCTGAGTGTGATCCTTAACTCCCGTTGTCATGGAATTTCTTGGTGAGTTATTAAAAGTCTTGAGCTTTTTAACTCAATTTCAGAAGAATTCTAATTCTTCCATGTCCTCTAGTAGTCATACTAGGACACGTGCCTTTTCATCTTCACGGCCAAAGACTCATACTGTGTGGGTGAGAAAGGAGCCTAAGACTTAATTGTCTTTTCTGTTTGTCCTCTGCTTTAATTCTTTCTATCTAAAGTAGGACTCTCTTTACTTGATTTCTTTTCTGCTTTTAAAATCATGCTTTCATGCATCTGCATCCTTCTATCATGTTTTCATGCATTTGCATCCTTCTTTCATGCTTTCATGATTGTTTGTCTGTTTTTGTTTGGTTGTTTAGTTTTTATTTTGTTTTGTTTTCAAAATAAAAAAAGGAAAAAATTAGAAAAATTCAAAAACTGTGTGTTAGTGTACATTGGTTCTTGTGAACCTTAAAATGGCCATTGAAATAAAGTTTTCTAAACTTTGTATCTCTTGTAGCTTAGATGAGCATCCTTATGCATCCTTAAGCAAGTGAGTTTTGTGGTTCTTTGTTTGTGATGAGTAAGGTTAAGTGATCTATTGTACTTAACACTTGTATCAGTCTTTTTGAAGGGTAGGACTAGAAAATCCTAAGAGAAAGGCATAAATAACCATCTCATTACTGTTACTCGCTAATCATGAAATGACATTTGTATGCTTCGGCATAGCAAAAGTGCAATGTCAAAAAACTTAACATAATTGGGTAATTCTTTTCTCTTTTATATGCCCATGCATGGTATACTTAATAAAAGAAAAATATGCAAAGAAATAAAAAGCAAAAAGAACAAAATGCTTTAAAATATGATTGCAAACATGTATTCTAGGAGATGTGAGAGTTATAGGATGTACCTCGAAGGTGATAGTCCCCATCAAATAGTTATGATTATGTGTGGGTTAAAGAGATTTTCTTATATCTCAAATCGTCATAACATTGAGACACTTATGCAATTTTGCAATGTTTTTCACACACAACACACAATTTTCTTTGCTACTCTTGATACATGTGCAGGTACAATGTGATTTGGCCATCACAAGGTTTACATGCGTTAATGTATATTCACTAAACTGTCTTAACTTGTTTTTAAAATAAAAATTGGTTAGACTTGTTTAGTGTGTGTGCGTGTTTTGGATCAAAATGCATGACATTTTTCTTGTTGAGAGATGTTTTTGAAAGGTTAATATGTTGTTTGGATCTTTGGTTGAGTTGCATGCTTGATTGCATTTACATTTAAATTGCTACTAAATGTAGAATTTACTATTTTTACTCAACACAACTCCAAAACTGTTTTTAAGCCATCTCGACACCTTCTCGACACCTCTCGATACCTAGCTATCTGTCGAGATCTTCAGTTGACTTTTTATCGCAATCTCGACACCTCTCGATAGCTAGGTGGATCGATCGAGAATCTTTCTGTCTGCTCAATAGATCCTCGACACCTTCTCTATCCATCGAGGTTGGCTCGATAGCTTCTCGACACCTCCTGATCGATCGAGATATCCTTGCTTGCATTTTATTTTTCTTTGTTTTGCATGTTTCTCTTATCTTGTCATCCATAACATCTTGCTTCATTACATTCATGCATTTTTATGGATTCTTTGTGCCCCCTTGATCATCTTTATGTTTCTCAGGTAAAGCTTTATGACTTCTTGTACCCTTTGTCAATCATGACAAAAAGGGGAAGAAATTGGAGAATTTGTGGTTTCTTTCTTTAAGATTCTATAAGTTAGGCGGAGAAATACATGCCCTTGTAAGGAGGAGTTGTGTTTCATCTTGTTAGAGGGAGTGTTTACCTCCTTGTTCTTGTACCTAAGGTCTTGTGACCATTTTTACATACAACATGGTATTTATCAAGTGGTATATATATGATGATGTATGTTTTCTTCACCTATCTCTACATGTGTTATTTCTTTTCTATCTTTATACACATGCTTCTTTATTTGTCTGCAATCTATTATTTTTGCTTCACACAAAGATGCCTTGATGTGTTTTGTTTAAAGTGTTTCAAAAATACAGGTTATCAAAGTCTTACATGCCATGAACTCTCTTCTTGCAAAGTTTTTCAAGAGTTTGTATTGGGGTAGATTTTATTGTATTCAACAAGTGAATATGAGTTGAGTGATTTATGACTTCTCTCGTATGTTCATTTGTTTGTTGTGTTTTTGTCACAGATTGCCAAAAGGGGAGATTGTTAAGGACATATTTTATGTAGTTGGCTAATCCTTTGACAAAACGAACTTTACTTGTATTTGGATAGATCTAGGATGTGTTTAATACTTCAAAGAACATGTTGTTCAAGTCTAGTATTAAAGCCATGAATATTGGACCAAGAAACAAGTGAAGAAAAGGTATTTACTAAAGCTAGACAGATAGCTGGACACCTGCGGACAGATAGCTGGACACCTGTGGACACTTCTGGACACCTGTGGACACTTGCGGACACTTGTAGACACTTGTGGACAACTACTCGATATCTCTATCTATCGAGGTTTAATGAAGCTCGACAGTTTCTTGATCGATCGAGGTATCTATCGAGGTTACGGGAATTTAGATTTCTAGACCTGATTTTTGGCCCATATTTATATATTTGTGTAGGATTTCTTTTCTCACAATCCTAGACATATATAAGGCTTATTTTAGAGGCTGTCACATGAGAGAATACAAGGAGAACATATGAAAAAGGTGACTGAAGCCTTATTCTCTCTAAAAGAAGCTACTGCGTCTTTGCGCCTTAGGGTTTTGTAACCAAGTGCTTCTTGATCTTCTTCGTGTGAATGGATTGAAGAACTTTGCAGCCAACATTCTTTTTTCTTAAGTTGATGAGTGAGTCACGTACTGGGACTCGTGCAAAGGAGTTAGTCACGTACTGAGATCCGTGCATCAAAGAGTGGCGTTCATATATTGAAGAGTTCAGAGGTTCTGAAGCGGTAAAAGGTTTATGCTGTAAGTTCATCTATGGAAATTGTAGAGTCTAGGGATAAAGGTTTTGTACTAGATTTGAAACTTCTCTTTACTATAGTGAATTGCTTTTCAGGAAGGTTTCCCTCCAGGTTTTTTACTGTGAAACTGGTTGGTTTCATTGGTTTTCTTGGGTCATCATATCTTGTCTTATTTATTTTTCTGCTGCACTTAGTTTTGACATGATATTGATGTTTGTTTGCTTTAACAAGTTTTATGCATAATAAATCTAATTAACAACTTGGGTATAAAACTTGTTAAATCTATCAACCGGAGTCTAAAATTTCCCAACAGTACGTCCTGAAAACAACAAAAAGAAAAATAAAAAATGAACTCACAAGAGATAAAGTGAGAACTAAAAATACTAAGATAAGAGAAATAAAGTGAGAGAGAGCCAGCAATGATAATAAAGAAGAAAAAAAATGAGAGAGAGAGAGAGAGAGAGAGAGAGAGAGAGAGAGAGAGAGAGAGAGAGAGAGAGAGAGAGAGATGATGTTTGCTACAACTCAGCATTTTTTTTTAAATCACAATATTAATTATGAATGATTATGTACGAAATTTTGTACCAACACTCTCAATGTCCCAAAAAAAAAAAAGATGAAAATCTTCAAATTAATCAATTACGAGGTTTCATAGTAATTTAGTAATTATGTTAATTTGATCACAATTATGATATTACATTCCACTATTATTTAATTAATTATGATATTTCATCATTTTCATATCTTATAATTCTATTGAGTCAAAAATTAAAAAGTATATATAGAGAAAAAAAAAACCAAACAAAAACAAGAAAAAAGAAATATATACACATTGATATTAGGATAATGCTAAAACTATTACAAAAAAAAAAAAAAATTATAAAATAACGTAATAATGAATGTGATTACTGTCAGTAATAAATAAATATCTAACGAGGTTGACTTTGAATTGAAGGAATCTAGAAAAGCAACTAAAAAAAAATCTAGATCAGATAAAAGCAATGTCAATGACTCAAGCTCTAATGGTTTCTGATGATACTTGAAAATTAATAGGCTGAATGCTCTGGATTTCAATGATGGTTGGATGACCTGAAGAGAAAGAAAGAGAATATTGAAAGTGACCGGGGCGAACCGACCAAGGACCCTTCGATGGTTAAGTTAGTTTTCTCTCTAGAACTTAAGTATAGTGAGTGGATGAATAGTAAAACTTAGCTTGGTTTGGTGAGGCTTGGTCTTTTTCATAAAAAGTTTAGGGTGGGTCTACTTGTTTGGTGCCATTAACATCATGGGAGATGTGTGGACTGAATGGGGAGAGTAGAGCAAATTTTGGGGAATTCACCCCACGTTTCGAGATGAGTGATCGTGGTTTAACCATTAATGATCGGTAGAAAATATTCAGAAATTTACTAAGTGTTTATTGATCGTCCATACCTTCTCATGGTATGGACAACCAAAATCTCTTTGGACGACTTGTGACATGCTTGTATGTCCTTATTTTATGTTTGTGGTGCACATTTCTCATTTCTCCTTTTTGAAGAATATCTTGGATGTCATTGGTCTTGGACGATCCCTATGGACGAAGACTACTTGTTGTTGATCACCATCAGTTTCTTTCGTCTTTTCTTTTCTTTTATTTTTGCTAAACCCAGATTGCACTAACCCTCTCTCTCTCTCTCTCTCTCTCTCTCTCTCTCTCTCTCTCTCTCTCTCTCCATGGTCAAATCTAAAACAACTCTCTTGATTTGCTCGCACAGGCCCAGTGTTTTTGGTCCTCTTTCTCCTCTCCGCAATTCTGAGTTAAATTTCATTTTTTATTTCTATTTCAAGAGAATGATTTCATGGTGTCGATAATGGACATTTTGAAAAATAATTAGGGGGTTTTAATTTGTGGAAGTGTTGGATTAAGTGAGTATTTTATGTCATTGCATTGTAGAGGTTGCAGTTTAAAAACTTATCTAATTTGTGGCTTAGAGTTGATGAAATTAGGGATTGATTGTTCGATTTGTTTTGGGTGTATTGTGTGTTTGGTTGCCAAGAAAATGATCGAAAATAATTGACAGCAAGGACTAAATCAGTTGTAAATTGAAAATAACAGGGACCAAATTGACTGTTATCAAAATATAAAGACTAAATTGATTGTGACTCCAAAACATAGGGACCAAAATAGTGTTTTAGCCCATTATTTATTATAAGCATTAAGTTTCAAATTCCCTACTTCCACTTGTAATATTGATTTATCATTAAATATATGTAGTTGTAGAAAATATAATAAAAATAAGCACAAACATAATCACTCTGCAAACAATTTAGTAACTTGTTTGT